>JANSLV010000003.1:0-600000 GCA_029298845.1 Ophiostoma perfectum
TAATCAATTATAAGGCTGTGCATTTAATAAACCACTATTAAATTAGTGGACTTTAAAGCTGTATATTAAATAAAGGCTATATAATTAGTGGATTATAAGGCTATACATTCAGTAACGGCTATGTAATTAGTAGACTATAAGGCTATGTATTTAATAAGCCACTGTTAAATTAGTGGACTATAAGGCTCTACATGTAATAATGTGATTATAAAGTCTAAAGATATATTCTTACACGATACCGTTCAAAAGGTAAAGCCATTAAAGTCTTAAAGGTCGTCTAATATTAACTTAATGAATAATATATTAGATCGAAAGGAAAATAAAGAGGGTAGCTAGTTTTATATTTATATTAACGTTATAGGTGTATATAAGGTTTTATATTAGTTCTCAATTTATTTTACATTTTCCGGTTATTTTAGTTACTATTCGTTTATATCATTATGATTTTGTATATTTAGTTAGGATTTAATGAAGCATTTATTAATTGTATGGATTAATTATTAATTTAGTACGTAATTAATATTAATTAATTATATGTTAATTTTTAACCTTAGCAGTAATCAGGTAACCAAGTTTAGAAATGGGCTGTCACTCGATACTGTTTACAACGTCGTAGGATTGAAATATTTACGTTTCATACCATAAATTGATTATTACTTATTAATTAAATAATTGAATCAATTTCTGAAAGCTGAATAGTATTTTCTACGGGTAGGAGTTAATTAATTATTGATCTTTTGCCCAACCCTGGAGGCAGTACATAGTTAACTTAAAATTAGGAAATCAAACGTAGTCAACTTTTTTTTAAATCCCCAGACTAATTATTTGACTTTAAATTAATAGAAACCTAAAATGATTATTAAAACTGGGCACGGACTAGTTTAGTTTGATTATAAATATTTGCTTTGGTTGTAAGTAGTATGTTCTTATTCGCACTTTACGACTAGAAATATATATATATAATACGGTAAATGGTAGCAAAGTATACTATTTTCTCAAAAGTCTATATTAATAAGCTTATTAATAAGGTAAATAAATAAATAGTCGTCATTTGTCCACTTAGTGGCTTAGTTAAGTACTAAACTATTCGATATAGTATGAGTTTAGTTTAACAAACTAGTATATATTTTATTTGATATCATGACAAAATGTCTTCAGCTGAGTTGTAGTCTGATACTCAGGGTTGGGGAAAAAATTGAAACTAGGATGCTTTTAATAAGTGACTATTAATTAAATAACGTTTAGTCGTTTCTATTCTATAAAAATAAGCTGAACGCAAGTTAAGCATATAACTGATCCATAGACTATAACAGATGAACACTATACAATTCAACAAATCACCCAAACACCTTGAATATATGAAAATTTGGTATAAGGATAAGATTTCTACACTACTATATTAATTCATACTAAAATAACTGTCGGGCAGTAATGCTACGTCAATCCTAAACTAATAGAAACTCAGTATGGCACATTAAACCAATACTGATTGATTTAGTATTGATTTAGTATTTTCCCAACCCTGCTGGTCAGGAGTAACATTTCATTTGATGTATGATTGTGCAAAGACTATTTCTTGCCGCTCTTCCTATCTTTCATGACCTGCAAGTGCAACTCGAAACTATGGGGGAACTCAGGTGGTCCGTGCATGCGACATGTCGCTGCACTCTCTGCCCCTCCTGGTTTCCCGCTAGGTGGGGCTGTCTGGGATATCTCAATTCTGTTCAGGATAATCAAAATTGGGAAACCCATTCATTAATAATTTGTTGATTTTCACGAGGCCGAACTAATTTGTAAAATCAAAGGACAGTTATTTTTATATATTGTTAAGTTGTCAAAGCAATCAATATCTAATTCAAAAGGCCATACTTGACTGTTCCATATTTTTACACGTGATGTTAAAGCCACATTGAATTAATACTAAATCAATGCGCGCAGTAAACTTATTAGAATAGTAAACTTTATGATTTTGTAATGGGCCAAGGCCACGGGTACATAGGCCAGGCAATACTTTGCCAAGTCAGCATCGATATGCGTAGGTTTAATCCTATGATATTCACACTGCGGGCTTCTGGGCGGAGCCTCGGAGGGCAGAGTCACGAGGGCGGGCACGAGGGCCTTGCCCCTGAACCCCTGATCGCGGGTCATAGTGTTTCCAAAATATTTCTTTCCTTTTAAATCAGGTAACCCGTAATTATCAGTGAGATTTAGGATTTTATTATATATTATAATCTATAGCATATTTTCAAAATATAGTATGACTTTCGAAAATTCAATCAATGGCTTTCATTGAGTATATTAATTGGATTTTCGAAAAGTCATACTATATTTTGAAAAATATAACGAGTAGGATTTTGTCATGGCTGGATACGTTAGAGAGAAGAAGAGTCAATCCGGTTCTAGCTTCTAATTCATCAGGTTCCATAACTACTCGTATATCCCGACGCAGATTAGCCCTACCCCTTGGTATCCCACGGCACTAAAACGGCCATCCTAAAGACCAGGCCAGGCCTAAAGCGGTTCGCCCAAGAGATAAGATACTGCCTATGGATATTAGCTTACTACCAGGGATACCGACTGTTCTTTCCAGCCAAACCTCGAGCAAAGATCCCGCTGGACTTTCTAACGGTTGAGGCAAGCAGGACATCACGCGAGCATCAGACTGCAAAGCTCGATACATCGATACACCACCATCCTATACCATAGCTCGTACCAGCAGGGCCGGCAACCTTTTATTCTCGAAACACATACAAAGCGACTACCAGCCAAACTAGCCAGTCCAGAGACTGTTGGCTGTCCCACTTCACTAGGAGCCGCCTGCCTGCAACCTACGTCGTCTGCGGTACGCGTGTCACATGCGCAGACGATTATTCTGCTGGCTACGTTCCGATGGCATTCGAGCCCAGCAACCAAGAAATCCGGCACCTGCCCCTTCAGTATGACTCTACAGACCCTGAAGGCTCTGCGCGCCAGCTAGTGCTCGCCCTGCGCCCAGACTGGGCGTCACCAGACTCGTCTGTTGTTTTTGTTAAGTTCACAGACGGTATTACGAACACGCTCCTGAAGGCCATCAACGAGAAGGCCGATCTCACGAGCGATGAGATTGACCGCGATGCGATCCTATTACGAGCTTACGGCAACGGCACCGATGTGATAATCGACCGCCAACGAGAGGCACAAAATCATGAGCTGCTCATGCGGCACGGGCTTGCACCTGCCCTGCTTGCTCGCTTCGAGAACGGCATGCTGTATCGGTTTATTCGTGGAAGCCCGACCAAGCCCGAAGATCTACGGCGTCCAGACATCTCAGCAGCCATCGCACGGCGCCTCGCCCAATGGCATGCCATTGTTCCATGCATCCCCGAGACAGCTCATAACGACACTGCAAAACGCCGTATCAGCACCGTGTCCGGCAAGCCTGAACCGAATATCTGGTCGGTAATGCAGAAATGGATACTGGCATTGCCTACAAACAGTGGTCCGGAACTAGAGCGCAGGGACAAGCTGCAAGGAGAGCTGGTAGAGCTCGTGGCGAATTTAAGTCAACGCCCCGGCCTTGGGCACAATGGGCTTGTCTTCTCCCACAACGACCTGCTGAGCGGCAACGTCATCGTGCTGCCGGCCGCGGACGGTGCGAAGCCTACGCACGGTCAAGTAACCTTTATCGACTACGAATACGCCGTCCCTTCTCCGGCAGCCTTCGACATTGCCAATCACTTTGCTGAATGGGGCGGTTTCGACTGCGACATGAGTGTGATCCCGACCGTCAGCCAGCGTCGTGCCTTCATAGGAGAGTATATTCGCTCCTACGCAAGTTTCCGCCAGTCTTCACCAGGCAGCACCGTGGAATTTGATATCGACACGGAAATTGCGAACCTTCTCCACGAGGTCGACGTGTTCCGGGGCCTGCCTGGATTCTACTGGGGCATCTGGGCATCTATTCAGGCCATGATCTCGACAATCGACTTCGACTATGCCTCTTATGCCGAGACACGACTGTCGGAGTACTGGGCGTGGAAGGCCGAGACCAACGGCGAACGTGCAGCAGCTGGTACCGAAAGAACCCTCCGTGAGGCACGATGGGCGCAGGAGGACGAGGAGGACAACACGACTGCCTCCACCCCCCTGGGGACGTTAACGTCAACGTCAACCTAATGCCACACCACTCCTCATCTCCCGCCACTTTTCTTCACCCCCCGGGGGGAGCACCACCCTCCTCGTTATCTTTTACTTGCCTTTCTTTACCCAAACATAAATACCAGTCGGGTGATGGAGTTTAAAGTGAAACTTGCATTTGCATTGGGCGAGCATTCAACATGGTCCTCGAGGACGTGCGTTTCTGTTTGGGTTTGATTTTAAATTATCATGTAATCTTTTATTTCTAGCATGCTCGTGCCCAGTCTCTATCCTAATTTTTTTGTGAACATACTGCTACACCAAGTAGGTATACCGACCATACATAGACGTCTAACGATGTGGTAGCTGTCTACTAACCATGCTTGTAAATATGAAAATTCAGCTTTTCGTAGTCAACTGACTGTTGCTAATCTGCCTCGGGTATACAAATCCAGAAACACCAAACGACCTTTGCTAAATCATTCAACGTAAGTGGATATAAAAGTATACAGCACGAGCAGTGGTACATGTATAAAACGAAGCAAAACAAATAGAACACAAAACAACTAAAATAGCACAAAAAGTAGATAATCCACAAAAGTAGCAACAAGAACTAGTTCGTACACATAGTTAAACCCAAAACATACCGTCACGTACTCCAGTGCCCGGTAGATGTACTTGCGGTTGGATGGAGCACCGACCCAGCTTCGTGAAGAGACGGCCTCACGCGAGGCCCCGCTCCCGTCCCTAGCTCCCGTAATGTTTCGGTGTCCGGTTTCAAGGGCCCACGCTCATGTTCGCCACTGCTGCTGCCGCCGCCGCCACTACCACTCTGGCGATGCCCCACAGGCCGTGCAGATGCCATCGACCTGCCCTCTACGCCGCTGCCATGCGACGCATATGGCTTCGTGACCCTATCGTTCTGAAGCCTCGCCGTGCTGTTTGCCCTGGCACGGGAGGGCGAGGCTGACACAGGAGCACTGGATGCTGCTGAGGTGGCTAACGCTGCTGACTTTGTATTCGTGGTTCCTGGCGTGGGGAGGGACGGGCCAGAGGCCACGGCAACTTTGGATGATGGAACAATAACGTTAAGAACACAGTCGTCAAGATGCTCATAGAACTCTTGCGCCGTGAGAAACAGGCTGCGGCATATAGAGCACGTTGCCGAGCCCCTACCCCCCTCTTCACCTTCAGCCACGGCCGTGACTCGGTGTCCGCCAATATTAGCAGAACCCTTCTTACTATTAGGTGGTGTTTGCTCTACATTGTGCACAGCTGTGAGGTGTCGCTTGAAGACATCGGCTCGGTTGAATGCTTTCTCGTAAGTTGTACCAGCCCCGTGGCAAAAAGGGCATACCATAGTTCCCTTGTAATGGGTGAGAGCGTGCCGATTCTTATCGTACTTGCGTGCAAAGCCTTTGACGTGGTATTCGCATGTGTCAATCGGGCATTTTTCGGGCCTTTCTTCCATGTGCGTGAGCATGTGTGCAGCAAGGTCCTTGAACACGCGCCCGCATTCCGGATGCGGACATCGATTTCGATTGGATTGGCGGAGATCGTCCGTTCTGTTGTTTGCAAAACTAGAAGATGGATGGGTTGGTACCTGCTGCGTCGCGGCCACGCGGTGTGAGCGCTCGGCAACGAGTGGACTTGTGGTTGCAACTGGCGATGGAAAAAGTCTGCCAGTAGACGGTAATGACTGTGGTGAGGACACGTGTAGCTCTGCTTGGTGTGGATGGAGCAGCTGTAATTGATGCACTTCCGACTGGTGAAATCCTGCAGCAGACGCCCCCCGAGTGGCGGACTCTGGCCCTGGCAAAGACAGCGGAGCTCTTGTTAATGGTACCTGACGAGGATATAATGCAGGTCGAGACTCGAAAAGTGGCGACCGCATCGCCCCCGGGGATGTTCTTGTTGTTTCGGAAGCAGGCGTAAAGACCATAGCATCTTGTAGAGGAGAGCGAGGAGGCGGCAGGGGTATGGGGTGACTTGAGCCAAAGAAACTAGAGTCCTCTTCCAAGTCCGATGAGTTTGAATCCTCCCTCGACCCGGGAGAGAGGCGAACTTCTTGCATCCAATCTTTCAGAATCGTCATTGGGGGCCATTCACCGCTGGCTTTGCCCATTCTCTGAGGACTGAAGTGGGCGCGTCGAAGGTGGGCGGCCGCATTGTAGTAGGCTGTGTACTTCTTCTTCGTTACGCATGCCTTGCAGCGGGAAAGTGGAATCGCAGGCTGCATCGTAGTAGCAGCCACATTAATGTCAATAGGTTCGGTGCACACCCATCTTCTGATCATTGTGGTGTGCCGTGCCTCGCTGTGCCGCCGGAGCTCATGCTCCCCTCGAAATCCTTCTGGACACTCATTGCATGTGTTACAGTAGACTCGGCGTGGTGGTGGCCTCTGCAATGGTACTTTGGCTTTGGGCACATTCACCGGGGAAAGTGATAGCCGACTCGTGCTGTGAGAAGACAGTGGTGCTGACTCTAGAACTCCGCCAGTATTCTGAGAGCGACCATAGAAGCTGCCCGGTACTGGATTCGGTGACGATGAGAGGTAAGGCTCCACAAAAGATCTAGCTAGAGGCTCATCTGATGCAGCGGGAGCTCGGGGTGTGTTGTTGTGACCATTCATACTGCTCCATGGACCTTGACCAGACTGGTGGTGCACTGATTGTCGTGGACTGTATGACATGAGGCCAGCATCGCTCTCCGCAGTCTCGGTAGGCCGAGCAGATGTTGGAAACTGACTTTCAGGTCCAAATTGCGACAAGAATCCGTGACAAGGGCCTGCGTGCATATTAGAGCCAAGAGAAGAGAGAAACTCAGATGTGGATGTGAGTCCGATATCTTGCCAACCGGATCTCTTCACAATCATCGATGCAGTGTTGTACAACTCCCGATCTTCATCAGCCATCGCGAGATCGTCTGTGTCAAGCAAAGTAGCAACTGGGCTACCAAGCATGGCTACTATGGCCTTGTATGCAGCGCTTAATCGTGCAGGGTTGAAGTTGCCGCTGTCAGGAGCAAAACAATCTCCCCGGCGTTGGAACACCCAGACCATGTTCAGAAGCACAGTCTTAGCAATACTGAAAATGCAAAGAGAGAAAAACACGGCAAGCGATTGTCGTGGGCTTGCGGTCCCGTCATAACCGGCTACTTGATCGAGTGACTCAAGTAATTGTGCTAAGCAGGTGCCTACTGTGCGATGGCGAATATAGCGTTCGTGGTCATCCACGACATGTGAGTGAGTCGCGCGCAGAGAGTCTATGACGATCGAGGGTTCTGGTTGTTGTAGGTCGAAGAATAAGACCTCTCTGAGGAGCAACTTTGCGCGGAAGAGGTAGGGAAATGAGGTCGCCTCGATGCTCCTGTCAGCAGACAAAAGACCGCTCAGCTTGAGAAATTGCCAGAAATTGTAGGAAGAACCGGCTATATTCTTAGACATTGCAAGTGCTGTGAGAACTGGAGGAGGCCGGGTCATTGGCTGAGCTCGATATGGCGTGTTGGCAGGGTCTGCATATGGCAAAGCAGCTAGATCCTCTGTCCACCAGAACCCATCATCGAAATCCAAGTTCGTTTTGACAACCCTGATAGCATCTGTCTGTGCTGGATACGCTCTGTCCAAGTAGTCGTTCATATTAGGGCGCTGGGCAAGGGGCGATACTGTGGGAGTTTGTGCACAGCCAGGACCCAGAAATGCTATGAAATTCAGTGGTGAGTCGGTGGTCTGGCAATACATATATATGGATGGCATATTGAAAGGCGTTAGGAGGGAAAGAGAAAGAAGTGCACCGATAGACATACCTGGAAGGAAAAGGTCGGCCATTCCACTAACTGGCCCACGACGACAACCAAGGTGCTTCCAGAAATTGTTTGGATTGCCATCGGCAGTATGCGAATGGCAAAGGGCACACGTGAGATCAGAATCGCACTATGTAATCCCAAGAATCGTGATTGTAGATGGTTAGCTATTTTCTGGACTGTCCGTCAATGCAAAATATGACTAGGCATTGGTATCGTCTTTGGTGTAATACAATTGCACATACCTCTCCCTTCATGACTCTGCAGTGCAAACAAGATGTCGCCTCGCGTGGGAGCCGTAGCTCCCCTATGGACTCAAGGCGTGATGGCCCGACACGGCTTCGTTTAAGTGGCGGCAGTAGAGGGTCGTTGTCAGAGTCGGCCGAGGAGGGGTGGCCCCGGGCAAGAGCTGAAAAGTCAGGTAGTGAGGAGAAAGGACCGATAGAATCACGACTGCCTCTTTTCTGCGGAGGCTTTGAGATCGAAAGAGGAGGAAGCTGGAGCTTGTTGGCTCGTTGGGAGGCAGAGGGTATGGAATGTGTGGGTGATGAAAGGCTAGGGCCGATTGCCTGTATTATATTCCGTGAAGTGTCTGGGAGAGAAGGACCCGAGGTTGGCCCGCCCATAGACAAGCCCGAGTCTCGTTTTGCTTGAGACAGATGGGATTTGTGGTGCTGATCGAATTCGTCAGGGTATAGAAAGCCATAAATGTAATGGACACAATGCTGATTGGGACATTTGAAAAAGTGGCGATGCAGGGAGCGGCCGTGCCCAGGACTGGTCTGTCGGGACTCGATATTGTCTTCGTTCTGGTTCCAGGCTCTGATGGTCGGGTCGCACGACACCAGGTTCTTTCTTAGCCAGTCGCCAAAACCCGATGGGGCGTCGGCCTGATGAATAAAGTCCAGCATACTCATCACACGCTGATCGAGAAAGTTGTGTCCTAAAGCAGAAAAGCACGTATGAGTATGGGGAGAGACGGGAATAGGAACAGATATAGATATAGAGGATTAAACTTGTGAGGGAAGGGGGGTGAGGAGTATACCATTCTCTAAGCAGGCAGCCTCGATGCACTCGATTTGATATTGCAGCTGCCTGGCCTCTTCAATTTCCGAAAGGACAGGCACATGTGACAGGAGCTCTGGACGGATTAGTATGGGGGAGTGGGAAGCCGGTGGGAGAGGAAGAAGCCACGCAGACAAGAAACAGGAAGGGGCGGTGTGGCTCACGATGATTCTCAGCAAAGGTGCGTAAGACACGCAGTTTATGGCGGAGGTTGTCTAGTTCTGACTTGATGTTTATGCTGTACTTCTGAGGTAGAAGGAAAGCAAGTTTTGCACTGATCTCAGCCTGCTGACCAAGTAGAGCCTCGATGGCCGGCTCGAGAGACACAGGTGGATGGGCGTGGGCAGGATGGGATTGAGTTGAATGGCCAGGCGTGCCCTGGTAGTCAGGCGGGGTTGACGTGTTGGCAGCCATAACTAGAACGAAGATATGCCGAGGAGATAGAGTGGGCGCAATCTCAGTCCGTATAAACAAGCCTGAGCTCCGAGAGAAAGGTAGATGCCGACAAGTCGGCACCGGCGGCACCACAACAAGAGGCTGACCGCCGGCGTTGGGGCCTTGGATGTAGTGATGGGACTATAGGCGGACCGCGAAGAGAGCGCGGTGGCGGAGCCTAGTAATGGTCGCCCGTTGCGACCGGGGTGGTGGTGATGAGGTGTATGTGCGGTGCATGGCCCGGAGAGCTGCCTGTCTAGTGCGACACGGAGCCGGCTGGCTGATCCGCAGGTTACCGGTGTTGCTGTGGCTGCACATGCATGTTCTGGTGCATGTTCTGGGTTGTTGAGGGAGCCCGAGTAGGTCAAGGCAGGGGCATGTCCAAGATAATCAAGGCTGGATGTTGGTAAGACGGCCGCGACAAACGGGGGCTGCTGTGCTGGGTTGTTCTGGAGGACTAAGAGACGGTGGATGGCCCCGAATTCCTAGTTGGCACCCTGGTGCTTGACTTCTGGCGATGTGGTGGTATCCTTTACTGTTGGCTGTATCTTTTCTTGCCGTGACATTATCGTGTATGGAACAGCGAGACCGAGGCGTAGTTGGCAGTCTAGCAGCTCGCGGATGGTCTGAGACGGAGGATGAACAAATAAAACAAAGGAAGAGCAAGTAGGAAGAGAAAAAGAAAACAGGCGCACTATACGGTGGGGCGGGGCGACAGTGTGTCGAACAACAGCAACGGCAGGCAGGCTGGCAGGCTCGCTGGTAACAGACTACATGGACTTGATAAGCGGATGCTGGCCTCCACAGGCAGTGCGTCGTGCAGGGCAGGGTCGAAGAGGATATACCGGGGTAGAAACCACGGGTTGCGTGATCCCTGGCGGACGAGGAGATCTGAAAAGACGGGAAGGGGATAAGAGAGTGTGCTATTGGGGCGTCTCCAAGGGGGGTAACGATAGTGTTACGACGTTTATATCTCTAGCTCGTGGGAAAATACGACGTTAACGTAGGCGGCGTGGGCTGCAGTGGAAAGACGAGAGGCGAGAGCAGGCAGAGATGGAGGAGAGTGAGTGGATGAGAATGGTGCCGAGTGCGACTGGTGGGCGGAGTGGTGAGTGAGCAAGAGAAGGAAGCTGAAAGATGCGGCTTCTTGCTAAGTAAGCAGCGGAGCGTAGATAGGATGAGAGAATATAAAGCAAGTGGGCGAGCGGCCTTGTGGTTGAGCTGAAATAACTATAGCTGGATAGTCGAGGTAGTCGTGAGCGACATTCAGTGTGAAACCAAGGCTGGCGGAGAACTACACTATTGACGAAACAGAGCCGTAAGGTAAGGGTGAAGTGAAGGGTGATATGGGCTGCCCAGCACGAGGAACGGCTGAGGGCTGAGAGGGCGAGCGAGCGCAAATGGCGGGGAGGGCGTGACGAGAGCTGGAGAGGGCAGAGGGCAGAGGGCAGAGGGCAGAGGGCAGAGGGCAGAGGGCAGAGGGCAGAGGGCAGAGGGCAGAGGGCAGAGGGCAGAGGGCAGAGGGCAGAGGGCAGAGGGCAGAGGGCAGAGGGCAGAGGGCAGAGGGCAGAGGGCAGAGAGTTTCGGGTGCGAGAAGATAGAGGAGGAGAGAGGAGGAGAGCGGGAGAGAGGAGGAGAGAGGAGGAGAGCGGGAGAGAGAGGGAGAGAGAGGAAGAGCGGGAGAGAGGGAGAGAGGGAGAGAGAGTAGGAGAGAAGAGATGGAAAGAGAGAGGAAGAGGAAGAAGAGGAAGAAGAGGAGGAAGAGGAGGAAGAGAGGGAGGAGAACAGAGAAAGACAGTGTGCAAGAGAGGGAAATGTGAAAATAGAAATAGAGCGGAAGGCCGCCGCGAGATGGGGAGGAGCAGTAGGAACAGACCAGCTGGAGAGAGAATCGAGCAGAATGGCCACGAGGGAGATGCAGAGGAACAGAAGCTAGAAAATGGCCAGGCGGGAAGAAACGAGTGGTGGCCAGGCCGTCGCGAAAGGGCGGACATGAGCTATACCACGCTCTCATATTGGCAAGGACGACTGACAGGCCAGCCCAGGTCAGGATGCCCCATCTTCAAACCACGCGGCTGGTGTTGCGAGGAAGGTGCGATCAGCTAAAGTGCGCTACTGCTATTACGAGTCGACTGTTAGCGCCGCATGCCACCGCACGCTAGCCTTGCCCGCTAGAGACACGGACGAAACCAAGCCAGCAAGATATGGTTGTTTTGTTCTACTACGGAGAGCAGCTGTAATGGAGGTTCCTATTGAGAAGTGCCGCAAATTACAGGGTTACGCAAGAAGGATAAGTAGAAAATGGCAGTCCTTGTAGATGCTTATGGAAGAAAGGAGAAGAGACCGACGATGCAAATAAGACAGCTCATAAAAGGGAGAAAGAGAGATGCGAAAAAAGAGAAAAGGCTCGAAGGAAATGACAGCAAATTGATAAAAGAAAAGAACGGGAAGGAGAGGAAAGGAAAGGAAGGGAGAGAAAGGAAAAGAAAGGGGAAAGGAAGGGAAAAAAAGGAAAAGAAAGGGAAAAGAAAAGAAAATAAAAGAAAGAAAAGAAAAGGAAAAAGAAAAGGGACGCCAACGGTGGCCGACGCTAATGAAAAACCGTTGAAAGCGCGGGCCGGGGTGGTGCAACGGCGTTGGTGCGCGCAGAACACAGTGCAGAGACAGGGTGGAGACCACATGGCTGTGGGCGCTCCTAGTCCTCACTCGCAAAGCCTTTGCCTGCTAGCTATGGCGGTACTTCGAAGATACGAAGATACGGAGTACATGTGAAGATACATGCCCCAGCTACTGTGGGTACAGTGTGAGTCGTCTGCGCAAAGCAAATGCCACCGTACACTGTGTCATGATAGATATCTTACGTCGTAAGACATCCTTCAGCTGTTTGACGGCCGCCGTGCACAGTATGCACCAGTGTAGTGCGGTGCTTCTCGATGCTATCCCATGTACGGCGTACGATGCCACTTGTGCTTCAAAGGACATCACGATAATATCGTATGATCCAACGGCACGCATGCAAATCCCATGTGCCGAGGTGGGCGCTGCCATGAAGCAACGTTCGTCGCATTCATCTCGACGTATACCGATACTATGCCTGGCAATTGCACACAGTTCGGTGCAGAGCTTGAAGCATCTGCACATTGTCTCTTCCGTCGTACATCGTGAGAAGTCTGGCAGCATATGAGATCCAGATCCCACACACAGGGCACCCTGTTTCGAAAACGCCCTAGTTGAGTATATGTGATTAAGATAATATATTTGCACATATTCCGAAACGTCCATTGCTCAGGTTCTTGCAGGGGTGCTGAAGCCACGCCACATGGACCAACTAGGTGGCTGGTCGGCAAACTAACAATCCTGTCACTGGAAGCTATTTCTTTGGTGTGCTGAGGTTTACAAAGTAGCTAACATGCGTCGCACGCCGTTTGCTTACTCTGTGAGTCTCCGATAGATGGCTTTAGTGTGGCAGATGCATGCTGAAATGTATCTTATATCTCATACATACGAGTATGCTTATGGTCATGTTGTCTCTAGTATCGTATCTCTACCATGGCAGCTTGACCAATAGCCGCAGTTTGTATTCTGCAGCTCCACTAGCCACTCCTAGAGTCGCAGGGGGCTGTGACATAGTCGCGCCTGAAAAGGAAGAGGAGGCGGGGGGGTTACATCTCCAACGCCCGGGAAAACGACGCCTTTCCTACTCTGCACATTACGCCGGTCAATGGGCGAGAAAATTAGAGCTGACCATGGCGCGTTGTGTTTGTGTTGCATCTGTGCCGTATTATGTTAATCTACGAGTAATAATGTGTGTGCGACCCAAGGACGATTCCTCTGTACATTGATTAATAAAAAATTGCTCGAATCGACTGTGGCGTAGCACTAGCCACAGTGCCCCACCACAATACATTCACGGGACTAGTTGCGTAGCTTTGTCAGCACGGGCTCGCCCCGCCGCTCGAGATCCGAAATATCAACCTCTGGTCTGGGGAACGCCGAGCAACATCACACCTCCGACTGCCTCTCGCGCGCATCACACACAGCCAGACAAAATTGGCCGTGCTCTAGGCCAAGCTGAAGATGGACGACTTTGTTAGCGAGACGGACAGCGAGTACACCAGCTATTGGCGGGACTGGGTATGTTTATGAGCCTATCCTATTTGCAGTCTCTTTGACATCACCATCTTTGCCCGTGCCCCGTGCCCCGTGCCCCGTGCTTTCCCGTATCCCGTGGCCGCTTTGCTAACATGTATCCGTTGCTACTTAGTTTATTTCATCTCGGGGAAACGAATATTTCTGCGAGATCGACGAGGATTATCTGACTGACCGTTTCAACCTGACGGGCCTCAACACTGAAGTTCAGTACTACCAATACGCCCTCGACCTTGTTACCGATGTCTTTGACCTTGACTGCGAGGATGATATGCGCGAGACCATCGAAAAGTCCGCCCGCCATCTTTACGGACTGGTCCACGCACGCTACGTTGTCACAACCCGAGGTCTAGCCAAAATGGTGCGTCATGGCCCCCTTTCCTTGTCCCCCTCCGGGCTGTCGCTCTTCCTACTGCCACGCCCCCATCCCCCTTCACCATCAACGACACACAAGCTAATTGCTATGTTCTGTTTGATTTTGTACAGCTGGAGAAATATAAGAAATCCGACTTCGGCAAATGCCCTCGCGTCAACTGCCACTCCCACCCCCTGCTGCCAATGGGCCTCTCCGATATCCCCAATGTCCGGCCCGTCAAGCTCTACTGCGCCCGCTGTGAGGATATCTACAATCCAAAATCAACTCGCCATGCTGTTATAGATGGCGCATACTTTGGCACGTCGTTCCATAACATTCTATTTCAAGTCTACCCTGCTCTGATCCCGCCCAAGTCAGTTGAGCGCTACATTCCCCGCGTGTACGGCTTCAAAGTGCATGCATCAGCCGCGCTGATCCGGTGGCAAAATATGAAGCGGGATGATATGCGCCGACGCCTTCGCCGACTGGAAATCGAGAGTGGCTTTAGAGATGGCGACGATGCGAATCTAGAGGACGACGACGACGACGAGGAAGAGGACCATGCAAAACTGCACGGTGCCGAAGAACATCATGCTACCGGGGCCGTTGTGGCCGCAGCTTAGCACCAAGGCGCACTGCAGTTGGTCGTGCTGTAATCTATTTTTATCGGGACTGTTCGCCATCATTTGTACTGGCTGTTGCCTCCGCCTGATTTCCCTGTTCACACAGTTCCACTGTTCGTTCTCTTGTTTCCCACTCATGCACAATTTGATATTATTAGCATTAGGCGTATATGTATGTTAAATGTATTTTCCTGCGTTATTGGTTAGACTTGACAAGTCTCGTTCTGTTTTATATACATCGTCGTTTCCTTCTGAGCCCTCCATCTGATTTTGCTGTTTCTCCAACCATGGCAATCAGATCATAAACATTGTGACCTGCAACGGAATGAAAAGAATGCCAACCGTGCCATACTGCCAACTAGTTATCGTTTAACACCGCTAAATTGCTTGCGGTGATGTATAAGCAACGCGTAGTGCATTGTATATCTGCAAATAAGCCAACTATCGCGGGACTCAGTGGCGTGGAAGAGGAATTGTCGGAGCAACCCTCTAGACACTCTCTTCCAAACTCGTGTGGTGGTTAGCGTTGTTGGTTGCCTGCCGCAAAGTAGACGGGTGGTGCGATATTGGCGAGTCTGGGGTGGCTGTGGAGTGGTGTGCTGTTGGCTCATAGGCATCTTCCTCATCACGAGCATGCGTTGGCCATTGCGGCCAGGGCGTTGCCCAGCTGTGGCTGCCAACACCCGCCCAAAAAGCTTTATCAGCACTTCGAGGACCCCAAGCCCAGCCTGCTCCGTAGCTCAGAGGCACTTGGTACATATAATAAGCAAAGACGCCGGTGATAGTACCGATGAAGTAACCGAAAAGAATATCAAAACCGTGATGTCTGTAGTCAAACCACCTGGAAGCAGCTATGAACACGGACCCGAAAAAGGGCGCAAGTACAATAACAAGGAGGAAGAGCGGCGGTGCGGCACCGCTCGTTCTCATGGGGACATCTGTGCCATCAAGCCAGTCGTGGCTTTGGTAATCCAAGGGCCGTGCAGCTGATTTCCCAATGGAAGCACCCTGCAAATCCTGGCGCATGTGGCTGGGAAGACGTATGTCGCCGAGCTCATATGTGTTATTTACCGAGCGGCGGGGCAAATCACTGGTTGTGAAGCCCGATGATGAAATCATAGCGGCCTCGACAGAGTGCGGACGGTGCGCGAAAGGAAACACGACGCCGAACTTCGAGGCCAAGTAGAGTGCAAGAAAGCCGAGGCCAGCAGCTGAGGACCCGCTGTGACCGGATGGATAGCTTCTAAAGCCATCGTCAAGGATGGATATGTCCGTGTTGGTGCAGATGTCAGCGCTGACGAGCTGGCCATTGGACGTGATGTTTGCAATGCCGCCCACCACGTACCGTGCAACATTCTCGAGATCTGGCTGGCATCGCGACAGCATATCCGGCCGTGGTTTACCACACAGATTTTTTAGACCGTTAATAATAAACCACTGTGACGCCATACTCAGGGCCAGAGAAAGGATCGATGCATACATGTCCCAGAGTTTTCGACGCCATATGAGAGAGCGGGGAGTGTCTGGGGGGACAGCCAGGCCCGGAACAGCAAGAAGCGATACAATGATAATTGTGATGAAAGGGACACCCACAGTAGCAATGATGAGATTGCGAGAGGTAACAGTTTCGTGAACAGTGTAGGGAAACCTGAGAGCAACAGGCAAGAAATGGTTAGCAAACTCATGTGCAGACGTCTACCGAGGCGATCAGTTGATCACAGCAAGAGTAATTGGGTCTGGTAGCTCACGAGATGTCTGGATTTTCCAGCTGGAAGGGCCTCTTATTCGGGGTGATGTCGCCCAAGAAGTAGCCACCCACAGCCGCGGCAATGACGAGGATCCAGTCAATGACACCAGACGCAATAAGAAGTGTATATTTGCGCCTGTTGGGTGGCCCCCAAGGGATTCGGCTGGCCATTGGAAAGTTTGGCGGTGCGCGACTGTTCCTAGGATACGAAGAGAACCGGCTGCGAGGTGAGGATTGTGGTGAACCGTGGGCAATGAGGGGCCGAGTGCTAAGGTCCGGCATGAGAGGCTGGAAACGAGGCTCAACGGGACAGATAGATAGGCAGAAGGACGTGGAATGGGACCATGGGAATGGAAACGCGAACGCGATAGGTCAAAGGACCGGTATGCACTGCACACAATGATATCAAGTAGAAAGCGTGGCACAGAATACCGAGTGTACGGAGTAGCCTTCAGGAGATACTAGCCGTGACTCAAAAAGGGATCAAAGCGGTCGAAATAGGCTGGGGACAAAGAGACGATGGGATGGGCGATATGTCGGATGGTATGGAACGCTACAGTGTAGTGTATGTGGATGTTGACGGTTGAATGAAGGTGTTTGAAGGTGTTTGAAAATGCCGAGCGCGAGATCCAAGATCAAGGACAACTAGGATATATATGTGTGTGTGTGGGTGTGAGAGAGGTGTAAGAGCGTTTTCACATATCTTACAACCATGGGAGATCTTCAGCTCCGTACCCCGTTTACGACGGAGCTCGTATAAAAACGACGTGTCATTGACACTCTAATTACACCTGGTGTGTTTGAATTCCACAACGAGTTTGTATCTTAGGTCTGCCAGCCTACAAATAGAGAGCTACTAGATATATCAAAGGTCGTAAGCTTAACATAGGAGAAGCTGTTGGCCCCTGATAATGGCAGTGTCTGAATACTGTTCTGGCGGCGTTTAAGGGAGAAGACAAAGAGGCATTCGGATTGGGCAAGCAGGCAGGTGAGCAGGTGGCCAGCCAAGCAAACAGCCAAGGGGAGTGGGTGGCCTAGGCATCTCGGCGCAGCTGAGCCTGGGGGCTGAGTCTCAACCTGACGCAAACTGCGATGTTCCGGAATGATTAGCTAATTGCCATTTTGGTAACATTGCGCCCCTTACGACGTATGGCTAGGCCAGGGCTAAACCCACTTTGAGTATAGAGGCCTGTCCGCATTATATAAGCACGATCTCAGTCGACTCTCACTACTATTATGCCACGATAGCAAGGTTTACACTATCAATGCGCCCCCAGGAACCACCGGGATATGCATTGAGTAGCGGCTTTTCCTACTTAAAGATGAGTCTTGTGTCGAGACTAAGAATCATAATATATCTTACAACCCCGTACATGCGTTATTTGAGTATGTTTATATATATACAAGGAAGGCAACCCGTCGCTAGATACGATGCTGGAGGATCGACATCATCTCTATCGTCACCCCGGCCAGTCATTGCAGTGCAATGCGCAGATGCGGCCAAGCACCTACGCCCGGCTAACCAGAGGCGTTCCTCCTCCGACCCATGTTGCGCGGGCGGGCCGAAACAACCCAGATGTTGATGTTGCGCTTCCGTCTCGTCTTATAACCTCCCTTGGCCTGTTGATTGGTACGGTTAGTATGATGGCACTTGGAGCTAGATCGGATATCTTGTGGTTTGGGGTGTTATACGTACCGGCTTGCCCCAAGGACTAGTAGGGTTGCGGTTACTCTTTGACTTACCACGGCCACCGCCGTGAGGATGGTTTACTAGGGTAGAACAGTGTTAGCAAAACACTCAATTGAGCAGCAATTGAGCAGATCGGGCAAGTTGGCCATGATTGTCGGAAGCAGCGCGTTACATACCTCTGTTCATGGCCACACCGCGCACAGTGGGACGGATATTCAGCCAGCGCTTGCGGCCGGCCTTGCCCAACTGCCGATCCTGGTGATGTGGGTTGCTGGCAACGCCGATGGTCGCACAAGCATCTCTGCTCACTCTGCGAACCTCGCCGCTCTGCAGCTTTACTTGCACAAATCGGGGGCCGGTCTTGGTGGCCTCATCCTCTGTGATTAGGTTATCCTCCTTGGACACGAGGACGGCATATGTGCCAGCGCTCCGACAGAAGACGGCACCTCGCCGCGGGTGGGATCCCACGTTGTACACGAATGTGCCAATGGGGATCATGTGCAGCGGCAAGCAGTTGCCACGATGGCAAGTCTGGGATGCAAGAATGCCTGGGTCGACAGCGCCGCCCATGCTGTCCAGCAGGTCCTGGGGGATGCCTGCGCGGTAGCTCTGCACGGTGTCGCCAGCCCGCATGCCCTCGGCCGCGACAATATATGACTTCTTGCCCGACGCCTTATTGGTCAGAAGGGCAATGTGAGCACTGCGGCCTGGGTCGTGCTCGATGCGCTCGATGAGCTGCGGGCCAGCCTCCCACCGTTCGAAGTCGACAATGCGAATGCGGCGTTTGACACCACCACCCCGGTGCCGAACTGTTATCCGTCCTTGGTTGTTGCGGCCGCCCTTCCCTTGGCCCTTTTTAGGGAATGTCAGCGGCAGGAACGGCCGCCCCTTCCACAGATGGTCGTTGATTGGTCGTCTCAGATGGCGGAGACCGGGTGTGCGTGGTTTGTAGCTGCGGAGGAACTGTGTCTCTCGGGTCTGAGTAGGTTGGGCCGAGTTGGAGACAGCAACAGCGGGCGTTTCCTGTTTCCGGGCGCTTATGCTAAGCGTCGTCGAGAAAGCCTTCACGAGGTTGAATCCTAAGCCCGACGAAACATGGGGCAGGCGGGCTGCCACGGACCCGAAGCGGGCCTTTAGCATGGCGACGGAGGAGGCTGTATGACCGGGGATGCGTTGGGTCGGTTGAGCTGCGTTGGGAGGGAGGAGGGGGAAGCACAAAGGCAGATGGCTAGCCGGTGTACCTGTCGTCGGTCTAGGAAACGTATGGAGGAGTCCGCATGCACGACGTCGAGTAATAGCTGGATCTCTTGTCGTCCACAGTCGGCGTCGCTTGATCCTAAGCTCCGTCCGATGTAGAACGAACGAAAAAAAAAGCCCGGTGAGAGGGGTTAATCCGAGCCGCATCAGCCACAGTAGCGAAGCCGTTTCCAGAGTGGGTTCAGCACAACCAGCCACGGGTGCCCGGTAAAAAGGTACCACCATCTGTGTCGTCGAATGATGTTATTTTTCTTTGGTTGTTAGCGTGCTGCACCGGAGCCCATATAAAAGTGGACAGAGCCAATAGGCGGGCCGTTGCCCCGTGGTTGCTACTGTTTATGTGGGCTTCCGTAGTACTAGAGCGGCTCCCGTAGGTGTGGGCGCGGTGCTGCCCGCTTTTTGGTGTGTTTTGGTACGCGTCCGGCCAATGGCAGTGGCCGGCTAGTGCAAAGTCGAGACAGCTCAGCAAACCCATTGTGTCTTGGACGTCCAGGGACGTCGTCAGGCCGTCTCTGAAAACACGAAGAAGACGTCCTCCGTAGGTGCTGGTCTGCCTCTCCTGGTGCGGATCGGGCCCACTGTCGGTGGTCTCCCTTGGACGGAGACTTCATTTGCCTCTGCTACTCCTTCCGCGCCTGGCATCTTGCGTAATTACTCGTAGATATCCTACGCCGTCTGTTGCCTGTATCCCACTGAGCTGGAAGACCTTAGCCCACTGGCGGCTGGAGGGACGCGGGTCGACTTGCACCTTGGACGGCACCCGATGCGTCTGCATCTACGTGCTCGCAAGTGACTACGACCTCTCTGATTTCCCTGATCCTGCGGGACCTCGAATGCGGCAGAGTACCTCGAGATAATCTTACAATACGTGCTTCAAGTATTCGAAAGCGAGATCTAGATATCCTGCAATCGTCTTTTATGCAGCACGCGTCCTGCTCTGCCCTGCCAGTGGAGAGCTAAAGTGGCTGCTGAAAAGTGGCCTCTGCAGGGAAGGAACGCGACGTGGTCAAGGAGCGACCGGTGTGAGACGTGTGCTGCTGTGTGCTTAGTTCTGTGCTCTGTAGACCAGCTCAGTGACGGCCACGATACACGGCAATTATCTTACACAGTGCTGCGCCCTGGCCTGGCAACGGCGGCACCTTCCCTGGCAGGCACTAAGCATAGACAGGCACTCGCGCTCCAAGTCGCGCTACTCCCCTGCCCCCCCGCCCCTACAAAATACCCTCGTGTGCGTGACCGTGCTCTTTCCCTACGACGTCTCTACTAAGATTCTATCCTACCATATCACTGATTACAATACGCGACGAGCCAAAACACACTCCCCATAATACAGCCTCCCAGACAACCTCACCTCGTCTCCTCTCTCTCTCCCTCTCCCTCTCCCTCTCTCGCTCTCCCTCTCTTCCTCCCTCTCCTCCTCCTACACTACCACTTCCGCCAACACCACCGTCCCTCTCCTGTCTGCTTCAGACTCCACTTCCACCAAAACATCCATTCCTCTCTCAAATACGGAGCCTCTTATTTTCCCTCCCCTTCTCTCCCGCGTCTTGTTTTCTCGCGTCTCCAACCTCGAGCTGTTGGCCTTCTTCTTCTTCTTCATCCTTCTTCTGTACCGCGTTGGACTCTAGATCTTCTCTCGTTTATTGCCAGTCTTCCTTCCATCCTCCTCACCGCAACTGCCTCCTCCATCTTGCGCGCGTCTTTTCTCTCTCTTTCTCTCTCTTCACGCCACGCTCGCCACGATACGCTCGCCATCATCGCCCTTCCTATCTCTCACAGACTGGCCTTCAGTATCAACACGTCTCATCACGCCCGTAACGCTCTCTTACGCCTCTGCATATTCAGCAAAGCCTACTTCTTTGCATCACGCGCTGTGCTCTCTCACATTCGTCTCTGCCTCTTCTCGATTGAGGCCCGGCACGTCAACATCTTGCGTGCCAATTGTTTACTTTTTATGAGCTTTTATATCGAGCATCTCGCATAGCCCAGCACCCATCCCCTACGCGTCACTCTAACCGACTTCTACCCGCCGACGTACAATATCAGCTTGTGCTTCTCTAGACTAACAAAATGCCTCCCGTGAGTACACTGCCCGCAGTCTGAAGTCAGCATCGGCGGATATAAAAACACAAAGACATAGGATGGACAATATATATGTACAACTTATATGTACAGACAACCAAAGATACTAACTCTGCTTCCTTCAGGCTCGTACTGCCAGACAGCGGGTCGCTACCAACGAGAACGACGAGAACAATGTCACTGCCGCGCGTATGACCCGCGCCAAGGCTGCCTCGCTTCACGTGGATGATCTCGCCGTTCCCGCAAAGCCACTCCAGGCCAAGAAGACCGCCGGCGCTGCCCAGCCTACCGGCCTACGGAAACGTGCTGCCCTTGGTGATGTGAGCAATGTCGCCAAGGTTGACGTCGTTGAGGCCAAGAAGGCTATTGGCAAGGCTGGCCTCGTCTCGAAGGCTGCCCAGCCTACCGGTGTTCAGAAGAACACGGCTCGCCCTGCCGGCCGCACAGCGCTATCCACCAAAGAGACTGTCAAGAAGACCACAGAGGTGAAGAAGTCGGGCCCTGGCTCTATCAACGCTGTCCAGAAGCGAAAGGTTGCTGCATCGGCACTGGCTACTGCCGTCAAGGAAGATACTCCCGTCGACGACGGTGAGCCTGCCCGCAAAAAGGCACATGTTGCTACCTCCCGTGCCGAGGAGCAGCCCAAGCCAAAGGCAGAAGTCAAGGTGTCAAAGCTTGAGCAGGAGCTGATGGAGGAGCCTGCCGAAGAGTATGTCCCAACTGAGTTTGTCTACCCCGAGGGTGTCAAGGACCTCGATGCCGAGGATTTTGATGACCCGCAAATGGTTGCTGAGTATGCGGCCGACATTTTCGAGTACCTGCGCGACCTCGAGTGCAGCTCGCTGCCCAACCCCCGGTACATGAGCCATCAGGACGAGCTCGACTGGAAGACTCGGGGGGTTCTTATTGACTGGCTAGTCGAGGTGCACACCCGCTTCCACCTGCTCCCCGAGACCCTGTTTCTTGCTGTCAACATTGTTGACCGCTTTTTGTCTGCCAAGGTTGTCCAGCTCGACCGGTTGCAGCTCGTTGGTGTGACAGCCATGTTCATTGCTGCAAAGTACGAGGAGGTTCTCTCACCGTCTGTTGGCAGCTTCCGTCATGTTGCCGACGATGGCTTCACAGAGGCCGAGATTCTCAGTGCCGAGCGTTTTATGTTGGGCACGTTGAACTACGACCTGAGCTATCCCAACCCTATGAACTTTCTTCGTCGGGTGTCCAAGGCAGACAATTATGACATTCAAACTCGCACCGTGGCGAAGTACTTGACTGAGATCAGTCTCTTGGACCATCGCTTCATGTCATACCGCCCTAGCCACGTTGCTGCTGCTGCCATGTTTCTGGCTCGCCTGATTCTCGACAGAGGTGAATGGGTGAGTTTGCATTACCCCAAGCTACTGTTTGTTTCTACATCTTGTTCCCCCACTAACGCACGATTCCCCTTTAGGACGCAACGCTGTCTTTCTACGCTGGCTACACCGAGGAAGAGATTGAGCCTGTCGCTATTCTTATGGTTGACTACCTGGCTCGGCCGTCGACCCACGAAGCATTCTTCAAGAAGTATGCTAGTAAGAAGTACTTGAAAGGTATAGTTTGGTAGTCCTAGCTCCTTGTGCCCGGCCCCTGCTCTACTGCAGTGCCTGAGCTTTAACTCGGGAGAGTGCAGCCATGTTAACAATTTGCTTTTAGCCTCCCTCATCACACGCCAATGGGCCAAGAAGAATGCCATACATTTCGGCATTACAGACGTTGAGCTGTCCGTGGACGAGATCTCATAAACGACCTCACACCTAGGCCGATATCTCGCAAGCCTTTCGACACGGTCAACACTTTCCCTTTTCTCGCCTCGCCCCTCATCCTCGGCCGTGTCGCTGCTGCACAACGACGCAACAAGACAGCCCCGAGCTGGAGATCGGAGCCGACTAATGACGCGTACTTTCTAATACACCCCCTCTCGAACTGTGGCATTTTTGTTGATTTCCTTTTCTTTTCATTGTTTTCCATTTGCGGGGAAGCTACCCCGTTTTTGTCTGTGCATGGTTGTTTCTGTTTTGTTCTTGGCGTATTGGATTTGCTCATGTTGTTTAACTCTTCGTCTTCGACCTGAACGTTGTTTTAACTCGCTGTCTGTTCTGAATTTTATGGCTATTTTTTATCAAAAAGACGTGTCGTGCTGCTCATCTGATGCGTGGTGCTACTCTGCTGTAAGTCGCTGTTGACATTGTCGAGTTTCCACTTTGCCTAAAGACAAGCTGCAACATGAACCACGTGATACCTCAACCGCGGACTGCGCTGACGACGTGTTGGCGATGGTACGCCGATAGTTACTAAGCAACGTATAACAGCATTCACTTTACGGCAACATATTTAGGCTACTGTGCACATGTTCTGATTGTTGAGGTGGTAGTATTGGGAGGCACATTGCCTAGCCACAGAAGGCTCTCATAGAAAAAGAAACAGTGAAACCCGAGTGAAATGAAAGCGACAAGCAACCTAATAGCGTGAACACCTATTCCGTCAAAAGAGGAACCCTTCACATCCGAAACGCCATGTCATATAAACGTCCTAGACCACTAGCCTTGTTGTTGGTGGCTAGATACACTGGTCATGAAAATCAGGCTCATTGAAGAGCCGGTTATAGAAAGAAAAAAAAGAGAAAAGAGAGAATAAAGAACTGGAAGAACTCGAGGTGAGCTCGCAGCATAATTCACACAAAACAGTACCGAGGGCCATGCCACGATCATGTTGAGGAGAGCTTGTAGTGGGCGACGGAGCTCTAGAGAGAGCACAGCCGCTCTTCTAAGCCGCCCCAGTAGACGATTGGCCGGGGTTCGAGCAGAGACAGCTCACCAGGAAAGACCCGGCGTTCCTCCTCCATATCGACAATCGACGGTTGCCGGAAAATGATGCTGTTGATTGTGCTGACAGGGGAGCTGGCTGTGGAAGTGTAGGACTCCCGGCTGCTACTCGTGGTCGAAGACGTAGACGAGCGGCGGAACGAGGTTCGTAGCTTCTGAGGAAAAAACCGCACCGCAAGGCCGTGGAATCGGGAGGACTGCATTTCGAAAGTGGGTTTGAGGTTGCTAAGCGAGTAGAAGGGATAGGCACAGCCTGAAAGGTAAAAGGATGGGAGAGTAAGAGTGAGTGAGAAGAAGTGAAAAATCGAGCAAAGACAGCGAGTGACAATGGTGATAGAAGTTTAGCAAAATGAATAGAGGACTCGGTTGAGAACAAGAGTAACGAGTAACGAGTAAAGAGTAAAGAGAGGACGATCTGTTTGCTTTCCAGAAGAGATCAATGCAGAAAGATAGACAAGAAGTAGAGGTATATGTTTGTTGACGCTTTGGAGAGAAAGAAGAAGACACTGACAATCGAGACGAGGGCACAGAGCGGACAGAACAGGCATTATGTACTATGTTGAGCATGGACGCTTATGCTTATGCGCGAGTCCAGAAACCGTATCATCACTTTCTATTCTCAAAATAGCAGACGGGGCAATGTAAGGAGCAGCATTCCGTCGGGGCCAGGGGGTGTTGGGGCATCACCAAGATGCACCCAATACTCCTCGAGCCGGGTGGGGACCAGGCGACCCTTGTGTGCTGCAGGCTTTATCTGGCTGGCTGTGCTGCGGAGGCATGAAAACGTGACAGTTGAGGATGGAACGAATCAGGAATCAGGGGGCATACGCGCAAATCAGGTGTACAAAGGGGGCCGGCGGAGAGCTCGAGCAGCCGTTCTAGCGATCGATGTGGGCACGCAGGATACGGCTACTGCACATGTATCTTATCTGACGTCCTCGCGTCGTAGAACATACAGATGCACTGCAGGGCAAATAGCAATGTATTTGGTAAATTACGAATAGCATTCTGCTCTGTGGGATGGGCCAGAGAGGGAGGGCCAGGAATGGAGATGGAGCATGAATCGACGCAGGGATGCGCGTTTGGCAGAGGGAGGGTGATGTTGTAAATGCATTATGCCGCTGCAGAAAACGGACCAAGACCAGACGGCCCGCACCATTACCAGTCAATGCCCAAGCTGTTTGGAAGTTAGAAGAATGTGTACTGGCCTTGCGAAGAAAGGATGGGTAGGCAGTCAAGCAGCAACTGACGTTCGAAAGTCGCGTCACGTGACACGGAGATGCCTTGCATTTCGGCTAGGTTGTGAAACGGCACCAGCCAAGAAACAAAGGGGCCAGCACGGCCATCCGTGCACATGCAGGAGGCGACTGGGGTGCGCGTTTCGCCGCAGCAATGTTTGACGACGGCCTGGGTGTTTGAGCCAGGCATATATATCTACATATATGTTTATGACAGGCGGTTCTTAAGGGCGGTGCATTGTGAGGAGGGGAGCAGAGACGGGGGGGGGGCGGTCAGGCTTAACGAATTAGCAAAGGTGACGACAAGAATGCGAGAAATGCAGGCTCGTGAGCGCCACTGAAAAAGAGAGTCAGAAAGGCAAGGTGGCCCAGGCCAAAGCCAGGCTCGATGGTCAAGGGAGCACGATAGAAAGCCAGTGCCGAGGATCTGTCCGGAGTATGGCGATGGGCGCAAGGGACTAGCACCTGTGTGGTTGCTAAATTGCAGTGTCCCTCCTGAGATGACTAGGCTGGGCAAACAAGGAACACGCCCAGAGAACCGGCAACGGCGAGGAACTGAGATGGACGCGGCTTGTCTCAGACTCGCTGGGCCCAATGAACGCCACACACGCTTGCGAGCGCGACGGGTATATTCCGTATCTTTCCAAGACGGTGCTCTCAAGTACGTATCTTACATATAAACAGCCTGAAATGAGCAAGGGAGGCACTGGCTATCATCCATGCCTAGAGCTAGCGAGGGCGGATTGCATTCTGCACTGGTGTATCGATATGCCCCGAGATTGCAATGCTCAACATTTGATTTTGCAAGCCGTCCTGGCATGGCACCGTAGGCAAGCGCATGGTATTTTGACGACAGCAAGAGACGGGGAATGCAGGCAAATGAAATTAATAAAGCGCTACCATTAACTTTGGCCACAAATCTATCCTGTTCTAGTATCGCGCTCTAGCTGGACACTGAATATGGCGTGGAATAAAATACAAGAACAGCAATCGTAACACGAACACGCAAGGCAAGGCACTGCCATCTCTTCGTACCGGCACACAACGACATGTAGCCACCCGGCGCATAAAACCTCCACCACGGGGGTGTGCTGCCACACGGCGGAGGGCTTCGCTAAGTTTCTCAAGGTGCCCAGCCACTCCGCCGCTGCGTCGCACTCCTCCGAATCGACTCTACCCACACAGAGTCATCTAGCATCTCCCGCACCGCACTCCCACGCCTGCTGCCCGCACCTGCTTGGTCGCCAGGATCCTGCAGCTCAAAGCTGTATATGCTCGAGTTCTGCTGGTGATGGTTCTGTGGCTGGAGCCCGCCGGGCCCTGTCGGCGTCGTTGAGGTCAGGGGGGTCGCCCGGGATAGGCTCAGCGGGTGTGCATAGTTTGTGTCGTGCAGACTGATGTCCATACTGGCGCCCGACCATGAGCGGTGGTGCTGTGCTCTAGATGCCGCATCCTCGGCACTGAGGTACGTCGATGTTGCCCGTGACGGCGCGGCACTCGCGTCTGGCCCTTCCGTCGTCATCTCTTCCTCGTCGTCCACAAAAATATCCGGGATGTCAAGCTGCGGCACTCCTGTCATCCGCGCAGACCGCTTCAACTCCATGTGCTTTCTGAATTTCTTCGACCAGTACCTGATGCAACTCTTGTTAGCTAGTCATTTCCATTGGTTTCCCCGTGCGCTGGTTCCGGGTTGTAAACTCACAAAGTATTGAAGAATCCCACCACAACTCGGCGGCGAACCTCGTCTTCCACCCGTTGCAGTCGAGCCCGCCGACGCAGGAACTCTTCTAGCCTGCAGCCATTGTTAGTAAGTGTGATCGATGCATAAAGGTACAACAAAGTGCCCATGGCTGGGTGACATACTTTAGACTCTTGCTGTCACTGATAATGTTGTAATGGGCAAGAATCATCAGAACAGTCGTAAAGCAGATGCCTTTGTCGGGGTCCGCTGTGACCATGACCTCCTCATAGAATATGTTGAATCTCCGCCTGCGCTCCCGCACTCGGTTGATGTCGATCTGATTGATGCGCTCATTGAGCTTCTGTAGGTTGACGCCATTGAGCGCGCTCTGCGACGTCAATGATGTGTGCCGTGCCTGCGGCGTTGCAGCGCCGTTCCGGGCATAATCGATAATGCTTCGCACTGAATCCTCATGGTCGTAGATCCGCATCTCAAACACACCAGATAGCTCCGCAAGAAGCCGTGGGAAGTCTTCACGGGATATGTAGCTGGTGCCGTCAGGGTCAACACTTCGCCATGCCTCCTTGAACCGACGGATTTCATCTCTACTGATCTCGGCTAGGCCACTGGACCGCTGGTACACATACGAGAAGCTCTCGAAAATCAGCGACACAAACAGATTGACAAAGATATACATGCTGATAATGTTCCAGGCAATAAACAGGACTCTCGCCCACGCTGTACTGCCGCAGTCGCTACCAAAAAAGGTAGACGCCTCGACGCACAGAGGTGGCTGCACACTGGCAAAGTCTTCCATCAGCTGGTTCCAGCCCTCGCCACAACTCATCCGGAATAGAAGAATGAGCGCATTGGGAACTGTCCGGAGATTCACGTGGTTTGTCTCTTGCGTGTTGAAGCGCGTTAGGCTGAATGACTGTGTCATAGCAATTGCAAACACCAGGAAGAAAACGAGCCACGTCGCGACAAGGCTTCCAATGGTCTTAACACTGGCCGCTGCCGTCTTGAAGAGCTGGTCCAAGGCATCGTTTCGCGGAATCAACAGCAACACAATCGTCACCAGGAAGAACTTGTGAAGCTGGATGAGTGTGTCCTCCTTGGGAATAGCAAGGAAGAGAATGGACGTGGCAAACGCACCCGCAACAGCACACAGAGAAAATATGTCCCATGAGCTTCTCCGGAACCGGCTCCATCCAAGACCGAGAATCCGGATCGTGATATTAGCCATGTAGACAAGTGTGAGCACAAGGAAGATATAGTCGCGCGTATTGGTCCACCAGTCAGGCTCGGTCGAATACTCCAGAATGAGGAGAATGAGGTGCAGCACTAACACCATAGTGATGCCCAGATGCCACTTGCCATGCTTCTCAATGGCGCGTTTGTGGCACCACATCTTAAGCTTGTTCTTGGAGTCGTCGTAGGATGTCTTTGAAGGCGAGATCTGCCGCAGTAGTTTTCGAAGCTCGAGCCAAGCTCGCTGGTCTCCCGTAAGAAAAGCAACGCCTGTTTGCTCCGTGTAGTTGCGCATGAACACAGATATGAACAACGTCAAAATAAAGACTGTGGCAAGCAAGTTGAAGACGACAAAGAACACTGCGTTTCCTTTTGCCGCCCCAAACCGCGGCTGGAAGCCAACACCTGTCAAGGACTGGGCCTGGAACGACACATCAACCCAGCCCTCCTGGCTGACAATTGTAAACAGGATAAGAATGGCAGACCCAAAGTCATCGAAACTGTAGTAAGGATTCTCGGCCACCCGTGGAGATAGAAACTGCCAATCACTGCTGTATGGGGCGCTGAGATACTCGCCCGTGCAGTCCTCGAGCCGGATGATAGAGCCACTGCCATCATTGCAGGTTACCATCTGTCCACGGAACAGGTTCAGCCCGTAGATAGCAAAGGGAATGAGCAGGGATATAGAGACAAACGCAGCACTGAGGATCTTCCAACCGCCAATAATCATGAGTGAGTGGAACGTTTCTCGGGCGCTGTCACTGACATTAAGCAAGCGAAGCGCTCTCAGTGCCTTGAACGCTCCAACAGCACGAGAAACAGCACCGTCATTGGCAAAGAGCGTGGCGACGTTGATCCAGAGTGTGATCAATACCACAGCGTCGATGACACCCCATGAGCTTCGAAAATATGCATTCGGCGTCCAGAAGAAACCATCTGCAATGATCTTGACGATTGTTTCAAATGAAAATACAAGTGCAAACGCCGCATCTGTCCACACAAACCAGTTCTTAAAGCTGAATGTGTGTCCGGAATCAAAGTACTGCTTCTGGTACAGCGGAGTCGTGACGCACGCAATGCAGACCATGGCCACAATCGACGCATAAATGAAAGCCGAGAAAATGTACCACGCATACTTGTTCGGCTCAACACCATCGAAGCGCTCAGAGCCACGGCCCGGCCCCACGAGCCTCTGGCAAAGGCGTCGGATGGGGTTTCTTGGCGTGAATATGAAGAGGGAGTTGTTGTACGTCGGGTGGCGACTGAGGTATTCTCGCTGCGCCCTGCGGCGTGCGGACGTCGCAGTCACGGCCTGCCGAGCCATCTGTCTCGGGTCCATGTTCTCTTGCCGCATGTCGAAGCGGACATTGGAATAAAAGGGGTTCGGCTCCTCATTAGATGTGATGCCCTTGATCTTTGCCCAAGACTTCGCCAACCAGCCGGTCGCGTCCGGACTGCTACCAAGAATATCCGCATTTTGTGCTGCTACCACCGGGTTTGCCAAGGGGGTATCTTGGAGAGGGTCGAGAGCCTCGTTCAGAAACTCGCGGACCACTGCCTCCTTTAATAGCATCTCCATCATAGCAGGACCATAGTCGAGGGGATCTTTCCGCTTTGCACGACGGCCCAATGAAAACATGGCAGATAGAGACAGGTTGCTAGCGGACGAGCCCAGCTCTTTGCGCTGGAGAAATGCTTTTACCTGCTCGAGCCGCTTTTGGTCTTCGCTCACGTCAAAGTTCTCCTGGATGACAGCAATGAACATATTCACCAGAATAAAGTAGGACAAAATAAACCAGCCGATGAGGAAGACTGCGCCAATCCATGACGTATGGAGCGCTGTCGTGAAGCCGGTGACCGTATAGAGAACAGATGTCCAGTTCTCGCTTGACAAGACCTGGTACGTGCCCAGGAACGAGTTGAAGATGGACGCAAACGTGATACGTATATCTTCGCCGGTGTCGTCAACAGGCGTGATTTCTCCTCGGAAAAGCTGAACAGCGAAGATAGCCACGAGAAGGGTGATCAAAAAGACGAACAGCACCAGATTTGCAATACCAGTGGCGTTGCCCAGGACAAGCTTGATGAGCGTGCGAGTCATCGGGATGGCCAGAACCACCCGATACGCCCTCAATATTTGGAACACCGTTAGCCAGGCATAGACACGGGTCATGCTGTGTATAGGTGGAAGCAATATAACCGTGGTGATAACCGCCAGCCCCAAATCAAACAGGTTCCGAAAGTTGCGGTGAAAGCGACGCCAGTCAGCTGTAAAGCGGATGACTATTTCAATGTCAAGTAGTATGGTTACTATAACCTCGCACGTGTTGATGAAATGCGCCCTGTTCTCGTGGGCTGCGCTGCGGAACGCCTGGGCAAGTAAGTCAACCGCAATGGCCACGACCCAAATCCAAAATGCTCTGTCATAGACATGCTGAAGAGCAGACACTCTCCGGAGCGGGTTATCGGGACGAGGTGCCGAGAAGTCCTTCTCGTCTGCAGTAAAAGCACTGCTTTTGTTTTCCTCTCGGATGAGCTGGAAGGAGGAAGTGATGACGGCGATGAGCAAGTTTGTCATCCAAAGCATCATGATCATGATACCAGCAACGAAAAATAAGGCAGCCGCGAGGTAGTCGGAGTTTGTTGTATAATACATGAGGTCGCTAAAGGTGTTGGCGCTCATGATGACGAAGACGAGCTCCAGGGACTGCAGGATATTGTCAAAGTTGACGGTGGCATTGTAAGGACTGCTCTGCTGGAGGCAGATGGAGCCGCGGGGGCAGATGAAACCTTTGCCATTGCGGGTGCCGTTGATCAGAGTGCTCAGGTTGCGGTCTTCAAGCATATAGACCCAGGGCATAGTTGTAGGACTAGTTTCGGTGTCGTTTTTCAAGTGTCCTCCGCAAAACCCAAAATCATTAGTGTACACAGCGTCGAAGTTGTCCGGCTGTGACGGATCTATCCACACGCACTGCCGACTAAGACTAGACTTGAAGCTCTGTACTCCAATGATTGCAAACAGCAGCCAAAAGAATCCGATCAAGAATGAAACTCTGACGAGCAGAGGTGCTGCTTTCTTGAGACTTCGGAGGATAATCTAGATCAAGTTAAGACAAAATAAGAAGAAGAGAGAGACGGGTTAGCTGTATGTACAATAGGCATGTCATTCTACAGAGAATGATGGTTTCGGTATGCTCCAGCACCCAGGAGACCAAGGAGACCCGGGAGGAGATGCACTCGACTTACCGCATTGCCCTTGGTGATGCTCAGGAGTCGAATGATCCGCAGACAGCTAAGCATACGGAATACGTATAGATGGTATTTCGATTCTATGCCCGAGATGCTGAGTAAGAAGGATATCCAAAAGGACACCACAGCAACAAAATCCAGCCGGTTGAAACTGTGGCGCAGAAAGGCGCGTCGGGCCAGCTGCATGCGCTGCTGATCTTCGTACGTTTCGGGCAGTGGCTGGCCATGCATGAGTGTGAATGATCTCGAAAACGAAGAGGGCCCGTAAGCATCTGCAGGAGGCCGCTTTACTGATCGTTGGCGTTGAGGTTGGAAGAACGATCGATATTGCTCGGTGATAGCAGCACGGACGCCTTGGCGCACACCCTTCTTTCTGTCAATGGTGCTGTACTCGGGAGCATTGAATATAAAGCCGGACACAATGATGCGCATGATGATCTCCACTGTGAACACAACAAAGAGGCCCAGCATGGGCCAGTCAAAGCGCGACTGGCCCCAACGCTGTGGTCGTTCGTTGCCAGGAGTCCAGACGTCTGGGGCAGCCTCGACAGCAAGAAGGACTGCCTGAAGAATGATCAAGGCTAAGATAAGTGTTTCAACCCAAGGCTGCATGAGGAGGTCGCAGAAAAATAGCCGAATCGGATTGTTTGCCGAAAAGATGCCCAGAGACTTGCCCCGGAGCGGGTTGGGCATCGAAAACCGATATTCAGAGTGCGGCGCAGGTTGAGAAGTAACAAACTCGGCCGAGCTCTTCTTTTCTTGAGGTGTAGGAAACACCTGCGAAGGATAGGTGAAATCGGCCAGCATTGGCGAAGAGACTTGTTGCTGTGACTGCCGACCGTCCACACTAGGGGAACGGGACCGGTCACGGATGGCCTGCTGCTCGAGTGCCTCACCACCACCGCTGATGTCAACCACACGTTGCGACATGGCCCTCATGATGGAGGCTGTCCTTTGCAGGGCGCCGGCTGTCGAGCTAGATCTAGAGCGCCGGCCCGCACCTTCGGGGGTAAGGGAGTTTCCATAGCTGTGCTGCCGGCCGCCAGAAGGAAGGCCGTGCTCGAGGTCGAATCCCAACATCCGCGAGCCGCCTGTGGGTGTTGAGCTACCGTCAAGGTCACGCACTGTATGGAAACTGTCGCGGGACTGGGTATCGAGGGGCGGAATGTGTAAGGTGCCAGAAATAGGCTGCGCACTGGTGGTCAAGGGCACCTGATCCGACTCGCTGCCAATATCGTTGTGCTGGGGTTCGTCGTAGTAGGCGGTAGAGATGGCCTCAAAGGCAGCGGCAGAGGGGAGATCGTGGCCGGGGCTGGAAAAAGATGGCCCGGTCTGGAAGATATTTGGAGGCAGCGCAAACTGCAGAGCAGCAGCGTCGATGGGAGACTCTGGGCTGACGGGCTCGCCGTGTCTTTGCGGAGAGTCATAGGGGCCTGAGAGGCCTGGGTTGTATGTCGCCATATTCGAATCGGCCCAGTGTGTGGTGATGTTGGAAAGGTTGGGAGGGGGTTCCGACCGGCCCGAAGATCCAGAGGCGCCCGGGGGCCCGGACACGGGGGCATACGAGGTTGGAGAATATGAGGTCGGGGAGTATGAGGCCTGCTCATACTGGAGATGGGAGTTGGTGAAGGCGGGCCCGGAGGACGGGTCGCCAGTGTTGCCAGGCATGTAGCCGTAGCTAGGATCGAGCTCGTCGGGGCGGCGAGACATGGTGGGCGGTTGGCTCGGTTGCGTGAGGGCGACGACCGGGACCAAATGGCCAGTAAACGATGTGAAAAGGCGTCGAAGACAGGGCGAAACGTATGCCGCAGGGTAAGCCGTCAAGCAGCGATGGTCATGATGGCACTTGGATGCGGTGGGTAGCACAGTAGCACATCGTCGGCGAGCAGGGAAACGAGCGGGAGCGTGTCTGCAAGAGGGCGCGTGGCACGTCAGGAGGCCGTTGGCATCGCTCAGCAGCAGCACGGCACTATCGAGGGCGAGGCAGTCCGGGGAGCAATGCGAGGTCGCCTAGGGTCGAGTCGATTCGTGTCGTGGTGTTTGTTTACTAGCACCGGGCGTAAATCGCGGAGTGTCGCTGCAAATAGGGCGCGCAATGTGGTTACTAGATGCCGCTTCAAGTAGCAAGATGAACCGTGAACGAGTGTGGCCGCCGGGAGCCTGGGTGGGAGAGGAGACGGCGCGAGCGAGAGGCGTAAGGGCTCGATCTGCGACCCTTGGAAAGGCTGAAGATACCAGGGCTCGCAGGGCAGGCACCGTGAAACCGTTGGCACCTTCCCTGTGAAACAGACAGATATGCGGGACGGTGTGGATTGGGAGCCATACTGTGCAACACGCCGACGACCTGGGCCCTACAGTCATAGTAATATTATGCAACATTCCTCAGCTAACGGCATACGGAGTACAGCCACCTCATGCGCTCGTCTCCTGCTGCAGCGCAGAACTGTAGCGCAGAACAGCGAGTCGATAGCACTCCACTGTGCAAGTGTAAAAAGAGTGCTGGACTACGCCACAGTGCAGACACTGTGTATGTACAAGTGTATTATTAGTATCGGGAAAGGGGCTGTGACATCTCCTCTACTCCCGTATCGTCTGCGCTGATCCCTTGTGCTCCACCACAAGAACGGCTCGTAAGATGCAAATACGAATGGCAGGTGTTCTCCATGCCCCTGTAGTGCAGTGGATGTGTACGACACACGCGGAGAGCCATCGTGTGTACGATAGCAATTGCGCCTTCTCTGCACCTGCAAGGTACGAAATACTTGTTGAGCAGAAAAAAAGCCGAGCGAGCGCACGTGTATAGTCACGTGTAGATTACCGGGCTCGCCCTCTTTTCTCTTTCTTTTTCTGATGCGCTACTACCAGATTGCCTCTCGCGTATCACCGAGTCTGGCGCGTCCCAGTCGCGATTGCATCGAGCTCCCGTTTGCACCACGTCAGAACTCGTCGCTCTGCATCCAGCCTTAGCAACAGCCACCCATACACGAGCTGCGAACAACGCCATCTCCGTCCACCTTCGTTTTGCGTCAGACCAAAAGACGCATTTTTCAACATCGGATCTCTTTGGAGCCTTCGTCTTACTGGCACCTCGTTTACTTGGCTTCTGTGGTAGACAAACAAGTCCACCATTTGCGCCCCAGGCCCTCGCTAAAGTATCTTACACGTCGCCTGAAACTTGCCTGCGCCCGCCGCACCTTGCCTCAACCCTTCCGCTCTACTCCTTGCTCTTTCGGGCCCATACGCCTGCCCCTATCGGCGCCATGGTGTCCGTCCGGAAACGTCGGCATGCGGACGTGGAGGAGGTCCCAGAGCCAGCTGCGCCCGCGCCGCCCCAGCATCCCGAGCCGCCCTCCATGCTAGCTCGACTTCGCGACTTATGGCAGTTCTCCTGCCTCTGCCAATGGCTGTACATCTTTGGAGGCGTCGTCAAGCTCGACAATATAGATATCGATGTTCGTCAGCACACTGCACCTCGCGCTCTCCTTGTCGTACGAGCATCCTTTGTCACGTTTATCTTCTAACCAGTATTTCATGATTCTAGGAGCTAGAGGCCCAATGCTTGAGCCCCCATTCGACGACACTACAAGAAATTGGGCTTGCCCTCCTCAAATATCTTTCCTCGCACCGCGGGCTGACGTACGTCCTGCCCTTGCTCCTCTTCAACAACCGCTGATCGCTACTCAGCTTCACGCCCGTGTATCGTGCCCCGTGCTAACCATATCAACAGCCTCGAGCTCTTTGACGAGTATACAAGACGCCAATATATCTCAAAAGCCCCCCAGCTTCATAATCCGTTCGGCACAGACGAGGTCCCTGCCAAATTTTCCGAGTTTACTGTATTCCAAAAGGTGAGACGCCCAATGCCGGTTGGCAGAGTTTGTCTTTGCTCTATTGTAGCTCTGCCCACTAACAAATGTCTATAGATTCGGATACTCCATCAGATGACCCTGTTCATAATGATGAATCCTGATAAGCTACGCGACAAGATGTCCGAGCAGAAGGATGCCGATCGCGATCAAACTACATGGGTAAGCCAGAAGCAGAAAGCACAGCCTACTGGAAAGGTAGCATGCTAATTTTTTTAATTTTTTTTGCCATGGAACAGCGAATAGAGCCATTTGGGTGGGACAAGGACGATCGAGTTTACTATGTCCTAGACGACAACCGCGTTTACCGCTCAACAGAAGTTGAAGCTTCACCACCCCGACCAAAAAAGAACACAAAAAAGGCGAGAGCGCAAGCGAGGCGAAGCAGCAAGCGTCGTCGGGTCTCCGCGGCGTCGGTAGACAATACTTTTGGTGATGCGGAAGATGAGGATTCGGTCTTGCCCGGCGATGAGAATCCATACGGCCCAGATGCTGCTGTTGGCGAGGATGTCAATGATGGCCCAGGCGGGATGAAGTGGGAGTGCATTGCTGTCTCTCTCGAGGAATTGCATGCTCTGCTCACGACAATATCTGGCAGGAAGGACCCCAACGAGAGGATTCTCCATGACAAGATCGTGGAGCATCTTCTCCCCATTCTAGAACAGCAGGATGAGAGGAGGAAGAGACGGGACAAGGAGCGCGAAAAGGAGCTATTAAACTTGGCAAAGATGGCCACTGCGAAAAGATCCAGCCGCATCGCCGGACGCCAAGAACAACAGCGGCACGAAGACCTGGTACGCGAGGAGGAGCAGAAGCGGCTACACCACCTGGACGCCTCGCGAAAGGAAGAACAAGTCCAGCGCAAGTTTGAAAAAGAGCGTGAGAGGCGTCTCGTATCAAGAGAAAAGCGGCTTCGCGAGCGCGAGGTCCGGCGTGCCCAGCATGAAGAAGAGCTGGCACAGCTCTCCGAGGATAGCAAGAACCACGGTAGCGGTGTGGGCCGCATGTCGGAGCGCAGACGCCTTGCGGAGATTCAGAAGAACACGGATGCGCTCCGGGAGCTTGAGGAAGAAGGCGAAGAAGAGTGGATCTTTGACTGTATCTGCGGACTGCACGGCAAAGTAGACGACGGCCAACACAGCATTTCTTGCGAACGATGCAACATCTGGCAGCACAGCAAGTGCTTGGGGGTCGACGAAGGAGAAGCGGAGAAGGACGACTTTCATTTCATTTGCAACACCTGCAAACACAGAGCCGAAAACGCAGCCAACCGACACGCGATGGCTCGGCCTATCATCAAGATAAAGACGAACAAGGCTAAAGAGGAGGGCAGCGCAACAAACGGTCTCACTTCACCAGAACAATCAATCGCGGGCGTGCCTAGGGTAACCCCAGCCAGCCTCGACGTCCCAGTAACATCTGTACCGGCACCAGCACCGGCACCGGCGTTGGCAGCTATAGTCTCGCCGATAAAGCCCGGTATCGACAAAGACACAGAAAATGGCCATCACAAGGCCAGCATTGCCCGGCTGATTTCCACGGAGAGCCCCAAGATAGTGGTAGCGTTGCCCTCCATTCTAGGACCACCGGAAAGCAAGCTGGACGGAGCTCAAGTTGTACCGGTCAAGATCGACAACTCCGTGGCTCTGCCACTGAAGCCGAAGCCAGCAAAGTGGGAAAAGCCGATGTCCGTGTTGGGGTCTGAGCTGGGGCCCCAAAAATTGCTGATCAGAAATGGCCACGGTCATGCCCACCCATTCTCGGTGCCGCACCCCGGCCTATCCCAGCCAGATCTGTCGCCGCGCAAGTCGCATGCCTACGGGACCATACACGAACACCAGCTTCCGGGCCCCCCTTCGCTTTCCGAGGCATCTGCAAATGCACATCAAAGGTCCCCTGCTCAAACCCCAGCACCAGCGGTAACCCTCACGCCGGGGAGCAGTCAGTTGCCGCGTATGCAACCATCACCAACATCTTTCACGACGCCCAGACTACATTACGGGTCCAAATCTCAGGCAGGGTCCTTCTCGACGGATATTCCTTCCTCGCCCCTACCACCTTCCCAAGGTGGCCTGTCGCCCACGAAACACTCGCCTACAGTTGTCAAAGAGGCAGCCAGTGGCCTTAGTATTATGAGTCCCACGTCACTTGTCCTGCCACCAACGGCAGCATTGTCGCCCTCTGCTCCACAGCAAATTCTTACGCCGCCGGTCAAGCCCGAGGGAGCAGCTCATCGGCAGTCGTTTTCGGGGGCGGTGCCCGACGGTGCGTCGTCGTCTAATGGGGAGGCATGAGAATAAGGACTCGAGATGGTTTTGGCACGCATTCATTCCTCGTTTTTTTGCTTCTTTTCGTTCTTTTCTCTATTGCCCTTTGTTTGTGTCTGGTTCGTCTTATTAGTGTACCCACATTGTTACTGGGTTGTATGTTGTCTTTTGTTCAGGTGAATTCGAGGAGTTTGGAACTGTTTCCATATAGACACAATAGTGTATCACAATCAACGTCACGTAACTATTTTACGCGGTGAAGTAATCTGGCATATAGTCTAGCCTTGTGTGGCAAGCCTATGGAGGCTGCATCCGGCCAAAAGCAGTGACAAAAGATGTGTAGGCCTGTCCGGAGCGAATCAAGCGCATAATTATGCGGTTGCTTTAAATAGAACAACCACGAGTGAGGTCGAACAGGTCTGCTCAAATAGCACAAGTAGGTGGCTTGCATGCAGCATACAGCATGCAGCATAGCAGGGTGCATATGACTTATCGGCATGTTGCGTAGTTTGGAATGCACATGTCTCAGGGCGACGTTTTCGGCGCGGTGCATGGATGTGCAGCAGGGTTCCCAGTAATACATAAGTGTGCCTTGCTTAATATGTGGTAAAAAAAAGTCTGGCGGGCCGTTTGACAGGCAGCATAAGCCCCCCAGGATTCACATTGGCCGGTGCGGTTTGGCTGGTGTCTTTCTATCTTTGACTACGTATAACACGCAGCAGGACGGATGACGGATGCATCAGGGGCTGTTGGCTATCATGCCAGGAGGGCAGCGTGCTCAAAGCTGCTCGCGGCCGGGCTCAAGGTCCTAGGCATCATCAATACCACTTAATTCGTCCCATGTTTCATGTAAGATATGTCGTATTGTTACCCAATATAATCCAGCCTAGGTGTGGAGAGGCTGTGAGGGCTCAGCTGGAAGAAAGTTGCTGCAGGAGTGGGTTGCGACGCATTGCGTGAAGGATGGAAACGGACTACCAGGCACAAAGGACGCTGCAGATGGGCGAAGGAGAATAGGGCAAACTGGACCTGCAGGACAGCTGAGTGGGGAGGTCGATAGTCGGCGATCAGTGGAAGCGCTAGTTGATGATCGATGAGGGGGGGCAAAGTGGTGGGCTAGAGAGGGGCAGAGTGATGTTTCTTTGTAACCAGGCATATTGGTGGACAGGTGAAGACTGAGGAGAGGGCGGATGGAATAAGGGAGGGACGGTGCAGATGGCAGACAGTATACAATATGCGGCAGACGATGGAGAGCAGAGAGTGTAGAGAGAGAACGGAAGAGCGTGTGCTTGTGAGGAGGAGGAGACGAGAGAAGACGAGACAGGTAGTGATGCTGATGCCTCTCGATCCCTGGGCACTTGTGGTTTAGTTGATCATTAGATAGCACTGAATGGGTAGCTCTTGTTGGTAGTGCTGGTGCTGGTCGTGTTGGTAGTGCGGGCAGTGCATACCTCACCAGTGGAGGTGTTGATGTTTCTTGGAGAGACATGTCGTGAGTGATGACTGATGCACGCAACGCAAAGTTGTAGTGTTGGTGCGTAGTGTGTATGTAGTGTGTATGTAGTGTGTATGAGGTGTGTAGTATGTAGTGTGTGTAGTGGCATGACGCCTGATCTGGACAGTATACACTGTAAGTAGCCCACCAATAACGGTGGTGGAATCCATGCATTTGTGGGCCACATGTGCTAGAACGTCCATTTCCGGATTGTGGGCCCGGTTGCTGCTGATATCCGCCTACGGAGCACGTTAAGTGGGATACGAGTTAGAGCACCTGCAGGTGGCCCGAGCTTGTTAGCGCATGTGGCTTGTGGGGATTGTGCGCATTGGTGTTAGCGGGTGTTGTTGCAACACCGAAAACGGTAGGAGCAGGGGGGGTTGCAGCTACAGTATGTATCAGGTGCGGCTGCAGGGCGAGAAAGCGAAGCAACCAACGTGAAGGAAATAGAGAGCAGACCGCCAACAGTGAGGTGAGGTGACGGGTTAGGCAATGGGTGCGCAGATAGGAGGAGAAAGATAATGGGAAGGTGAACCTAGCCCACCGGAAATGAGTAGAGACAAATGAGGGACAGGAGGCGTAAAAAAAGAAACAAGAAATATGAATTGCGACTGGATACTAGAACAGGCTGAAGAATAATACATGGTTATTAACAAGGGGACGGAATAAAAGGGAACTTTTGACGGCGAATAGGAGCAAGCTGGGTAGGTGGAAGTATAAAGAAAAGTGAAACAAGAGGATAAAGAACAAGACGGGGAGCAAGACACGCAGGAAACACAGAGAGGGACATGAAATGCAGAGGGGGCAAGGTATTGAATAAAAAGGGTAGGAGAAGTAAGAACAATCCACGAAATAGCACAATATAAAAAGGGTATGAGCAAATCAAAGGAAAGGTAGGAGGGAGGGAACAAGACCAGACGAGCAGCACAATAAGAGCAAACGCAGAGAACAGCAGGGGAAACGTTGGGGGCAGAACAAGGATGCAATGCTAGGACAGACAAAGGAGGAGAGCAGAATCAGCAAGGCAGAAAGAATAGAATCGACACCGACAAAGGGCAAGGGGACAGCCGAAGCAAAAATAGAACAAGGCGGGCAGGCCACAGCAGCAACAGGAGGCACTAGACAAACGCAACAGGCAAGGGCCATGGCCAGGAACGGCGAGCAACAGAGCACGGGGGCCGCACCAAGTCAGAATCTGACGGAGGCAGTTGAGCGGGTATGGACGAGACGAGGGAGCCGTCGGGACAACAAGGCAAGGGAGTGCCAGGATAGGCTGCAGAGCCAGAGCATGGGACGCAGACGGTGGACGAGCCGGAAAGGCGAGGAAAGAACAACCCTGTCAAAGACGCAGCCGGGAGGAGACAGGCAAAGGGTTGAGGCGAGAGATCAAGAAAGAAGGAAAGGAAGAAGGGGAGGAAGAAAGGAAGACTGGAATGTACATATAACGGTCGCTGCCCGGCCGCGTCGAAGCACAAAGAGGACGTGACTATTGAAACCAGATACTATACTACTCGGATACTACCAGACGAGCCGCAGAGCATACACTCACGCACACCGGACACCGCACCGGCACTACACTGCCTCCGACCACATCCTAGGACACACTACCGACGATCAGCTGCACGCAAAACGCAAAGTCTGTCGGCACTGGAATGCAGCAGGCTCCATAGGGCGAGACACCACTCTGCCACGGTAAGACACCGTAGCAAGACAGCAGACAGCAGACAGCAGACAGCAAGACCACCACCACGGTGCAAGACATTCCAGACGTTGAGTTTCGGCTCCCACCACACCTGGAAACGGCATAGCGGCGCATTCGGGCTCCCACGCATCACGCATCCAGCATCGAGCCTCCAGAGACATCCTCCACCAAGTCGCAGATCTCCACCGGCCTCACTTCCAGCAACACTGGTAACAGTATTTGCTGCAACGCCGCATCTGGCCGTGTCCTCCTCCACGCCCCATCCCCCCCCTGCCATCAGCCGTCTCACATCGCCATCCCACGGAGAATTGCCGGGAAATTTCCTACACCACCCTTCTTCCGTCCTGCCAGGGCCCGCACGCAAGACAGCTCTTATATCTCGATCCTCATCAAAACGCAACCACCCAAATACACAAGACATAGAACCCCCAGACGCACATCGGCCTGCATCTGCCTGCGTGCTACTCCAAGCCAGATCCAAGGCCCGGCACAAAATAGAAATACACTTACAAAAAGACCACCAAGTAAGCAAACAAGCTCTAGCAGCTCGCTCCAGAAGGACCCACCCTCGCCGCCCCTGCGCTCTACACATCCCCCCCCGACGGCCACCGTACTGCCGGAAACGGCCTTTTACGACTCTTGCCTTTGCCACCCCCATCGCGCCGTCACTTCCATCTCCTCCCATACCAAGTATCACTGTCATCTTCCAGCTACTCCCTCCTCCCTGCTCCCTGCACCCTCTTGCCTTCACTTCCTCTTCCGTACCTGTACCAGAATGACGGCAGATCGCCATTCCTGGACAACTTAAATTCAAAACCACCTCTCCAAGCCTATCATCATATCATCACCCCCCCCCCCCCCTTCATACTGCCGTCTGCTTTCTGCTTTCGTCCGTCGTCGACAAACAGCCAGTCGATTGTCTGAGCCTGCCTGTCTCTGCCTCTCCGTTCCTGTTTGATCCAGCAGTCCAGACCGTCATCTCCATCGTTTGGGTCATCACACCGCACATCCTCTCGTCATCGTCCCCTCTCCATATTCTTTCTGTCCGTCTTTGATTTCGTGTCCCCTACTTATCTCTTCACCTCTTTCTTTCTTCTTCTCTTCCTCTTTCCTCTCTTCCTCTTTCCTCTCTTCCTCTTTCCTCTCTTCCTCTTTCCTCTTTCCTCTCTTCCTCTTTCCTCTCTTCCTCTTTCCCTCTCTTCCTCTCTTCCATTCGTTACTTGCAACTCTTTCTTCCTTTCTTCCTTTCTTCCTTTCTTTCCTCTCTCCCCTCTTCTTCTTTCTTCCGCTTCTTCCTTCTTCCTTCTTCCTTTATTCTCTTCTTTATCCTCTTCCTTAGTCCCTCCTCCATCGAGAATTCAAATCTAACGACGGCCACACAAAGCTCGACTAAAGCAGCTTTGCCTTGAGCCTATTCGCTCAGCTTCTCTGTGCCTGCGCCTTCGCCAAATGGACCACGCCATCCCACCTTCTCCAGATCCTACCGTGCGCGAACGCTCTCCCGCTTGCATCAGTCCCCCTCCGCGCTTTGCCCCCTCTCTCCATAACCAGTACTCGCCATCCCTTCTCGCTATGGCCTACACTCAGTCGCACCAGGGGCTTGCCTTTCCCTACCCGACCCTGCCTGACAACAGTGAGGTAGCCCCATACGAAACCGTGCCGTCAACAACTGCCTCCAGAGTATGTCCCGTTTGCCCTTCTGCTCTTCTGCCCTACCATCTTCGTCTTCCATCGCCTCCTGTGTGATCCTCAGCTAACATAGTCAGCAGATGTACAACTTGAGCACACCTGAAGCCTCACCTCCAACAGCAACCCAGCAACTAGCCGGCAGTCCCAACATCCGTACCCGGGCTGGCACCCAGAGATCAGCAGCCTCGCAGGGAATCAAGCTCGACGTCGTCAAGTCAGGGCGCATAGAGAAGGCATCGCCCAAGAAAAAGCCCGAAACCATCACTAACTCACCTCCTACCTCCCGAAAAGACAAGCTTAACAAGCCGGCCACCGAGGATGATAAGTCAATACTGCAGCCGCTAAGTGTCCTTTCCGAGGCTTGGGAAATTCCGCAAGTCGATATAGCATCCTATGTCGCACGCCCAGAGGAAGAACGCCGTGAAGAAGTCGAAAAGGGAAAGGTGCCCGGCAAAGTTAAGCGTGCAATGAACGCTTTCATGCTCTACCGAAAGGCTTACCAGGATATCGCCAAAAAGTTTGCCCAGCAGTCCAACCACCAGATCGTTTCAAAGGTGTGCGGCCAAAGCTGGTCTATGGAACCCGATGCCGTACGCCGCCAGTTCAACGAGTGGGCGGTCATTGAGCGCGATAATCACCGCAAGGCTCACCCGGAGTACAAGTTCACACCATCCAAGCCTAAAAAAAAGGGCAAGGATGGCCTCGATGACGACTCTGACATTGAGGTTGTCGATTGGGAACACCAAGCGGCCCATTACGGCGCTGGCCGGGGTCATATGATGGACCAACACACTGCACCGTACGGCTACCCGTACTCCACCCCCCATGTCCCGGATATGCAGTCATCATATTCATCATATCACCGGCCCCAGCACCCCATATCGTCAGGCTTAGCCAGACATAACGCATCAGCGTATGACACGGATGAATATGCATCAGGCGCGTCACACTACCGCCAGTCCCCCGCCGCTTCAAGCCACCCGCAGCACCAGCAGCATCAGCAGCACCAGCAGCACCAGCAGCACCAGCAGCACCAACAGCACCATCACCAGCAGCAGCAGTACCAACAGCACCCGTTGGACAGCCATAACATGTCGTCTTCTCATCATACATCCACACATCACAGCTTCGGCCTGCATGGGCAATACCCCTCGCAAGCGCCCACCTTGCCATCCCAGCAGCCACTCGGCTCTCTTGCCTCTCACAGCAACGCTTCCCACGGCCATTCTGCACAGCATGCACACGCCGGTACCAACGTGGCCCACCAAATCGATCCTTCACTCATGCCAAGGAACGGCATGGCGCAGTATGACATCTCCAACCCAGTCCTCGGTGCGGGCACCCTTTCCGACAACCAATGGCAGGCAAGCTTCCCACCAGGGGCTGACAACTCCGAACTGTACTCTGGACCATACGTTGCCGATGTCGAAGAAAGCTATCTTCCAGACACACATCTGCAGTATCTACAGAGCGAAGAAGATTGGCGGGTAGACTCTACCAATGATGCCGAAGACTGGACTGGTACATCTTAGACTTAGATGAGTCGTGCCGCCCAAAAGGACGAATAGTAAGGGTAGCTGGACTGTGTGCAGCGAGTCTCTGCTGTTCTATCTTTGCAGTTCTGTATTTGCTGTTTCCGTGTTTGATGTCTCCGTTGTTGCTGCTTCTGCTTGAACTTGCAGCTGGATATCGTTTTTTTCCCTGTAGGCGTTGCCGATGCATATTTTGTTTACCTGTATTATTGATATCGGGCGGCGTCCTGTTACTCTTGCATTTCCAACCCTTTGTTTTGTGTCCTGTATTTCTTGTTCACTTGAGGTTTCTCGCCTCGGCGTCATCCGTCCTTTTGTGACATCTGTAAATTATCGTTTGTGCTTCGTTGCTTCCGGGACTATGGGACTGGTGTATGGTTATTGAACGGCGGCGAACACTGAGTTTGTCTTGGGCGGGATTTCCGTTTTATTATCTTCTCCTCTTGTCATGATCTCGTCGGTCTCCTCTGTTTCGTTTGGAACTCTTTGTCTTCTTTGTTATCTTTTTTCTGACTGTCTTCGGTTTTCCTGTTATCCTTTCTCCTATCCTTCTACTTCTCATTTTTAAATGGCATTTGTTCTCTTCGGCTCGTTTTCATAACTATAGTGATAAGTAGATGATAAGTAGACTAGGCGTCGCTACTTGCGAGAGCCAGCTTTCCTTTACCAAGCACTATATATGTTACTGCCTTTCAACACTCACCGATGCCTTGGGATCAGGCCGGCGCACAAATAAAAAACACATGCCTTGCGTGTCGAGGTTGCTGGCTGCGTGCGTGTTTGGCTCGATATCAAACGATAGGACCTGCTGTCATGTCTGACTGCCTCAAGCTGCATCTGTGTCTGAATTCTCACCACTGCGAATCACTTTGTGACTGTTGTAATTATCATTCAGGGGTTTGTTGTTGATGTACAGCCATTTTTGGTTGGGCGTGATCTTGGCTGTGCCCACTCGTGATTAGTCAGCGGGTCCGCCTAAATACGTCTACGGGGTATTACAGCATATTATTACTTACTCCTCATGGGGCCAGCTGTCAGGTCAGCCTGCCCACCACATCTACTACCACCGACGAACGCTCGACGACGCACGATCACCAAGCATTTCGCTACCGACAGCCGATATCCAACGCAGCCCCCCCAGGCTCATACAGCCCACGAAACCCTCCCTCGATCGCCGCCCGCAACATGACGTGGATCTCGAAACTTGCGACGGCCGTCGGCCTCGTCTTGCTGGCTCACTCGTAAGCTTCCCTGCACCCTGATGCATTGCCGTGTGTGTCGAAAGCCTCCGCACAACCCGTATATTGCATGTCAGCTGACACAGTGCCTTCTCTACCTCTTTAACTACGAAACAGATGCTACTCTGCCCAAGAATTCTCGAGCTTCCAGGCTCTCCGCGCCTCGGCGACCTCCCAACCAACCCTGTCGACTCTCCCCGTCGATATCACCATCGAGACAATAGCAGCGCTGCTCATCACAACCCTAGGCCTAGTTCTGGGCACACAGCAGCTCAAGCCCATCCAGTGGCGCGTGTGGGCTGGGAAGGTTGAGCGCGAAGGAAGAGACGGGCCGCAGAGCTCTAGCGACGAGCCTGGCAACAATTTCATTGGCAACCCGTTCCGCTTCTTGGAGTCAAGGCCAGGCTTTGTTGACATCCGCCGGCAGAGAAAAAACTTTGGGGACTGGGCGCGTGTAGGCGGCGAGAGCAAATAGAGTGGACAGTGAACAACGGAGCGGACAGCGGACAGCGGACAGCGGGCAGCGAACTGGACGACGGCAGCTTTGGGAAGCTGTGCTTTTGGGAACCTCGCCGCAGAAAAGGCCACGCATCTTTCCGGGCTGGACAGGTGAAGAGTCTCGGACACGCCTAGCATCATCTATGCGACAACGGTACGCGAGGCATACAAATAGACAGCCATCCATATATTTCACGTGTCTGTTTTTTATGCATATTTGTCAAAGGTGCAGGATGTGCATCCTCCGCGGTGTTGCCGGCTATGGAAGGAAGTCGGTGATACGCGCCGACCGCGCCTTCCTTGCTCGGCATGGCAGCGGGGTCATATTGTCCATACATAAAGGTATTATGCCAGGGGAAACAAATAGAGGCCCAAATTTCAAACATATGAAAGACTGCAAGGCGAACACCAGGATCGTTTTCATCATCGCCACATACCAGACTCCTCCAGCGACCATCAAATATGCCTCCGTACGGGAGAGGACGACGGCATCCGTACCGTCCAGTGCAAAGTACACGACGCGGGGGCTTTAGCCATTCTCCGCTGACGCCGCCGATGGTCTCTGCACCAGGAATACCGCATTCTTCCTCTGGTAGTGGTCCCAAGGCTTCACAGCGCCAAAAGAGAATAATCGACAGCGGCGGACATCTTGGTGGCTGCAGCCAGTCTGTTGCATCGTTTGATGGCATCGCGGGCGGTGGCAGCATCGCTTCGGACATGGGTGATGGTTCTCAAGAGGGCCTTCCTTTGCCAGAAGAGTTCAACGAGGTTCTCATGGCTTTGGAAATGAAGACCAACGGCACGGTCGGGTGCGCTTATTTTGTGTCTGCCACAGCTACTCTGTACCTCCAGGAGGATACACGCATCACGGGATTTGAGCTGGTTGAGTCACTAATCTTCCAAGCCCAGCCTTCATCTATTATTGTCCCAAGCCGTGCACCCGAAAACCTAATCGACTACCTCGACCGCCATTCTCGCGATATTGGCCTCAGCCTTGCAGGTAGTGATGACGAGGAACACAGCTATTCGTTACGTACTGTCGTTTCCTCGGAGTTCAGTCCTGATGCCGGAAAGCAAGCCTTGTCCCAGCATGAAAACTCGTGCCTTCTCCAGCCGACGGCCGCTTTATTCACAACTGCCGTCGAAGACGCTCAGAACTATTCTTCACAGGACAGCCGCGATGGCGAGCTCGCTGGGCCCTATCCTAACGAACGGAACAAACTCATGCAGCTTGGGACGTGCATCAATCTAGACAACCGGGTGACCGTAAGTTGAAGTCAAACAATGCTTGAAGCAGTCTTACCAATGTGCGAAGCATGCTGACTGGGAAACGGCTTCTAGCTCGGCTGCGCCAATGCATTGCTGCGCATCCTTGAACGAAAGAGATCGACGATGGCAGGCTCGGACATAGGGCTTTTGGAAGTCAGGTCCATTCAGACAGTGACATACAGCAACTGTTTGTTTGCTACGGCAGATACTCTGCTTGCGCTGCAGATATTCCGTTCAGGCCTACGGCAGGGCTCTGGGGGAAGTACCGATGCGGACAAAGACGCCCGAATGGGACAGGACACGATGTCCATATTCGATCTCTTCAGGTCTCTCGCTCTTACATCACAGGGGCGTTACAAACTTCGGGAGATTTTTGTTCGTCCAAGTACTGACCTCACAATCATCAACGCGCGTCAAGACGCCGTAGCCTCTCTTCAAGACCCAGCCAACCTGGCCACGGTTGCCACTATCCGGGCATGTCTGAAAAAGATCAAGAGTGTTCGGCCACTACTGCTCCAGCTGAAAAGAGGTCTCTTGCTACCCGGAAGTTTCACCACGATTAAGCACAGCGCCTGGTCCCATCTGCACGACTTCTGCTTCAATGTGCTCCATATCATCACCACGGGACTTGGGGCACTTCAGGATAGCTATGGTGTCATTAGCAAGGTGAGTTGCTTGAATAATGCAGATGTGCTTTTATTAGACACTTTGCTTACTCGATTCCCGGTTAATAGGCACTCAGTGCTATAGACTCCGAAGCCATTCTACGTGTCGGGGATGTTCTAGCTAAGCATGTTGATTTCCAAGAGTCTAAATCATCCGGGCGTAGCACCATTGCCACTGGAGTGAGCGGCGACCTCGACGGCCTCAAAACCGCATACAGCACCCTTCAGGTTCGGCTTGGGGATATATGTGAGGGCTACAGGACGCTGCTTTCGGTCAACTCCCAGGACGACATCATCGGGTGCATATTCCATCCCCAAATGGGGTATCTGCTCGTTGCATCCGCAGCTTTCCAAGCTCGACTGAACGACCAGCCAGGTTGCAATGACACGAGAAGACAGTCGGGATTCGAAACCTGGGAAGAAGCACTGCAGGAGGCTGGTCTTGTCTATTACAAAACAGAGGAGCTCAGCATTGTAGATGCAGAAGTCGGCGACTTGGCCGGCCAAATCATTGGTAAGTGCCCACCATATTTCGGTATCTTTATTTTAAGCAATTGGTTCTACTTCCCCAACGACTAACCCAGTTTACTCGCTTTGGTAGAGCTGGAGGTCCAAGTATTTCACACCCTCGGGGTTGCAGTCCTGGGTGAAGAGGAAGCCCTTCTTCGTGCATCCGATGCTGTCGGAGAAATAGACTGCATTTTTGCCCTTGCTGCTGGTGCAAAAGCTTTCCATCTAAGCCGGCCTCGGATGACAAATTGCAACGTGCTTCACATCAGGAAAGGTAGACACCTGCTGCGGGAATGTTGCTCTGGGACTTTCGTTCCCAACAATTGCAGTCTTGCTGGAGGCGACGGGACCGATCCGGAGGAGCAGAGAGATGTAGGCGATGATCTCCAGAAAATAGCAAGCGATGCCCCGAGTGCCATCGTGGTGACAGGGCCAAACCATTCGGGAAAGAGTATGTATTTAAAGCAAGCGGCTACGATATTGTTCCTTGCACATATAGGAAGTTTTGTCCCCGCAGAGCAGGCCATTGTCGGTATCACGGACAAGATCCTGACCCGCATCGCGACACGAGAAAGCGTTTCGCGAGACGAGAGCGCCTTTGGAGTAGACCTGCGACAGGCTGCGTTTTCCATCAATTTTGCTACTCGAAGAAGCCTCGTCCTTATAGACGAGTTTGGCAAGGGAACCGCCACGACAGACGGGGCCGCACTGTTTGAGGCCCTCCTCAATCACTTCCTCGACCTGGGGAGAGATGAGGCACCCAAGGTCTTGGCTGCTACTCACTTCCATGAAATCTTCGACGGCGGGGGGTTTGAAAAGCACCCTTGTCTTGGTCTGTCCCACATGAGTGTCGACATCAACCCCGATGCCTCTCGGCCAGAGGAGAAGGTCAAGTTCCTGCATGTACTCCGGGACGGTCGAAGCACGGAGAGCTTTGGCTGCAACTGTGCAGCCATGAACGGTGTTGCTCCGTCCGTGGTAGAAAGAGCAAGCCAGCTCTCGAGGCTTCTTGCACAGGGGGCAAGTCTCGAGGACATATGCCAGCGGTCGCGGAAATGGGACATCAGGGGCCTACAAGAGAAAGAAGACCGCGTGCGGCTCTTCCTATCTGACATGGCTGAGGCACTCGATTCGGCCATTTTGTCCAAGCCTCCCCGGTCTATGCTTCGGCATCTCTTCGACACCAAAGCTACCGATGCGTTGGTCACTTCTAAGATCGGTCTTCATTGAGACTCGGGGCATTCGCATCTTGCGCAGACGATGCAGGGTCAATATGGCGCGAGCTCTATTAAGCCCAGTGCCTATTATTGTCTTTATTCGTTGCGTTTTCAAAACTCCATGGCAAAGTTGAGAGGCTGGGGTTGCCAGTAGAAAAAATCAATCGAACGAAGGGTGTTTCAGAGAGAGCATGAAACTGGGTCAAAACGAGCGACAACATCACTTTGGTCATAGCTTCCTTTACTTCTCGTCACAACTACTCGCTCACTATTTTGGCAACTATTACCACTGTTTCGGATGATCGCCGCACTATTCCCATCGACTTTCCAGGCTTCTTTCCCAACTTACCAGAGTTGAACGTGCTCGTTTCCTCCTGTAGACCAAAATAAATCAATTTCTACTGGCCACGTACTGACGCGTGCACTTTTCAGTTGCATCTCTATGTACGTATGGACTTCTTCAGGCCAGCGTCTGCGCCTTGTATTTTATCATATTTATGCGAGCACAATTTCCAAGTAGCCCTGTCCTCTGCTGCTCTGTGCAGGCTGTTGGTTTAGCAGGGCGCAGTAGGCAATGCAATCGGAGTGATATCGCCGTCTTTGTCGCTCTTCTGCTTGGCGACTCTGGACAGCCCTAGACCAGCCCTCGACAGCCTCGGGGCATGCTGGGAAGCATAGCATACGTTCATGCCGACGGTTGCTTTCCTCGTGGAGACAGAGACAGGGACAATGCAGGATACATGGACGGTTCCCCGTCTCAGATTCCAATACGCATATCCATGTTCTACGTATGATAGCCCTTGCTTCGTCAGTTGCATATCAGATACTGCACATTTGTGCCAAACATGGCGGGGGCATAGCATGTTGCTCTTAAGATCCTACACTGGCGGTTGAGGAAACCAACTGCTACCGATCTAGGCCATGTTACTTATTATAGACGGCCTGTAGGCAGGGGTGCATGGCACGCATGGCTATCGTGGCTCTCATGGCTCTCATGGCTCCCATGGCACTCATGGCACCCCCGGTGAGACCGAAATGCCGGCTTGTGTTTCGGCTTAGCCATAGCATAAGAGTGTCTTGGTCGACAGCAGGTACATATACCAAGGCTTCTGTCGTGGATAGACAAGAGTTGGGTGTTTCGATCATCTTCATCATCTTCATCATCTTTATCTACAACCCAGCCTTGACATCTACTCATTATCTCTCTCTCACTCACTCACTCTTTCACTCTCACTCATACTTTCTACTTTCTACTTTTACTTTCTTCTTCTTCGCTATTCCGCAAACAACAACTGCTACTTCTCTTGCAGCACTCGACTACTCCCACAGAAAATACACACACATCGCTCTTCGTCTCTCAGCCTCCATATACCGAAAATGAAGTTCACTTCTGTCGCCATTCTCGGCCTGGCCGCTGTTGCTGTTGCAGAGGTGTGTAACTAACGCTCTTTTGACTTCCATGTTCGCTTCGTTCACAGGCTGACAGTAGTCAATAGGACTTAAGCTCCGACGCGCCGTCGTCATCGCTGTCAACCAAGACAAAGACGAAGAAGCACTCAGCCACCGAGACAGTGTCCATTGACGCGACTGCATCGGTTGACAACGCAAGCGAAATCACTGGCGCGGCGACGACGTCGGGCTCGGACGACTCGTCTACATCTCTGTCGACCAAGACCAAGAACAAAACAAAGAAGCACTCGGCCACCGAGACAGTGTCCGTGGACGCCACTGCATCAGCTGGTAACGTAAGCGAAAGCACTGGCGCAGCGACGACGTCGGGCTCGGACGACTCGTCTGCGTCTCTGTCGACCAAGACCATGACCAAGACCAAAAAGCACACGGCCACCACGACGGGATCGTTCGCCAGCACTGTCCCAGCTGCTGCTGCGGGCAACAGAACCAACGCGGAGACCACTTCGAGTTCGAAACGTAACTCGACCAAGACAGCAGGCTCAACCGCCACATCCACAACGTCTGCAGCCACGGCGACTGGCACTGTGGTCACGGTCAGCGGCACGGATATGGTGTTCGGCCCCAGGATCGGCAGCCTTTTCACGATTGCCGGTCTGGGCGCCGCTTTCACTCTGTTCCTGTAGGGGTCGAACGTGGTTCGCTTATGTTATTAGTGCTTCATGGGTGTGTATATATATGGGAATGTAACCTATTTTGTTCTTTGCCTTGTGAGGCATGCTTGTGATCTGGGGCAGTTGTGAGTTTATGCATAGCCCTGATTATTCTCCAGTTTGCTGATCTGTATCTGTTATTTGATTTGTTTATTTTCAATGTGATTCGTTGTTGTTTGGGGCGGGGAGGGGAGTTTACATATGTGTTATATCATTCTTTTGAATATTCTCTTGCATCCATAGGGGGATAAGGTTATTAACTTTTATTATAATTGGGGTTTAGTTGTGCATCTTTACATCTGTTTTATTCTACGTTTTTCATTCTACGGACTTTCTGATATCATTAATATCCTTGATTTTAACATTCGTATTTCTCAACCCTCATATTGTCAGAGATTTCCGAACATTTGCTCGTTTCTTATTTCACAACGTCTTGCATACCAACCACATCGTGGATAGCTTTGGTTGTTCACTAGTATTTACTTTTACTACTTGGCTGGCTTTATGTGGTCTTCTACGCGCGGCATGACGACATAGTGCCGAGCTCACTTACACGATGACGGCCGCCCCAAGGACGGCGTGTAAAAAAGCGCACCGCTAGATAGTGTAGAGCGGCTTAAATAGTCGGCTATTTTCTATATGCACCGACCGGCATGACGTGATTCGGCCCAGCCCCACTAATACGGCTGTAAGCCCGACCGTCGCACGTAATAATAGCCTTCTAAGCTCGAAATCTCAAAGTACCGATGTCGAAATGTTTTATAGCCCCGCGAAACAACTCTCGCACCACCAACGCAACCTGAAAGCAGCCGGAAAGCTCAAGAACCACCCAATTCAAACACAATGGCTACGTACGTACTCATATCATCACCAATGCAGTGCCTGGACCGAAGAGAGAGGGCGCCAGGGAGGAGAGAGCAGGCGGCAGAGACTGCAGACAGTGGCGAGGCTGGAAGAGTCTGACAAGGCTGAAGCGACGAAGCATCGCGGTGCTAGAGACCGAGGGATACATGGGCGGATATACGTGACAAGCACCCACTAGAGCCTCGCGACTAACCTAGCCTATAGCAACATCACCTGGCACGACGGCCTTACTCGCCGCGAGCGCAACGAGGCACGCGGCCAGAAGGGCTACACCATCTGGTTCACCGGCTTGTCTGCCTCAGGCAAGTCGACTGTCGCCACTGCTCTCGAGCAGCATCTCCTGCACCTGGGCGTCGCTGCCTACCGCCTGGATGGTGACAACGTGCGCTTCGGCCTGAACAAGGACCTGGGCTTCTCCGAGAAGGACCGCAACGAGAACATCCGCCGCATCGCCGAGGTTGCCAAGCTGTTCGCCGACTCCTCCACTGTCGCCCTCACCTCCTTTATCTCCCCCTACCGCGCAGACCGCGAGCTGGCCCGTGAGCTGCACGCCAAGAGTGGCCAAAACGGCGACGATGCGCTCGAGTTCATCGAGGTTTATGTCGACATCCCCATCGAGGTTGCTGAACAGCGCGACCCCAAAGGCCTGTACAAGAAGGCGCGCGCTGGCGAGATCAAGGAGTTCACTGGTATCTCTGCGCCCTACGAGGCGCCCGAGAAGCCCGAGATAACCATCAAGACCCACGAGAGCTCTGTTGAGGAGTGCGTTGCTCAGATTGTGACCTACCTGCAGGGCAAGGGCCTTCTGGCTGCATCCAAGTAAGCGGAGTGCGCAAATCATGGATAGAAAATTGGAATAAAACAAAGAGGGATATGGAATAAAGCACATGAAAAAAGAAAGGCTAGAGTTGCCAGCCAGAAAAGAAAGACCGGACTGGCGCCAGGGATCTAGAAACATAATATAAAGAAAGTATTGCATAACGAGATACGATTTGCACAATGCCAAACGAAGTGAGACTCAGGCAACTGCCTCTAGTAAATTATGGCCGGCCGACAATAAATGCAGGCGGTATATGAAGTACAGCATGGCAAAGTCGACAGCAAGCAAGACCAATGGATGGAAAGAGAAGAAAAAAGCTAAAGAAGAGACAGGTGACAAGAGACAGCAAAAAACAGCAAAAAATAACAAAAAATAACAAGTAACAGACAATGCAGGGCATTCCTCCACGCAACGCATGGATGTGTGCGATATTCTATGCAAGCTTAACGAGATGACCAAAGTATCATAGACTAGGACCGGGCTAGAAAAAGGTGTACAGCAGCTGATGAAGACAACAAAAAGTAAAGACAGAACCGGCGAGAAATGGCGAGACTTAGTAAGGGAGAATGCACGGCTCTTTAGGGGAACTCAAACTCATAGTACACGTACGCCATGTACTCGTTGCCCTCACCAAAGCCGACACCGGCTGCCGCTATTTCCGAGGTCAACGCGGCATCGTCCTTGGTGATCTTGCCCTTCTTGTCCCGGCCGAATGCGTTGCCGCCGAGGTAGGAGTAGGCCGAGTCGAGTGCCGTCTTGACCTTCTTGAAGGTCTTGGGGGGTGACTGTTGGGGGGTGTTAGTAGATACGCCCACAAGGGAAGCGACAGGCTCTACAGAGACCATCAACGCAGAGAAGCAGAGAACTCACCTTTGCCAGCACGCTCACAAACTCCAGAGGCAGGCCGTAGCGAAGCACAGTCTCGACAAACACCCGCAGGGTCAGGGCGTGCATCCAGATCATCACACTCTCGCTCCAGCTGGTGCGCGCCAGCCACAACGCCTCGCCCCAGACCTTTCTCTCCTCGCGGGCCACACGGTCCAGCTCGCGCTGCTCCTCCTCCTTGCCGCCCTCGACGTACTTGTACTGGCGCGGCGTCCACTTCTGCTCGCGGCACTTTTGCAGGAACTCGGAACTGTGCTTCTTGAAGGTAGTCACGGCAAAAAGCGCAAACTCGTCGTCCTCGGCAACTGGGATAGCCGAACGGGGGACTACCATGGGTGCCAGGGTCTCATACTCGCTGAGAAATTCCCTTTTTGAGCCAGTGGGCACGACGACTAGGTGTGACTCGAGGTATTCCGAGTCCTGCACAAGCAGCTTCGGGTCGACAATAGGCGTCAGGGATTTTGTTGCGAGGTTGCCACTGCCATTGCTTAGTAGACGATATCGTGGTGATGCGCAGCGGGATGCACTTACGTTTGCTTCCTTTGCAGTGCGGCCAGGTTGGACTTGACCGTGTTGTACTGGCTGAACTTGGCCTTGACGTCGTTGTCGACGTTGACCAGCTCCTACATGATTGTTAGTGGTCGGTCCCTGGAGCCGTTCTGTCGATGGAAGAGCAGGCTGCAGATAAACCCACCTTTTGAAGTGTGTCGATGATCTCGCTGAGCGGGCGGTCCACCCGGTACCGCACCTTGTTCCATGAGAAACTCTGGAGGTAGTGATCTGTGGGCTCTGCAGCAAAGGGGGGCTACGTCAGCAGGCATGCCTCGGATGAGCGATTAGTGGTGGTGGCAGAGGACGACGTACTGTCATTGACAATCTTCTGCTGTGCGACCTTTTCCTCATCGTTGTCTAGAATGGTGCGCAGAGAGTCGGAGACGCGCGACACGACACCCTCACAGCCAGAGTCCAGCTTGGCCAAGTCATCGGCCTGCTGCACCAGGGCATCAAGCGTGCCAATCTTGAACTCGGGCACGGGGAACAGCTGCACGGAGCCGTTGTCGGGGCCGATGGTGGAGCGGAGCGAGGTCAGCGCGCCGGTGCGGTCACCGGAGTCGAAAATGCGGAGAGGAAGGGACACAACGGCATATTGCGACGGAGGGGGAGCCATGGCGAGAGATGGGGGACGGTGGTTCGCAAATCGTGATGGGCGGAGCTCGAGGTAGCCGAGGAAGACGCTCGACGATGGAGACGCTGGCGCTGGACGGTGCGGGAATTGGCAGACGAGAAAGGGTGTAGACGTTTGGTATGCAGCTGGGATGGGGGGATCGCGGGTTGTGAGAAGGCCCGTGGTGGTGCGGTGTCGAGGGATGGGGTGTATGCTGGACAAGAGAGACCGATGATGAAGCCAAAGGATGCGTGAAATTCGAGCTCCCTGGCCGACCAAGCACTATATTAGTGGGGGAGCGAGCGATAGCAAAGGACGCAGTGCTACGATAGATAGTGAGCCAGCGGCCAGCCAGTTCCTTAAAGAGGCCGGATTCCAGAGATACGCCTGGCGGGTGCTGCCAGCTGCCAGCTGCCGGCATGCGCAACGTAAAGGACGGCGCTAATACTGGGGGATGCTTTGACGCTTGCTCCTGGCAGGCACGAGCATGCGTGGTGCCAATTGGCAGAGCGGTCCGACCGCAGTGCTGAGCACGATTAGCGGGGCAGCGAGGGCCGCTAAACTCGGACGGAAAGTACCCTGTACTTGCACGCCGAGCACCAGTGTCGGATAGCAGGGCGGATGGACCTCTGCTGCGTCTGTTTCGGCCCCTGTTTTGAAGGGCAGCAAGTATCGCGCGCCAGCACAGCTCCCCTTGGGAAGTACTGCTACTTGTGCTCAGCGCTTCCCGACTGGTCGTTCTGCCTCCACGCTTGTCTCGTCCGCCTCGACAGGCCTTTCGAGGCGAGAAAGCAAGCCTGTTTCTCGCCTCTCCTTTTCTCTTCAACACCCCCGCGTCGTCGTGCCGGGCCTTGTTGGCGCTGTGTTGGCGCTGTGTTGGCCTGATGCTGATGCTGATGTTGATGTTGATGCCATGCTGATGTTGATGCCATGTTGATGCTCATGCTGATGCTGATGCTCATACTCTACCCATCATACTCATCTTATACTAATGCCCATACTCTACTCATCCTATGCTCTTCTTATGCTAATGCCCATGCTCTACTCATCCCATGCTCTCATGCTAATGCCCATGCCTACCACCGTGCTCTACTCATGCTGTGCTGTGTGTGCTGGCAGCGCCACCTTGATGCCATCTGACTAACATATCCTGGTGGCTGGTCGCTCCTTCCGTCACACACTCGGAATGGCTGCGGTCGCTCTGTCCGTATCCAGACTGAGTTTTCAAGGGCTGGCCTGACAGGCCTGGCAGCCTGCCTCTTCGCTTTTCCGCTTCTTTCGTATCGTGCCGTATCGTATCCCAAGATCTTTTATTTTCCACTTAGCTACATGCCTCTTGTTCCCATAAAAAAGTAAAAAAATACACAACACCACAAACGGCCATCGTCGCTGCCATCCCTTCCAAGACATCAGAATCGGCGTCTTCAGCTGACCCGTGACCGCCTTCTCGTGCCTTCCTCTTTGGACCTGAGTATTGCTGAGCTCTTTCCCTTCTCGTCTGTCCCCTTTGCTCTCTTCATCCCTCGCCCTAACCGCTTTTTCGCTTGCTCTCTTCTTCTCCTCTCTTTCTTTTCCTCTCTCCTCATCCTCTCTCATCCTGCCTCCTCTCTCCTCCTCCTCTCTTCCTCTTCGCTCCCAACGCTGCGCATCGAGCTACGTCGGCTGACAACCCTCGACAGCGTCTGCCTCGCAAACCCTTCCCTCTCCCACCCCCGTCTTTTCTTTCGCCACACGTACCGCCGACCCAACTGATCGACAAATTTCGCGCTGTCCGTAGCCGCCAATTTCCATCGGCCGCTTACCCTGCCTGCTGTCTTGTCGCACACACCTCCTCTCTCTCTTCGCCGCGCGTTTTTCTCTCTCAGCTCGCCAGTCTTGTCCCTGATTCTATCTCTCTCTTCTCCGCGCCTTTCTTTTTCCGCGACTTCGCAAAGACAACCCCCAATTTTCTTTTTCCGGTGATCTCCTCTATCCTTTTTCCCAATCAACGTCACTCGTTTTCTCGGCATCGCCATCCACGGTGTGCTTGCATCATTCATTGCACTGCTGCCGCTGCTCCTCGACACCGCCGTCCTTCCTTTGCTCGTCGGCTCGACTTCTTCCCTCGTCTCTCGCTTGCGCGAATCGCCCTTTCGGCCTCGACGTCCTACTATGCCAGTGCTCTACGACATCTGACGGATCACCTGTTTGGTAGCCGTCGCATTGGCGGCCGCGTTGGCCTTCCGCTCTGCCTCCTTTAGCAGCGGCTTCTCTTCCAAAGAAACAATCGACCAGGGACCTTGACCTGACACTAGGGCACACTCCTCTCTTCGGGCATACCCTCACCTGTGCCCTGTAATCTATCCTACTGACCGAGACGCGTGAATCGCTTAACCGTCACACTCCTTCACGCGACAACGTAACGCTATCATTGCGACTGTGCGGCTCTCAGCCACTCTACGAACACACAGCGCCAAACCGGACCGGCGGCTCACCGACTACAGCCCAAGAACTAACGGCGAACAAAAACCACAGCGAAACACCCATTGCCGGGCCACGCACAGTCGCCCCTCCACTCGCCCCTCGACTCGCCCTACCTACAATGTCCTCTTTCCAGTCGGCGGTAGGACTGCCGCCTTTATCTGTCCTCGCTGCTGTAACACACGAGTCAGACGCCATCTCTGGTCCAGGGATTAGTGGTGCTTCCAACATCCATCCGTCCAGTGTGTCCAACGCGTCATCCGCTGGCGTCGACTATCGAGATACTCGCCCGAGAGACCCTGTTCCTAAGAAGCTCAAGGGCCGGGGAGCAGATATGAACGGCTTTGGCGTCATCCAAATGGACCTCGTTCACGAACAGGCCCTAGAGCGGGACGAAGTCGCAAAACGCGCCAGCGAAAGCTCGGAACAAGCCGCCATTCGCGCCTACCAAAGTGGCTATAACACATCCTCAGCCGTCAAGCGCTTTGTCCGCGTCCCCGACGACGACGCGGGTGCCTGGGACTCGTACGGATCGTCTGCTGCCCAAAACACATCACAGCACACTGGCGCACAAAGCACAACCCAGTCTGCCTCTCCGCCCATAGCTATACGCACTCTGCCCCTGAACTTTAGCGAAGCCAAAGAGGAGCAAGCGCGCCTGTTGGCTCTGCTTCGGTCTTCGTCTCCATTGTCTGTTGTCGACCAAATTTGCAAAGCCCTGGCCTTCTTCGGTGGCGTTCCTGACGCAGCTCTGCATGCTGATGGCACCTTCCCAAGGAGTGAAATGGCAAATGGTTCTGGGAGTGTCTTCATTGGTTGGCTTGCCGAAATCTTCCCAGGGTCTTCCAGTGAGACGACATTCTCAAAAATGGCACGGCAGCCATCGCATGTGTCTGGCCTACCATCCTTGACCGGGGACGGCTCCGCCGAGGGGGCCAATGCTTCGGCTCTAGTCGCTGGCCAAGGACAAAGAAGTGAAGCTCTCGGGAATACAAACTCGGGGTCTGGGGCGCCAGAAGCTGGCTCGGGCGAGAAGCGTCGGCGAGGACGCCCCAAGGGAAGCAAAGCCACCAAAGTGCGCCGTGACAAGGGTATCAAGAAAGGCCCTCTCAAGGCTCGCAAGGCCGTCGCCGAAGGGGATCCATCAGCGGCCAAAGAGTTGCAACCCGGGCTGCGGGTGCTGAATAACGACGGAACTGCTGATGATAGCTGGGTTGATGTTGACGAAGACAACATGCTAGATGTTGGCGGCGCTGTTGGCGGTAGTTTTCTTTTCCCGACGAACGCGGAGACTGGACATGCGGCCAACAATGCGCCTGGAACACAAGGTGCCAGACAGCCCCCTACATCTGCGGCGGGTGACAGCATGGGCGGTGCCGCTGGTGTTGAGCCTGCTCAGAATCTGACCGAAAACGGCAAGAAGAGAGGCCGCCCAAAGGGGTCCAAGAACCGCCCTAAGCCAGCCGATGCCGATGTATCTGGCACCAAGGATGGTGGCGCTTCTGGCCTCTCTAATGTCACTCCAATCCCACCCCCAGCTGTCCCGACTGCAGGAGCACCGAAAAAGTCTAATATCGGCAGACCGAAGGGCTCCACGTCTAAGCGGACAGAAGCACCGGCCCCTTCAGCCAGCCAAGACAGCGGCTACGATGCCTCTGGTGCTGCTACAGGACCCCACCAACCGACATCAGCATCCGATGCAGTCTCTATTGCACCGGGCAACAAGCGGAAGCGGTCAAAGGCTGCAAAGCAAGATGGGATTCCCTCCGATCAGGGGCAAGCTTCAGTGGGTGGAGCCCATCCCGGGGCATCGGCTGACCTCCTCCATACAAGTGTTGCACCAACTAGCAAAAAGCAGAGGAAGATAGGTGATGCCAGGGCATCTGTTCAGAACAGCGTTGGCAGTGTATCTCCAGCAACCGACACAATGGTTCATACCAGTAACTCTGGGCTAGGCTCAGCTGGCCCGTCGCTGGGATCCGATGACCAAATGATGCCTTCCCTCGATACTAGTAGTGGGGGTGCTAGCGACTTTGCTTTTGACACCTTGTCGTCTCACCTTGGACAAAGTACACCTACCTCTTTGGCAAGCCAACACCAGCACGACCACGAACAGGCCATGTCTTCTCTCCGGCAACAACTGCCCCAGCACAGACAGCAAGCCCAGCAGCAGCCTCTCGCCGTACAAAAAACAATGTCCTCGACTCCACCCTTCCACGGTGCTGATGGGTTACAAGGCCTGCCCGGTGGCGGTAGACATCAGCAGCAGCATTTGGGTCAAGGGCCGGGCCCGCATCAGACCAATTCTCTCCCGCAGGTGGCAGGCCATGCTGTTTCTTCGGCGGCCTCTCAGCATAGTGCACAGACGCAGATGACCGCTTCCTTGTCTTCCGGCTCTTTGACCAACCAGCAGCTTCCGCGCCCCAGCAGGACGCCCCAGCCATTTTACGCCCCAAACCGTTCGGGAAGCAATGGCCAATTTGGTCAGCCGCTGCCACAGCCCCAGCAGCAGCAACAACAGCAGCAGCAGCAGCAGCAGCAGCAGCAGCAACAGCAGCAACAGCAACAGCAGCAACAGCAGCAGCAACAGCAACAGCAGCAGCAAGACCAGCAATCGCACCAAAAACAACAATTTGCTTCTCAGTATCAGCCTCAAGGACCATACTCATCGCAGCAACCCCAGCAGCAGGCATTTGCACCGCAACCACGGCATCCATCACAAAGCATGGGGTCGAGCTCGCCCGGGCTGCTTACGCCGAGCACAGCACACCGGTCGCCGCAGTTTAATGGCCCAAGCGCTACAGGATTGAGAAACGTGGCCGGTGCTTATGGTACAAGCCAGTCTACTGGCGCAATGGGATTTGGTACTTCTACCTATGACCAAGCCCGTCGCCAAAACCCTGCGGGCTCGCCATCGCTTGGGTCCGCATACGGACCGCCTGGGACTGGGTCACACTCCCTAGGCCACCACGCATCTCCGTCGTTCGGCACATCACGCCCCCAACACTCTCCAAACGCTTCCCACGCCCAGAATGTGGGCGGCGCAGCCCCAGGAATCCAGGGCTTCCATGGCTTTGATGGCTCCAACATATTTGATAACATGAGCCTAGATCCTAATGCAAACGGAAACAGTGGTCTGGGACTGGGGGGCCCGGCGGCATACAATCTTGGCGGCGGTGTGTCGAGGACATCCTCCAACACAGGCGGGTTTGGTCCGGCGCCCTCGATCAACTCGTTTGACGCAAGCATGAGTGCCGCCAATATGAGAGACCGATTCTACAGCATGCGCCGATAAGCGGCTGATGATGGTTGCGTTGCGTCAACTCTTCGAAACAGATCAACGTTTATTGCCTTTTCCTTCATCCATCTCTTTCTATTGAGCTTATTACCTACCATCTTCTAGTCGCGGGCCTTTTGTTTGCCACCTCCGCTTTGGTTACATGTGTCTCGAGCATCTGGGCTTATCCTTGTTTTGTTATTTTGATAGCGAGAATGTCCTGTCTTTCCGCCTGATTTGGCCCTGCACTACAACTCTTATAGTTCTGCACATTACCCGACTGTTTTTTCTCTTTATGTGTTACTTGATTGCTTTCCGCTCCTTGCTTACATTGGTTATTTTGCTGCGTTCCCTCCAACTTGCCTATATCTAATGACTAACGGCCACGACAAGGAAGTTGCTTGTTGCTTGATGATACAAATACGGAAAAGGCTTTGTCATATTATGTAGCTTATTTCAATTATTACTAATCAATACTTTCTGCGACATGAATGTTCCTGGTACGGTCGTCTGCAAATATAGAAGCTTATAAGGCACGAATCATAGCAGGATGAAGCATGTTATTAAAATATTGGTAAGATTTGGCCAAGCCATACTAGCTAGTTGATATATCCAGGCTGAGCAAGGCCGTAGTAAAACTGAACGCCTGACCCCATTGGTCCCCTGCCTCTGTGCCTATCGCGGCTACAGAAGAGTTAATGTATATCTCTATTCCCATAAAACATAAAAGATGAAGAAAGATGACAAAAGAAATGCAAGTGCAGCCAAGTCCAGTACGTCGTCCTCGAACGTGAACGCCACGCATCCAAAGAGGACCTAAGAAAACTGTAGCTGAGAAGGCGCCCATAGAACAGAAGTAGATGTAGAGAGTGGTCACTGCGGGTGAGTTGAAGATAGCTGTCGCTGGAGTTGCGCTGAAAATTGATGAAAACTTGGGGCTAAGAGCCTCTAGCCAAGAAAAAGAAGAAAAGTCGCTCGAGAATGCTTGTAAAGGAATAATTTGATGCTCAAAGATTTTGGTTGAGAATATGACGGGGTTGCGCGTTAATGTATGTGTGAACATAGATGCTGTGTTTGGCGTGTATTGATCGCGGCTATCGAATGCGTCGCTCTTTATGAGTTGAACTCTTCTTCGATGGAGTCGAGTGCTGGGCGTAGGGAATCGTGCGAGCCCTGGCCATACCACCACTGGTCGTCTTCCGAAAAGCCATCCTCGCGGATTAGTTCGAGCATCACTTGGGCGTTTCGCCGAATGTCCGACTGCTTCTCAACAATCTTCCGTTCGAGAATGAGAGCCTCGGCGGTGACAAGCCATAACTGTTGCAGAACAGGTAGATCAGAGAGCAGAAGTCCCAATTGCTCTTGCGGCAACATGCTCATTGGCATACCATCTGCTAGACTCGTGTTGAATATGAGATTGTTGCAGCGTTCCCATGTTGCATCATCTATAGATTCACGCTCGGGGTTGGTTCCGTCTGCATTCATCTTCAGGGAAGCTGCAGAACAGCCATCGCCAGGGGTGGCTGATGTGGACTTCTTCCGACCCAAACCCATCAAGCCACGGCGGTGCTTTGTGACGTGGTCAGCCTGCCCCTTGGACACAGAGTTGTACCAAACATCAACCGCACTTCGGCGAACATTATACCCCTTGATCTCCCAGAAGCGCTCGACTTGGCGAAGACCACCAATGCACAGGGTGGCGACGTGGACCTCGTCGGCCGGCTTGTCCTTGATGTAGCCTCTGAGCGACTTCTCAAAACGGCCGACATAGGATGGGGGGCGCAGACGCCGGCAGAAGGAAGCTACAACCAATGGGAACACCTGGTGTACTTGAAGGAGAGTGCGGTCGTCGTACATGTTCATGACCTCGGCCTCGATCGGGTTGATGGTGTAGGGTGTTCGGGATAGACCCTTGCCGTCATGGTCGATGATGTATTGAAGGTGCCGGGCGCGGTATGTCTCGAAGAAGTGGAAAACGGTGAAGAGGAGGGGGATGAGTCGCCGGCGCATTCTCTCGTTCTGGGGCGCAAACTCCAGTATCTGCAGCTCTGTTGTTCTCAAGAAAATCTCCTTCGTCACCCATTGGCAGATGAAGGAAGATAGTTTTGCAGCAACATGAAGACGATGCCACAGGCCACAAAGATAACGGAAGTCGAGGTTGGAGTAATCTGGCGGGTAGAGGCGCTTTGCGTATGCCGGCACGTTGTGCTCGAGGTGATACCGGACAATTGGCGACTCGACAGATGTGATCATCAGGTGCATGGACTTGGATGTCAGGCGAAGGCTCAGGATGTCGGACAAAGGCATAGACTGGATAACTTGGATCTTTAGTTCGGCCGGGAGGTTGTAGAACTGCTCGCCAAAAGGTTTTCTATAGAATTAAGTTAGTTGGATTCTTCGACACGTGGCTGGAGTTCAGCGAGTACAAAAGCAAGCGGACGGTCGGAACTCACGGCTTTGCGACAGGAGCAAGTTCTGGAATGGGTGCAGACAGGTCGACGGCAACGGGGGTCGGTATTGACAGAGTCCCTGGGACGGGGATAGGATGTGCTTGTTTGGAGTGGATGAGGCTTTTCAGATGGAAGCGGCTCTTCTTGTGCTTCATCCTGGAAGCTGCAGCGTCTTTATCCTTTCCTTCCAGATCGTGAACGGCCTTACTTTCTCGCAATGGGAGAATGAAAGGCGATGATTGTGGGAGGGCAAACGGCACGGTTGCCGTCGTGGTTGAAGATGTCGCTGTGGTAGTGGTACTCGAGCCGCTCCCAAAGGCCTGTCCGATCTGTTGTTGCTGCCCCTGCTGCCCCTGCTGCTGCTGCTGCTGCTGCTTGAATTTGGTAAAGTACCGGTCCGAAGCGAACTCGGTAATGTGGAGGGGATCCATGGCCATCGGCCGTGCTGGTGGTGCTGCCATGACTGTCGATGTTGGTGCGGAGGAATGAGAGGCAAAAGTCGGACGCCGCACAAGAAATCTGACCAAAAAAGACAACCGTGACGAGAATTCCAAACAAAACCCAACGAGCTCGAGAGACTTCGATCACCACGATATCCTTCACTTCAACCAAGCCGTTCGACGGAGTATGGTTTCTTGAAAAGCTGGGTGTCCCGTTATGGCTGCTGCACCATCATGATGGTATCACGACAAGAGTTGTTGCGAGGATCGAATCGGTCTCGTGCGTCGGTGATGGCGGCGGAGTGGCAATGCCTTGTGAGATGCCCAAGCCGTGTTCTCGAGAGAGCAGAGCTTGTCGAGTTTGCGGGACAGAAACACGGTCGGATATGGGAGTGATATGTATATTTGTTTGTTGCGTGCTGAGGAGCGCCCCCGGTTGTCGAGAATGATCGAGTCAGAGGCGTGAATGAAGAACGGTACGGAGCAGTGGCATTCGCTGCTGGGCTTCCGTGTATGAAGTGTCGAGAAGATGCAGTCGGGATGTAGATGTAGATGTTTGCCGGTGTTTGGTGAGGTGGAAGAAGATTGGACGAGGAAGTAAGAAGACAGGATTGGGAGAGGATTAGAAAAGGGCGAAGAAAAGGCAGGGTACAGGAACAGACGAAGGAGACAGGGCTAAGTGATGAAGGAGGAGAAATGGGCAGGGGCGACCACTATCACCAAGGACGCCGGCGTATTGGGGTCGGCCGCTCTTTCCTTGCTGTATATTTAGGAGGTGCCTGTAACAGACAAGTGCGCTGGGGGTGGAAAGAGTGAGGAATGGAAGGAGCACAGCGGAGGAACAATGACTAGGATTATTTAATGGCAAGTTTAATGGCGAATAGGGTGGCACGCTCGGGCGTGTATGCAGCAAGGTTTTAGGGAAGGCGCGAGCGGGCTCTTCGGCGGATTTGCTCTCTACAGCGGGTGGGTTTGATGTGTGTGTAAAATACGGAGTAGTAAGATGCGTTTATGAGCAGACATGGAAGGTGGGGAACCAGGCGATGGGGAGATGGGGGAAGGCACATCGAAGAAGGGGCAAGACGGGCAGGAGCGAAGGCGGAAAGGGACAAGCCAAAGGCCTAAAACGACGAGCGCAGTAGCTAGACGATAATCGGCAATAAAAACAAATAACCTGCGCAGATAATAAACCCGAAAAAGAAAACAAAGAAGGAAATGGGACTGGAAGAGGTTCAAGGATGGGTGGCTACGGCCGTTTGGCCGGCGTAATAGTGGAGAGGCCTGTCGGGCCAGATGTACACAGGCAGAGATTCAGCCACGGGCGGATCCTCCTCTAGTCGGTGTACATTGAGAGGACAGGCCGGGTACAAGATCAGCCCGCAATCTCTCAGTGTGGGCCAAGGTACCCAGCCAGTATGTGGAAGGTACATGATAGGTACCTGGCAGCAGCTTGAGGCGACGTTCCCTCCACGGTACACCCCTAGTCGTCCCACGCGCGACGGACGGCTTTCGGCCCTGTTCTGAAGTACCGCCGCCAGATGGTACAGGTAATGAGTACCTTGCAGTACTGAGCACGAGCATACAACCTCGGCCTCTTTGAAGTACTCGGTACATTCCGAGTGACATCCTGCATCTTGACCGTCCCATACGCAGGTCGCAATTTAGCCACGGCCAATAGAACGCCAGTCCGCGAACAATCCGCGTACAAGCACACAGTCTCAGAGGGTTGGGGTTATCTGCACGGTATACGCACGGAGCAAGCATGCGCTGCCGCCACGGTGCGAAGAGGCAGTTGCACGATGCATCTCTAAAGCAAAGTGTCCAGGCGAGATCAACATGCGCAGTGTCATGTGCCCGTCAAAACCACTACTACATAACCTGATGACGGCATGCGTAAGGTGATCCACGAACGCAAGCATGCTCCTAAGCAATAACCCGTGCAGCAGCATGCTCTGATTGCGCTGCAGCGGAACCATCCTCGGTCGACGACAGGTGGCAGAGCTGCCATACCACATACGATGTACATCACACATTCGGCTTTGAGAAGGCATCGCGGGTGACCTGTTGTAGCAACCGTAGAAACGCCGGCGAGTTCGGCCCAAGCAGGCCGTCGTATCGAAGAATCGGTGGCGGAGACGCCTAAAAGACGAATGAAAGGCGCACGCTGGCAACGCTCGCCCTTCGCTTGCGACAAGCCCGACGTCGCGGCCTCTGGGGGGCGCCTGTTCTCTAGGGCTTGAAGCCTGGTTGTTGTTTTCGCTCATGTCTCCCATGCCGAGGACAAACTGCTGCCTTCATTGCGTTCAATGCCTTTCCTTTTTACAGATACTCCGGGCTTGCTCCGGGACTACCCTCCTTGTACTCCGTTTATTCACACTAATACTCCGCCTACTCTTTGTCCATCCAGTCTTCAGTCCTCACTGACTGAGGATCCGCGCCCCGTCTTTTTATGTATACGACGTACCTTACATACTATACTCCGAGTGAGCAGCCCGCCCATCCGCCAGCAGAGGCCAGTCCAGCTGGTACTTGTTACTACGGCTGCAAACGACACATAACATAGACAACCCGAGATGTAAGATACCACGAGACGTTGTACGGTGCATGCATTGACGGCATGCTCCAAATGTTGGTGTCGCAGAGCGGGTTCGTAATAATTGGCCCGCGGTTTTGCCGTCGTAACTCGCAAGAGCAAAAAGCGGAAGCGAAACTTGGGAGACAGGAGAACTAGGGAGAGGTAAGATATGTTTCGAACACAGGTCGCGCCGAGCACGATACGAGCAACCCACTCGTTATTCGGAATGGTAGAAAAGGGACTACCCCGAACAGAGATGATAGATACTCCGTACAAACATCTGCTCAGTAATAGTATACCCGTAGGCTGAGAATGACAGCGAGTAAGATGCAAAGCCACGAAAACGCACGGAGTATCTTATCTTAGTTTAACAAGCTTGTTTCCGCAGCTTTCTTACCACGCCGCTATCAGCACTCTACTCACGCCGCACACTAACGCTGCGTATGTTATAACGTAGTGCTGTTGTACGGCTTCTGAGAATACTGGAAGCCCTGGAGTTCATGTGGCCATGTGATGCGCGGAGTGTATATAGCCGTCGACTCCGAACACCTATAAATACAAGATATCTTACATACCAGAATATAGTCTGCGTGATGCATAATAGAAGAATAAGTGTGTACATGAAGTGCACAGTGCAGTGATACTCCGAATCTCCCTTCCCTTCCTACTATTCATACTTCGTAGTCGCGAGTTCCTAAGCGGACATCGGTTGTTCGCATGTCTCGGTGTATTCCTATTATCTATCTTATATTCATATACGGGGTATATATATAGAAATATGAGTAGCATCTTGACCTTGTCCAAGTATTAGGCAGAAAAAAGAGAGACGGGGTTGGAGGCTGGAGGTTAAAGGTAAGATAGGTAGGAGTGGCGTGTAGTTCCAATTCCTATTCCGTTCTAAGATACTCCGTACAACAGACAGCAAAACGGCGTGGTTTCGGTCAAAAAGGGGAAAGGTACAGGGGCGCCAATGAATTAGGGGACAGAGTAGTATTGCGAAGAGGCAAATTCACAAGGATAAAGGATAAAAGAGAGGAAAGGAACTATTCGGAGAAATACTTGGCCCACCCACACGTTCTGCTACGACGTACGTAGGTATTGAGGTATTCTAGAGTACTCCGTACGGGGCACGCTGTACTATGACGGAGTAAGGGCAATCAGGCGCTACATGATTTGCCATGACCTGTCAATATTCCGATACTACCGTCATCAAACGTCACCTGCCAGGTAATACGTAAGATATCACCGGGTCCCTAGGGCCTTGAAACAGATGCAAGCCGTAGTTCTGCCATGCCGCGCAATACAACAAGTCTCGACACAAACCAGCAGGATATCTTACCATAAGACGTGCACTGGATAAGGCAGCCACAAAAGACAAGGAAAAGGGTGAACGTGGGGAGTGTGCTGTGAGGGACTACGGAGTAATTAAAGATAGGGTACTGTCAACCCAAGCCAGCCTCTGAAATCATGGAATTCGGCACTTCATCCCACGTCCAACTTTCCTCCCACGCTCGCACCCTTTTATAGAAGCTTGTCGGGATCGATCTGTCGCTAGCATTCTTGGATTACCCGGCAGTGAACCGGAGATCAGCCACAGAAGCCGCCTGCATGTGTGTACTAAATATCTACCCGTTCAGGATATGGTAGCAGTGCTTTTTGCAAGAGACAGTCAACGTCTAGACCGGCTATGCGTGTGTGATAAAATATATTTCCATGGCTTGTCTCTTTTCCTTAACTGGTCCGTGGAGCTGACCACAAACGAGTAGCCAGCAGAACTCATAGAAGAGCGTTGCTACAAGTGGTATCTTATTATGCAATATCGGCCCCGTATTAGAAGCAACAGCTTAGCCGGGCCTTCTCCGGAGTATTCAAAAGATATACCCAATGCTCGTTCTGGTGGAAAAAGGCCGGCCGAGAGTGCTTCGAAATACCAGCCTGCATTTGCATTCATCCTACGTTGTATTTGCATGAGCTGGGATGAAGCTGCAATAAACCACATGGCTGACGAACGGCGAGGAGAGTAACAAAACGAGAAAAAAATAAAAGGACACACAGCTCATGCATCTCGAATACACATAGATAAGTACAGCGAACTGCATGGTAGGGGTGTGCATCAGTGTAAGGCAAAACACACATGTGGTATTCTATTATTATTATTGTTTTTACTCGCTTCAATGTGAAAGCTAGACACAATATGCCAAACACCACGACAAATCGGTCTGCTCTGAAAGCGGTCTCACAAGTCATTAAAGCAATTTCTTCTTGTCTCGATTGTGCTGATCACCGCCACCAGACCTCTCGGTAATGCCCGCCCGATGCCCACCTCGTGAAGCTTCGTCTTTTGTTTGCACATTGTACGCTGCTGTGTCTCTGTTGGTTTCACTACCTTGGTTTTTGTCATGACCATTACTATCTGGTGCTTTGCTTCTTCTTTATTTCAATTCCTCATATACTGTCAAACCATGTATGTTATCTCGGGTGTCTCAGTCATGATCAGTCCTCATTTCTCATTTCAGTCATCCAAATTTCCGTCGGACAGGTCCGGCCAAATCCACACCCCTCGACTCACTTTCTCGCCTGCTACCTAAAACCTTGAGATACGGCTGGATGCCTCTCGGTCCAGAACACCTCATGGCACCTGGAAACAACCAGCTGCCAGCTGCCAGCTGCCATCTCCTGCCTCCTTGCAAACGCGCCATCTATCCACCACACTCCGGGTGAAACGTATCCTCGGCCAGCCTGGTCGTGTTCTCAACTGACCACTATACAAGCCCTATGAAATGCTAGCATTAGCCGACGACCCAGGTAAACTATCAAGCATTTCGTGAAAGCATTGTAATTTACGTCGTATGGTGTCGAAGAGGGCCGACACCTCGCTCAGTAGCTTTGCTTGGCCAGCGATCCGTCGGCCATTTTGTGGATGCTTGAAAGCTTTGACTTGGGTGGGCTTCTTGAATTATGAGCGATGACAAGCCTACAGTTCTCAAGGCTCAGACCGCTGCCGTCTTTGTCATTCCCCTTTCCCTTCCTTTCTTCTCCCATGATTCGTAACACCGACCTCCTGAAGGCAAGATTCGAGTACGTCCTCTCGTCTGCACTTCCGCCAGCATTTCTTTCTCGTGTCCGCTTGGCTGACTCCGTTCCCCTCCCCGTTGTACTCGTAGGTTTTCCTTTATGGCTACCGATTCGGGCCAACTTCACAGTGCTGACAACATGTCTACCAACTTGCCTTTCTTAAACAAAATAGGCACTCCCGCTGCTTTAGTGCGGGGAGACCCCCATTCTGGCTTACGGCGCCTTTGCCTGTTCTAGATTAGCGCTCGAATCTAGACGTCCAATGTCAATGACGGGTAGTTTGTAGGGTAAGTAGATTTGTAATCCGTCTTGTACCTTATGCTTAAGTAATCCCCCAAGGCGCCACAAGAACGTGGCACTTGTGGGGTCCCGCTCCTGGCCTTTACGGGTTGTTCAGACTGTGACTAAGCAATCACATGACAGGAACGACGACCCCTCGAAATGCTTCCCTGTGTCTTCTATGCATAGCGCGGGATATGCCCGTGCTCTTGATGGGGTCCAAAAGAACATGTCAGATGCATGCACAGGACAATGTGTCTCGCTCGCCGGTCCACTGGCCCTTTGCCATGGCTTCCCCATGGTCTTGCCGGCCCCGAAGTCCCACAGACTGCTCGGAGCCTTGTGCCGGCAGCCGCCGTGATATTCGACGCTGGCGGGTATCGGTTTGTTTCTTTGCTGCTGTCTTCTTCGCCCGTCCTCTCACCGTGCTTTTGACGATGCGTGCCCTTGCCCTGCTGCTATTATCTATTTGCTGAATGCCGAGCGTTTTCGTCTGCTTAGGGCTGGCTGGCTCACCCTTATCCTTCCGGTATTATACCTGCGTATCTTCCAACCAGCGTCGCTCATTCGCCTGCTCTTTTCCCACTTCATGGCCGCATCCTCTCCCACTTCCTAATTATGCCAAGTTCTATTTTTAGATTATCAGAAGCACACCCGTATTTGCTCGCTCGTCATGTGTACAGCCTCCATATTCCACCACGTCTGCCCTTCCGGCTGTACGCTGAATTGTCGTGGTGTCGATGTTTCTAGCCGCCGCATCTCGTTGAACATCTACCCGACTCGGACTCCTCTTATCACCGGCCTCATCCGTTGCAGGCTTATTGTTGGCGGTGAGTTAACTACTCGTGCTTTGTGTGCGTCCTTTCGTTCACCCTCCTGCAGTCCGGCCGACATCCTTCCCGTGCCCCTCACATATACACGTTCTGCCTTTATTGCATCTTATCTTTTCGTTGTCTGCTTAGCCACTGCTCGTCATGTCACCAGCCCACTCTGTTTATACCCAGACTACACCCAGTCGATATTAAGATACACCCGGTGCAGGCCGTCCCCCTCTCCTTGAACAGCCTCATGCCTTGTTCCGTTGTGTGCCATGGCACTTGGTGCTTTCCTGGTACACCTGGTTTTTTGTTATTATTTGCATACACGCTGACGAGCTTCCAGTATGATTGTCAAAGAGTCTAACGCATACCAGTATATACGTCTGTTTACGTTTTGATACTCGCCAGTGCATGTTTCCCATTCGAACTCTACAGCGAGTATGCAGCTACAAACGCAGCCCATTAGTAATGGACAGTCAGGGCCAGTACATGACTTTTTAGCCACCACAGTATACCCAGAAGGGCCGGCCCATGTCGGCATAATCGATTCGCCGACTACGCCTTCTTCGTCTTCTGTCCTTTCTCGGTTTGAATTTGAGAATGGCAAGGGGAATGAGGGCACAAAGGTACTTCTGGTGGAGTGGGAAGCAGAAGACCAGGAGTGGACTATAGACTGGGATGGAAGAGCGGACTACAATATGCTTGCCGTCGGCGGTGAGGATACCGGGCAGCCAGGGCAAGACAAAACAGTAAGGCGGGTGTACTTTTTGATGCCTCCGGGCGCACTCATCCCGTCTCAAGTACAGCTTAGGGGTACAGCCGTTGGCAGTAACAACGACGCAGGCACAGTGCTCTGGACTAGGCCAATGCCTGCCATCTACCCAGCCAGTCTCGGTCCAGGCGAAGATGGGGCTGGCAAGCGCGGTGTGCTACATACTCTGTGGGCACAGAGGCGGCTAGCAGACCTAATGGCCGAGATCGAGGCCGAGATGAAGACCAACAGCGAGAGTATCGGCTTGCAGATTGCCTTCCAAGAGCAGGATTGGATATCGGATCACTTTGGAGTTGGTGAGCGCAGTGGCCTCGGCCCCGCAGACTCGCCGTCGTACCTGCCATATCACCTGCAGCACGAGGGCCAGCACCGGGGTCTTTCACAGTCGGCTCTGCCCAGCCCCAGGAATCCCAGCGCCCGCTCGGCAAAGGCCCGGTCTCCGATAGGCGGAAAGCTCGGCGAAAAACTGAAGGGCCTGAAGCTAGCAACATCGCCCTCTGAGCTTGCGGCCGTGTCACAAGGTACGGGATATTGTGACCCCTTTCTCCCGTTTCTAATTTATCTGCAATGCCGTCCATTGTCCTTGGCCTCTCCTTATCCTTTATGATTACTAATGCCGTCTACTTGAGTTGGATTTGTAGCTAGTCATATCACCTCAACTCAAGCCTCCTCTAGCACCCTTATCGTGGCCCATACGTCTGTGGGCCTGCCATCTGGCATGATCTCTCTTGATGCTGTCGTTCAGGGCGGTGGTGCTACTTCAGCTCCAGTTGGTGGTGCCAGCGACGGATACGATGGTGAGGACGAGCTCTTTGCCCTGCCTCTGAGCCCTCGCAGCCCAGAAATGACCAGGAGCCCGTTCAGTTTCCTGTAGTCTTGACTCTGGCCTTTTGTTTCTTTCATTTTTTCTATATATTATTTGCTTCTTCATGTTCGGCTACCGCTCCTTGTTTCGATGCCATGCCATTGCTCCTGTCGTGTCTCTCTGTTCGATATACCTCGCGCCGGCGTTTCTCGACCAGCTCGGTGGTTCCTCTTCCACCAAATGCATGTTTGTCTTATGCTGTTGCGGCCTCTGGCCCAATGAAATATCAAGGGTATTCAAGCAAAAACTGAAAGTGTAAATACACAAGACATGTATGACGTTGGCAGGTTGGTTGTGCTATGAGCTCATGTTTCGAGATTGGATAGCTCCACTCGTGTGTGTGGGCTGTTGGGAAATACTTTGTAGGTCTCATCTTACTATGATATCTCACAATACAAAAACTCAACACTAAATAAAATAACCTATCACGACCTATGGACATGCCAAATCCCAAATAACCGCAAAATCTGCTTGCCTTTCAGCCCCCCAGCTCATTCTAGAACCTGAACATTATTCATGTGTCTCACCGCGCCTGGCCAAGCCACAAGCCTGTCACCATCACCCACGCCGACGTACCGCCGTGCTCCTTTGATATCAATATAACCCGAATAGCAGGGCCTGGCCATACAGATATCCACCTACGTAGTCCATCGTTTGTATTTGAAGCGAATATAACAACGGTCTATGCACTACTGCCACACGTACAAGTGGCTAGCGAAATATAAGCTTATGTTTGGCCTTCATATATAATCGTCTAGCTTTATTGGGTTTATTCGTCTCGAGTCGGGCCGCTTCCCCCCGGCACAACAGCTGGCGAGCTCGAAACCGAGGCGAGGAATTTCTTAGGCAGGGGGGCAAAGAGGAAAAACAAATGATACTGGTTGGTGCGATTGTACTGTGTTACTCAAGTGTCTCCACGACCATGGTACTTGACAATATTCGTTCATATCTCTCGGTGAAATCATGAATCAGCTACGACGTGAGATGGCACAGGAAGAGGCGGAACAGATAAACAAAGTGGCATTTGGTAAACCAATATTCGACAGGCTTGGTAGAAGATAATGGAAAATAATCCAAAGTCAAAATCAACAAGTAAGATAAAACTATAAAGTAATTAAAACTAATAGGGAAAATAAAGAAAAAGAAAAAGAAAAAGAAAAAGAAGAAAAAAAAACATATAAAGGAACAAAGGCAAAAAGGAAATCATATAAAAAGGAAAGGGGATACATGAAAAACGAATACTAGTTTTAAAAACAACATGAGCAAGCAAATAATACAGAACAAAAAGAAACACTGTAAAATAACAATGTATACGGAGCAGCAATGACACGCAAAGCTCCTCACGAAAGTCAAACTTCACATAAAGATGCTGCTCTGCTTCTGAGCTTGCCGCCACGCCGAACTATTTGAAACGCTGACTGTAGTCATGAAAAAGCCCGACAAGTTGTCAACAAGTTTTTTGGCCGCCATCCCACGCCCAGCCAGCCTCGGCCAGCCCTCGCCTGGTGGCTTCATACTCTATCTGTGTCCGAACTGCCTAGCCCCCATCTCGATATCCATATCCCGTCTTCCGCGGCCACTCAAGCAGGCATACGCATGCGTGCATGTCCAAGGCCCGAGTCTATTGTCCCACCAGGATGAGCCAATCCTCTGCTGCCCCTGCACTGCGTTTCAGTTCGCCCTGCGGCGGTAGTCCGCTTCTCCCACCTCCTCTTTGGCCCTCAGTCCTCGCATGCCGCCTTCGGCCTTCTTTTGCACTTGTAGGATTGCAACTGTCTGTCTTGTTTGCGTGCTGCTTGGTTGGCAGAGGTGATCTGGATCTACCGCAGACTTTTATGTTTGCAGGACCTTATTCTTACACCCCCCTCCCTCAAGGTGCCTCCACTCTTTCTCTCATTTCCTCTTCTCTTATCTGCGGTTGGTCAGGTATGGAACGATACGCCTGCAACAAACGGCCCGTTTCCAGACGAGAGTCTGTGCAGTCATTCCGTGCCCAGAGACATACATTAGTCCGTACACTCGACTGTACCGTGCTGCATTGCTGACCCATCGCTATCCCATTGTTGTAGACAGCCGTATCGCTGCTCTTATCGCCAGCTCGCTCGCGACGGGCCAACAGAGAGGCATCATGCCTCCCTACCCCCTACATAACATACCGCCCTATGTGTGCCGTGTTTCCTCGGCGTTGTAGCATCCATGCAGAGGCGGAAGGACTAGGCTGCAATGCCCCCATACCGAGAGGCTTGTTGACCAGCCCGTAGCCCCGTATGTGTCCAGTGCCAGCCGCTGTTGCAGGCTCCAGAGAGCTTTAAAGGCTCTTGGCATGGCCGTGAGCGACCTCGTGAGCTGCGGTTGCACTTTAGCTCGGTGTTTCTGCCTGGCACTGGAAGCTTCTTCTCCTGCAAAGTACCGTTCAAACAAAGTAGAGGAAGGCGATCTGCCCTGTGACGTGTCTTGTCTCCGAGCCGACGATGCTACAAAAATGTACCCCCACGAACTGTCTCTCTGATAGCCGTTCCCTTCTCTTCTTGTTTTCCTCCCACCGCACATGGCGGCTCTGGTTCCGTTGATCGAAATGGGTAATAGATGCGAGAGCAAAGCTTGGAGGGGGTACCGAAGGAAAGGAGGAGGCGTGTGTGCAAAATGCGTGGCCATGCAGTCGGTCGGCCGTGAAATGTGCGGCCGTGAAGGTTGTGCATAGTACTGTCGTGTAGTTATGTCGCCGTATCGTAGTTGTAGTAGCGCTGTGTCAAGAGAAAGGATATCTCTCGGCTCGACGGGTGGTGTCTACCGCCAGCCGCCGACGCGTCCTTCGTCCCACCGCTCTTTTCGCTCTTGTCGGATGTAGTAGAGCTTACGGGCCTCGCGGTACCGCCGCACCCACTCGGTGGCCTCGCGCTCGCTTGCCAGTGCGCCGCTGTCACCGTCGCCGCCATCCTCTAGGAAGCTCTCTTCCAATGCCTGGCACACTTGCTCTTGCTCATTGACACCCGCGGCCAGGCGCTGATACAGGCTAGCCGGCGCAAACGGGGCCAGCGCTGCGTCCATGGATGCCTGCTTGGAACGCCAGGACCGTTCCAACGCATGCGCACCGAGAAGCTGCGCATGCGTGGCGGAGCGCTGGTGTGCGAGCCGCGCCTCCATCTCCTGGAGGTGCTTGGCGAGCTCAATGTTCTCATGGAGCGCCGTCTTCAGTGCCTCGTCCGTGGCTGCAAGCGACGGGTGGATGGTCGATGCCGAGTGGTTGAGCGCCGCCAGTATGTCTTTTGATGCGAGAATCTCGGCAAGGTCCTGTTTTCTATTCGCAAGAAGCATGTCAGTTATCTGCTTGCTTGCATGGAGTGCACACCGTGTCTCCTCAATCGACTGCCAAGGCAACGTACGACTTGTCCTGGAGCACTTTGGGCAGCCAGTTTTCTCCTGGGTCTGGAATAGCCTGCGATAACATAGCCTGCGACTGTGATGCAGCTTCGGGTAGTGTCGTCGGCGTCGGGGGTAGAGGTGGCTGCCGCGGAGACTGTTGTGCGGCCGGCGTGCTCCGGCGACTGACGTCGTGGCTGCCGGGCTTCGGCGGAGGGATCGGTGCGGTCGTCGTATACATCGTGCGTGATGATCGGTGATTCTGCGTGAATCGAACTGAAAAGATCAACTTGTAGCTGTCTGCAATCCTCAGGGTGCTGGCGAAGACGGGGCGGAGCTTGGGGAGCAGCTTATCACTTCAGGCTGGTTTGGTGCATTTGACTAAGCGTGGGGTAAGTTGCGTTAGTCGCATATTTTCCATCGCATTACCTAAACCGCCTCCCCTCACCACAAAGGGGAAAGCTGCATCTCGTCCCCGACTACACGTGTAAATCAGCCTCGCGATAGACGACTCGAAATCACAATATACTTGTCGCTCAAGAGACGTCTTATCACGACCGAACTTAACTACCCCCCGTCTCTTCTCCCAGCCCGTGTCCAGCTCTCAGAGCCCCACCACGCCATGTCTGGCCAGCAAGGTGAGCTCTCACCTCAAGCCCGTCTCTCCTCACAGCTCTCCCACAGTCTTGTATCATCCACGACCTCAAGAATGTTACGTGTGGTATATGCTCTCACATCTTTCCATACATGCCTGCTAAAACACCCAATCAACAGTCAACCTCGATAGCCTCACGCCGCAGCAGCTGAGCTCTGTCAAGAAGCAGCTCGATGAAGAGGTCGAGCACCTGTCTACGTCCTTCTCCCAGCTGATGGCAGCCCAAGCCAAGTTTCGCGAGTGTCTCCGCTGTGTTCAGGGCAAGCCAAGAGGTTAGTCGATGTTCTTCGACTCTCTACCGGTGTGTGGCGGCAGCTAATGATATCACATAATAGAGGCCGGCAAGAAAGTCCTTGTTCCGTTGACCAACTCGCTCTATGTCGGCGGCAACCTGACTGACCCAGACCGCGTCATTGTCGATGTCGGCACTGGATTCTACGTCGAGAAGGTAGGACTCACCTCTCATGACCATGTATCATACGTGAGGCACCTTTGCACCTATGCTAACGGCCTAGGACACAAAAAGCGCAGCCCAGTTCTACGAGGACAAGATCAAGGAGCTCACAGGGAGCACCCAAGAACTCGAGGCTATCGTGCAGAACAAGACCCAGACCCTCAGAGTCGTCGAAGAAGGTATGCCGTGCAATGTTAGGCCCTTTGCGTCTCCTCGTGTGCCTTATGCTAACACACTTGCCAGTCCTGCGGCAAAAAGTGCTCGCAAACCCACCCCAACAGCAGCAACAATAGTCGTCTTGTGTTTCCTACTGCCTCGGTTTTGTACTTTCTTGTGCTTTCTTTTCTCTGTCATATAGGGTCGTTATTTCTTGGTCATGTCATTGCGTCCTGAAAAGTTTTGTCTCCCTTTCAACATCTCTCTTTTGTGGTTTATAAAACAATATGGTGGCAATACATTGTGAGATACCAAGCATTGCCTGGCACATGTAGCCATACAAACACCGAATGAGCCTAGTCAGCGTTGCTTGCCTGGTCTCTCTTTATGCTGTCTCTCTTGACATCCTCACTGGGCAGAGTCTGGCACGGACATGTGCTTTGCTGGGATGAATAGCCTATTCAAAAGAAATCAGGTCGTCCTCTGATTCCCCGGGCACGCCTTTCTGAGTATTTTGAAGGGCTGCCGTGCTCTGGACTTTCGAAGCCGGAGCAGGGGTAGCATTATTCGTCTCCGATAAGTTGTCCGTCGTGCCAACTGGCGGGGTTCCCAAGACCGCATCGCATGATAGAAGTATGCTTTGCATATTCTTGATCAGGTCGGTGACTCCATCTCTCTTTCGCCGGGGTGGGAACACCTGGCTCCAGCTTGCATCGAGATCTCTGCATACTCCGCTAGCTACTGGCGCCTTTAACGCATCTTCCCACGACGCGTTCGAGATAGTGATGCCCGTTGAAACATTACAACCCTCGACTCTACCCGCACGCGGGAACTTGTGGAAGCGGCACAGCTCCAGGAGATATCTGCTACCCCTGCACCCGACCGTCCACGAAGTTTTGCCATAAACCTGCTTGATTCTGTGTGTTGTGAACATGGGCGCAGGGATAGCGGGGATGGGGAAGTCTTCATCAAGCTTAGGGTATGTGACCGAGATGCTCTCCATCATGTCTTTGACTGTTCTCGGAATGTCTTCTAGCTTGATTTCTGGGAAAGTCTCTAGCCTCCAGTCCAGCCACCTGTTTCATGTTAGTACCGGCATCCATGCCCGGAGCCGTGCCTCTCGACGATATGGAAAGCCATGCACCTACTGGTCAGGACATGCGACTGTCAAGTCCGCCCTACCCTCTGCACCGGCCAATTGAAAAACCCGCGAGCACGATAGTCGTGCAACTGGGCTGCTGGCCCGCGGGGGACTGATCTTAAGCTCGACGCGGAAAGCCGCTGTGATGATAATGAGGGACTTGACTAGCCGTATATCATCAAGGCTCTCGGCGATGGACGAGGTTGGGAAAAAGTGGTCCGTAGACCGAGTCGCATTTCTCCTACACACATCAAAGAATTTTCCGTCGCCGATTCTGACAGCAGAAGGGTTAGTGGACTTGTAGCTATAATAAATTGGCAGTGACACAGTATTGGCAATCTCACGTGCGGTCGAAAACAACTGCATTGTTTGTGTTGGTGCCGTTCACAATGCCTCTCATACGAACTGCTGGCTGGGCGTTGCTTGACCCTGGCTTCTCTTCCACCGATGTCACCAATCTCCCCAGATGAATCTGTAGGGAGATGTTGCTTGGAGCAGCTCTGATGACCGGCGTGAGCTCCGCAAGCTTCGTGCTAAAATCTGCGACAATAGGCCCCAGCAACCCATGTTCGGAGGCCGCAGCACAGGTGAATCTCGCCCATCCTGGGTTGTCAATTTCTGCGGCTAGCGACACCTCTTTCTGCTGCTCAGCCGTGGCTTGGACCATGAACAGTTGTTTTTGTACCCTGAGGCCGGCACGGTGCTTTATCACGCTGATGTCCTTTAGAGCACTCCGCAGACTCTGGCAGGAGGAACCGATGACTGTGAGCGTGTTTGCGAACGGGACGCCGCTCTCAATTTCGACCCCATGGCGCTGCTGTACAAGATCGAGGAGGTCCATGACGACAGGACTATCAAAAGCTTTCCAGCGCCTACCGACAGTATGGCCAACGACAAGGAGCTGACGTATGAGCTGTAGTCAGTATTATAGATAAAGCACTCTATGTCAACATAGTCATGCATCTGCTAGGACTTACTTTGATGCTCGGCTTAGCAGGCGGCGCCTGCACACCACCTCCTGACACTGACACTGGCGCAGCTGCAATATGGCCTGCATGCGAAGATCGAAAACCGAGCGCGCCAGCTTCTTTCGATACGACGGTAAGCTCAGGGGAGGGACCTGGCAGTGAGGCTCCTAGGGGGACTCTGGGCTCTTTTGCCGCCCCTTTCCTTGGCGATCTCCGGAAAGACTTGCGGCTCGTAGGCATTGCAGCTGTGCTCTGCGAGAGATCGTGCACAGCTAGGGGTAACAGACAACGCAGGAAGAGCGAGACTGGCTATTATGTTCAGCCGTTAGTCAAGCGCCTATATGGAGGCCGAGATGCTACAAGATACACCATCGACATCACGGGCCGTTGTTAGGCAACTGCGTTCTGTCGTTACCGGGGATACTGGTGATATGAAAAAGAAGGAGCGACCGACAGCGCGTTCCTTCTAAATTAAGCACCTCGATAAATCATGCTTACTAATGATGATTAGTATGCATACAATTGAGAGATGTGCATCTTGTATCTCATATATATATATTAGCACTATCGAAAGTATGAGGCTCTGATGTAAGCTTATTATCGAGAGACGATCTATCCAGCACAAACAAAGAACGTACTGGTAGTCACTCGTCTTACACGCCGCGATGTTGTAGAATACAAGGGTCCTCCACTAATCTTAGCGCCCTTTGGCTAGGTTTAATGGAAACGCGAAAGTACGCGCATGGCACGTTTGACGCGTCTGCTTATTTTGCGCCACGATAGCTCAAGCCACACCCCAATTGACTGACCCCTGGAGCTCTGTGTACGTCAATTCACTCGCACCGACATCGTTGCTCTGACCTCATCTTCCTGAGATTGGCAGATGACCCTCATTCACCTACCGCCATTATGCCTCTTCTACAGCAACCGCAAAAGTCAGAACGCAAAAGCAGGGCGCCAAAGGTCGTCCCGGGCGTCATTCGCGAAGACTCCGACGACGAGCTCGGCGACGACGACCATCCTTGGGAATGGATCTATTCGGACGAGGATGCAGCCGTCGACGAAGGATCCGCGGATGGGCGCAAGCGGAAACGGGTAGTGGCTGAGACCACTATCGTCGGTGCGCGCATGGGAGACTTTGAGTGTTTTCTGGGCGACACGGTCTTGCTCAAGGCCGAAGGGTCCAATGAGGCTTGGGTCGGCATCATCTGCGAGTTTATCGATGACGACGGTGACGACGGCGAGAAGGCAGCACACTTTATGTGGTTCTCGACAGAGAAGGAGATTCGCAACAAGGACAAGAAGCGATCCGACTATATGCCGGTAAGAGCCGCCCTCGTGTTGCGTCTTCGCCAGTTTCGAACATGGCGCAAAAAACTAACGCTGCTCTCCTATCACCAACTAGAACGAGCTCTATATCTCACCGTCCTGGGATGTCAACCCCTTGACTTCAATCAACGGCAGCGCGAATGTCATGTCTCCACAAGTGTTCCAACAAAAGTTTCCTAGCGGCCGCATCAACAAGAACTCGAAGGATGCTGGGAAGACCTTTGTCTGCCGCCGCGGCTGCAACACACGCACGGCTAGCTACACCGACGAGTTCGTATGGGAGGACATTTTCAAGGGAAGAGCTGAAGATATCGAGTACTTGATCGAGCTTGTCAAGACAGGCACCAAGGCTACACGGAAGCGCAGGACGACAAAGGCAGCACCCGTCTACAAAGAAGAAGGGTCCGACGGCGAAGCCGATGACAACGACAAAGATGTGTATAAAGACGACGGCAACGCTGGAGATCTAGACGAGAAGGATGGCGAGAAGGACAAAGAGTACCGCACACCCAGGAAGAAGGTCAAGACCTTTGATGTGGCCAGGACGCCAACGACTAAACCAAAAACACCGTCAAAGCTGATGACGCCGTCTAACCGGAGGTACGTGCCACCAATGCTTTGCCTATCTGGTAGATCAAGACTAATAATGTGCTTAACAGGGTTATATTGAAGAAGCAGCTCGAGTTTACTCCACTCGCAACCAGAACCCTCTCTCCGAACCACTTTCAGGCCTCGCCCTTCCAAAAGGCACGGCAGCAACTCCATGTTGCATCCGTCCCCACGAGCTTACCGTGCAGAGAGAGCGAGTTTGCCCTCGTCTACTCGCATCTCGAGGCAGCTATCACAGAGGGCACGGGATCCTGCATCTACATTTCAGGAACTCCGGGTACCGGCAAGACCGCAACAGTGCGTGAGGTGGTGGCCAGCCTCGACTATGCTGTGCAGACCGACGAGCTTGACGATTTCATATTCGTCGAGATCAATGGCATGAAGATTACAGACCCGCACCAGTCGTACTCTCTCCTGTGGGAGGCGCTCAAAGGCCAGCGTGTAAGCCCCGGCCAGGCTCTCGATCTTTTGGAGCATGAGTTCAGCAATCCCAGTCCGCGTCGTGTGCCCTGCGTCGTGCTGATGGATGAGCTCGATCAGCTGGTCACCAAAAACCAGGGTGTCATGTACAACTTTTTCAACTGGCCCGGTCTGCGGCATAGTCGTCTAATTGTGCTCGCCGTGGCCAACACCATGGATCTTCCCGAAAGAACACTGAGCAACAAGATCAGCAGTCGCTTGGGCCTGACCCGAATCACATTTCCTGGATACAACCACGAGCAGCTGATGAAGATTATCCAGTCTCGCCTGGAAGGCGTCCCCGGAGGCACTGTTGATCCAGACGCAATCCAGTTCGCGAGTCGAAAGGTTGCGGCGGTCAGCGGCGATGCAAGACGGGCACTGGATATTTGCCGCAGGGCTGTGGAACTCGCAGAAACCGAAGCTCGGCAACAGCAGGAGGCCGACGCCCCTCCGAGTCCCAGCAAGAGCTTGAAAGTGCGTGGAACCAGTGCTGCCCCTACTGAAGCCAGGAAGCGAAGCCTAGCAGGTCGTGTCACAATTGATACGATCCGCAAAGCCATTGCTGAAGCAACATCTAGCCCGCTTCAGCAGTACCTCCGCGCGCTACCATTTGCGTCTCGCCTGCTGCTGGCTGCCCTTTTGGCACGGACGCAGCGGACAGGTATTGCTGAGAGTACATTTGGTGATGTGCTCGAAGAGACACAGCGCGCCCTACGGTTTGCTGTCACGGTCGCATCTGGCACCAAGGATGGCCGAGCAATGGAGGCGCTGCTCACTGGACACAGTGTGCTGACTGGTGATGCTGTGGCCCGTACACAGGCAGCGATCATGGCAGCTTCCAGGGGTGTGCGCCTTGCCGGGCTTGGGCCTGCTGTCGTCGACCTTGCAGGCGCTGGCATTGTTTACCTCGAAGGCCACCGCGTAGAGCGCCCGAGCAAGATCAGGCTCGCCATTGGCGACGAGGACGTAAAGCTGGCGTTTCGGGACGACCCCGAGGTTAAGGCAGCAGGCCTTTTTGCGTGATTCTGGACTCTGCTCGATTGCAACTGCGAATATGCTACATTTCACGAAGTAATGATACTCTTTTTTCTAGATTTCAGAGCACATACATATATTAGAACGAACAGAAGCAAAATGATATGGGAAATCCTAGAGTAACTGAATAGCAAAACGAACGCCTAAGCACGCCAACTGTCTAGAATATATAGCTTGCCTCTGCTTTTAGAGGCCATTTAAGAGAAATAGACATCATATAGCAGAACACCCCGCCCAGGTTTAATACCGCCGACGTGATTGTGCCGGCTGCCAATCGATCGGGTGTGTCTCGGGCGTTGCCGTCTCATCCTGCTTCCAGATCTTGATGGTCTTATCTGCCTCGCCGCAAATAAGACGCAGGCCTGAACGGTCGTATGTAGAGCTCATGATGCCCGACTCGGCATCCAGCGAACCAGGTTGCGCAATCGTGTCGAGTGACTGGAACCGGTGACCCGTTTTCCAGTCCCAGAAGCTCATTGAGCCGTTGTCGGCACCCGAGAACATGACATTGTCGGCGTTCACCGACAGCGTGTTGAGGATTGCATTGTGGCCGTCAAAGTTTTGCATAAACGCGCCCTCGGGACATTTCCACTGCTTGATGCTGCCCGCACTGGCACTCGCAAACGTGAACTCGGTCGGGTGCACCGTCAGAGCACGCACACCCTTCTTGTGGTGTGTCAGCACGCCCGACGACTTGCCGGCTGCCAGATCCCACAAGCGCACAGTGCTGTCGAGCGAGCCTGTAATGACCTGGGGGTCGGCTTCTTGGCACTGGACGTCCGAGATGGTGCCCGTGTGGCCCGCAAGCACATGGATGTTGCTGCGTGTGCGCATATCCCAGACGCGCGCCACACCGTCGCGACCACCCGTAACCAGGACGTCGAGTGTCGGGTGCAGTGCCAACGTGTACACGCCGCTCAAGTGCCCGTGATAGTGGCGGATCACCTTGTTTGTTTCGAGGTCCCAGCACTTGACCATCTTGTCCTCACCACACGAGAACAGGTAAGGGTGCCGTGGTGAGACGGCAAGGCCGCGGACTGTCGAGATGTGGCCGGTCAGTGTGAGGCGCAGCTGGCCCGAGACCAGATCCCAGATCTTGATGGTGCGGTCGCCAGCACCACTGGCAAACCACTTATTGCCCGGCTCGACAGCCAAGCTGCGCACCCAGCCCAGATGGCCGGAAATAACGCGCATGAGTTTCCATGGCGCATGCCACTCCGGCTGTGGTTGTGTGTGCACGTCTTGCACGCGAATGAGCTGCTGCCCAGGCTGGCCGCGTGCCGATGATGCGCCTGCTGCCCCCGATGCCCCCGCAGCCCCTGGTGGCCTCCGGATCTGCATCAAAGCTGTGTTCTGGGGGCCACTGCCTGGAGCACCAGTGCCTGCCTTTTTTGTTGTCTTGCCACTCTCCTGGATCCCCTCGATCATCCTCCGCGCTGTGGTTTCTTCGGCTCCGCCATCGTCAGTCTTCTTCTGCTGAGCCTTTTTCCGCGCCGCAGCAGCGCCTGCAGCGGCCGCCTGCTTGGTGGCAAGGGCTGCTGGAAGAGTTTGGACGCCGGCGTACTCGGCATTTAGTCGCAATGATAGCGCTTCTTCGGTGAGGTCTGGGTCGCTGCCTGTTGCAGGATCGAGCCGGATGCGCTTTCGTGCGCCCGAGGCCGACGCTGATGGCTGGTCGAAGAATATGGACTTTGAGGTTTGCGCATTGCGCTTGATGAGGTTGGAGAGGTCGGCATTGTCTGCGGCGATGGGACCGTCGGCGACTTGCGCAGCCATGATGCTGATGTCGTCAAGAGACTGTTGCGCTCGTGCTCGCGACGCAGGCAGCTAATTGGGAAGGGTGAACGAGAATGGGGTTCGTGAATAAAGATGATGATGTCGAGAACCGTAAGTATCGAAGAAGAGATGTGCCGTCTTCGTTGAGAGTCGTGTGTCGCAAATTCAGCTTCTCGATGATGATTGACACTGAGGTTGAAGCGCGTTTGGAGCCAAAAATAATAGTAATTAATTAATACGGCGTAATTTTTCTGGGCGGTACGTAGCTCATGTTAGATTACATAATCAGAATGTGGCGACCCGCGTGGCAAGCTCCCCTGCCTAAAGCGCTGTACGGGGTAATTATAATGTAGCTACAGCCCACAGGTGTAAAGACGACATACCCGCATTTCAAGCTCGCTCAACGGCATCCAGCTCGACGTCCTCACTTTTGGTTCCATCCTTCCGAGAGGGAGCATAATTACTTATAACATATCCTGCCGTCCCGAGAACACACCTAAGCATATATAGAAATGGCCGACCAGACAGACAAGTTCGCGATCCATGCGGCCTGTCGTGAAGGCAAAGGTAGTCTCACCTCGTCCCCTCGTTCTCATGAGAGTGTATAACACACCTGCACTAGGAAATATGGGCTGACCTCTACTCTTTTGCCGAATGCAGTTCCAGTGGTTGAGTCTCTGCTGAACGCGGACCCCAAACTGGCCAAACGCAAGGATGACGACGGCCGTCTTCCTATACACTGGGCAGCATCTTACAACCAGCTTGAGATCATGCGCATGTTTGTGCAAGTAAAGGGCTTTGATCCAGATGTCCAAGTACGTGCCGTCGAAAACATTATTTGTATATATATATACTGCGAATAAGTCATGCTGACCTGTATAGGACGACAGTGGCTGGACCCCGTTGATGATAGCAGTTAGTGTCAAGGATTCCGAGCCGATCGTGGATCTCTTGCTGAGCAAGGGCGCAAGCATCGATGAAAAGAGTACGTCTCCTGTTTGCTCGTTGTTATCACCGACATGCTACGCGACTTATCTGCTAACTTGCCCAGACAACAACGGACAGGTAGGAGACATCTGATGGAGACTCGTAGATGCAAGCTGTTAACCAAGCCAAAGACTGCCCTCCATTTTGTGGCATCCAAGAGCAACCTGGACCTTGCCAAGAAGCTGCTTGAGGCCAAGCCGCCAGCGTCAGCCCGTGTCCGTGACAAGCGTGGCCAGTACGCCCTGCACCGGGCAGCAGCAGTCGGTTCTGCACCCATTGTGAGCCTGCTAATCAAGCACAGGAGCCCTTTGAATGCGACAGACGCCTCAGGCCAGACAGCTTTGCATCACGCTGTTGCCGAGGGCCACGGCGACACGGCCGTGGCGCTCATCAAGGCTGGCGCTGAGCTGGACAAGAAGGACAACGAAGGCCATCTGGCTCTTGAAGTTGCACCAGACAAGGAGGTAGGACCGCCATCTCTCCCATTTGTATATTGACACAGGGCCCATCAACTAATCGTATAGGTGCTGAAGTACATTGCTCGGATGGCTGAGCGGGAGGGCTTAGACCTTGCATAGGTATCTGAGATGATGGATGGGACACCAGATGTATGCTACCTTGCGAGCAAAACAATATAGGAGCCGAAGCTACAACGTCATACAAGTAAGATAGGAGAAGCCGTCGTAGACCACAGTACAGCGTTGAATAGACACTGTATATATTAATTGTAATCCCAAGTCCAGTATGTTAACAAACACGCCGACATGGCTGCACAAGGCGCCACTATGCCATTATATAAACCTAAAAACACAAAGCTAGTCGACGAGTGAACAAGGAGAAATAACAAGAAAATGAGGAGTACCAGAAAGTCGCCTTCGTACACGAAACAGAAGAGCCCAAGTCGAACAGAAACAGAAGCAAATATGGCCAAGAAGTATAACGCCATCCGAGATTCCAAGATAATTTGCCCCCAAATATAACAACAAAACAACCATGGTCGTACAACCACCGCCACGCATGCGTATAGTATGGAGTCGAAGTGAAAGAATCATGTCCAATGACGTATGCAAAAACAGAGACAGTAAGGGATATAGTAACAGAGTACGAAAAAACATGTAGAAGAAGATAAGCAAAGGTGGTGATGAGTATGACTTATGTCACCATCCAGAGGCAGCCGCACTTGCTGAGACCGAAGCTATCGCGCTTGTCAAAGACCTCGCCATCGCTCTCGTAGACTTCGCTGCCGAAGACGTCCCGCTTCGACTGCGAGAACAGAGGGGGGCCGCTCTCAACCTCGGCAATGGTAATCTCGACGATGTTGCCGTTCACGTCGAGAAGAGGCGCGCCCTTTAGACCGAAGCCCTCGTCCTTCAGCTCGTACTGGACGCAAGTCGCTTGCGGTGACTTGGCCATGCGACGCTCCTCGACCTTGACGACCCGAGGGAACGGTGGGGGCAGCGGGGGCATATTCGGGAACTGAGTAGGGCCCGGAAAAGGCGTCGAGGTAGCTTTGATCGCTGTTATGCCCGCAGTCGGTGCAACGGCGGCACCGCTCACGACCTCGCCAGCATTAGCTGCCGAGCCGGATGCCAGTGTAGGCATAGCTGAGGAGGGCGTGTATGCCGATGAAAGGCTGATCTTGTACATGCTTGTGTTCTGGTTTGGGTAAATAAACACCTCAAGAATGGTATCCGGCCACGTGCAAACCCAGGGCTTGTCACCGGCTTGGGCAGGGATAACACCCTTGCGGTGGAAAGGGTTGCCACCGTCGCCCCAAACAATCGATGCCGGGGCGACATTGTCGTGATAACGCTTCTTGTTTGACGGGCTATCGGTCGCTGCTGCAGCGGGGGCAGACAGCCAGGTCTCATGGACAACAACAGTTTTGTTATAGGGCATCATCTTAAACCAAGCCGGGCCACGGTTGGGGTCGAGAGTGTCGTTGACAAGCTGCATCGGCATAGGGGTTGTGATCACGGGCGCCTGTTCGCCGTAAAAATAGACATTGTTGGCCACCGTGGCGGACATGTTGCAGTTGATGCTGAGGTTGTACATGGGGCCATCGGGTGTCGGGCTCAGGCTGTTGATGGTCATAATCATGCCATACTGGAACGGGATGTTGCAGCTCCATGCTTGGGCCTGCGTAGTGTCATTAAAGCAAGCGCCTGGGCCCTCGTTCTTTTGGAGAGGCAGACTGAATGTGCCTGTTGGCAGGCCTGGCAAGTTTGACGGCGTTGGTATCGGGGTCGCATCAACAGTAACAGTAATGGACTGAGGGTTGTTTCTATGAATGTTAGTTTTATCTCTTCTTTGTCTTTCTTCGTCTTCGACAGGTAGCGACTGGAAAGCAACAGGGAAAGGGACATACCCTCGGTTTGCTTGTGCTCGCTTGTGACGAGCAACAAATGTGCCGACAACAGCTCCCAAAATGATACACATTAGGAGAATAGCAGTAAGAACCAGGCAGATTGCCCAGTATGGGATAATGCCCAAAATGCGTCTGCCACCGTACCGCTGGATGAAGTTTGGAGGCTTGCGCTTTTCACTAATGCCACGCGCAGCTGTGTTGATCTCAGGGCCGGTGCCATCCGAGTTGAAGCTTCTCAGGGAGTAGCGGGAGCGAGGTGACCCTGCCTCCTCGGCACCATCGTACTCTGGGTTGCGCGGTGCCAGGCCAATGCCGCCAGCACCGGGGATAGATTCAGCTGCTGGCACAACAGCTGCTGGCGAAGTGATCAAAGCTGGCGCTGGTACTGCTGGTGCCGTTGCTGCATGTGCCGATTCCGATTCATGTATTGGTGATGATGCGGGCGCCTGTGCTGACGCGGATTCTGGTGTTGGTGCTAGTGGTACAGGAGCCATTCCTTCTACTGCAATAGGAACAGTGTTTGGGAACATACTGGCATTAGGAATAGAGCTTGCAGCCAGCATCGGAGCGCCTGTCAAGGGGTCTGGCTGCTGTGCTCCATTTGCAGCTGCAATCTTCCTCGAGTATGCCTCGTCGGGGTATCTTGTGTATGGCGGTAGCTGTTCCGTGTGGCCGTCAGGACCAATCATATCTGCAATATCCTCGCCATCAGGGCCGATCCGACGCTGGTAATTGTCGGCCATACCGGGAAACCCGACCGGGATGGCAGATGTAGGCACTGTGCTGGGGCCAGCTGCTGTTTCTGTCATAGTGTTCTGGGGATACATGCCATAAGGGAAGGCGGGGCCGCGAGGGCCCGTATATGAAGATTCAGACTGAGTAGCTGTAGAGGTTGTGACATTGCTAAGAGTCCGGGTGACACCGACGTTCTGGGGATACATTTGGTAGGGAAATGACGGCCCTGACGGACCCTGGTACGGCTCGTCTTGCTGTGGTGTCGGTGCGACACTACTTGCCGTGCTTTCACGCACATTTGCAGCACGATGGTTGCTGTTGCCGCCATTGCCCCTGCTACCGGAAGCAGCTGAAGTGGTGGTTGCGACACCACCGAGTGATTGGGAACCAATTGGTGGCTTGGCAATACTCGAGGGCCGCCCCCGAGGTATATTTGCTGGTTGTTGGAATGTTGGTGGTGGTGGTGGTGGTTGTGAGGGTGTAGATGTGGAGGCAGACAATACTTCTTGCTCTGCTGTTTCAGGAACAGAGACTGGGACGGAAGAAGGCTGCAAAGGTGATTGTGAGAAGGATGATGCCGACAATTCGGAAGGCGATGGCTCTGATGAGTTGAATGAGGAAGGGAGCGTGGATGTGCTAGGTGCTATAGACGAGGTTTCAAGTGCAGTGCCTGCAGTTGCCGACATGTGGCCGTCGAAGGACTTGCCCGAGCTTGATTGCCTCCGGCCGACTTCAGATGTCTTCTGTGTGGGGATAGAGGTGGTGTGGTGATGCTCGGTGTTGGTGGCCTCGGAGGGTGTTGGGGCCGCGTCGACGGAAGGACGAAACCCGTCGGAAACGCTGATGCCCATGGCGGCAAGATATGCGTCATTGTTGGTAGAGTCATTCAGGTCGGTGCTGGTGTGGACGGACAGTTGCCTAGACAAGCGTCGCGAGGTGCGCCGCTCAAACCCGGTCGACTTTTCGTCGGAGTGGTCCATGGTCGCCGATTGTCCGTGTACGGACTGGGGGCGCCTGAAGAGTTTGTGATATGCGTGGTTTGTGTTGATGAATCCCTACTACTCTAGTAGATCCGACCCGTCTTGTTTTCTCAGATGATGCCGCCCGTTTGCGTGCTGTTTTGTCTATTCAATACTGTGTTGTTGGCAAATGAACAGACGAGGGCGTGATGGAAGACGTCGCCAAGTAAGGGGTGTGGTGGCAGGCCGAAGGGCTATACACAACAACGAGATAGCGGCAATGACAGATGGTGATATAGGCGTAAGTGGGGATGCGTCGTGTGATGTAGTGCCTGTTCCTTTCGTGATATACACAATTCCCGAGATTCGAGATTCGAGATTCGAGATTCACGGTTCGCTGTGGACCGTGTCGGGCAAATCGCTGTAGCACGTTGACGGCTGCAGGTAGTTCGACGCGGACGGGTGAGACTTGGCGAGAAAGACAAATTGGGAGATGCAGTGGCTGTCGTCGATATCCAGAGAGTCTGAGAGACTTCGAAGCAATGTACACGTCGTGATCGTGTCGCCGCCTTTGGAAGAAGGGTGTTGATACGAGGAGGACGAAGAGCGAAGAGGAAGAAAGGAATGGATGGGGAGAAGGGAGAAAGAATGAGAAAGGATAAGGCCTACGGTGGACGCTGTAGACACTAGAGATTAGAGCCCAGGCTGGGCCAGAATAGGCTTGGGAGGAGGGGGGATGGGGGGATGGGGGAGGGTCAGCTGGCGTTGTACTCCGTAGTAGAAATGAGGGAGGAACACGGGAGTAGTAAGAGAATATAAGAAATATGGAGAACGGAGTGTTGGAGCGACTATTGTGGGATGAGAGAGACAGGAGGCGCCGGCAAGACGAAACAGTTGAAGAAGGAAAAAGCGGGAAGTATTTTAGTATCAGAGAGATGCATAGAAGAGGTAGAAATCAGTGTTGGGACAATGGCATCGAAGAGGAGTGTCAAAGTGGCGATATAAACAATGAACATGGAGAGAGTCAGGGCCCGTGATGGGACTGGTATGAGTTTAGGAAAGAGCGATGGTCGACAGGAAAGAGCGATGGTCGAACAGAGAAAAGAGATGGTCGAATAAGAAAGAGCGATGCTCGACAGAGAAAGAGCGATGCTCGACAGAGAAAGAGCGATGCTCGACAGAGAAAGAGCGATGCTCGACAGAGAAAGAGCGATGCTCGACAGAGAAAGAGCGATGCTCGACAGAGAAAGAGCGATGCTCGACAGAGAAAGAGCGATGCTCGACAGAGAAAGAGCGATGCTCGACAGAGAAAGAGCGATGGTCGAACAGAGAAGAGAGATGTCAAACAGAGAAAGAGCGATGCAGGTAGAGGGTTTACGACGTCAGGGTTTACGAGTAGAGAGAAGGAGCGACTGACATCTACACGGGAAAGAAAGAACAACACTGGCGACGGCATGTGTACGAGGATAGGAGCAATTACCAGCACCAGAACACGCGACGACAGCCCGGATAAGAAGCGATGCAAGGTGCGTTGAGTTCACAGAAGCAAGCAGATCCAGAGGACGGCAGCATCACGCATCCAGTCTATCGTTGGCGCGCCGTGATCAGCTGCCAACAAGTTCCCTGTCAACAAGGAAAGAGCGACACAACTTCACATCGCTTCCCCCTTCGCTCTTTCCTCTTTCATCCATTGCCGTTTTCCCATGTGCAACAAGACTTTGGCACTTTCCTTAAAAAGCCAAGTTTTTGGTACCCCAGTAATGGCTAGTAGTGGGTGCGCTATGTGCGATGCATCGTGCAATGGGACTCTACACCACCTGCATCTCGCCGCAGTAGCATGCAAGATAACTAAGCATAGATAATATGCAAGGAAAAGCGAGGTTGTGGAAGAACCAAAGAAAGGACCGACTTACTACTCCGTAGGTCAGGAACAAAAGCACGACTCTACTGGCAGGAGGGTCGTCTCTAGCTGTGATTGGTCATAATAAAATGGGTCTTCCGGATATGCCCCACAAATATACTCCCACGCTCTTTGATCCGGTCTTTCTTCTCTGTCGATTGTTTTCCCAGTGTGGCAAGAGCGACAGAAGAAAAAGTCAATCTGGACCCACCCGGAGCCAGTGATTGGACAAGTGGCTGGGGTGGACGATTGTACGGAGTACGGATCACGGTACCAAGTCGAACGGAATCCGGAGACACAATCTATCTGGCCATCTTGTAATGTGTACAGAGTAAATAAGGTTTAACGCCAAGTTCGGTCGAGGCTGACACGCGCTGGGGATTGTTCCCTGATGCAAGATGTGGGATGTTGGGTGTTCGGCGTTGAAGGCCGCGGCAGAGGCCGCGACAGCCGTGAGAAAGCCGATGTTCGCCGACTGCATCTTAAGTGTTTATCTCACATGCGCCGTAATCGTAACTTCCCTTCTTGCTCACGTGCATTTTCCGTGTAGAGTTGACCCGGGCTGCAAGCCGGCTCAGCAGTGCCGGGCGGGAACATGACTGGGCGATCGAAAGAAGAAAGTGGGTCCATGCCGTGATGCAGCTCAAAGTGGTAATAGCCAGTAATAGTATCAGTGCTATATAAAGACGTCGATGGTATCAAGAACAAGCAATCATTAGAACCCAAGCCGTAGCAAACGAAAGACAAGAGAGAGAGTACGGGGTAGAGGAGAAGATGAAGAGAGGCGCCGCTAGATGCTAACAGAGAACAAACGTACAAACGTAAAACGTTCAAACGCCAAGCAAAGTTTCACCTTCATGACAGCTCCTGCGTGTCTCGTCTTGTCTGTGACACTGCCTGGTAGGGGTATGTATGGTGCACGTAGAATAGATGTATCTTATCCCAGACGGTGCATAACCTGAATTGCCTGAACAGGACTCTTTTTGCGACGGCCTTGCTCTGTGATTTAGTCTTCATTTCCACAGTGTATATGCCCGACAAGGCGAGGGTGTCCGGTGTCCTGTGTGGCCCATCCATTCTTCAGCAGTCTCGCATTTCAGTCTTGCAGTCTTGTATTGCTTTCTTCTATTTGCCCCTTTTGTTCTTTTTACATCCATATATATTTTTCCTCACCCTCGCGCTTCCCCATTCTCCTCTTGACCAACAATTGCCGAACTTATGGTTGTTCTGACATGCAAGTACCGTGTAGCGTACCTCGTTCCGCCCGGTTCCTTTCCAATCACTCGTTTCTTTTGATACATTACGATATTTGGTATTCGGTCTCCTTGCGTGTTTCCTGTTCTATCTCCTATCCTGGGTTGACTCATTTCGTTACTGCTGTGCCTCTTACTACGACCCGCAAAACCGTTGCCGTTCTAGCCAGCACTGCCAGGCACAGCCTTTGCTTGATACCTACGATTATTAGCGGCCTGAACTCGCTTGCTGTATTGAGCCTATTCTATATATTTCAGTCAAATGAGGGGAAGAGGGCCCATAGATGTGTGGCTTTCGCGGTAAGACGCAAGGATGTATGACCGAGCTTGCACCATCACCGCCTATTCTCGACACACAGTCAAGACTCATGGTGTAGTGTTTGTCGGCCAGACTGATGGATGTGCTAAATAGGAGAATGTGATGGCACAGAGTGAACAGTGAGATTATTTACAGAGGGTATATATGATATACGGTGTATATTGTGCCTGAGAATGCCATGGGGTCGAGCACCTACCCTCTCCTGAATGAGCAAACCGCCTAGACAGGATGCCAATGCAGATAAGCACCTATATTGAGCATCATTTGCTTGTCTTTCTTGGACGTGGGTTTTAAGCTTTACGGCAACAAGGATGGATCGTGAGTGAATAAGTATTCGGCAGTGAGGATAAATGTTCTGTAAGATGCACGTCGGGGATAGATCTGTTGAACATCGCCAGACTCGATCAGGCTTTTGGGACTATATAGGGTTTATAATGAGAAAATAAACCTGCTAGAATAGTAAAGAAGACAGTAAAGAAGATAGTAAAGAAATAAACAAACAGTAAAGAAGACAGTAAAGAAGACAAAGAAAAGGGGGAGAAGAGTCTTCACCGAGTCAAGCCAAGATCACAGGGAGCATTGCAAGTGGGAAGCACAAGGAAGATGGCCACTAGAGGCATGAAAGGCGATTCCCGGCATTGTGCCTTGGCATCGAGAACACGCAGACAGACGGCATATGCAGTATGTGCTTAGTATGTGCTTTATGTTGCCAGGGGCATTATCTCTGTTAAGCGGTTCACTTGCGAAGACGGTGCAGCTGCCGTCAACCCGAGGGCAGGGCATGTGCGGATTCATAATATATATGCCGATTGAGGAATGTGTGCCGGCCTCGATGAAGCCAGCCAGCCAAAGCACATGATCCCGCTGTCGTCTTCTTTCTACTTCATAGCATCTCATTCAGCCCATTCGTATCTACTCCAGCCCTTGCCTGTTGGCTTTGACTTTCATGCTTAATCCTGCCTCCTGGCCCCATCGCCGGTCTCAACTCCCGTAAAATGATAGACAGTCACACATATAGACTGGTAGACCTCCATAGCCAGCACCTTATCTTTCGTATTCTCCGTCGTATTGGGCCTGTTGCATTGTTCCGTGGTTTTATCACATTGTTGACTTCCCTGTTCTGATCTTTATTTTTAGTCGTGCTCTCTACTCAGGGGTTGCCGGACGTTTCCGCCGCCCAAAGAGAAACAGAATTAATGGCCATTACATTCCTAGGGTCTGTCATCTGTCACTGTCTGCCACCGTCTGCCACTGTCTGTTATCGCTTCTGTCTGACCAGCCCTGCCAACGCTGCAGCAAAGGAAACAACGCATCGTCTTCCAGGGTGTCTGTCTGCCTCGGACGCGGTTTGTCGTTTCTTGGTCTAAACATAGATGCAGAACAAGCTACAGAATCAATGGCTAATACTACTCCAGGATGTCTTCGAGGCAAGCAAACAAACAAGTAGCTTCGTTGCACAGGTGTGTAGATGTGGCGGGACAGGTATGGCAGCCTCGCTTCCTCACCTCCAGTTGCGTTGGCTCTTGAGTCGACGACACCCGTCATCTGCCTGCATCGTGGCAGTGACTGAGCATCGAGCAGCCTAGAGGCATTCAAGGCCAATGATGTTTCGGGAGCTGCCTTGCGGCCCGTTGGCTCGACGTACTGCGGGAAGACGTCACATACGCAGGGACCTAGACTCCATGTTGATTTGCGTGCTGCAATTGCCTTGTGGACATCTTGGTCTAGGTCAGCATGGTAGCAGGACTACCGTGGCTGCCACAGCATCCTTGACTTTCGCCTCCGGTTCTACTTCTCCTAAAGTATCTCGGCTGCTCTTGACCTACCGCAGCTGGTGCTTGCCTATCACCCGCCTCCTGGTGTACCGTCGCGTCTACTTTCACTTGCACCCTGTCTTCGTGCTTATCTTGGCCTTCCCGCTGCATGCCTCACGCGCACAAACTTTATCAGAGACCGTCTCACTACACAGCTCACCTCCGCCCTCATTAGCTAGTGTGATGACTCCCGGCATACATCGCGTCCCATAGCTGCCTCATCTTTTATTGCTGGCCAGTCGCTGGGCACCGAGGTCATTCCACAGCGTCCTATCAGCTGTCGCTCTCTTCCCATATTCCAACGCTTGTCTCCTCGTCTCTCTACCCTCATCCAACCCCCTTTATGCAAGTTTCGCTGCTGTAAACGCTCTCTCCTCCCCTCCGCTTTGTGCCACCAGTCCTACTAGATCCCACACTGCACAGACGGCCATATATGCGAGTACCGCATCGACTCGGGCTTGCCTCTCCTGTGTTGTGCTTCTTCTATTTGCACGACAAAGCAAGTGCTGGCAGTCAGCGTGCGTCTTGCACTGCATCTGACCCCTCGCCCAGCACCGAACAAATATTGACTCATACACGTTTTCGTGCTACGTTGTGCTCTTATAATCATTTGCATCTTTGTTCTTTTATCTTCGTTTTGTCCTTCTCTCTCTTCTTCCATTTCTTCCATTCGTCCTTTTTGATCATCAGTTCAGCATAATGTTCATCTACGTGTGGCCTCACCGCCTACTCGGACCACAGCTCGTGCTTTTGCAACATTACCGTTCTACAGCTTTTGCCCGGCATGAAAACACTCGAGGCATACTTGCACTTCTAATCGTAGCGGAAGAAAAGGAACGAATGCTGACGTGGCTTTGGCATATGCCAATAGAAGAAAAGTGCAAAACCGAAACTGCGAAAAGAAGGGTGTCGGTCAGCCTCACTTTTCCAGTCTGAGCCTCAACCTGCAAAGGCTCGTCCCAGGCTAACACCTCTATTTTATCTGTTGCTACCCTTCTCATGCATGCTGATACCACCTCGCTGAAGATGGAGGTGGACTGAAGTAGGCAGACACGGACAAGCCCAGAACAAGAGATAATGAAAGTTGGAGACGCAGACTACTTCCAAGAAATACTGATACAAGTAGAGAGAGAAAATAACAGTCAAGCAAACTTCCTTTATGAAAGTGCAGTATCGTCTTTTTGTTGTCGGTCAAGGCCGGAGACGCTTACACCAATGTAGAAGTAAGGCTGCCACCCCCCGGACCGCTTTGTCTTCTCGTCATAGTTCACAATAATACTGAAGATAAAAATTGCAAACAGACACGTACTACTGTCAGACCACGCAACGAGTAAGGCTCTGGACAGACACCTTCTTCTCAGTCAAGGGATTCTTTATCTAGATCATATGTATTGGTATCGCTTGATCATGCTGTGGCACGTATACGTAGCATGTTATTCGTGTTCGGTGTATGTACGGGTCCGGGGGGTACTTGGAAAACGCCAGAGAACAAATAGGCAATGCAATACTAGAAGAACAAACTGGGTGAGAAACAAACTGCATCTAGAGAAGGCTGCAATAGACCAACAAAAGAGGAGTGAGACGGAGACGGGATTAATGGGGGGTCGATGACAGCGAGTGTGTGTGTGAGACTGGAAAAAAAAAGGCGTCGACAGGACCATGTAGGGCCTAATGCACGTCGTCTGTTACCTTGCCGCCCTTTCTCGGCCTTCTTCGTCTTCTATTTGCTGTGGCTGCTGTACTTTTAGGACCTCGTATGTCGGGTGTCACGCACATGGTGCATTCGAAAACGAAGAATAGCACTTGTATTATGTGCAAGACTGGGCTCAATGAGAAGCCGATCCTGCTCCTATATGTCGTTTTTAAAAGTGACTTGGATAACATGGAAAGCGGAGGAAGCGCCGTGGGCATCCAACCATGGGCCATGCAGAGGTGAGCCGCATTAGCCAAGTCTAGAGACCTTTGTAGCTGGGCTGGTGCATAATAATGTGCTGTACCGAAGCCAAGCCGCGCTCCCACACTCTTCGCTTTATTGATCGTTGATTATTGGTATTTCCTACAGCATGTATCTGCAGCAAGGTGCCTTCCTGTTCTCGTCACAGTACCTTGGCTGGCTTCACACCCTCTCGTATGCAGGCTCCTCCTCGTTCTCTGTATGTCAGAATATAGACATTCCATAGCCGTCGGCTCCTCGATAGATGTGCGTGTGTGTATTGAATGGGTATATATCAATGCGTTCTCGTCTCCTTTCTGCTTTCTTCTTCTTTTCTTCTTCCTTCTCCCTGTTGTACAGACTGGTTCACTGTCTTCCGCAAAACACCATAGAGATCATCTAAAAAAAACAATATGATCTAGATCAAACACTCGCCAAAGCAAACAGACAGAAACACCCCCTGCTCTGCCACCCCGCCTTGTGTACGTCGCCGGCCAAGACGGGCACCTTGTCTCCTTGCTTACAGCTGATCAAGTCGAGGTTGTATCCCGGATGCCTTCTTTGCCTTTTAGTCGTTGCAATCCTAGCACAAATTCTGCCTCTTGACACACTGTCTTTGATCGCTTTGTTCTCAAAGAGATTACGCACTTCTATATATATTGCCCAGCATGACCACTCCTCGCTATGCACGCAGCGTGAGCAGCAGCTCCAGCTCCAGCTCCAGCTTGTCCAGCTCGTCCCAGTCAAATCACCGGGGGAGAAACAGACGAGACGCCAGTCGCAGCTCCGGCAGCAGCTCCGGCAGCAGCTCCAGCTCCCAGAGAGAAGTCGTGAACTCCTGCGTCGTGCAGCTTCCTAGGAAGAGAGCTGCTGCTCTCTCCTTTATGGTCTATGCTGCCGGTGGTAGCCCATCCTTTACCCAGCAAGTCCGCCACGACAATGTCCGCAAGACGTCACTGGACAGCAGCGGCAGTCGCAATATCAGTGTTGTCAAAGAGAGCTATCTCGTGAACAGCAAGGCCACCGAGTACGAAACAGGTCGTCGCCGCAGTACGTCGTCTAGCCGTGGCTCAGTCCCGTCATGGAGTGGCATGAGTGGCATGGGTGGCCGGCAAGGCCGTGGCCGCTTCAACAGTGGTGATGGCTTCCAAGAGTACGGCGGGCTGCCGAACAACCGCAACGGAGGCGGCCCCGGCCAGCCAGGTATGCCAATGCCACCTAGCAATATGGGAGGCGGCATGCCAATGGGTGCAGGTGGGATGGGCGCAAGAGGCACGGGTGCTGGTGGGGGTCCCGGTATGGGTCCCGGTAGGGGTCCCGGTATGAATCCGGGTATGGGTCCTGGTATGGGTCCTGGTATGGGCCCTGGTATGAATCGGCCTGGCACAGCTGCCGGCGCAGGACCCAACCGGGCACCTAACGGCACTCCGATGGGTGGTATGCCGGGTGCAGGTGCACCTCGCACCGGTGGTCCGCAGCGTGGGCAAGGCATGCCACCCAACATGCGACCGGCTGCTGGTGGCCCCGGCGGCCCCGGCGGCCCCGGAGGTCCTGGCGGTCCTGGCGGTCCCGGCGTGAGACCCGTCGTTGTGAATGGCGGCTAGTCTTCAGCTTACGTACCGTTTTCACTTTCTGTTTCACATGTCTTCTTTATTGCCTTCCCCCTCTCCTCCACGTTTTGCTTTATTCTTCATTTCTTTATATCCCTGTCTTTCTATATTCTGTTCTTTTGTTTTATATACTCTGCCGGGCTTTCGGGTATGTTTTGTATGATTTATGTGGTTATGATGGCTATGATGAGCACTTGGGGCTTTCTTCCTTCAAATAGTGATTGCTTCTTTAAAGGACATTTTAATATCGTCTCTCTTTTCTTCTCTCTTTTCTTCTCTCTTTTCTTCTTTCTCTTTTCTTCTTTCTCTTTCTTCTTTCTCTTTCTTCTTTCTCTTTCTGCCTTTTTCTTTCTTCTTTCTCTTTCTGCTTTTTTCTTTCTTCTTTCTTCATCTGCTTTTTTCTTTTCTTCTTCTTCTTTTTCCTGTCTTCTTCTTCTCCCTTATTATTTTACTTCACAATACCGACAGACAGATAGTGTCGAGGACGGGACGGACACACATTCAGACACTCTCCAGGCTATTACAGTAACGACGTATCACGCATTCATGACCAGTTTTCATCTTCGGATCCATATCAATCTACTTTTTATTATATACTGTGGCCATTCATATGTACTACAAGTCAAAGTTATTTTGCTACCCTGATTACCCCAGGCCCCAACGTTTCCTCAACGCATATGGTTACGGCAGCACAAAGCTGCAGACGCTTTCGTACTCTTAGCTCAAGCTGCTACTCTAGAATACGCAGAGTTTAATTCAAACGGCTCTTTTACAATATTCGCGGACACTGCTAAGACCCCATCCAGTCGAGCCGCACTCCGAAAGATGCTCTTGTCAGGAACCATCTTGCACTTTGGAATCCCGTCTCACCTTTGTGCACATCTGAAGTGCACTTCTTCATACTTGCATTGTCTTCTTGTCATGGGGTCAGACTTGATGCAATGACCCATGATAGTGTAGTGAATCGACGGCCACCAGGAGGCGCAAACGACTACTCACTGAGCACCACGAGCCCCAACGGCTCTTCAAACGGGCCGCCTTGTCTCTGTGCATGGAGATGGATCTTCAAGTTTGCTGCCTGCCGTAGGCAGTCGCCCATCTTACTTCTCACATTTTGCTCTTGTTCTTCAGGGTTCTCATGGTCATCAAAGCTAGGCCGCTGACCATCCATGGGCACTCGCATTCACAAGTAGAAATAGTCGACCGTCAGCCCTAAGGCAAGTCAAAGGCAGCATTGAGGGCCATCGATGCTTGCCTGATCTGACTGATCGATTGATTCATCCGACTCTTGCTCGACTGATTGGGGCACCTACAGCTAACACCAGCTAATCCCATTAGGCACCCACTGCCTAGTCCACCCCTGACTCGCTGCAGATCAGATATCAATCGGCCATGCGGCACCGATGAATTGTCTTTGTCCATGCTTGTCTGCGTTCTCGCCTTTCACCTTCCCACATCAAGTTGTCAACCTTGGCCACACCGTCCGCCGGCCTCACCGCACCCATACCCCTTGCCTCTCCGCCCTCTCGGCTGATTGTTGCATGTACACCCTACCACTCTGTGATTCTCTTATTTTCTTTCTCGACCCTGTCTCTGTTCTCTACTCCGACTTGGGACGGCCATGGCCTCTCTCGGCTTCGCCCTCGATGGGTCACAGCAAGGCGGAATGACGACAATTAAAGAAAAGTGAGCATGTAGAGTCATACAACGGAAGATTTGGAGTCAATTGGCGACACTAGAACAGGCCCGATATCGTGGCCTGCCTCTGCCACAGAGGCCACCGATCTCCTACCACGCCTGTGAGGCTGTGTTCGTGCATATGCGCTCTGTAGTCTTGCCGCTCTGGGGTTATGCCGCAGTGCAAGCACGGCACGCGGGTATTTACTGGTCCTTGTTCCACCGGCTTGAAGAGTCATCCCCGTCAGCTACTAGCCTCCTAGCCAAGTGCGTTACCAAGCTTTGACGCTCATCGTGTCTTTCTTTTTCCTTCCTTTTCTCCCCCCTGAATGAACTAGTTTATCGGAACAAGTAACAAGTGAGGCCAAACCGGACAAAGCGGCCGTTAAATCGACTTGTCTTCTCCAAGAGGCAATACCATGTCCATCTTGCAGCAGGCAGGACGGCCAGCCAACCACACTGCTTGAATATGCAAGAGGGTATCTTCGACTTACATGGCACTTTATCAGCCGTCAGCAGCGGCGATGCTGCCTTACGAGGATGGATATGCATGTGCTCTCTAGTCACGGCATCAGCACACTTGCAGCCCAACACACAGATTTTTTCTTGACATCTTCTGCAAGTAACCTGAATCCTCTCGCTTGTCTTGTTTTCCACCTCTTTAGCCGTCCTGGTTGCCTGTTACACCAGCATTGGATGTGCGAGTGTAAGCACGCCAGGTCGAACAGACCGTGCTGGATCGACGTGCAACCTAGATGCTCCTGGAGAGCAGAGATCGTGCAGCTCAAATTCAGTATCAACGTGACTACTACATGCAGCTCGTGCATGTGTTTGCATTCTCGCCTCCGAACATACTATATATATCCCGGGGCTCCTTCCTTTCCTGCTGTCACCTACCTCGCCTTCCTTTTCATCAAGCTCTTCATTATAGTCTCTGGCAAGGCAGCCTCACCTTCACCCTCACCCTCACCCTCACTCACGTCCTACTACTTATTTATCACTCTTGACCCCCCCTCCTCTCGTAAAGCTGTGGTCTTGTGTTCCGTCTCCCTCACAGCCTTTCCATCAACCCAACTCGCCGCCAGCCCCTCATCGTCCGTCAGCTTGTCGATTGCCACTCGTATTGTCTACCTTGTCCCCGAACTACACTCTATATCAAGCGCGACGGCACTGCTCCTACTCTTGCCCGGCCAGCAGCTCTTCTTCCTCTCTTCCTCTCGATCTCCCGAGAGTATCCCTTTCCCTGGCCTCTCGGCTTTTCTCAAGCACCACTATCATCACGACTAAGTAGCGGCACCATGCAAGACCCTTTGGCTGCCACCGCCAGCCGGGCTTCTGACGCGTTTGCGAGCCAGTCATCAGCTCCCTCCGCCGCCCTGCTTGACTTTTTCTTTCCGGGACTCTCCATGTTCACCAGCGCCCTCCAGCGCTACCTCCACATTGATCTCAACTACTACTTTCCTATTGTCATGTTCCTTGGCGGCATAACATTTGCCTGGAACTACTTTAGCAGCTTCCTCTACAGCAAGGTCGAGAACCACCTCATGTCTACTGTCGAGGTCCGCTATGACGACGAGGTCTACAACATGTGCATGAGCTGGGTCGCCTGCCAGCCCTTTGCCCACAGTGCCCGCCGCTTCATTGTCAACACGATAATCGGCTCGCGCTCCTACTCCGTCTGGGAGTTCAACCACCAGTACAGCTATGATTCCGACAGCTCTAGTAGCGCCGACGAGGACGAGGACGAGCAGCTGGATCTCGCTGATGTTGCGGCCCAGGAAAAGGAAATGTCGCCCGAGGCCCTCATGAGGAAGCACCGCCGCCAGAAGAAGGCCCTGTCCTACACCCCTACATTTGGCACGTACTACTTCTGGCACCACCGCCACCTAATTGTGTTCCGTCGCAGCCAGAGCCGCGAGTCTACCAATATGCTGAGCTCCGACCAGCGCGAATGTATCACTCTCTCGTGCTTTGGTCGCAACCCAGCCATCCTCAAAGAGCTGCTGCTCGAAGCCCGACGCCTGTACATTGAGCGAGACTGCCACAAGACGGTCATCTACCGCGGCAGCAGTTCAGGTCGCCGCTACCGCACGGGCGAGCCCACCTGGATTCGCTGCATGGCCCGCAACCCGCGTCCGCTATCGACCGTCATTCTCAACGAAAAGGTCAAGAGCGACCTTGTCAACGACATCAAGGACTACCTTGACCCGGCAACGCGCCGCTGGTACGCCAATCGCGGTATTCCTTACCGTCGTGGCTACTTGCTATATGGGCCCCCTGGTACGGGCAAGTCTTCGCTGAGTATGTCGCTGGCAGGCCACTTTAACGTGAACATCTACATTGTCAGCCTGAATGGTGTTGCAGCTACCGAGGAGACCCTAGCGCAGCTGTTTGACGATCTCCCGCGGAAGTGTATCGTACTGCTCGAGGACATTGACACGGCCGGCCTAACCCACACACGCGAGAGTGACGAAGACAGCAAGGCTAGCAAGAACAAGGACAAGGGCGCAAACGGACTAGATTCGGAGAGTGAGAGCAGCTCATCCTCGGATAGCGACAACGACTCCGATGCAACGGACGGCAAGAAAAAGGACAAGGACAGCGGCAAGAACGACGATTCATCGGACAAGAAGGGCAGCGGTCGCAGCAAAAAGGACAAGGCCGGAAGGCTTTCGTTGTCTGGTCTGCTCAACATTCTAGATGGTGTTGCCAGCCAAGAGGGTCGCCTGCTCATCATGACCACGAACCACATCGAGAAGCTCGACAAAGCACTCATCCGCCCTGGCCGTGTCGACATGATGGTGAAGTTTGACCGCGCCGACCGGGATATGATAGAGGCACTGTTCAAGTCGATTTTTGCAACGCTCGAGGGCGACTCGCTCCTTCTGCACTCTTCTTCGAAGCGTCGTGATAGCTCCCTGTCGGCTTTCGAAAAGGACACTAAGCGGGCCGAGGAAGAGAGAAAAGCGGCGCTTCTCTACACGCAGGCCAAGGAGTTTGCCTCCTCTGTTCCCGAGCTCATGTTCAGCCCAGCCGAGCTGCAGGGGTATCTGCTCAAGCACAAGCGCGACCCAGTCGGTGCTGTCGAAGGCGTCAAGGACTGGGTAGCCGAGACCAACGCGGCCAAGGCCAAGTCGGAGCGCCGCAAAGAACTTCGGGCAGAGCGCTCTAAAGCGCGGGCTAAGCGCCGCAAGGAGAGAGAGGCCCGTCGGAAGGAAGAGAAGAAAAAAGAGAAGGCCAAGGAGAAGGAGAAGGAGAAGAAGAAAGAAAAGGAGGCGGAAAAGGAAGAGAAAAAGGAAAAGAGGAGGGAGGAAAAGAAGAAGAACAAGTCGGCCAAGAGTTCCAAGAAGACCAAGGACTCGTCCGACTCTGAGGCGGACTCGGAGACCAGCTCGGACAGCGAAGAGGAAATAGGCAAGAAGGCAGACATGAAGGCAGACAAGAAGAGAATGATGCGGGCTCAGCGCAACAAGAGCCGCCCGGTAGCAGATTCTTCCCCTGTCAACTCCTCTCCCTCCGAGGCTGCCCCTGCGTCTTCTGTTTCTTCTGTTTCTTCTGTATCTGCTGCCTCGCATGCCACTACACTTGCTACGCCGTCAGTCTCGTCCGGGTCATCGGCTGGCGACTTGTCCGAGCCCACATCCGATGCCTCATCCAGGGCGACAACGGTCGACAACCGCAAGGTGTCCGAGGCTGAGGCAGACTTGAAAAGGGTAGCAGCTGAGATGGGTACGCAGCAGGTAGATGCCCATGCTGCGTGAAGCAGGGAGCTGTCTGTTGTCCTGGTAGATGAGCCGAACGCAACAAAGTATCAGCAGATGCGAGTCTTGTTGTTTTATTGCTTGTATTTTGTACATATTAGACTCGTGGTGTATGTCTCTTTATTCATTACATCTCGGGGCTTTATTTGGGTTTCTTTGGCTTCATATTCCTTTAAGAGTAGTGAGAAGTGGCATGGCGTAATAGGGGCATATACACAAATAGGAATTCGCAGGTTCTAATACGGCACACTCTGGTTTATTTTGGGCTTCTTATCACATTGACACTTCTGGTTTCTCTTCTCACTTATTCATTTCAGCCTCGTTATTGTTTGAAAACTATCCAAAGTGTTCGATGCACTCCTCGAATAAGATCGAATCATTATATACTCGACAATATAAAACACGCAACTAGATATTGAAATATGGATACTATCTCGACACTCAAACTCAATTCAGAGTCGGCATGGACACATCAGCCTTCTGAGACAGAGCATCGGCTGCCTGCCAGAGTGTTGTCACCGTCTTCTGTTGTGTGTAGAAGTTGATGCCTGGACGGCCGTAGAAGGTGCTCGCGCCGCCGCCAGCGATGCTCTTCTTGTTGCCCGTGAACGAGAACATGGGCAGCGGGACCGGAATCGGCACATTGATACCAACCTGGCCGGCTTCGATGCGACGACGGAAGGTCTCGGCCGTAGCACCCGACCGCGTGAAGATGGCCGTGCCGTTGCCGTACTCGTTCTTGTTGATCAGCTCGATGGCAGCGTCGAGCGTCGGCACGTTCAAGCACACCAGCACCGGGCCGAAGATCTCCTCCTTGTAGCATGTCATGTCCGGCGTCACATCGGTGATGATTGTTGGCCCCACCCAGTTGCCGTTCGGGTACTTCTCCGGCGTCTGGCCACGGCCGTCCAGCAGGATAGTAGCACCCTCCTTCTCGGCGCTCGCAATCAGGCTCTCGATGCGTGCCTTGCTCTGGGGATGAATCACCGGACCCACGTCGGCACCCGGCTCAAAGCCACCGTCAACCTTGAGAGTCTTGGCCATCTCGGCCAGCTCTGGGATCCATGATGCCGTCTCGGGGCCGACGGTGACCAGCGTCGACAGCGCCATGCAGCGCTGGCCAGCGGCACCGAATGCAGCACCAACAACCGAGTTCATAAAGTGGTTCTTGTTGCAGTCAGGCAGGACGGCAGCGTGGTTTTTGGCGCCAAGGTTGGCCTGGACGCGCTTGCCGTTGGCCGAGCCGCGAGTGAAGATGTACTCGCCGGCCTTGTTGCTGCCCACAAACGAAATCGCCTTGATGGCAGGCTCGTCCAAGATATAGTCGACGGTTTTGTGGCCGCCATGAACGATATTCACCACGCCGTCAGGGATGCCAGCCTCACGCACAAGCTCGGCCAGAATCATGGCAGCACCGGGGTCGCGCTCCGAGGGCTTCAAGACCAAAGTGTTGCCTGTCACCGTGGCAATAGGGATACACCACAGCGGGATCATGGCGGGGAAGTTGAAGGGGCAGATGGCAGCCACAACACCCAGAGGCTCCCGGTAGCTGCGGGTTTCCATGTCCTTGGCGACCTCGAGGACCTCACCCTTCAGCAGCTCAGAAGCACCGCATGCAGCTTCGGCAACCTGAAGGCCGCGCAAAACGTCACCACGGGCATCAGCAAAGGTCTTGCCCTGCTCAAGAGTAATACTGGCGGCAAGGCGGTCCCAGTTCTCGCGAATCAGGCCAACCAAGCGGAACATGAGCGACTGGCGGTGGATCACGCTCGTATTGCTCCAGGCCGGGAACGCAGCCTGGGCAGATGCGGTGGCCCGCTTGAGCTCGGCATCGGTCATCTGGGGTACGCGGGTAACCAGCTCGTTCGTCGCCGGGTCGTGGAGGTCGAGGAACTCGGTGGACTCGGAGTGGACAAAGCGGTTGTCGACAAAGTAGGGGGTGGGCTCGACGTTGGCCTGGGGCGCAGTGATGTGAGCCGTCGGGTAAGAGGTGGTGGAGCTCGGGAGACGGACATCATTGTAGTCGGCTGGGTTGCGACGCACGGCAGAGGCACATATGCTGCGAGTAGAGACGCGAGGAACCATGTTGGTAGGCTGGAGGGAGGAGGACGTTAGACTCGGAAGGCGGCGAGTCAATGAGGGCGTAGCAGGCCGGGCAGAGCCAGCGGCCACGACGCTGCTTCTAGATACTAGACGACGCATAGTGTCTGCGATGTGAATGGTTTGAGATGGAGGTGGGAAAGTGAAGAGGGAGTGAGAGAGAAGAAGAAGAGAAAAGGAAGAGGAGAGGGGGAGAGGGGAAGAGGGAGAGGAGGATATAATGATATAATACAGAAGGAGGGGGGGGGAGGAGAGAATATAAGAACAGGAAAGAGGGGAAGAATGCTAGAAAGGAGCAGATGCAGAAGATATAAATAGGGACACAAAAGGACAGAGAGCAAGCGAGGTCCGAACCAGGACGGCAACGAGACAATCTTGCATCCAACAACGATGCACAATCAGACAAGCTGTGCACGCGCCAGACCTGCAACTAGCACTACTGCACAGCTAAGACAGCTAACAACGGTGACAAGACGTAGAAGAACCGGGGTGATATCGGGGTGTGGAGGGGTGGAGTCGGGAGCAGCACGGGGAAAGGGAATAAAGAGGCAAAACAGACAAGAAAGGATGGGGATCGTGTGGATGTGTGGAGGTGATGTGTGGGTGAACGTGAGAGTACGGGGAGGCGATGGTTGGAGTGGCTCTTGGAAGAGTGTCAAGACATTGGCGTTCGGAAACAGAGGAGGATGTTGATTATGTAATTGGGTGTAGAACGACGAGTTATTGATCAGAAAGGCGGTGCGACGGGCCATGCGTGCTCAGTTTGTGCCATTGTTTTACTGTGCTGCGAATCACTTCAGCTGCAAACTGAAAGACGCACCGAGCCTGGCTGTAGGGAGAATGCGACATTACACGGTTAGTGCAGCTGTATCCCAAGAGACAAATGAGACTGGAAGAGCGCCGGCGTGGGCGTGCAGAGGCGGCATGAGCCCCGGCAAGATGGGCGCTGAGGGTGGGCGTGCAAAGGCAGCATAAGCCCCGGCAAGATAGACGCTGAGAGTGGCCGAAGGAGCCAGCAGCAAGAAGAGAGCCGTCGAATGCCGAGGGGCCGAAACCGAAAAGGGCCAGAAAGGGGCTTGCCGTTGGAGACAGCTTAGCCGCAGTAGCGAGGGACAGAAGCTGGGACGGCTTTACTGCGAGTCGGGGTCCTGGCCAGCGTAATAGGCGTGCAATGGGAGGCGAACGATGCAAGCAAACGAGCACTAGCAGGATAGAGTCGACAGTGTAGAGGGACTCGAGTATGCATCGAGGAAATGTTCACGCGGGAGTGAGGCAGCTGCTGTTTGGGTTTGCGCTGGCGGTAGCAGATGCTACGACAGTTTGACGACGGCATATCCTAGGACAGTCTACAGATGTATTCCGACAGTCTGGCAACATATCCCAGGACAGTCTACAAGGTTCATGACAGTTACAAAGGCCAGAATAAAGCAGGAGTAGAGAGAAGAGACGGGACGCCATGCCTTCGATCAAGAGGCTGATGTGCTTCCGACGACAAGATGCCAGATGCCTGTCGTCTCTATTCTCACTGCTTAGTTAATAGCGTGCGGCATTGGCTTGCTTGACTGCACTGCCTGGGTAAACTCGGCACAACTACGCACGGCTACACGAGGTTGTCATAACGGCCATATTGCGTGCCGATGATCCAAGTGTCTGTGCACCCTAGTACGAGCCGGCATGCCTTGGGCGTTGCAGAGAACCTAGATAGAGCCGTGTCTACAGCCTTTGTTGCCCGACACTGCGGCAGCGCTGCCAGGCCCGAGCCCCACTCATGCGATCGAGCCTGCGACCCTTCTGAGGGGAAGCAGGGCAGCACATGAGGCGTCGACATATTGGCATACAGCGGACCTCCTCTCTACAGTTGCAGTACGCACTCTTCGACGTCACGCAAGCAGATGTTAACCTAAAGTACACTTTATTGCGCCTTGAAAGAAAATGAAAGCAAAACTATGATATAAAACAAGCGAGAGGAGCAAGCAGAAGAGGTGACAAGACACGGAAAAGAAAAGAAGAACAGAAGAAGAAAAGACGAAAACAAAAAGAAGAAAAAGAAAAGAAAGAAAGCAACAGAAGAAAACAACGCGCGCGTTCTCTCACTTCCTGTCTCCTGTTTTCTCAATAGCTGCCCCGGCGTTCTCCCACCTTAGGATCCATTCTCCGACACTTTGATAAAACTCGGCATTCTCACACCACCTTTTCACTGCCATTGCATGCACACGCTTACGACTGGCTGCGCGTCGCGCGCTTGACGGCGCCCTCCTTGCTAGCGGTCTCGACGCCAGACGCAGCAGTGGCGTCGGCCTTGTCCTTGCTCTTGCTGTCCGCAGTAGCAGCCGCCGCCTTGCCCTTGGCAGGCGCAGCAGCCGCGGACGAACCGCCCAGGATAAAGATACCAGCCAGCAGAGTGAACAGGATGGCAGCAATGGCACCGGGCACCTCGGGCACCTGCTTGACGGCCAGCACGGGGTCCTCAACTGCCAGGGCCAAGAAGTCGTTGATCTTGGTCTTGATGAACAGGACGGGGTCCTCCTGGAACACGAGGTCCGAAGAGGCCTCGGGCTTCTTGTCCTCGATCTTGGGCTTGTCGGCCAGCTCAGCAGCCAGCTCAAGAGGGCGCTTCTCGAAGAACGTCTCGTCGGCCAGCTTGCGGGCATCCTCGACGGAGTGGCCAATGTAAATGTTGTCGAACAGGATGTCGTTCTGCATCGTCCAGATCTCAAAGCCAATGGCGCCCATGGGCTCAAAGTTGGCGGGGGTCTTGTCGTCGTAGTAGGCGGGGTTCTTGATCTTACGGGGGGCCCAGACGCCCTTGTACGCCGGGTTGTCGATCAGAGGCGCGGACCACTTGCCCTTGTACTCGGGGTTCTTCGTCAGGGGCTTGGTCCACGGGCCACAGCCAGACACCTCGGCGCACGCAGGGTTGGGCACCGTCGGCGCGATCCAGTCACCGTCCTCCTCGTCCTCCCAGTCGGCAGGCTTCGTGGCCTCGGGGTCGGCCACAGTCAGGGGCTCGTCCTCGAGCCAGTCCTCGGGCTTCGTGGCCGCCTCGTCGACAATCTCGAACGGAGCATCCTCGTCCCAGTCCTCGGGCTTCTTGGCCTCGGGGTCGGCAATGCGGGCCTCGTCGACCCAGTCCTCGGGCTTCGAGTCCTTGGCGTCGTCAATCTCCTTGGGGGGGTTGACGCTGGGCGTGAAGTCCTCAAGCAGGCTGCCCTCCTTGACATTCTCGCCGTTCTGCTGGATGATGTAGGTGTTGTTGGGGTGCACAACCAGGGTGTACAGCTCGGTGGTCTTGACGACGCGAGCGGTGGGGGGCGAGTTGAGGTGCTTCTCCTCGTACTCGCCGGTCTTGGGGTTCTTGTGGTTGAAGATAAAGTGCACCTTGTTGGTGTGGCCGCACTTGTCGGGGCCGAACATGATGACATAGGGCGTCGTGTTGGCAAACTCGTCCTGGTGCAGGGCCTTGGTGTCGCGGAGCAGCTTCAGGTAGGCACCGCCGCACTCGAGGCCGTTCTGCAGCTTGACCTCGTACTGCACAACCAGGGACTTGCCCTTGTTGTCGATCTTCTTGGGGAACTTGGCCGAGATGGCGTGGTGCGCAGCCTTGTTCTTGAGCACGAGGCCCTTGTCGCCCTCAATGCCCTTGTAGACGCTGGGCTCCTCGACCGACCACTCACCAACGTAAGCCCACTCCTCGTCCTCCTTGCCCTTGATCTCCTTCTTGGCGTGCGACGGCTTCCACCGCGTGTCCCAGTCGTCGGTGAACTGCTCGAGGAAGTCGGCCTTGATTGTGGTGGGCTGTGCAGGTGGTTAGCGATCCGGGGTTATTGGGAGCTGTTTGAGCTGTTTGATGCAATGTCTCATGTCTCGCGTCTCACGTCTTGCTCTTGCGCAAGGCTGCAGCTGCAGCTGCAACGGCGGCTCGAGCTCAGATTGAACTCAATCCGGGCTCGGCCTCCAAACAAACTCAACTGGACAAACTTACAGTGAACGTGGGCAGCTCGGGCGAGGTAGAAGCAGCCTCGTCGTTGACCTCCTCGGCGTACGACGAGCCAGCCATCATGGCAACGCCCAGGGCGGTGGCAACAGAGTTGATGCGCATTGTGGTGGTGGTGACAGAAAACGTGGACAAGAGTAACGAGACGTGATGAAGCTCCCTTATCGCTAGCGACAGGACAAGTGATGGGTAGTGACGAGACGGTGAAGTTTGAAGACGACAGCAAAGTCGGATTGAGGAATGAAAGAGAGAAGAGGGAAGAGAGAAGGGAAGACAGAAGACAGAAGACAGGAGAAAGAAGAAGAATGGAAGATGATGCTCGTTTTGTGGGGGGACACCTTTAAGCAGGCAAAAGAACAGGTGTAGAGTTACGACGGCGCTGTGTTGAGGCGACAGGGAGTGCAGGGTGGAGACGGGCCGAGAGGAGAGCTGCCTTCGACCCTCCAACGTGTCCTCTACTGTGCGCTCTTCTTGCCGTGCCTGCCTCTGTCGCGGAATCTCAAAGGGCCTAGTACCTGGCTGGCGTTGGCACTAGCAGGCTGCATGCACTGTATTCAAGCTAGCCTGCAATTGGTCGGCCTGGCCTGCGCTCTACAGCAGACGGCAGGGCCAGGCCTCGCTGTGAGATCCCTAAGATACAGGCTCGACAGGCGACAGGGTAGCTTGCTTGAAAGTGCCCTGAAGCATCGCCCTTTCCCTCCGGCAACAAGTGCGGGGCGCCTTCCCTTGCATTCTGAGGAGGCTGGTTCCAGCGTGTTCACTAGCGGTGTTCGGCGGCGGGTCGGTGGGCCACTCTGGGTCCCCAAGCCTTCGAAGAGCTTCGAATCTTCCATGAAACCGAGAGCGTCTTTGTCTCGTAGATGCTGCACGTGCGTCCAGTGTTTGTTGTGTGGGCAGAAGCCATCCAAAACCACGGAGGCATGTGAGGAAGAAACAACTCAATGCACGTCGCCAGAGACACGCACAAGCTGGCAAGCTCCGCGCAGCAGGGCAGATTGGCCTGATCACGGTCTTTGATGCCACGATGCACCCGTGCGGTAGCGTTCATGGCATGGTACGACACAGAACTGGACAGATTACAATTAGAAAGACGGCGTTGGTTACGATGCTACGATAACAGACGCAGGCACAGTCCACAGGATCTCTCCACAGCCATCCCGGAGGCTGATCAACGTCTGCGGCTAGATTACCGCATTCGCACCGGAACCACGAGAAGAACCAGCCACGTATCCCGTCGGAGTATTGAGAAGCAAGCTAGGCCGTAGTAAAGTATCTAAGCATAATAAGACCAGATATTAAATCAGACAGGGAACCATGCTCCGTGCACTAGAAACATGACAGGCACCGCAGTCAACGCATGGCGTCCATCTCAGACAGCGACGGCCTTAGCAACACCAGACAATTCGTATCTTAGTAGAAGGCAGGAACAGGCGACAGACAGCCTCGGATCATCGCATGCAATGGCCTATTGGTCAATTGGCATAAGACAGACAAGGTGACAGACACTCTTCGCAGCAGGGGCATGAGACAGCAGCCAAGGGCCACGGGCCGTGAAAACAAGCAGCAAGCTGGAAGCGCACATGTCTGGCCATGCCTCTGCTGCACGGCCAGCGCAAAGCTAAAACAGCTTGCCAACGCGGGTCTTCGATCCCAAGTTCCGATATCATGCTCAACTGCTTCGATGGGCGTATCTCGATCTGAAGCCAGGCCACGTGGAGAATGAACAAAGCATATTGCGCGATTCTCCCAGTAGGGGCTCCACTTAAGCACTCCCCGATTACATTAAGTAATCACAGTGTATCCTACTAATCAACCACATCCCGCTTTTTGCATCATCATCCCGCTTCGTTGTCGCTGTTTTCACACCTCGATCTGTTTATAATCTCACTTTGATGGGGCTGGTTTGCTAGACTCTCGTATTTAGCCGACGGAACACTCGCGTCAATAGTAGAGACACCACGACAAGATCAAGGCACACGCCAGCAATATCACGTATCTGGATTTACAAAGACACGTTAGGGTTTATCAGGATATAGCATCAGCAATAATACTTAAAACACCCGAGACTCACCAAATGTCCGCCCCGCCAACAGAGAGCAACGACCAGCTGGTCATCTCCGATGACCCTAAACACCCGGCCAACCTTGTGCCATCGCTATGCGCAAAGTTCTGGACTCTCGGCTGGGTTACCGGCACTGGTGGCGGTGCCTCCATCCGCGATGGGTAGGTCTTCGGGCTTCGGGTGCTGTGGGCCTCTTGGGGCTTTCTAGACATCACTCTCGTGCCAGTACTGACAGCCTAGTGATCTCGTTTACATTGCACCGTCGGGCGTGCAGAAGGAGCTCATGAAGAGCGATGACATCTACGTCATGTCCCTCGATGCCCAGGCCAAGTACGAGCAGGAACAGGCCGCTGCCGGCTACCGCGACGGCGGCAGCGCCCTGCACCCCCTGCGCACGTATGTTCGTAGCCCGCGCGCGCTTAAGCCTTCGCAGTGCACGCCGCTGTTCCTGTCCGCATTCACAAAGCGCAATGCCGGCTGCTGCATCCACACACACAGCCAGTGGGCTGTTCTCATCACCATCCTACTTGAGCACGAGCACCGCGCCTACGGCGGCCGCAGCAACAAGGCAACCGAGTTCCGCATCAACAACATTGAGCAGATCAAGGGCTTTCGCCGCGGATTCCGCAAGACCGGCAACCTAGGCTACCACGATACGCTGGTCATCCCCGTCATTGAGAACACGCCGCAGGAGGAGGACTTGACGCCGTTCCTCGAGAAGGCACTTGTTGAGTACCCCGATACATACGCCGTTCTGGTACGGCGTCATGGTGTCTACGTCTGGGGCGACACTCCCGACAAGGCCAAGGTGATGGCAGAATGGTAAGCTCTTTTATTCCTTCTTTTATTCCTTCTTGTCCTCGCTCGCTTCGCGCACTCGGTGCTAACCAACAGCTACGACTATTTGTTCCAGCTCGCCATCGAGATGAAGAAGCTCGGCCTTCCGTGGGAGAGCGTTGTCGAGCCAGTCAAGCTGCACCACTAGGGCTGTAAGCGCAGATTGCAGAAACGGCGTAACGACAGAGCATAGGTACAAGGCAAGCCACAGCAAGGCATAGGGGGCGTTCAGCACAGATTGCAGGGCATTTCAAATACTGAACATCACGGTTTTCACGATTATCATGACCATGATATCAATGGACAACGAATGGAAACTTTTTATAATGAGTTTCGAAAATTAGGAGCATATACACAAGTGGTACAATGCTATAGAATGTGTAGTTTTCCTCCTCCACCCATTCACAATTCACCCTTTACACTCCATCCAGAGCTGTGGCATATCGGACGCTCTACAGAGCAAACAGGGCGGCGGACAGGCCGACGAGGCCCATGATGGAGGTTGCAACGCGCAGAGACTCGCCCGCATTCGTCTCAGTGGTAGCAACAGACGACGAGGCCGCAGCGCTGGACCCAGTAGCAGTGCTAGTCTTCTCAGAGCCAGTACCAGTCTTAGTAGTATGGGTGCCAGTCTTGGTGGAAGTGCCAGTGGCAGCAGCTCCCGAGCCCGAAGCAGTCGCGCTAGAGCCCGAGGCAGCAGCCGTGCCGGTGGCTGTGGCGACACCAGTGGCTGTGGCGGCACCGGTGGGCGAGCCCGCGGTAGTGAAGTAGTACTCGCTGATGCAGCCCGACACGCAGGTGGCGTAGTCCGCGTTCTCCTGGGCCGTGCCGTTACCCTGGGGGCAGGCGGCAACACAGTCGGTAGTGGCGTTGACCTGGTCAGCGTCGGGGTTAGGGATAGCGATGCACTTGGCCTGGCAGTCGACGTCGCCAGCAGCACAGGCAGCGAGGCAGTTGGTGATGGCGACCTGCTGGGAGGTCTGGGGGTAGCTGCTGGAGGTGGCCGTAGCCGGGGTGGTGGCAGCCGAAGCGGCGACGGAGCTAGACTGGGCCGTGGCAACGGCAGCGAAAGCGCCAGCGAGGATGGTCGAGAAACGCATTGTAAGGTGGTGGTGGCGGAAGTATTATCAAAGAGACGTAGTAATGGGAAAGAGAAGCTGAACGAGCGTGTGAAGCAAAGATGCGAGCGAGTGTGTGTAACGAGTGATAGGTGAAGAGAAGGAGAAAGGGGGGAGGGAGGAAAGGAAGAAGGGAGAGGAAAACGGACGAGGCAGGCATTGTGAGTCTGGGGAACGGTATGTATTAAATACGTGCCGGGCAATGGAAGCAAATTAAACAAGTAGAAAATAAAATATTAAAATCAAAGGGGTCGAGACTTGGAAATACAAGGGCAATGTCAACATACCCCGTTGGCATACTGATGAGACGGAACAGCAATAAAAGGTCTTAGTACACGGAGTATGCATCCCAAGTCTTTTGCCCCCTCTCGTCCTTGGCTCGGGCCTGCCTGGCCTGCCAGACGAGCAAAATCCAGGAATAGACCAAGGACTCGAGGGCCTTGGCCCTGCATAGTATGTAAGATAATATCAGTCTGTATTATCGGTCACCTGTCGAGGGGCCGTTCATAGTCAACAACACTCCAACAACAGCGTTGTTTGCTATGTTGTGTCTCAGAAGCATCCGTCTCGGAGGAAACGAGATGTCTCCTCCATGGACTTCTCCATAGAAAGCAGATCAGGTAATACACCGAACAAGAACACAGAACACAGAACACAGAACACAGATACAGACACACAGACACACAGACATACTGACTCAAATCACAAGTCACAAACTCTCTGCCTGATGTCGTCCGTCCCCATGTTTTGGTCCCTCCCGTCCCTACGCGACGAAAGCTCAGACGCGTTTATTTCTGTATTTCTCGATCTTCACTTGGTCTGATGGCAAGCAATTGCATGTACTCGGCTCCGTGATGGAAAGAAAGAAAAGAAAATGTTCCTTTATTACCCCGTTTCTTGCTCTCTTCCCCGGTCATAGCACAAGTACGGGTAGTACAGTAGTTACCAGGGGTTGTTTTGTTTTCTTGACAGGGATGGGCCGAGAAGAAGAAGTCATAACCTGAAAATCTGGGGAACGTGAAATGCAATGTACAGGGGTGTGTCCTTTTGTGGTCTTTTTATTTCCTTCTTCTTTCTTGCATCTCTCGCGTGACCTCGACTCTATTTTATCAACTTCCCGTTCTACTCCCGTCGGCTGTTACTACCCAAGTGGACTTGCTTTGCAGGCGTTCGCCTACATCTACGTGCAGTGGGCATGTTCTCCATTGGGGCATCAGTAGGTGAGCTGTTATGCTACGGAGTAATCCCTTACGATGCCTTATGGGCAGGCATCTCCGTAATTACATCGCTGCGTGTCGTAAGACACATCGTACTGGTAGGTGCCCAACCAAAAACTAAACGAGGCAAAGTACTGGAGTGGGTGTGACGAACGTCGCAGTCGAGCATTGGCCTGGCCTAGCTGTATTTAATAATCTTTTTCTTCTCTGCATGTTTCCATCCCCCTGGTCTATCACGAGTCGTGTGTCCTAGTTTTCAAGGTCATGCTATTCAGCTGCATTGCTGAGTGGCCGTCTGTACTTGTACGTGTTTCTATGACCAATGCAAGCACATCCCTGTCTCACGGCTGCCAAACCATAAAGCGCCAAGCAATACTCTAATTTTAAATGCGATGCGGACAACTAGGGCAATGAGCTGTTCTGTTGTGGATTTCAAACTGGTTTCTACGATGTTGGATACTGTTATGTAAAGGGGTCAAAAACAGTGACGGCAACGAGTGGCAAGAAGGCGGCAGAGATACACGGCAGCAACAAGACAAGACGGTGAAGATCGTGGACCCATGACTCGATATATAATCTCACTATTATCAACTCGTATCAATGCCCGTCCAAGAGCGAACAGGCTTTGTGTAGTCGTCCATTGGAGCTACACACAGCAATACACTGACGAATTCGTGTTCACCACATGTTTCCATTGGACCGCATGCAGCGTGAATATGAAGAGGCAAAGCCGGTACGAGCAAGCAGCTTGTTCTCCTCTTCCTGCCCGGGACGATAGCATTCTTCAAGGGCCAGACTCCCGCCAAGCCCGGAAGAATACTCGTAAACACACTTGACGGGACCGTGGAATGGGAATTGTGTCTGGTATCTACGGGCCAACAACTAGCTCTCATTCCAAAGCAGAGCGCAAATCAACTTGGAGTCGCAAAGGGATGAGCATCGACTGCATATCATCAGCTGCTTTGCTTATATATTCTAGATGTGAAGTAAAAGTAAACGTATGATTATTTTGTAACTATCGATCAGTATAAAGTATCGAGAATAATTATCGATAAAGTCATATCCGTGATATCAAAATAGACAAATAAACAATCCTAAATCCAGAAAGCAGATACTCTTATCTAATTTTTAACTTAAAAAAAAGAAAATACTAACAGAAAAAAAAAAAAAAAGACACGCTACAAAATATCATAAAATGGATGCAAAAAAAGAATGTTTCCACAGGTCTTACCCGGAATCGAACCGGGGCTACTGGAATCAGAATCCAGTGTCCTAACCGCTAGACTATAAGACCTTGTTATTTGATATATACCGCTCCAGATATACTGGATTATAAGTGGACATTGTAGCGGCACACACAGCAACCTACTTTAAGAGCACCGCAAACTCCTTGCAACGGATAACTTGTCTGACACAACTTTGAATAATTCGATACATAAGCTGATAGTGCTTGATTGATTATCATAGGCTTTTCTGAAAATCAGTGCGGAGACTCTATCCGTTATAATACAAGGCTCGCTCCCACTCAAGTTGCAATGACATGCTTGTTTGGTATGATGACTTGGTCTGACTACCTGTTACTAACTAGTACCGCAGCTATTGTACTTGTTAAACATACGGCTCGCACAGAGAATATAGATTAATAATCCAGCTTCCATCATGCAAGGCTGGCTGCCAACTTCGTATGGTGCCTATAGTCCCTCTTTTCCAGCCTACCACGGTATCGGGCCCTGGCGGTTCGTGAACGTCGCCGCCTCGCCATCAGAGTCAAGCGTCGCCAGCCGGACCGTGTTGATCGCCCCGTTCTCGGGCGTGTCATACCCGCTGAACTGGTTGAGACCCGTTGCGCAGTAGCCGGGGCACGTCAAGTTGACCTTCCAGTTGTGCTCGTCCTTCTCAAACTGCACAGCATAGTGCATCGCCAGCATGTTGAGTGCCGCCTTGCTCGTCGTGTATGGGCTCGTTGGCGACAAGTTCGGATGCGTCGCGGCCTTGGGGTCCGTCTTGTAGCCGATACTTGCCAGTGTCGACGACACGAACACAATGCGCTTCGGGCCATTGGTGCCCACCGACTTCTTGAGCAGCGGCAGGAATGCATCCGTCACGGCGGCCACGCTCGTAACGTTTGTGTTTAGCACGGCATTCCACTCGCGGCGCGCCCGGGCCTCCGGGCTCAGATCCTCCGACTTGTCTGCGGGGTTGCCCAAAGTCGAGATGGCGGCATTGTTCACGAGCACATCCAGGCGGCCATACTTGGTCTCGACCTCCTTGACGGCAGCTGCAATGGAGTCGTCGGACGTGACATCGAGCACAAGCGACTCGACGGGCAGACCCTGAGCTGTCAGCTTCGCTGCGGCCTCCTCGATGGCCTCCTTGCGGCGGCCGGCCAGGATCACGGTGTAGTCGTCCTTGTGCTCCGTGGCAAGCAGCTTGGCCGATGCGAAACCAATACCCTGGTTGGCACCGGTAATAATCGCGACAGTCTTGCTAGTCATTGTGAAGAGGTGTAAGTGATAGATGTGCACTGAAGGTGATGAGGAGAGGATGCCAAGATGTTGGAATCAAGGGATTTCTTTACAGACTGAGCAGACCAGTGATGGCAAGCCCTCGATGGAAGACGCTGCTTCCTTTATACTTTCCCCTCCTCTCCCAACCCCCGCGACCTCAATATCTCGCTACTCCTGGCCTAGGTGTATCCTATCCCCGATCCCCATACTTTCTTCCTGGTTGCTAATGGCGCCTTTTACTCCATCTGCACTATCCAGGAGCTCCCTTGGCTACCAAACAAAAATCAATAATTGAGACGTTGTTGGCTCGGCCTCTGCCAGCAAGCCAAACTCCGGGCGTCGCCTTGGTGTTGGCCGTGTCTGTTGCAAGTAGGGAGACATTAATAATGCATAACAAAGCACGAGTCTTAGTTGCTTTCCACCATGGCTGGGCGAGGAGGGAGTCTAGTTGCTGAGCATGATCTCTTATGTCCGGGCACGGTGAGTTAACCCCAGACGGCTCATGCCAGACAATGGTTGATGGATGACGTAATCAGGTTAGTCTCAATCCTATGCCGGATTTAGCAACTAAAATCACAGTCCGAAATGTAGATGTAGGTATCTTACGAGGCACAATAGCTGCATCGTGTTTTTAACGTCCTCTGATTAACTTTAATGTCTTGATACGTTCCGTAGGGTAGTTCAGAACTGCCAGATGAAAGGCCCGCCGGTGTCGTCAGTGCAGCCCTTGTTTCACGTGTGACAATCCTCCCACCGGACTCGGCGGAGCCGTCGTTGCCGGTCTATTCCATGCCGTTGCCATATTACACCACGCTGCTGCGCCGGGTCGGCCGTGCTTATCTAGTCATCCCACTGCCCTTCTTGCTTGAGATCTTTGCCGACCTGGACTTAGAACATCGATAGGGATCTTGTCCACAGATAAGATGACTTGTTTAGTCTCGTCCGGCGAGGCTACCCTTCCCGCTCGCACGATACTGTTCGTTCTTCCAGATTTCTCTAAGAAACAGTCGAAAGGACCACAACGACACAGGGCCAAGCCATGCCGATGCTGCAAGCGGACCCAATGGGAGAAGCAGTCAGCGATTTCCGCGACTCAATTGCTTTCTGGGCTGCCTTGTAAATGCAGGGTATAAACTCCAATCTACGGCTTGCATAGTCGGTTTGCAGTGTGCATTGCTATGCACTGTGTACTCTGCGCGCGCCCTTCACACAAGCTCGGCATCGTTGGCCTCCACGAGCGGCTTTGCGTCGGACCACCGTAGAATCAGCACATCGCCGTCGCGGCCGCGCACAATCTCGTCGACATCTGTGCCGTGGCCACGGATAGCACCGTCGCGCAGGAACCGCACAAACACGGCACTGTCGACGTCGGGGCTGTCGATCATGCTGATGTTGCCGGCCGTATCATTCAGGTTCTGCAAGTTAGGCGGGAACGATGCCAGGAAGGAGGACAGGTAGTGGTTGTGCAGCAGGGCCTGGTGGCGCGTGGCGTAGGCAAGCTCGGTCTCAGACAGGCGCTGGCGCAGGTCATCCGACGACAGGTAGTGCAGCGTATGCTTGTCGATCTTGGCGATGCGCGCGCGCAGCAGGCTGCGGACTAGGAACTTGTAGCGCTCAAGCTCGGTCTGGATGACAATGAGGGCGAAGTTGGTCTTGGGGTCCAGGTCGCCGGTCATGTCCTCGACCTTTTCGATCTGTCGCTTGATGCGCTGGTTGACACGGTCGAGCAGGTCTGGCTGCCACGCCAACAGCTCGGGAGCAGAGCGCTCGGCAACCCAGGCGCGCGTTATGGCCTGCAGGTCGCGGGTCTCGGAGCCGGCCGTCGGATCGAGGCTGGGGTCGACCTCGCGCAGGATGTCGTCAATATCCATGGTGGTATATGGGTATATGACCTGGAGGCGTGGGAGGTGGGAGGAGGGCAGGCTAAGTGAATGTGGTGCGAAGCGTGAGCCTGAGCCTGAACAGAGCTGTGAAGCTGGAAGTGTTAATGGTTGAACGCGACGCGTCTCTTGGTGGGGGAACTCGATGCAAAATTACATAATCATCCTATTTCGGTGGAGTCTACTGCCATACTGAAGCAGTACTACTAATACTAGTGATGCTCTATCTGCACCGTACGAAGTAGCACGCATAAGCTTCGCCAAGGCTATGCGACCTTTGACACCTGCCGCAAGTTTCAAGGCAAACGGCTGACAACTTGCTTGCCATTTGCCGCTACAGAAGCTGACCGTTTTACCCGCAACAGCAGGTTGTGTCATGATTACATAATCACAACATATAGTCGATTCCGGCGGCGTTGGGTCGAGTCGGGTTAGTTGGCAGAAGCTCTAAAAGGACAAGGAATAAGCTACGATAGTTTGGGATGTTGAAGCTTGGGTCAAGTGTCGACAGAGAATACGACAGAGTGGGTGGTGTGTCAGAGCCAGTGGAAAAAGTCGCAGCGAGCAGACAAGCGCCATTGAAGACGGTTATTCATCCTCCGCTGAGCGTGCATATTGCTGTGATGCATCAGGCCGTCTCTGCTGATGCATTCTATGAAACTTCTCTCTGCTTCGTTATTGTTTTTCTTCTTCTACTATCCTCTTAATCCCGCTTCAGCCTCACGGCCAGGTCATCTGCCGATCCGGCGACATGGTGTGATTCACACAGATATTGCACGTATAGCTTATCGTGCTAAAATAGAAACTGCACGAGCTGTATGTGCGGTCAGCCGTATCTCACCCATGTCTTATCATGGATGCTGGGTACGTTTTATGGTGGTAGCCCGTGAGGTAATGTATGCAATCGTCGGACTGCCGTGCGGAATCAAAAGCGGCGTATCACAGATGGCAATAGCCTCTCTGCGGGTTTATCGAGTCTCAGGCCGTCGAGATCTCCATCCTAGGCATGGCCAGACGAGTACTTTTCTCACGCTGCTGCATTAATACCTGCACTTTGCCTGCACTTTGCCTGCACCCTGCCACCACGCAGCTTCCATGCAGTACGCATCCCGGGGGCTATGCACCACCATCGCCAGTCTCCTCTTATACTCGAATAAATAAATACTCAAACAGTTCTATTCTCGGCTGTTCAGCTGCCTCTGTCGTGTTGTGCCGTATCTGCTGTATCTCGGTCTGCTTGTGCTTGCTCCATTATTGCCACACAGTAGCCCGTCATACCCCGTATTTCAGTCCTTTTTAATCACCAACCAGTCGAACACGAGGACGAGGTTGTTTAGTACAGGTTCTGCTTGATGTAAGATACATCTGGAGATACTTGCTCTTACTTCCTACTACGTGCTATTGCTTCTTATTCTTGGTTAACTTGCCTCCTTGGTATTGACCGGTCCTCAGACTTTTGCTTGCTGCCAACGCATGCTTGGCACGCTTACGGTGAGCTCTACACCCTTTCCGGAGCTATTGGAAGGCCACACATGGGCAATGACGGCTCGACGGGCATCGATGGACGCTCATGGAGCCATAGTCGCTGATGTGCGCACAACTCGTGTCCGACCCAACGAATCAGCGCATGGAGCTGCAGGCTGCATTGGCTGCGCTTGTGGTGCATTGGCCTGGCTGCACTTTTGTGACGCATCTTTCAGCCCATGCAGGCGCCAGCCTCCGATATCAATAAATCAGACATAAATCTTATCGAAGGCTGATAGGCGTGGTGGGATATCCGAAGATAACAGGTGGGATGGTGAAGGAAACAAGCAAGGGAAGCCGAGAAGAAGAAAAAATAGAAACACAAGAAAAGAAGAAAAGAGACAAGAAAAAGAAAAGAAAAAGGCGGTATCACAGATACAGGCAGATACAGATACAGACTACGGTCGACTGAGACCCATTCGCTACGACGGAGAATTACGAACAGGGCATGTCACTCGAGACACTGTTATGCCGCTGGTTTTCGTCTTCGTTGGATGGCATGTTTACGATGCCTTCACGACATCTTCTGGATATCTGCAGCATTTCTATATTCCCGTATCTCTGCACTCCTATTCCTATATACTTTGGCCATCCTTTCTCCGATCGACTTTCTCTCTATCGACTACCAAACACTGCTCTCCGAAGGCTAGGATGATGACCTTGCGATGTCATCGCTGGTATACGATATTATCGCTGGTAGAGCCCCGGTTTTGATTTCCTCTTTCTCCCTGCCTTTCTCTCCTCCCTCTGGTCTATCCCCCACCGTGCCGTTCTTCCTATTTTCTCTGGCCTTTCTCTCCCCACCTTGCCATCCATCATCGTCACCATCGAGACCAAACAATGAAACCAAGCAAGAAACCAAGAAACTAGCTCTGCATCGTCTACATTGACGTAAAGAACAAGCGTAAATACCACGTATAGCACCTGCCCTATTGCAACTGTACTTCCGGAACACTGCCTGATACAGACGCAGTCCACTTCCACACCGTTCCCGCTGCCTCTGGCTCCCCTGGCCGATGCACGTCGCCGGCCACTTCACTCCGAGTCAACGAACCTTTCCACTTCTGTATCTTCTGTATCTTTTGTCTAGCTGTATCCGTGTACCCGCCCTGCCGCCTATCTGCCTGTGTCATCTATCGCCCACCCTTTCGGTGTTCTCTTACTCGCCTGCAGGATTCTGCACATCGCTGTCCACCTCACTTCGCGTCTCACATTGCTCACCCGCAGCGCCCGATTGGCAACAGGATAAGTAAATAGAATAAATGTAATCATAAAATCAAAACGAGCAGAGGCTTAAATCATGTGTCTTACTCTTCCGACCGCCCCTAGTTCTGATCGTCTTCTCATCTTCCCCGTTCGCTCTCTTCTCGCCTCTCTTCTCCTCCTCTTCTCCTCCTCTTCTCTTCTTATTTTGCAGCGCTCTTCACGTCTTCTTGGGCCGTACATTGCACCTTTCCTCTACCTTCGGCTTGTTTCACCCATCTCTGTAGCAATCCCCATCTACGGCATACCCCTCCAGCTGCTGGTGCTGACGACATGCTCCCAGCTTGCTCTCATTCTCGCCGCCATCTGAGACCTGACAACAAAGAAATGCCATAGCTCTGACACTTTGGGCACAGCGCCATCACATGGAACGGAAACAGCATAACAAAAGAAACCACAAAAGAAAATAAGCAAAAAATAAAAATACAAAGAATCTGAAAACGACAAGCTTGCCGGCGCCTTTCGCTTGGACCTTGTCGCCAGCTTGGTGGATCGCACCTGCCCCCAACATTATCGTACTCGAAAGTACCTCTCTCTTCTCTCGGAACCCTCGTCGGCTCTTTCCCGCAGCTCTGGGGTCATTGTCGTTACTAATTTAATTCATTATTACTTAATCCGTGGCACCTCTTACTCGGGCCTCCGTCTTCGATCTCGTGTTTCTTCCTTGTTTTCTCCATCTCACTCACCATCCTCACTTGCCACTTTCTCCTCTCCATCTCCTTCTATCCTCTGCTTCTCGGCTGCTCTTCCACACCCAACGGCCGCCTCTCTTCTTTTCTTCTTTTCTTCTCTCTCACCACCTCATACATACCTGACATGCATCCGTCGTCGCCATGCCGCTCGCTCTAGGCCGTCTGGTCCTCATCACTCTGGGCTGCTTTGGCCCCCTGCGAGGCACTATCTGTGCAGCAGACGCCACGCCAGCCCAGCCCGGCCAATCTCAGATCTACAACAAGTCCATCTCCTGGGACTCGCCTCTTGACTCTGATACCAACGCCTTGCCCGTCAGCTTCCCCGATGGCTTCGCTCTGACCGAAGCAACCAACAGCCGCCCACCCCAGATTGGCTTCCGGCGCCCACAGTTTGAGCTGCAAAAACGAGACGGCACCTGCTTAGCCAACGGAACAAACTTCTGCTTTGGCGATGCCAACAGCTACTGTTCATCCTGCGGCACTTGCTGCTCCAGCTCCTCAAACGGCAACAGCAAGTGGTGCTGCCCATCCGATGGCATCTGTTGTGGCAGCTCGTGCTGTGCCAGCGGCCAGACCTGCAGCAATGGGCAATGCTATCTGCCAGTGTATGTGCAATGCTGACGATGTCCTCTTTGAAACTTGAAACAAAACTGACAAAATAGTGAAACCGTCACGTCAACAAGCTTGGTTGTGACAACGGCCACACAGGTGGCCACTAAGATGGTGACTGTTGTGCTGCAGGTCATCGAGAATAGCATCACAAACTCATTCGTCACAATTACCAACACCAACGCAGAAACACAAACCGTAAGTTGAACATTCACGTAGCCGGCTGCAGGCAATATGGACACTCGCTGACCAATAGAACTGGCAATATGTCACGGTGACGAGTGTTGTTAAGCGTGCTGAGCCCACAGACAAAGCGGTAGAGGATGGCGTTAGCTATGCCAGCGGCGCCGCCATGGCTAGCACAGCTCCGGTCCTGGAAACGGCTTCTCGTACAGCGGCTGAAGCATTATCGGCGCCTACTCTCTCGAACGAGCTCATCCGGGAACTCATAAAGCGCCAGCAAGCCGAAGACAGTATGAACACAATGGCCGCTTCCAAGTCTACCACCGTGGTCCAGACAGTCATCACAACTACCGCCATCGTCTCTAGCACCGCCTTGACCACTACCACAGTCCAAACCACATCCATGGTTATATCGACTTCTGTCCAGACAATCACCACCGTTCTCAACGCCAAGACCACCGTCAGCTCAACATCAACTCTCACCTACACGCCACGCACTCCCGTTACGCGGACCCTGACCGAGGTTGCCACCATCCCCTTCTCTGCTAGCTTGTCACCGACAGCTTCGGCTGCAAGTACAAGCCCAGCGGCCCTGCAGACCGGTAGCCCCCCAGCAGAAGTAAAGAAGGGCCTGGCTACTGGTGCTATTGCTGGCATTGCCGTCGGTGTTTCCGTTTTCGCTCTCGCCGCCGGCCTTCTTGCCTTGTTTTGTCTCCGTCGGCACCGCAGCAACAAGAAGGTGCGCCAGTCGATCACTGAAGATTATGCGTATCTAGGCACGGGCCGCAGCGACAGCACTGGTGGACCGGGCGTCAATGGCACTAGCAGCCAGGGCCCTGTTATGCAACAGGCAATCAGATACTCAGGCCTGCCTCACCCCAATGCCGTTGCCGTGGCTGGCGGCAGACCTATCACTCGACAAGTTACTATGCAGTCCGACGACCACGGCCTCCCGCCATCACCAAACTTTACCCGCATGCCAACGAAGCGGTCTGCCCGCTCGTCGACCTCGGCTGCCTCTGCATCCTCGCCTACTTCCGCCACATCTCAGTCATTGCCCTTTGGCTCCGAAAACCTGCAGCAGAACCTGGGCGTCGCGCATAGTGGTAGCAACGGCCGCAAGTCCCACATCCGTTCCGGCAGTGCCCATACCAACCTGACAGCCGCGAGCTCGACCGTTGTCGGTGGCAGTGCTCGGAATAGTGTTCAGAGCACCCCCGGTATGGCAAAGGTGACACTCGCTGCTACTAGTGGTCAACCGCACAAGCGGACCTCGTCATCTGGTGCTGGTAGTGGTGTCACTGTTGAGACACTGACCGAACCCGCCCATGGCGACAGCGAAGACAGCTACGATCACGCCCACAGAGGCACACTATCTAGCTCCTTTGCTCCGCCTCCGCCCCCACGGGCGGCAGAACGGCCTAGCACTGCTCCAGACCCGCCGTCGCCATACCTTGAGCCCCGTCTTGGGCCTCTTCGTATCGTCAACACGCCTGCTACGCCACCTACGGTCCCAAGCATTCCGGAGCCGGACGATCTCGACCTTGATACCCCGGTTCTACCTCGGAGCCAGTAACACCACCTTGCATCCAGACCTTCTCACACCGTTTGCCCTCTTAACGAGTTTCATTTTGTCTTTAACGATTGTTACACGCTTGCATATCTGCATAACATATTTGCTTCTATTTTACTTTATGATACCATCTCTCGCTTACATATACATTTCTGGTGTACACATTCACTACATTGTTTTTCTCGAAGAGCGTTGCTTATGCATCGCCTTATTACCGACACTCGCTTTGCGTGGTTTATATTCTGTTTATGAATTTATGACGTTCCAATATCAAATAAAAAGGCAGGGCCAAATACATGGGTTGTCATTGGAATATTAGTATCATATATACACGGAACAGGAGGACTTAGCCGAAGATTACACATATAGTGCGATTTTGACTAGCATCGTGCATCATCACGTTTACACATTACCAATACAGTATAACACGCCATAGTTGACAGTTCGCAGCGGCCTGTGAGATATGTTGTAAACAAGTATGCATTATTGTACCTCGGATGTAGACAATCAAAAATATACAATGGAAATGGAAATATGCCCCAGTACAATAAAATAGCAAATATGCAAGATGATAGCAAGAAAAATCAAGAAAATCAAAACGCCGTGCCGTTCGCCGGATCCTTTTCTTTTAAACATGTGACCACAGCTTCCATACGCCCTTTTGGCTTCCAAGATCTGAAGCACAGTGGACCTGAGTGGCTTCGGGTAGCTTACTGGCTGGCAACAGCTGCAGGCAGTGCCCGTAGCTGTGTGCCGTCCCACTCGGCCGGCCGCAGAGGGCTCCGACGCGGCGTGTCCTTGGGGTCGACCCGGTACTTGAGCTTCACACCCATCGCAGCCAGCTCCACGTCCAAGTACTTGAGCGCACCGGGTACAACCACTTGCGTCGTGTCCGCACCGCCAACCCACTGCGTGCCGTGGCCGTCCTCCCAGATTTCCTCGCGGGCCAGACGCTCGACGAGCTCCAGGGCCTCCTTGGTGGTCTTGGTGCCATTCTCGCCCTTGTTGTTGGGCGCGGCGGCAGCAGCCAGTGTCATCTGCTCGAGGTCCTCCACGCGCGTCGCGCAGCGGCGGCACCGCACGGCGTTGATGGCCTTGCGCTTGCCCACAAATGGTGACACGGTCGGCTGCACCGACAGGAACGAGCCGCATGTCCGGCAGATCCATGTACGCGAGTAGTCGGAGCAGTTGAGCAGACGGTCCTGCAGCAGGAATGCCGTGCCGTGAGCCAGCAGCGCATCGCGCTCCATCTCACCGACACGAATACCACCACCACGCTTACGGCCCTTGATGGGCTGGCCTGTCGTGGGCACGACCGGACCGGTCGTACGCACCTGGTACTTGTCGTTGACCATGTGACGCAGGCGCTGGTAGTAGACGACACCGACGTAGATATCGGCACCGAGCTCCTCGCCCGTGATACCCGAGTACATGGGCTCGTTGCCGTGGTAGTTGAAACCGGCCTCCTTGAGCTGGTGGCCAAAGTAGTTGGCCGCCGTGTTGTTCTCGTCAAACTGGAACGGCGTCGAGTCTTGTGCAAGACCGTGCAGCGCACCAGCCTTGCCAGCAAGCGACTCGACAAACATGCCAATCGTCATACGCGACGGGAAAGCGTGAGGGTTGATGATGACATCGGGCTGAATACCCGACTCGGAGAAGGGCATATCAATAGCGGGCCACTTTTGCGACAGCACACCCTTCTGTCCGTGACGAGACGAAAACTTGTCACCGATGACGGGCGATCTGGGCACACGGAGCTTGATCGAGATGATCTGGTTGGGCTCGTTGCCGTTCTCATTGCCGATAATGCGGACCTCCTCGACGTAGGCCTCCTCGCTGTCCTTGTACTTTTCAAAGTGCGTCTCGCCGTCGCGGTTGACGAGCTGGCCAGAGTAGTCGGCCGACACGGTGTGCCATGCACACAGGGCATCGCCTTCCTTGAGCTTGAGGCCGACGTACGGCAGACCATCGTCGTCGAGCATCGTGCGCGTCTCGCTCGACACAAACGCGCCAGGTGCGTAGCCGAACATCTTTTGGACGTGCTTGGCGGTGCGCGTACGGCTGTCATCCTTGAGCGTGATCTTCTTGGTCTTGTAGACAGAGCCGTAGCCGAATCCGCGCTCGAGTGCCGACTTGTTGATAATCATAGCGTCGTCCATGTCGTAACCGGTGTACGAAATAACGGCAACAACGGCGTTGCATCCGTTGGGGAAGTTGTCGAAGCCATAGGCGTTATGAAGTGGCGCACGCACGACGGGAGTCTGGCCTGTCTGGATGCGGTATGACTTGTTATCCGTGCGGTGGCGGATGGCCGTGCCCGGGGTACCCATCGTTTGCTTACCCATCTGGCACTGGTACATGTTACGGGGCGACTGGTTAAAGTCACTAAAGGGCGTCATGTTGGCTAGGATGGATAGCATGTTGGTGGGGCTGGTCTCGACGTGCGTCGACTTGCCAGAGATGATCTCAGACTCGGTGACGGCAATCGACATGTACGGCTGCTCCTGGGGGCCAATGTAATCCTCCTTGTCGAGCGGCAAGTACTTGACGGGACGAACCATGCGCGAGGCTGTGGACGTCATGTAGACGCCGGGGTACGAGCCACCGTTGGACAGGGGCACGTAGCCGATCTCGAGCTCAATGGGCACCTTGTTGGTGCCCTCGACCTTCCAGTAGCGAAGGGTGTCGGCAATGCGCTTGGCCTCCTTGGGCGAGCACCAGCCGAGGACCTTGCCGTCGAGCATGACGACAACGCTCTCGTCCGTGGCAGCCGACGAGACCGCGACGACGCCGAGCTCGGCGGCAAGGCGGGCGATGTTGGAGGTATCGACAGCCTTGGTCATGATCTTGCACTTGTGTGCTAAATGGTTCAGCAGACCGCAGGGCGAACCATCAGGGGTGTGGACGGGGCACATGAAACCCCAGGACTCGGGCAGCAGCTTACGCACGGTGGTGGTCTTGAGCTGGGCGAAGAAGCTACCACGATGCACCATGCGGAAATGGCTGATGAAACGCAAAAAGTTGAGCTTCTCGGCGACGACTGTGAAACCAGAGACCTGCTGCAGATCAAGGCCCGAGGGACTCTGCAGGTTGCCCGTGGACATGAAGTACTCGAGCGAGTTGCCGAGGTTCTCGTTGGCGCGGCGGAAGATGTTGGCGGGGAAGTCGCGGCCAAAGGCCTGCGACTGCAGGTTGCTGGAGGGCGAACGGCGCCAGTAGAAGCGCAGGGCATCGCGCAGGTTGACGGACAAGAACTCGTCGAACTTCTCCTTGAGGATCTGGCCGTAGAGGAAGCCGCCGAGCAGGATCTCCTGGTTCTGGACGGCATCGGGGTTGTCGACGGCGCAGTCGCCGGCGACCAGGGCGTAGAGCTTGCGCACCATGAAGATGAGCGAGCGGAACTTGTCGACGTTCTGGCTCTCGGTCACGTTGACGTTGCCGAGGTGGACGAGAACGATCTTGCGGAGGAACTCGGTGCCGACGTCGTAGTTGGACATGGTGCTGGGCACGCCCAGGACGACGCGGAACTTCTCGCCGAGGTAGGCGCGGGTAGAGTTCTTGGTGTAGAGGTTGTAGAACTCGTAGGTGCGCAGCAGCAGCTCGACACGGTCAGTCAAGAAGGTGTTCTCGAGACCCTTGGAGCCGGCCGGGCCGACAATGGCCTCGAAGATCTCGCGGTCGTTGGTCTCGACGAGAGCCTTGAGGATCATCATGACGGGCACGAGGAACTCGTTCTTGCGCCAGGAGAAGCGGAAGGTGATGTTGCCGTCCTTGAGGTAGTGCAGCACGTTGGTCTGCGAGGTCTCGTCGGGGCGCACAGAGCGCATGATGATACCAAAGGGGGTGTAGGCCTGGCCACGGTTCTGGAAGCTGGGGCGGTTGATGGCGAGCGGGAAGTTGCGGCGGTTGACCTGCAGCATGCGGATGATCTTCTCGTTGCCGTTGACGATGAAGTAGCCACCGAGCTCCTCCGACTCCTCCTTGTGGGCGACAAGCGAGGCCGGGGACATGCCCTCGAGGTGGCACTTGTTGGACTTGATCATGATGGGGACCTGGCCGAACTCGCGCTCAAACTCCTGCGGCTCGCCGTTGTTGATGCGGTACTCGAGCAGGGCCATGAGGCGGCCGCGGTAGGTGGCGTGGCGCTCACGGCACTCGGCCGGGTAGATCTCGCGGGTCTTTGCAAACTTGTTGGAGACGGGGACATAGCACTTTTGCAGGGACACGCTCTTGTAGCGGATGGAGATGCTGTTGCGCTCCTCGGGCAGCATAGAGTCGTCGCCGTCCAGGAACACCTTGGTGCCAATGTCGGCGATGCCGTGTGCGAGCAGGCCGTTGACGGCGGTCGAGGAAGGGTCATCGTCGGGGAAGATGGCATTGAAGGACTCGATGTGCGGGTCGACGGCGAGCTGCAGCAGGGGGTAGGCAGAGCGGTCTGTGGGGGGGTTGCGGAAGAGGTTCTCGCGGCGCAGCGTGTTGTACTCGTAGTCCCAAGACGTCTTGGTGGCCGGCTGTTTTCGCCGTGTCGTCGTGGTCGCCATGGCTGCGGTTGTATGGGGTGGTGGAGGAGGACGACGAGGAGGAGGACTGGCTGTGAGAAGGCCGGGACAAGCGGCGACAAAGTGTATCGGATTATTTCAGGTATTAACCGAGTATATTCAGTTTCATCTATCGAATTGGGCAGGAAATCGAGGGAGAATAGGCGTGGGTGCCGTCAATTGCGGCGAATATGCCTTGGGCGAGGAGATGGAGGTTGCAGAATTGAAGCTTTTTCCGTGCACATTTCCTGCAGCCATTTGCCGTTGCTTCCCTCTCGACTTTTTTTTCTTATCGGGGAGAATACTTTTTAGTGGGGCTGCATTGTGCTTGGGCCAATTAATGGCGTGCGATAGAGACCACTCTACACGTGATGGCTAACACGGATAGTGGGTCTCTCTGGGCGGTATGGGACGATTAGTCATCATAGACGACGACCACAGCGCTTAGTGAAGCAGAGCAGGCGTCTTGGATGTTCATGTTTCCTTTCCATCCATGAGTACGCCGCTATCGTTCGTGCCGTCTGTCCCTGCTGTGAGGAGAACTTCTGCTGGACGCCTCTCTTTTAGTCCTTGCTCACCGCTGATTGTGTCTTCTCGTCCCCCTTCTCCATCTCCCCCCCTCCTCTCACTCACCTCCCCTGCTCGCTTGATTGTTTTTGTTACTTATTCCTACTGTCCCTTAGTTTCATGTGCTCATGCACAGCGGGTAATCCGGGCCGCAGTCGTTGGCTGCATCCTGGGCCAACCAAAGGTGCAAGGTATTCCGGTCTCCCGTGCCCCCCTGCCGGCCGCGACCCGGTCTCCTCGATCCTCCTTCTCGCCGTATGGACTATCACTCTATTTTCTTACTCTGCGTTGTATTTGACTGTATCTAGCAAGGCCGCCTCTCCTGCGACCGCACCATGTTTTCAACTTGCAGACGCGCCATTTTGCGGCTCGCATACGCTGTACACATAAGGAACACGACCATGCCAAAGCATAGCAGCGCGTTTGGTCAGGCAGGACGTATCCGCATCTGCTTGAACCGCAGCTTCGCCCCCAACATTGCATACTCTGCATATTGCATATTTGTTTTGCTGGCCACCTTACACGTCCTCTACCAGAGACGGGGTTGAGGCTCGCGAGGCTCGGCTGCCTCTGTTCTCCTAGACTCCCAGGATCCCAAAGCCTGCCCTTGCTCATCCATGTAGCTTCTTTCTTGGATTGGCTGGCATTGTGTATGTTATTCTCTAAAGCTGGCAGGGCTGGGGTGTTGCTATGCTATTGGCTGCTCAGCATGAAGGCCGCGGAGCTCTTCAACCGTCGCTGTCCAATCAATCCAGCTCGCATAGCCGGCTGTAGATTCTTCTTTCAAGGTTGCATGGGTCTTCATACGTCGCAGCTGTACCCGGACGGGCTAGGCTAGGCCGCCTCGCCCACGGCCACCTTGGAAGAGACGGTGAGTCGCCTGCGTGGATGCAACCTCACAAGCCCGAACGTAGAAGCATAGAGTGTTGATGTTGGGGGCGCCAGCCGTTCTCAACGGCACGGGTCGGCGAGGTAGCTGCAGAGGTTGCAAAGAAGACTGGCGTAGTCCCAGAGGCATGCGGTAAAACGTAAACAAACAGTAGACAGCGACATGGGTATGGATGGGAGCAGGACTTGAAGCACAGACGGCCATCGCGAGGCCTCGTCACAGATGCAGCGTGCTCTGCTCGACCTCTGATACGAATACGGGGCGCAGCAGTTTTATTTAAGGGCAAGATAGCCCTCTTGCATGAGCGCAGACAGCTACGATATCAACGCCTCTCATGCTCGCTGTATCTGCCCTCTGCTGCCTCCCCTGCTGCCTTGCCAGCCCTTCCGCGCACCCCTCAAGCTTTGTCCCCTGCACGCTGCATGCACACCGGCACACAAGAGCCCACGTGCGACCTAGTGTATGCCGTCTATCTATCTGACATACACAGCTTGGATATTCCTCGCCGTCCTGCCGCTGTCGCTAGCTTCGGATGGTTGATTACCGCTTCTGCCTTGCGCTTCTCTCCCGTCTGGCGATCTCGCTTCTGGCCATCATTGCACAAGCTCGTCTGCCATCCATCTCACCATACTTCTCTTTACTCTTATGCTTCCTTTTCTTCTGCTCGTCCTTTTACTATCTTCGTCCAATAACCCGTCGCTTTGTTGCCCTGTCGTTATTGCCGCGGCGTCTACGTATCGGGTGTGCCATACTACAGCTCGACCCCTGCTGATATCGGCTCTGCTAAGATTACCCGGGCGTTGAGCAGCTTGTAAGATACTATCCGGACAACACCCTGAAAGCAGACAGCAACAGATACAGAACACACAAAAGGCACAGCATTCGCTACGAGGTACTCCGTACACGGGCCAGCCCAGACAGGCTAGCAGAGCTTTGACCTCAGCGTCACCCGGTTGTGCCAGAGTCCCGCGCGGGTGTTCTGTCACAAAGTTTCCCTCCCCCAGTCAAGACTACATTACGGAGTAATAAGCAGTGGCTGCTACTGTGCTATTCTGCGACTCTGACTGCCCCTCGCCGGCGATCATCTGGTCACCTTGCCTATCGGTTCCTCCCTGCCATGCTTGCAGAGCTCTTCTTACCTTGCTCATCAGCTTGCTTTCACCACCTCTTCGCGCCGACTCCTCGCTACCCCGGCATCTCAGGTAGGGATCACATCTATTTTTGTGTTTTCTTTTCTTTCCTTTCTTTCCTTTCTTTCCTTTCTTTCTTCTTCTTTTCTTTTCCTTTTATTGTCTCTTCTCTACCTCTTCTATCCCCCTTTCCTTTATTTTGCTACAATTCGGCTCGGGAACGAGGTCGAACCCGTGTTCGTCTTGCACCTCTGTCTTGCCTTTTCTGTCGGCCAGGTCTAGCCGCTGGGCACGGCGCGAGACATCTTATTCCAGATAGCAATCTTAAGACGCCATATACCACACAAGACTGTGTCTCTCAGCAGCGTGTGCTCCTCATCGCGCCACTCTCATGTCTACGCCGCTAACATCAGCCTCACAGTTTGATCTCTTGCCAGACGCACCATCGCACCTTCCTGCATATTACTGCATGTTACTGCATACGCCGTACTGGGACCCATCCTGCCAGATGCGCCAAGTGGGGAACACCACCGGTCGCTCTTCCCTCTTCTAGTCTCTGCTGCTCGTGCTCTCTACTCGTACAGCCATTCTCGTCTCGACGTTTTACATAAGACACTTTTGCTGCTCTGCCGCCATTCTGCCATTCTTTCGTCACCCACTCCCCCGGCGTCACTTTCCCGTCCCAATCTGCCAATCTCGCTCAACTCGCGCCACCTTTTGCGCAGCCGCCACGCCGTTATCGATCACACTTGTTTTCGGTCTGACGCTCGACTTGTTTCTCAAGTCGGCTTCTTCCTCCATCTGGTCGATAGTCGCCTCGACAATAGCCTCGACATTACAACCGCCCTCCTCGACCTCAACCCTCGTCGTCGTCCTCCTCATCAACACCCTTGTCGCTTCTCTTCGACTCGTCTCTCTCTCCTGTCCCTCTCCTCTCTCTCTCTCTCTCTCTCTCTCTCTCTCTCTCTTACACACACACACTTTTCTTCTCTGTTCCTCTCTCTTCCTCTCTCTCTTCCTCCCCCCCCCTCCCTCCCTCGCTCTTCTCCCCCTCACCCCTGTTGCTTGACCAAATCGCCGTCGACTGCCAACCGTCGACCATCCACACCCACCTTCAACACACCTCGACCACGGCTACTTAAGCCAGCTCTCACCTCGCTTCACTCGCCACCCGTCTCCTCGAAGCCCGCCGACCCCTTTCTCCTTTACCATCCTGCTTCCTCCACCCAGCTGCATGACCAGCAGCCTACCTTATCGCCTCGATTGACTCGCTCTTTGGATCCGTCCTCTCGACAGTCCGCAGACACAACGCCGACGAATCTTGCAAGCTCGCTTGTCTACTCTATACCCGCACACGCCTGCTCGTCCTTCGTATGCCGGGCCACCCATCCAGCGTCCTACATACCTCCTACGCACCCTCGTCTTCCTTGCCCTCCTCGTCCTCACCCTCCGGCGCCCTGGCACCCTCGCGGCAGAGACCCTCCGCCTCCGGCGACGTCGTAAGCATCATGGCGGCAATCATAAGGAAGATGTACGAGTGGTACTTGCGGACATTTTGGTAAGCTATGCGCTTTGTCGTTGACACAGCTGCTCGGCCTGATCGGCGTTGGGCGCTGCGACTCTCCCTCAACTTGCCCCAGCTGACACCTCTAGGGCCACGGAAATGGACGTCACGATGCTCGGCCTCCAGAATGCTGGCAAGACATGCCTGCTCAACGTATTATCGGTGCGTCTTTCCCTTCCCCATCATCCTTGAAGCCGTGACATCACTCGAGGCAAGCGTCCCCACGCAGTGTCTATCCTTGTTCCTAGCTTCTAGCTTCTCCCCGCCCGCTCCGGCCCTTCTCCCCCCACCACAGTAGTCGCCTCAGTCCCGTAGTCCAAGTGCAGACCCTCTTTTGCTAACACGTCCAACGTCTAGGGTGGTGAATTTACATACGAGTGAGTTTAGTCTCTTTTTCTTTTTGCCTTTTGCCTTTTGCATTTTGCCTTTTGCCTTTTTCTCTTTCCCTCAGTCTTTCCTATTTCTACTTCTGTTGTTCTGTTGGTAGAGCTTCACACTAACTCTTCAGTACCATCCCTACCATTGGGTTCAATATGAAGCGCGTGCAGAGGAACAACGTGTCGATGAAGTGCTGGGATATCGGCGGCCAGCCACGGTTCCGGCCAATGTGGGAGCGGTACTGTCGCGGCGTGAACGCGATCCTGTTCGTAGTGGACATTGCCGACATGGAGAAGCTGCAGGCGGCGCGCGAGGAGCTGCACTCGATAATGGAACAGCCGACGCTCGAGGGCATCCCGCTGCTCGTGCTGGGCAACAAGTCGGATCTGCCAGAAAAGATGTCCGTGGACGAGCTGATCGACACGCTGGACCTCAAGAGCATTGAGCACCGCGAGGTGTCGTGTTATGGCATCAGTGCCAAGGAGGAGACGAACCTAGAGGCCGTGCTGTCGTGGCTCGTCAACCGGGCAAATCAAAGATAGACGGGCACATGCCGAGTGGTGTGTCCTGTGACCTGTGCCTGTGTGCTGTGTGCTGTGTGCTGTGCTTTGTGTATCTTGTATATCTTGCCTTACCATCTCTCGTCTCTTTCGTCGCCTCATTTTCGTCTCGTCTTTGTCGTTGGCTTGCTGCTTGTTCCGTCTTTCCATATCCTGTTCCGTATTCCCCTAATGTCAAGTTTTCTTTTTTTTGTGCTTCTTGGATATTAGTGTGCTCCCGAGAGCCCCTTTGTTTTCATGTCTTTCTGGTCCTTCTCTTCTCCCCAGTCTGGATAACACGTTGGCTGCTTGCTTTTGGTCTGCTGTATGGCAACCTGTTGGTATTTTGCATTTAGTCTCCTTGCGTTGTTTTGTATCTGTCCCCTACCTGTCTGCTGTACTGCTCGCTCTTGGCTTCCTTCTTATTTCCCTGTTCTTCTCTGTACAGTTTGCCTCTGCCTTTTTGCCTGTCTTCTCATGTCTCTCCTGTCTTTTATCTTTCCTAACGATGACACGACTCTGCTCAAGGACCAAAAAAGAATCACCATTTGGCCGGCAACGACCGATAATATAAATATTGCAATGTCCTAGATGGGCCATATGTGAATAGCTGGCTGTGCAGCTGCATAATGGTGAACAGGGCTGGATATTTGCCCTTGCCAGTGGATAACGTGAAGAAGATGCTGACAAGAGCAGGATGAAGAAAAAACGAAAGAATTGAAAGAAATGAAAGAAATGAAAACCCACACAAGGCTCATCTCGGGAGGCAGCACTCTTATTTATACATCTGTATGTTGACTACAGCACTCAGCACCCAATACCTGCTTCGTTGTCATCTGTGCCAGCTGGCAGCTCGGAACACCGGCCACTCCAAGGACGAACCTTTTATGACAGACGTCGAGGGCTTGACAAGAGCAAAGATACCAAGAGAGCCAATCCCCGGGTGACACTTGCCACGTAGGCGACTAGTCTGTGGTATTTATGGCGTGTAAGATACCAGAGCGAGCACCGTCCGACCGCCACTTCTGATGCATAGCCTAGATTGCCAACGCATCCTGCAGGTTCTATCGAGGCTCTTCTATGTGTGGGAATAGATTGCTACGTAAATTTGGAGACGATACCTACGAAAGCCTACTAAAATAAAGGAACAAACTAGCATGCATTGCTATCTTATACATGATTTGTAGTGCAGCAATAGCGAGGTCGTTGCGAGCATGTAGACCCGAGTATTTTGGTATTCTCGTGGTTCTGATAATCAACTCATAGTCTCTCTATGCTGTGTTGCAACATCGACGATAAATATCTGATCAAACATTAGCTGGAGTGACTATTATCTTTTTTTAGAGACTGCTGTTAATAGTTCACCATGTTACAGCCAAGACATGCACAAATTATTCAGACTCTTGGTATTGCATTTTGCCATACGCGGTGCAAATAGCCATCCATAATAGTGAACAACCTATAGCGACTACTATGACGGAGGTCGACTGCTGGATGGCCGTCCTAGCCGGATCGCGAGATTCATTTCAGTTCTTTTTTTTATTTCCACATCTATTCCCATTCTTTGATGTCTATCCCCGTAGCACCCCTCTTAATCTATTTCTCCTGTTGTTTCTCCTTTTCCGACTTGGCTTCTCCTGACTTCTGTTCGTCTCTCGTTCCGCAATCCCACCCTACTAGGTCCTTGTGCATATGCACTATGACACTATGACACGGGGAGCTACATCAAACCCGGTCAGTGAGCTCATGGCCTGGCCCACACCCAGCAGCTTTAATTAACAGCTATGTTTAGTGATCCGTTTATTCAATTAGATCGGACTACTTCTCGCGACGCGCACCTCCATTGCCTGGCCGAGCATTCCGCATCGCCAGCTACCTTTTCTTCTCGTCTCTCGTCTCTCGTCTCGCTTCTTTCTTCTGACGCTCTTGCTAGCTACTTACAACTTCGCCACCCCCTAACTAAACTGCTCGGCAGCTCTTTTCCTTGTCACGGCGAGTACACCAAGCTAATTAGCACGCGACCATCGGCTCACCGGCTAGGCTACGAAAAGACCAAACGACTATTTACATTCAACGGCCCGTCTTTGCCTCGCGACGCTTTCAACATCGACCTTCGTTCCAACCCTCGTTCCAACGGTGTCAAACTCGACCTGTGCATAACTACGACCATGTCTGCCGACGACTCTGGACCGCTGGGCTCCTGGCTCGCGACGCTCGTGGTGCCCGTCTTCTTTTCCTCTGGCGTCATCGTGCGCATCATCTCCGGGATCTTTGTGAGGCTCTCCCCTCGTTCCAGCGCCCTACATCCCGTGCCCAAGAACCCCAACAGCGTTGCTAACCGACAGATCGCACTTGGAATCGCCTTCCTCGCACCCATTGTTTTCCTCATCACTTTCGACATCTGCCTCTGGCTGTGGCGGCTCTACTCGCTGAGCCGAAACGCTTTCCTGCGACGACAGCAGCTGATCCGCGAAGAGCAGCGTGAGAGGCGGCAGCTGCTGCAGCAGCAACTCCAGAAGCAAAAGCAGCAGAAACTGCAGAGCCTACAAAAACAGCGAGATGCACCGTCAAAGGCGGCGGCGGCAGCATTGACAGCAGCAGCAGCAACGACAGCAACGACAACGGCGACACCGGCAGAAACAGCAACACGCCGACCGTAGTGGCAACCACATGGAGACATTCTCTACCTTTCTTACCGCGCTCGATACTTTTCTTTATTTCTTACCAACAAAACTCACTTCCTACGAAGCAGCGATCACTAATATATATACCCATACGAGCGACTGAATCAGAGGGAGACAGAGACTGGAAACCCAAATGGATGTATCTCTAGTATGGATGTGGGCCTTCTTTGCAGCCCTAGATTGAAATTCATTTTTGTCTATCATTTTATTACTGTTCAGGAACCAACGTCTTTCGTTTCCCGCTATTCGTTTTGTTACGCTCATGCAATCTGGTTGAGAACCTTGATCAGATCGCCAGTCACGCCCATGGCAGTGACCTCGCCACCAGCACCGGCGCCCTGGATGATCAGCGGGTTGCTGCCGTACCGCTTTGTGTACAGGCTGAAGATGTTGTCGCTGCCCTTGAGCGCTGCGAAGGGGTGCGACTTGTCGAATGTCTGCAGACCGACCTTGAGTGTCTTGGTCGTGACGTCCACGCTGCCCACATACCGCACAACCTTGCCCTCCTTCTCTGCCGCAGCCTTGACCTTCTCCATCTGGTCGTCGTACTGCGGCAGCTTCTCGAGGTACTCGTCGCCGCTCGATGCCGACTCCAGCTCGGCCGGGATCAGGCTCTCGACAGGGAACGATGTGGGCGACTCGACGGGGATGCCGGACAGGCGGGCCAGAATGGTCAGCTTGCGGGCAACATCCATGCCGTTGAGGTCGTCGCGCGGGTCGGGCTCGGTGTAGCCGAGCTCCTTGGCCGTGGTGACCTCGGCAGACCACTTGCCGGCCGCGACGCCTGGGGCCGGGTTGGCGGGCGCAAACGAGTTGAAGAGGAAGGACAGGGTGCCGCTGAAGATACCCTCGATCTTGGTGATCTCGTCGCCAGTGTCGACGAGGTCATTGACGGTCGAGATGAGGGGCAGGCCGGCACCGCACGAGGCCTCGTGGTAGACCTTGGCGCCAGAAGCGGCGGCCGAGTTGAAGATGTCCTGCCAGAGCTTGAAGGAGCCGGTAAAGGCCTTCTTGTTGGGGGTCACGATGCTGATGCCGCGGCTCAGGAACTGGGGGTAGGCATCGGCGACGTCCTGGGACGAGGTGTTGTCGACAAGGACGACCTTGGAGGGGGCGACGGCGAGGTAGTCGACGAGGGCGGGCAGGGCGAGCGGCTTGGTCTCGGAGGCGGCAAGGGCCGCAGTGGCGCCGGCAATGTTGATCTCGGCATAGTCGGGCGAGTAGACGGCCTTCTTGCTGGTGGTGATGTAGCAGAGGCTAAGGCGGACGGCCGGGCGACGGGCGGCCAGGGCAGCAAGCTGGCCCAGGAAGCACTTGCCAACGCCACCGGCGCCTGGTTGCGGTCAGTACGAAGAAGTAGGCAGTGGGGGGTTTGTGAGAATGACGGATTGCTGTTCGACGAACGACTTACCAATAATGGCAATAAAGACTTGCTTCTGTGCAGACATTGTGTTGGCTGGAGGGCAATGATGCGGTAGATGAGCTGAAGCCGAGTGAATGGGGAAGGAGGATAAGGCAAGGCTCCGGGCGATTGAGAGGCGGGGTGTAGGCACGGCAGGACGGACAAAAAACTAGTGAATTCTAGAATACTACGGAGTAATAAGAAACACAGCGACGATATCGGACCAGGGTTTGGCGGAATGGAGTCACAGCTGCGAACTGCCATTGCGATTGAGGTGGGGTAAATAGGTATTCTTTTTGCTATTTTAATAATCGACTGGGTATGCGAGAGATCGATGAATTCTTTGATTTTTATTGGACTTGTTTAATAGTTCTGATTAGCGCGCAGCCATTTGAACGAGCCAGGAACTGCTGTATTGCTTGCCGACATTACACATACACACTACACATTACACATTACACAGAACATGGAAGCATGGAAACATGGAAGCACGGACGGCGTCAACGGTGAGAAACCGATCGTGAGCTTTGGAATCAGGTTCACCACTGGCCGATGAGCAAGATAACACCCAAGTACGGAGTAATACTCGTGGCAAGTGGTGCTGTTTGGGCGCAGGGCCAAGAACACAGCCACGGACAGCGTGGGTGACAATACTAGTGCGCGAAGGAGTAGAGTAGCAATAGATGCAATATACGAGACAGCCGGTGGACGGATAGCGGTAAGAGAGCACGAGAGGCAGGCAGTAGACAACATCTGCAGACGGAAGAGGAACAGCTGCGGCACGGACCAATGCAACCAATGCGAGACCTGCCACCCGTTGCCCGATTACGTAGGCTCTCGTGCTGTCAAAGTGTGCATCCGTCGATCATCTCGAATAGCCAATCTGGACAGGGGGGGGATGAGAAGAAGACGAAAAAAGAGAGCTGTTGTGAATCAACTGATTAAGTGCGTGCATCTCGCATTGCTTGGTAGTCGTGCCGGTCGTGTGCCTCTCGTGCCTGTCCCATGCTCGTCGAGTTGAGAGGGCGATTATGTGAAGCCAGCAAATCTACCCTAGGAATGGCGTTCGGCCAGGCACTTTGTAAACATTGCTCACATAGAACCGACTCAGCCCGTGACTAGACAAAAGCCAAGACTCCAAGGAGGAAAGGAGCGGCACAAAAGAAATGAGTCCCAAGTGACGAGAAGAGCACTGAAGGCTGCGCTGAAATCACCGACTGCAGACTGCAGACTGCAGACTGCAGAGCAATTTCTTGCCTCTTCTGATGAGCATCCGGGCAGGCGACCTCGCGACCTCGGCGGCATGTTCCGTAGTCTCGATCCCCGGTTGATGCTTAATTGCTTATTGTACATGAGATAAAATACATCCCAGTCTCTACTGCCGGTGAACCGACTCTTTGCAAAACTGCATACGCCTGGAAAACTGGCGCCGGATCTCTGCAAGGAGCTTCCGTAGTTTCACCCAGGGGCGTCGAGTCGCATGTTGGCCGACGTCACCGCAGCCCGATGCCTCCTGTCAGGCAGATGGTGTCAAATTGACTCCGTAGAACATACCCTGTGCTTTGCTCGTATTCTTGCTGTATTCTTGCTGTATTCTTACTGCGCAAGTCAGCATCTCGTCATACATTCTCCCTTATTTTCTACATAAGCCATTGAAGATTCTACAGCGAGAGGCGACGTTGGGCGCGTGACTGACTACCCAGCCTCCAGCCACACAGCCAGTCGTCCTTTTCTATTCCGATTCCATCCTGGGTTTCCGGCGCTTTCTGTCGTACATACTACCCGGCATCACGTTATCTGGGCTACACACGTTGGATCTGACCTAAGAAACCAAGGCTTGGCCGCTTGAAACCCTCTGGATCCTCTGGATCCTCTGGATCGCTCCGGGAAACATGGCAATGCAGTTCTTGTGAACTACTAGTGAGAGGCCATCAATAAAAGAGACAAGCAGACAAGACCAAGAAGAACCGCCAGATGCTGGGCAGCTCGGCGGCTCACCTTTTTGCCTTTGCCATGATCACTAAACGAAGCACTAGGCAAACTACGTAAGCCACTAAAGCCAGACAACTCCGCAGACCAGCTCGCCTTGGCCCCCTCTTTTCGTACCAATCGCACCTATTGCGCTAGCCCGACTGCTGTGCTAACAGAGCGTGCAGAGCTGCAAGGAGCAGAGCTAAAGCCTAAAACTATGGGAACACGCCCACCCGACCACACTAACGCAAGCTCTGATCAACCACAGCCCCAGAAGCAGAGAATAAGAGAGATAGCCCCATAATAATCATATGCCAGCATGCAAACGGACGGTGTCTCGCCTCCCCCCCCCTCTGTAGCCTCTGGTCTGGCTACTCTTATTTTCCTTTTCCTTTATATTATATTTCTTTGTTTCCCGCATTCCTTCACTCCCTTCCTCTCTTCTTTTGTTTCTCATTTCCCGCTCTCGTTTATCGTTTCTCTCTCCCACAATCCACAGCCAATCTGAACATCATCTGTTGTTGTTCTACTGTCAGCCCAATCACCTGCATCTCGTCACATCGATCGCATCGATCGCATCGTCCGACTTGTTTGCCATCTCAACATCTCTTACGCGCCACTGATTTTCTTCGCTTGGTCGCACGCCGCCGCCATCGTCGTCTTTAGGTCACCCACCAAATCATTAAAACATCACCATCTCAGCCAGCACAATGGCGCCCACCGTCCAAGCCATGTCTGAGCTTGCTGCTCGGTATGTGTGCCACATCGCACCCTCGTAGCCTGTGGCGCGACATCATACTAACTGCATCGCAGCTACTACTCCTGCCCGTCCGGCTACTACTACCGCAACGGCTACTGCTACAGCCGCTCCAAGTGGAACCAGTACGGCCGCTGGATCGTCGCCGCCATCGTCATCGTCTTCTTCATCCTCATTCTCCTGCTGCTTGCCGTCCGCGCCCGCAAGCGCCGCTCGCAGGGCAGACCGTCGGCCTACGGCACCGGCTGGATGGGTGGCCGCTTCAACGGCGCCCCGCCCCAGAACCAGGCCGCTCCCCAGTATGGCGCCAACTACTCTACAGCACCGCCGCCGCCCGAGTACTCGCAGCAGCCCCCCGCCGGCTTCCAGCAGCCGTACAAGCCGTTTGAGGGCCAGAACACCGGCACCACCTACAACAGCAACCAGGGCTACTACGGCAGCGGCCAGCCCCAGGCCAACGGCCAGGGCCCCAACGACATCCAGCTGCAGCAGCCCACGCAGGCCTACTACCCGACGCGCAGTGGTGCTGCCGACGATTACGCGCCGCCCGAGGGCCCGCCGCCCACCAAGCACTAAACGTGCCGCCGAGGATACGAGAATAGACTGTGCCCGGCTTATTAATTTTCAATGAAGATAGAGGGACACGCTGGGCCTTGTCCTTGATGCTTGTATCTACATTTTCTGCATTTGTCTGCTTCTGTCTGTTTCTATCTGTTATTTTTATTTACTGTTACCCTCTTGTGTTCAATCTTTTACTGTTCTATCCCTACGCCGTTAATTGTTTTATTGTTGCTTGGTTACTACCATCATGGCGTTTGAGAAGTGAGGGAACCGGTGGACAAGACAGGTCAAACTGCACTTTCGAGGCGTCTTACACTTTCATTGACGCAACCACCTTACGATTACCATATAATAGGATTATGCCTCCACTTTCTGCACATGTTCTCTGCTTCTTGCAGCTCCTTGCTGTGCCGTAATGTGTCTGTCTCACCGGCTTGGCACTGAAACATGGCAGCGCCTCATCAGATGCAGCATGGACTGCAGCAAGGACTGTATCACTTCAAGTTCGTAAAGTTCGTAAAGTTTGTAAAGTATGCTCAGCGTCAAGACAAGGGCCTTTGCCAATGGCTTGCCTATCCTTGATTTTGCATCAGCAATTACATGTACGAGCAGTACGACACGATGACGACCACCGACCGGCCGACTCGAGTCGACACCAGTCTTCGTACGCTGTTCATCTTTGAAAATGACAAATGACACCACAGTGATAGCCTCGCGCATGTGCCCGACAACACTCGACTGACAGGGTTTGACGGGAGAACAGTCTAACAGGACGGGCCCGCCAAAAATAAGGTTAAGTGCACTGCTCACTTAATAATGATGCAATGTTTGACACGAGCCATGGCGGTGTCCGGAGTATGGAATCTTCAGCATTGAGCAAGACAGCCGAGACAGCCAGCAGGTATCTTGGTTTAGGTCAGATAACTCAGTTCCGAGTCTCTGATCGAGTGTGGCGCTGCACCCAACTACCCGGTGCCGTATGCCGCAACCATTACTGGGAGGCCGCCTGACCGACGTGGCCGTATTACGGGATTTGGGATTATCCCCAGACTGTCTCTAGTCCACCCACATATGCTCCGTAATCTTGCAGCAGACCACCAGCCCAGTCACGTTATCTGCCAAGTGCCGAGCCCAATGGGGAAATCAGAGGACGATCTGTGTTCTGCGTGTGGCGGTGCGCACGCCACATAACTGGATGAGTCAGCATAATGTAAAGGATCAACAGGGGTGTTTTGGGTTGGGTTTAATCTTATTTTTATTCCAGTTTTACACATTGTGAATCCTTTGATGTAGATTTTATTCGGTGATATCCTAAGTTGTCTATTCTTTGGCACATCGTAGAATGTCCATGAAGTATTCCAGCTGAACCAAGAGGAGAGGCCAAAGATACACAGTAACACAAGCACCTAGACATGCAACACAAATGTGTCTTGATATGTTATAATCTTTATCAAAGTACTCGCATCAACGAGGCCACTCTACTTACCCTGCGGCATCTCCATAGATACAAAAAGGGATAATTGAGATCGGTGAAGAGATAAGAAGAATATATACCTCAGAAAAGCTAAAGGCCACCCTGAGACATGTCTGATTCTACGAGTCTGGTTGCATAATTCAATAGTTTCCAATATCGACTCTGTTATATCGTCAATCTCACAATCTCGGCATCACCCGTCGTTGGAAATTACACTTGCAAACAGCACGATATCACCATGAGCGCGTCATCTACTATCTACTATCATCGACTGCCCTATATCTGTAGTGTGCCTCTATGTCTGCCTTGTGTCCAGAGTAATATCGCAATGTCCCATCCCTTGTCTGTCCTCTTTTTCTTCCTTGGTCGCTAGGGCGGCTTGGCTGCGTTTTGAGTCTCTTCTCGGCATCGTAAATGACGATATGCGGTCAGGTCTTTTATTCTCGTTCCGTTTGACCTCCGTCTCTCTCTCTCTGTCTTTCTTTCTTTTCTCCCCTCTCTCTCTCCTCTCTCTCTCCTCTCTCTTCCTTCCATTGTTCTACTGCCCTGTAAGGAGTAATGCGCCGTATTTCCACATCCTCCTGCCCGTCGTCCCTTTTAATCCTCCGTTTAATGACGTTTGCTCGCTTGGCACCGTTCTCTTACTTTGCCTTTGGCATATTTCGACTTGCATTTCGACAAACAAACCGGTCCCATTCGCTCTCGGGCCCGTTCACAGCCTCAACTCCAAAACATCTCGTCCAATGCTACCTTCTCACACAACCCTCACACAAAGCGGCGGCCTGCTGTTCCGGCCTATGTCTCCGCCTCTACGTTGTGTAGTATTCATTCCTATCTTATCACGCACATCTCTTCTGCTGCCCTCTTTTCCGTCTTACTCTACCTCCGGTGCTGCCGCCACAGAACACACTACAAGGTCCCCTACCCTGTGACTCCTGTCATTCGCGCTATTGCTGTTTACAAAACTCTCCGTAATGAGGTCCCCTTCTCAATTTCAATTGTATTCCGTATTGTCCTTTTCTGCCTTTCCGTCAGTAGGCTACGGCTGTCGCCATATAAGCTATCTCGCCTCTGTGCTATCCTCTGTCTGCCCCAGCTGCCCCTTCCCACTGCATAACAGGGCAAAAGGGCACCATGCACATGCCGCGCTTCCTTCCATAAGCATAAGCGTGTTAAGCGTATCGACCGTAAAAGTGAGATAGAGCGTATTCAGGGTCCTGACGGAGTAGTGTGGCAGGTGGGTCTGTCTGGGATCCCTTCATCCCTGTTGGCTTTCCACTCCACGCACTCTCCAGCGACACGCACAAAGTGACACCCACTGTCGTCCAAACTCAACCCACTATCTCTACACTAAACCCACTAACGGCACGCTAAAACCCGTACCTGCATATCTGCGTGCCGGTCGCCGCTTCCCACCGTTTCGCTCTTTCCCTCTTCCACACTCTGCCCTGTTCGCACCTTCCCGCTTCTGCCTTCCCTGGCCATTCCTCACGAGGGCTTTTGCGCCGCCGAACAACCCCTGAATCTGCCGCTGCATCCCCATCTCGTCCCTCGCATCGCGCTCCCACGCTCCCAATCTTGTCTTCTTCCTTTTCACACTTCTCACGCCATCTTCTCTTGTCCAAGGTCCTGTCCGCCCTCCTCCCATCCTCCTCTTCAGATCTTCTTCCGGATCTCCTATCCAGGCAACTAGTCGTCGATCCGACTCTTTTCTCCGTCTCGTGCCTTTTTCCTTTCCATCCCATCCATCCCATCCCATCCCGTTTTCCCTGTTTCTCAAGCAGTGCTTTCATTTCTCGATTTTCCTCTTTTCCCTTTCCCTTGTCTGTTCCTTTGTCTATATTCTATTCTCATCCTTTTCGTCTGCTTCGTGTCCCTCTACCTCACTCTTCCTTCTTCTTCTCTCTACCTCGACTCTGTCTTACTTGCTCGACTTCCTGTCTCACTCGCCGCCTTGCTCTTTATTCTCACATTCCTCGTCCTCATCTGGCCACTCTCTTTTCGCAGTCTTCTGCTTTCATTCTCTCAGCATTCCTTCTACAGTCTTGACATTCTTGCTTCTTTCTCTTCTTACTTTCCTTTCTTCGTCGCTCCCTTTCAACGGTCGCTTCCTCGGCTCGACCTCAACTCGGTTCTGCTTCAACTGTCGTATTACAACCTACTCCCGCCTGCTCTTCGCCTCCTCTCTCGTATCGACTATACGGCGCCTTCATCCTTTGTCGCTTCACGAGATTCTGTATGGCTTAGCCACAACCCGACACCCCCCTCATTCGCATCTACACCCACTTTGCATCTCTCATCGACAATGGGGTCTGCATAGACACAACGATTCTCTCCCCTGATCCCTATATCTCTCTTGGCTTTCCTCACAAGCCAGGTCATCCCAGCCGCCTCAAAGCACCAAGCATCGACCTCGCGATCGCAGTAGACGCCTCCGTCTTGGGACTCTGATTTAATAACAACGACAGCAAATCCGTGCGGCAGCGCCGCAGATTTGATACACATTCGCTCACCCGCTCTTCCTATTCTACACTACCTCACTCACCCCCAAGCTTTCGCCCAACATGCCGTCAATCGATACCGCCATGGCCCAGAGCCTCGTCACAAGACGCTCCTTTCTCGATGTCTTTGCCGCCGCTATGCAACCCGTCGTTTATGGCCGCTCTGTCTCTGAGGTCTCCGACAAGATCACCGATGTCAAGACGGCCTTTTCCAGCTGGGACAACTGCATGAAAGCCGTCTACTGCAAGTGGCCTGTAATTGCGGTCATCATTGTTGGTGGTCTCATCCTTCTCTCTATCGTTTATTGCATTGGCCGCTGTCTCTGCTGTGGTCTGTCGTGCTGCTGTGAGTGCTGCTACTGCCTCAAGTGCTGCGGCAACTGCATGGGTTGTTGCGACCCGCCGCGCGGCAAGAGGAACAAGTACCTCGACGAGCCCTACATTCCTCCCCACCAGGGATACCGTAATGAGCCACCTATGGCCGCCGGCGCAATCCCACGCTCGGCGGCTGCTGCCAATCCTATCTACAAGGCGCCCATTCATGACACCCCCCAGTTTGCTAGCTTTGACGTTAGCAAGACTGCTGGCCATGAGGATGCACTTCCCGTCATGCCTACGTGGGAGACTGCTAGTAGCAAGAAGGTCTACCTCGAGGAGGAGGAGGTCGAGATGAACAACCTCAAGAAACCCGATGGCACAAGAGCCGTCTCGCCGCTCCTAGAGATCAAGACCCCTTCGCCAGGCCCGGGCCCCTCAAGCCCCAGCCCTCTCAACAGCCCTAGCCCTATCGGCAACGGCAACTTCCCCAACAGCCCCTACGCCCGGTCAGCATCTGTCAACACCTTTGGTTCCGGTGGCCACCCAGCCGTTTCTAACGGCTACCTGGCTGCCGGTGCCATCCCGCCCGCAAACGGTGGTATGAACGGCAACAACATGAACGGCATGAACAACATGAATGGCTACAGCATGAACGGCATGAACGGCAACAACATGAATGGCATGAACGGCAACAACATGAACGGTATGAACAACATGAACCGTGGCATGAACGGCATGAACAACATGAACGGCATGAACAACTTGAACGGCATGAACGATCAGTATGGCCGCAGCTCTCCCGCAAACGGTTACAACGCAAACGGTTACAACGCCCAGCAGACTGGTGTGGCCGACTATGGTGTTGCCGAGCTTGGTGGTGACCAGACCAACAACGGCTATGGTGCGCCAGCAATGGGTGCTATGGGCGCTATGGGTGCTATGGGCAATGGTAGACAGGGACCCGCGCGCAACGGCTTCAACAACCAACAGGGTGGTGGCTACGGCGGCAGCCCGGGCCCTCAGCAGCAGGGTGCCTATGGCGCACGCAACGCCCCGAACGGTGGCAACGACTACTACAACAACAACAACCAGAACAACCGCAGCGTTAACAACAACACGCCCATGGGCTATGACATGGATAACCGAGCTCCCACTATCCCGGAGCTTGGTGATGGCAGCAGTGTTTCTCCCCAGGGCTATGGCACGGATAACCGCACACCGGATATCCCAGAACTTGGTGGTGGCGAATTGAGTGCCAGCCCTGCTCCTAGATACGCTACTCCCCAGGGTGCTCCCCAAGGTGGCCCCCAGGGTGGCCCTCGCGGCCCTGGTCCCCAAGGCGGTCCTCGCGGTCCCGGTCCCCAGGGAGGTCCCCGTGGACCGGGCGGACCGGGTGGTCCTCAAGGCGGTCCCGATCGTTACGGTAACCCTAGCCCTTACGGCCCTGGCAGCCCTGGCCCTCAGAACTCGCGGACACCTGTCAATAACGGTGGCCGCCCGATGATGAACAACCGGCCACCACCCCAGCGTCAGTACACCGGCAATAGTGGCGGTCCTGGCGGCGGCCCCGGCTTCAACAACATGAACAACAACCGCAGCAACGATGGCAACTACGGCAACGCTCCCGTGTCACCACCTCTACAGAACACGGCCGGCTTCGACTTCAGCTCTGGCTACAGCCGCCCCCAGACCCGCGAGGGCGAGACTTCTACCAGCCCCGGCGGTTTCAACAGTGGCAACAACGGTTACAATAACACTGGCGGCAGCGGATACGGCAACAACAACAGTGGCTACGATAACCGTCCCATGAACAACAACGCCGGCCCACCACCATTGGCCCAGCCACAGCCAAACCGTGCAGCCTACCAAGGGTACCGGGCGTACCAGGGCTAGAGTTATGACTACATTGAGTAGTGGGCGATATAGGATCTAGAGACTCAAAAGTGAGCCATTTCTTTTGCATTATCTCGGCCATCTTGTTTCTTGGGTTTGGTCACGTACTTGGGTACTCGGCGTTTATGACTGTTCTTTTCTTTTTCTTTTCTCATTTCCTTTTTCTTTTTCCATTATTCATTCACATCCCAGGAGTTTGCTAGATGCATTCATCACATTGTATGACGGAGTTATATCCCTTTCTTTTTGTTGTACTTTTCTCTACCTCTTCTACTACTACTTTTGGAATATTGGTGTTTGCCGTCTACGATGGCTGCTTCTTTTTGGATCTTCCATTGGTCATTTTCGTATACCACGCATCTTTTCTACAATGATATCCATACTATTGGTTTCTCTTTTGAATATTTTCTCTCGTGACGTTCACAGCATACTCGCTCGTGCCTGGCTAAAAATAACTTCTTTCGATTGCTTGTGACCAACCTGCCTTGTCCCGGTGGCTTGCTCTGTTTGTTGCACCGATATCCTTGTTACTTGTCTTTATTATTGTTGTCACTTCAGCTCTTGGTTTTTGTTGATTCATTTGATTAGACCCCTCTACATAAACTCAGCAGGGGTGTCTACTTCTGTCATGGTTCTCTCGGTGTTACCATCGCCAATGTCTCTCAACGCTCGGCAAAGTGTGGAAGCACAAACGAGACAGGCGACATGCCCCTGGTCCAGATCTGAAGAGAGACGCGACGCATGTCTTTATGTTGGTGAGTCTATCTCTCTTGTGCGAGCCGCATTGTTTTGTCTTCTTCCTGGCGCTGCTGGCTCGCTGACTTCTCTGTATTCATATTATGGATGTTGCTAGCCGATGACGGGAGTACGCAATAGATGCCCTGCTCTTGTTTATTATGGTCTCATCTTCCTGCTACGTAGACAGCCGAGGCCGCGCCGTGCTTAGAGGCTTGTGGCAGGCGAACAGAGAGAAACAGCAGGGTGATGCCGCCTTGCCGATTCCTCTCGTCTTTTATCTCTCAGAAGGTCTTTTTAATCATTTCCAAGTCTTCCTCATCTCTTCAACATGTGTCCGTCCCAACAGTGTTCCTGTACGTGGTGCTGGCGGCGAGTGTTGCTTGCAGGGTTGCTGGTCCCTGGATAGATGCAGGTACAGATGCGTACGGTGCATGCTGAGGCGTGCTTCAGCAGCTGCATGCACAAGACATGACGTGCAGCAGTAACGGTGATGCAGCCAGCACTCTGATTATCGTGGTCCATACAGTCGTAGAGCCAGCATCGCCACCAACATTATGCAAGCTCCTGCTCACTCTCCCAATATCTGATGGAGCCCATTATCACATTTGAATCTATCTTCCGCAATGTTCCAAAGCGGTGTGAAGCGAAGGACTGCAAGCGTGACCGGGTCCCTCACCCGTACCGACGTCCTTCTCCAGTCCCAGCACCGCTCTGTCTGCTTCTGTCGTCCAGTGTCTAGCCACGGTGTCTTGCGTCGTCTCAAGTCTCTGTAAAACCAAGTCAGGCATGCCGCCAGACATAAAGGTTTGCCCACGACACAGTCCATTATACAGGGTCTAGATCCGCCGGCCTGTCCTGTCCTGTCTCGTCTCGTCCTTGCCTGCCAAGGGCCATGGCAGACGCCCTCTCTTTGCTTCCACAGCCCATGCCGCTCGTAGGCCCCTTGTCGTTCGCTGTCTCCAGCTTCCCGCCATATTGCTCGTGTTCCTGCGTGTTCCCGGCTCCCGTCCATCCTCGCAGCTGCAATCAAGCTCCGGATCTCCCAGAAAAGGCAAAACACGGGACAACCAAACAATATGGCTGGGCTGCGCTAGACCCATCGGCGAAGTCTTGTGCGTCTCATCCCTCAATATATCTTCATTCTTTCTCATTTCCCGTGCTCTGCCCAGCTCTCGGTAGCCCTGGTCTGTCCTCAGCCCTTCGATCGAGGCTTTGCGGTGAGCTTTTCTTCTCTGGAGATATAAGAGCCGGGCGTCACTCCCTTCGCTCTTTCCATCTTCTTGTCTCGACTGCACACGCTCTTTTGCTCTTTCCTTTTCCGTCATACCGCCGACGTGGGCCGATTGTATGCCGTATACCGCGCTGCCGCTCGTTCTTTCCTCTGCATCAGTTCAAGATAGTCGCTCCTTCCAGTTCACACGTCCTGCCCATCGGCCCGAGCATACGTCACTACTCCTTCTGACTCTCTGCTACTCCCTCTGGCTCTCTGCTACTCCCTCTGACTCTCTGTCACTCTGCCATTATCTACTCGGTTTGCCTCTCTTACTCCCTTCTCACTTGTTCCTATTCTTCGTTATCACAACCCCACGGGGTATTCCGTTTCTCGACATCGCCATTAGTCTCGACGCCTCTACCCCATCGCCACCAATACTCCCTTACATCTGCGTCACCCTCTTATTATTCGAGCAGCCCCCTCATACTACGGTGTGATGGCACATCTATACGTGACGTGGCCCTTGTCGACGGCCAGACTTTTGTTTGTTGCCGCCGTCTTTGTTGCTGCACTGGTCCCGACAGTCTGGGCGACAGAGGAGCCAGCACCCTACAACTATGGCTTTGACGTGCACGAGCAGCTGTCCCGACGCTCGCTCAAGCCCTACAACCCAGACACCCCGTTTGTCGTCAGCGGTATCGCCAGTGGCAGCCAGCAAGGAAGCAACAAGCCCAAGGTATATCCACGCCAAGAGGTCAGGGAGATGGAGAAGAACGCGGACCTGTGGACCTTGTACATTCTAGGGCTCAGCATGATGCAGTACACCCCTCAGTCGCAGCTGCTGTCCTACTACCAGGTTGCTGGCATCCACGGCGTGCCATGGGTTGAATGGAACGGCGTTGCACCCAAGTCGGGCAGCGAAAACACGGGCTACTGCACGCACGTCTCGGAGCTCTTTCTAACTTGGCACCGGCCATACCTGGCTCTCTACGAGGTGAGTTGGAATAGACGCTTGCCTTCATGATAGTCCGTGACATCAGTTGCTAACTACAGGTCACAGCAAATCCTCTTCTCCCTTGTTGAGTATATAGCGTCTCTCTACAAAAACGAGACGGAGCGGGCACGGTACGAGGCTGCTGCAGCTCAGTTCCGGATCCCCTACATGGACTGGGCCGCCCAGCCTCCAACCGGAGAGAGCGTTCTTCCCAACAGCGTTGGCAGCAGCCCATACGTGAAGATCACCGGTCCCAATGGCGTACAGCGCATTGCTAATCCGCTCTACACGTACATGTTCAAGCCGCTCAACACCACCATGTTTATTGAGAACCCGGTAAGCCATGATGAAGCTACTCTTATCGACCGTTTATGCTGTTAGAAAGCCTGCTGACACAGTGAAGTATGACCTGTGGGTTACAACTGTTCGGTCGCCAACCACACAGGATGCATCAGCTGGATCCAACAACACCGCCGTGTCTCTGGCCCTCAACCAAAACTTCCAGTCCATCCAACAACGGCTATACACGCTCTTCTCAAACTACCAGAACTTCAGCACATTTAGCAACGAGGCCTGGATCCCGACATCGTCAAGCGACAACTATGACTCGCTCGAGTCTCTTCATGACACCATCCACACCCTCACGGGCCTCCAGGGGCACATGGCATGGATTCCGTTCTCGTCTTTTGACCCTATATTCTTCCTCCATCACTGTATGGTTGACCGCGTCTTTGCCCTGTGGCAGATTCTGAATCCAGAGTCGTGGGTCATGCCGACCGAGGCCGTCCTGGCCAGTTACACGACATCCGAAGGCGAGATCCAGGACTCGCAGACCCCTCTGACACCATTTTACAAGTCTGCAAACGGCACTTTTTGGACGTCGGATGATATTCGAGACATGGGCGTCTTGGGATATACATATGACGACATGATGGATTTTCCACGCTCGAGTTTGCTCGCTACAAACTCGACGACGCAGGGGCAGGTCGGAGCGCTGATCAACCGTCTCTACGGCTCATCCAGCCCCGCGACCCTGGGCATCATTAACAGCGAAGGCTACAAACGCAGTTCCAGTGACTCTTCTGGTCCTGCCCAGCCGCTTGGTCTCGCCGGGCCGCACCGTGCACCGTCCTCCGTTGTCGTGAACAACGTGTACCGCGAGTGGGTAGCCAACATTCACGCACCGAAGCAGGCACTCAACAGCACCTTTTTTGTTGACCTTTTCCTCGGGGGAAGCCAAGTGCCGGCTGGTGACCCGTCGGCTTGGGCGTATTCACCCGCCCTTGTCGGCACAATGAGTGTCTTTGCCTCGCCCAGCGGTCTGTCCATGGCCGGGATGGATATGAGCGGCGGCCATACATCGGGCGTGGTGCCGCTGACATCAGCCCTGGCCCAGAAAGTGGCCAGCGGTGAGTTGGCCAGCCTTGATCCCGAGGCAGTCGAACCATACCTGCACCAGTTCCTGCACTGCGGCGTGGTGACGACGGGCGGCACAGAGGTCGCACCGTACGATGTGCCTGGGCTTGGTGTCACGATTGTGAGCTCGCGTGTGGAAGTGCCGACGAGCGCCGAAGAGCTGCCGCGCTGGGGTGCTGTCACGGACCATTTCGATCTTGTATGATCTACAGGATCCTAGTTATTGTCACATGGCTATATTTGGACATGTTTGCGGAGATCTGCCGTCTCGTTATTTTGTTTTCCTGCACTTGATATTTGATAGTTGTCCTGCATTTAGTTGAAGAGAAGTTTTTTTCAATCTACAGAACCCTCACATCATTTCAAAGCGGCAGAGAGACGTAAAGAAGCACAGAGACGTAAAGAACAATGTTGAAGATGGGCCATCAAAGCAAACTATATACACGAATCGAGGATAACATAAAACAACAACAAGTACACTGCCGTACAGACCATACGAGGGCTGCAGCATTATCCCAAAGGCCCTCTCTGCCATAACAAGCCAGTCCGATATCCAATTATGCTTGGACAATATTAATGCTCAATCCAAAACCAAACTATATTTTTCAACGCCATTCCTTTCTTCGTATTTCTTTGAACGTCGTCCGGACGAGTCGATCGCACGGCTCCGAGATTAATACTTTTGCTAGTCTTTTAATCTTTCCTTGCTGGCAATGTCGTCGAGTGCGTCCTTGATCAGGAAGCTATGTCGGTTAGTGTCTTCACAGTGCACTCGAGCAAACGCTTGGGAGAGGCTCTTGAACTTGAAGAAAGGACTTACTTGTACCACAGAATGGTAGGGCCGATGGTGCCCAGGTGCCACAGCGAGTGCGCATCAAAGATGCTGAATGCTGGCGGAAAGTCGAACAGCTCGAGGCTCATGGTCAGCATCACCCATGCCACCGCAATGCCCGGCCACACCGCCCAGAACCGCCGCGTCCGCACAAATGTCCGGTACGAGAACCAGCTCCACAGCGCGTTCTGCAGCACGCCGCACAGCACATTGGCGGCCATGTTGTACCCGTAGTCCCAGCGCACAAGCGTCAGGAAGGCCACATGCGCCGCGTACAGGCACAGGCACGCAAGCGTCCATACCGACCGCAGCGACTCGTGCGCCGCGCGGTCCAGCCGGAACACGCGGACAACAGTAAAGTACAGGCCGTACAGGACCGAGGCGCCGGCGGCAAAGTAGTCGAGGCGCTCCGTGAGCACAAAGTCGCGCGTGTGGAAGATGGAGCTGAAGGTCCACGAGGCCATGCCGACAGTGCCAAAGCCAACGTACCAGGGCCGCAGCGAGTAGGAGGCGGGCACCTGGCGGCGCAGGCGGCGCAGGCCGGCGACATGGGCCCACAGGTTGCCGAGCGAGAAGGCGACAGAGGCGGGCTCCTGGATGCCCCAGAGGCGGTAAAAGGGCCACTTGCCGTGGAACTGGACGAGGCCGAGGTCGTGGGTGATGCGGTGGCTGGAGATGATGCGCTGGCAGGTCTGGTCGCACTCGCTCGCGCAGTTCCAGAGAAGCAGGCGCAGATGGAAGGCTGTCATGTTAGCATGTTAGCATAGCTCCGTGGGGGCATGGTAGAGGACTGCCTGTTTGGCACATACGGATCGGGGTTGCTGGCTTGTTGACGCCGCAGTTCTCTTGCTTGCACACCTAAGAAGAGTTAGCGAACCATGCTAGGACAAGGGTGGACAGCGTCCGAGCCGCAGAGCCTCAAAGCTTCAGAGCTTCAGAGCTTCAGAGCTTTGGAGCTATAACGCTTTAACGCTTTAAAGCTTTAGAGCTGCATTGTGCTTGCAAAAGGCAGTGTAGTTACCTCCATGCAGTCGCGGAACTCGGGGAGGCGATCGCCGACGGATGCCGACACGACTGGGACAAGTGCCAGAACGACCACGAGGGCGGCCAGCACGAGGAATGCGCCGGCTGGTCTGCCCGGCCACAGCCCGCGCGTTGCCATGGTGTGTTTGTCGATGTTTGCAAGGATGCTGGGTCGATAAGAACGATGCTCGATAAGATGCCGCAGGAATAAGAGGTGTCGTCGGTGCGCGCGCCGCGGTTGGAGAGGCGAGAGGCGAGAGTCGGGGTGTGTGTCGGGAGGCTCAGAGGAGATAAATAGCCGACGAGAAGCTGAAAAGAACTAGAATAAAGAAGCTCGGGTAAAAGGTCGACAAGAACCTCCGAATTGATGTATGTAAAGCGCAGAGCAGCCCCGGGGCACCAGATACAACCCTATTCGCGTGGCCCTCCCGTGGTCGTGTCCGGAGTCGTCTGTTGCTAAAGCTAAAGCTGGCCGTGGTTGTGGTGGCCCATGAACCGAACAATGATGTATGGCGGTGGAGAGGAGAAGTTGAACGGACACGACGAGGGACCCGCGAGCGACGTCGTTAGGTATGGACGTTAGTGGCTGGTGGGTTCGCGCGCTCTCTCGGTTGTACCAGTGAGCCCGTCCCCTCCAGGATAGGGAGAAGCGCGCTGTCGAATAAAGAACAACCATAACCAGAGTCGCGCTTTGCCCCCCCCCCGCCTTGTTGGCAATTAGACTTCCCCTGAAAAGAAAAGCTGGCGCTCGGCCGAGCCTTGGCTCAGCGTCCCATTGGCTACTGTCATTCCCGACCAGGAGGGTCTGTTCTGATTGACATCAACCCCAAACATTGCAAAGCTCATCAGACATCCAAAGTACGTATCACCAAGCAGAGTTCACAAGTCAGCAACAGTTCGTTCGAGTCAAAATTCCAAGTAAATTAATCCAGTAGTCCAATAGTCCAAAAGGTAAAAGTCAGAAAAGTCCAAAAGGTACAAGTCAGAAAAACATCCCAAAGCTATTGGTAATAAGGAGAAAACATTAGATAAAAGAAAAGACGTTGTTGAATTGCTGCAACTGGACTGAATCCAAGCTGTCGAGCCGATAGATGTTCCCAACAGTAAAAGGGAGGCATAGCAGACAAATGAAATATAAATAAAAGGAAGGTCGACACTCCAGTCCGCTATGAACAAGGCTCCAGCGAACTAGGTGTGGTCAAGTGATGTGTAAAAGATAAAAGGATAAAGTAAAAGTAAAAGCAAAAGCCCAGACCCGAGGTTCCAATGGAGGAACATGCGTTGATGTGATCGTGCTGTGTATGCAGAGAGAAAAGGTCATGAAATAAAAGTATAGAAGAGGGCCGTCATGGCGAGTCTGTACCGGATAGAATACAGACTATGCCAGGGCAAGAAAAGAAAACAAGAATGAATAAGAAAGAGAGATAAGAGAGAAATGAAAAAGAATGGCAAAGGTAAAGCAAACAAGAAAGCATCCCAGCAGGTTCATCTAAATCTGGTCGTCATGTCGTTTGTTCGTAAATTTTCGTAGAAAGAAGCTGGCCGTAAATAATGGTAAAATGGAAAATGAAAGGTCAAAGCATGTCGTGATATCCGAGGAGGGTGAGGAGAAGCAAAGTATGGGTATAGTTACAGTGGCGCCGGTGTGAATAAACACAAGACCGCGCCGTAGTCGTGGATGCATGTCGCATGGCAGTGCACTTGGGCAATGCCTATGCAGGAGAATCGGAGCGGCGGGTGTTGCCACCGCGGTTGTTGATCTCGCGCAGGCGCTGGTCCAGGTATGCCAAACGCGAAGCCAGGTCAGTGCGGCCAGCTGCAGACTTCGGCTGGGCGACGCGCTGCACTGTGGCAAACGGCCGGCTCACTGGCGCCATATCGAGGTCCGCAGTGGACTGGAACAGGCGGTTGGGGAAGCTGAAGCTAGTGTTGGTCTCGGGCAGGCCGAAGGGCGAGCCCAGCCGTGCAGGAGGCTGGGCTGTTGCGTCAAGAAGACTGCCGCCAAACGGGCCGCTGTCCATGTTCAGGTCGCCGAGGCTGCGCATCGTTGGTGCAGCGGTCTGGGTGAGTTCTGGGAAGGCAGTTTCAGCGTCGTCCATCAAAGTCTCAGATACCCGAGATGCAGCCGCGGCAACAAGTGACAGCTGGGGTGCAGATGAAGACGATACCAAAGACGGCATTCTCTCGGTTCTGGGGCTGAATGGGTCGTCGGTATGCGCCGTATTGGCATTGCTCGAGTTGTCCTCGTTTGGACCGAGCGGGAACCCGAAGCTCGAAAAGGCGGATGGCTCAGTGAAGAAGTCTGTGCCGAGACCAGGGCGGCGACGCAGGTCCTGGCTCAGGTGCTTGGTGCGACGCGTCTTCTGAGTGCTCGTCCGGCTGATGCGGACTGGCGACTGCAACGACCTGCGCGGGCCAACGGTGTGTGGCTGGCGTGTGTTTGTCGTGGACAGGCCAAGAACTGCGGCGAGGGAGCTCGACGAGCTCGGGCCGTAGCTGCGTGCTGTGAATGGCGAACCAAGGCGGCGGCGCTCAGCGAACGACGACTCTCCAGATACCTCGGTGGCCGGGGCCGCCGGGGCCGGGTTAAACCCCTCACCGTTAGGGGCGGAAGATGACACAATGTTCATTGCTGCCGCAATACTGGCATCAATGCTAGGGGGTGGACCACTAGGGTGGTACAGGTGAGAGCCCAGCGACCGGTGCGAACGGTGGGAGCTGCGCGAGCTCTGGGGGTTGTAGGAGTTGGTGGCGTTGAACGAGCTGTAAGCACGATCACGGCCCACGCGCGTCAGCTGGGCGAGAGGCCCGTGTGGCTGCATCGTTTCTGATGTGCTGAGTACAAGTGATATAGCCATATCCTTTGTGCCGAAGCTCGACGACGGGAATGCGGTTAGGCCAGACGGGGCGTGGGAGCGCGCGTTCACAGGTGCATTGCTGGATGCATTGATGGGTGCATTGAAGGAAGTTTCGTTCGATACACCAGGTGCCACATGCATATTGCGCGGGCGGGTAGCAGCAGTAGCAGCTGCCTGCGTAAAGGGGGTTGGGCTCCGTGACATATACTGCAAGCCACGTGCGCCACTGCCAGGAGTTGCAGCCTTCTGTCGGCAGAGCTCGCGTAGATGAGCCCGGGTGGCTGCGTTGGTAAACGGCCATTCCATGTAAGTGCCGTTTGCGGTGCTATCCGTCGCTGTCGGCGTGCTGCTTCCACTCTTGGTGCTAGCAGCTCCGTCCCGTGCAGCACCGGCCGTATCAGCACTGTCTGCACTCGAAACTGTCACCGCGGGCACGTTTGCCGACGCGGTATACGACAGCGGTTCTTCTGGTACAGCGGCACCGCTGCTGGCTTTGCTAGTGCTGTTGCTGCTAGCTCTGGCCATGGCTTTGGCGCCCTTCCAGCTGCGCTTGGCTTCGCGTGCGACGCGCAGGAGAACACCGTGTGGCGGGACACAGCTCTTGCCCACCCGAAACGGTGTAACCTTAGGGTCCTGCAGGTACAGGATATACGTTGCCCAAAGATGCGCGCTCATGGCCTTTGTCAGAGCCGGCTTCCTTGCGCGTCGTCTCTGATTGGACGACGCGTTGTCGCCATCTGCAACTGCAAGACTGCTGCTGGCGAATGTGCCACCCGATGCAGAGTTGCGACGCAGTTCGTGCAGGTGGCTCGTCGGGCCGAATTTGAACTTGCTTGGCGCATCTTCTTCTGGGCTGAGACAGTGGTCGTCATCTGAAAGCTGTGAAAACCGGCTAAACAGAGAAGACGAGCTGGTTTGTGTCGAGCGTGCAGTTGATGGGCGACTGGACGAGCCACATTCAGGGTCTGGACTGGATTCGGCTGAGCTCGAAAAGACAGAGTCAATGGACCAGTCGGGGTAGCGAGAAGGTGACGATGCTGATGCGGAGGTTGCGACTTCAGGCGCAGGTGTTTTGGGTGGTGAAAAGGTGCGGCTTTTGACGCTCAAGAAGTTGGTGTCCATATTTTCGATCGCGAATAGGCTCTGGTGGGGATTTTGCGCCTGCAGGTGTTGCGGCTGCTGCAGCTGCTGGTGCTGTTGGAGACCCAGCATGCCTGTGAACTGTTCGTCGTAGTCGGGGACTTCGATACTGGGAATAGGGACATCGGCGGCTGCAACAGACGCGAGAAAATTCTGTGTCGGCGCAGAGAGATGGGGTGCGGCGCGTCGTTTCAGGCGCATTCGGCGCGGTGGCGATGGTGGTGAGAGTGGTGGCGCATCGTTGCGAGTGGTTGCAAAAGACGCGCCTGGTTCTGGTGTCCGTGGCGCGCCTGCAGAGAAGCCTGCGGCGAGGCCAGCGAATGGTGCCGACATCTTGGTGCTTCTGTATGGCTTCTTTCTGCCTTTTGGCAAGAGTTCCTGTTCAACGCAGGTAGGGGCGCTGAAGACCGCGTTGCATGAGTGAGTCAAGAAGAAGTTGTCGCAGTCGCAAAAAAGTGTGTTTATGTCTTCTGAGTCGGTGAAGGTGGAGAGAGAAAAGGGGGTCGGTCGCAAGGGAGGAGCACGTCGTATAAGGAGCGACGCGCTTGCTGGAGAAAGATGTTGCGATATGTGTATCGGGAGGGCTATGAGGGAATCCGAAGATGCAGAGGTGTGCAGAATAAAGTGCAGAGAAAAGGACTTTGTGAATATCCCCCGCGGACGGGAAAGGAAACCGTTTAGATCTCAAATTAGAGATGTGAAGAAGAAAGAGCGCAACGGCTGAACAGGAGGCGCTGTACGGAGGTATGCTAGAGAGCAAGGGAACAGGCACCGCGCAGTATGTAAAAGGCTAAATAGGGGGGGGAACAGGTTGAAAGAAAATGTGGTGGCTGGGGACTTGGTCGGAACCACAACCGAGATAGGAATAGAACGGTCTTAGAAATTAGTGTGAATCACTAGGAACAAAGTTGAATAAGAAGTAACGGCAATTAAAGTGAAGAAGATAGAGGTCATAAAAGAAATTAATCATGAAAAGATAACCGAAGAAACGAAGAATGGGCAATGAAGAATCGTAAAGTAGTTGTGGACGTCAAGGTATTCGTAAAGGTGTTCGTAAAGGGGTGTCTGGGCGTGTTGTGTCCGTATGTTACGGAGTGGTATATGGACTGTATTCAACACAAATTGTCGTAATAAGTTATTAAATTGCAAATCAGCACAGCCGCGCTATGAATGGCCGTCGGTGTGGTTTGAAATGTGAGATATATTGATCTGGCCGGCGGGTAGTTGTTGTTACATGCTATGTGCCGGTGGTCGTAGTGAAGTCGTTACTCGTCTCTGATGCAGGAGAGTGAGTGTATGCTGTTGGGTAATGCAGATGCATAAAGAAAGAGAAATGAAGGAAGTGAGGGCGGGAGAGATGGCGAGCCGAGGCGTGAAGGCAAGACAAGCAGAGAGTAGTAAAAAGAACAAAAGAAAATGAAATAAATGAAAGTATGGGTGGGGGAGGAGGAGAGAGCGAGCGAGGGAAATGAAGAAGGTGAGATGCAGGAAAAGCAAAGTGTGAGGACATACGCTATGTATAATAAAGAAGAGAGATAAAGGAAATGAAGGAAAACGAAGAGAAAAGAGTGTGCGAAGAAAAAATGACAAGTGATGGACGAGGCGAGAGACAGAGCCGGGGGCCAAGGTTGGCGTGGTCGTAGGCGTGGCTGTAGCTGGACAGGATGGACAGCCAGCGAGGTGGCCAACGCAGCAGAGAGTCCACTAGGAGACAGAAAGGATCAAAGCATTGACCAGCGGAAAAGGTTTATGGAGGTAGAGAGGGGAGCGACGCCCGAAAGAGCTGGACTGGAGAGACGAGGGACGGCGCGTCGTGGTTGGCGGGCGCGAGCAGCGGAGGGCAGACGCAGGCGCAACGATGTCCTAGGGTGCCGTCGCAATGAGACTACAACGGCGTGTGTGGAGAGCGATAGTGGTTGGAAAGTGACAAGATATGGCCTCTGGCAGGATGTGGCAGGATGGGCAGGATATAGCTAGGTAGAGGGGGAGAGACAGAGACCCTTACCCCCCACAAAGCAGCTCAGAGAGACAAGAGTCAAGAGAGTAGCCAGCGCGTGCGCGGCGCAAAGACAATGGCTCCCGTCAAAGACAAAGTAGACAAATGCGCAAATGCAGCCCCCTGGCCCTGGTCCTTGCGCTTCGAGTGGTTCTGGTGGTCCTCGTCGTAGCTTGCACGAGTGGGCCCTGGCTAGATGTGGATTTGGGTATTGGCAGACAGAGCTTCGTAGGTTGTATTGAATAGGTATCGAATGGATTTTGTATGGATATGGGGAGGGTGTTTGAGACGGACGAGCGTGTAATACTCCGTAGTGGATATGGTGGATGTGGTGGGCGATTGTTGATGTTGATGTTGACGTTGATGTTGGCGTTGGTGCTTGCTGATATTTTCGCGATCCTCTCAAAGTGTTGATGCGAGAGAGAACAGACTTCAGACTACGGGCTTTCGAGCAGCAGAGACAGTGCAACGACGCTCAAAGTCTGGGGCAATGTGCAAAGACAAAGGAGCTGCCAAGCAGCAGAGGTGAACCCAGAAACGTTTTGAACTATGCCGAAGAGCCCGACTGGCTGTCTGAGTCTTGAGTTTCTTCTTCTTGTTCTAAAACTGCACTCTCCGTACAAGTGCATGTGTGTGGTCGGGAACAGCACAAAGTCAGCACCAGGCGTGCATATGCAGTGGTCTTCAATTGGGCAGCAGAACGCGTCTTGCGTAGGCTGTGAGCCTGTGAGCCCGTGAAACGTGGAGACGGGCGATGGGCAGATATGGACGCGGCCTCGGCTGATAGACAGATGCGCAGGCAGTAGAAGCAGAGAACAGACACGGTTGTAGAGAGAGAGGGAGAGGGAGAGAGAGAGAAGAGTAAGCAAGACAGGTGAAAGTCACACTGATAGATTTACAGAGAGACAAGGCACGGCAAGACGGCAATGGAGGCAAGACAAGAGACAAGAGACAAGAGACAAAAGACAACAATAGGAGCAGAGCAGGAGCAGAGGCGGAAGCAGAATTCAAGACAAGCAGATAGGCAGATAGGCAAGCAAGCTGCTACACTAAATACCCAGACAGCAAACCCATGCAAGCCAGATATGATTTGTGCGGGCAGCCGGAAAGCGGCGATGGTCTCGTATGTGGCGATGCAGTGTCTAGCCCAATCGTGGGTAGCTATCTGTGATGTGACGAGAGCTTGGGTCCAGCAGGAAGAGCGAGCTGCAGTACTGAGGAGATAGAAAGAGGCAAACGGGAGAGGGGAGGAGAGGAGAAGCACAGAAGCGAGCGAAACAGAGAGAAGCAGTGAGCAGAGAAGCGGGAAAGAGGAGTCCTGTGGTACCGTACCGTACACGCAGGTGCAGACTCAGACGCAGGATATGTTTGCAGGAGCACAGATGCAATGGCAAGCTGCACTATCTTGCTGGCAGTCACTATGCTTATGCTCGAAGATGTGCCGAGATGGCAGCAGCTCTGGATGGTGAGGTGTTTATGCGAGCTGCCTTTCTTTTGCCTTTTCTGTGGGGAACGAGGCAAAGCCAGGAAAGCCAAAGTGGCAAAGACGTAGGAATGACTGAAGACAGAGAGACAGACAGAGTGAGACGGAGCAAGAAAGCAAAAGGGAGCCGATCAAGGGTCTGGCCCACTGGGGCAAGTCTGAAGCGATCCCGAAGAGCGGTGAGTTTCTTTTTCTCTTTTTCTCTTTCCCTCTCTCTTTCTGATTCTTCTACCTCTTCGTCTTCGTCTCCTTTTCTTTTTCTCCTATTTCTTTTTCGTCTTGGTCTCGCCTCTACAGACCGCGCCCTGCTAGTTCTGGTGATGCGGCGTCTAGCTCGCTCTAGTTTGGGGGTCCCGGACGGGGGATAATGCAGTGCGGCTTGTGGGTGCAGCAAGACATGCAGTGCAGTCGACAGTGGATGCTTCAGACATGCTCCGTACGAGGTAGCATAAGTCTGGATGGGGATGTTTGAAATACTCCGTAGGAGACGATGGGGCCGACGGGGCAATTGGCGGTAAGAGTCAATGGGTAGTCAATGGGTAGTCAATAGGGTAGTCAAAAAAGGAAGTCAATAGAGGAAGTCAATAAATGAAGTAAACAAAAACGAAGACGCAGAGTGCGACGTGGCAGAGGAGACGTGTTGGTGAGAAAGAAAAGACAAGAGAACAGCTACGTGAGGCTCGAAAAAGACAAGTCAGGAGGCAGAGCAGAATGGAGATGGGATGCCATACGTGAGGGCCGAGATAAGGCAGGAACAGAGGTTGTCGGTTGCCCTTTCCCATTACTGCTCTCTACGAACAAAGGTTGTCTGCTGTCACCAGTCGCGACTGCCACTTACAGAAACCTGCGTCATGAGAAATTGTAGATGGCATTGGTTGCACCTTCCTTTCACGATATAGGCACCATTGCAAGCACGGGAACCAGAATGAAGGAGCCGGATCAAGAAGGAGCCAGCGTTGACATGGCCGCCAAAGGAAAGCACCACGACGGTTCCCAACTCGCCAGAGCGAAAGACGCCCCTCGTCGTTGTCGAAAGCAACCCCACGCAAGACGCGCTTTTTCGCGTAAAGGACGCGCGCGTTTCCGACGCGAACCTACGCGTCGTTCCATCCAGTAAGCCAGTGTAGCCAATGTAGCCAGTAAGAGTGCACAGACCAGTTCGTGTGGGGTATTCTCGCTGCGTGCGTCCATAAGTGGATATTAGTCAGATAGTCAACCATGGTCCATGGACCACTGCAGTCACAATTGCACTGCCAATATGTCATTGCACATTGTCAGTTGTAAGGATAAGTGAAATATCCCGAAAGAACTGAATAAATTAGGATAAAACTTATTGTTGCTGCTAGCCGTTCTTCTCACATATGATAGTTGATGAAGATGGGCGCCAAACAATGTGCTTTGCAAAGGCTTTGCAAAATCGACCATACCTGTGTCCTTTGGATTGGCCCGGCCTGCTTGTCAGGCAGCCAAGCCGGCGGCAAGACAGAAAGCGGCCGGTTCAGTGACCATCAGGATGATTGCAGAGGCCTATAGGCTGCAGATGGCCGGCCGGTCTAAATTAAGAAATTTCAAACAGAAGAAGAGCACGAGAGGGCAGAACTGTCAGGTATGCTCGCGGGTCGCAGCGGCCTGGCAGGGTCTTGCATAAGAGCTGCTCCTGGTAGATGAGCGAAGCATGTAAACGGTGGAAAAGAGGATGAGATGAAAAGGTCGGATGAAACAGGCAGGGCAGCGTGTGCGATTATGTGACTACGGGCCATAGCGACGGAGCAGCCATAACAGTAAACCGAGTGTATGCTCGGTGAGAATACAGATGGCATTTCGAAACAAGGGTTACAGATATGGGCAGGCCAGCTAGTTGAAGACCGTGACTGCATATTCAGTAGATCGAGTTTGGGTGGTGTACGCATCATGGCAAGGCTGTCGTCAGCCGGCACATCCTTTTACAGTATAAGACAGAACAACCAGAATCAAAGTGCGGCAGCGAGAAGTGGGAGGGGGGTGCAGGTACTTGATCGATCTTCAAGAACTATAGCCAAGGTAAATATATACACGTTTGGGAGAGAGAATAGTGTGTGCGAGCAAAATGACGTTCGAAGATACTATGCACTTTCCCAAAGCGGCAGAATGTGCTGACAAACAGGCGACTATATTCAACGGATGAGTGGCAGGCTGAATAAAGACATGACGGCCACAGGTCGCAGAGTCGTCTAGAAACGGTCTTTGAACCAGTTCTGGGCGATCATGCAAGCTCATAGATCTACCATTGGCTCCGAGTGCACTGAACACCGGAACAGCGCACAGTGACCTCTAGGGGCGGCCTCGGGCTCAATCGGCGTGACCTGGCGTATAGTCAACGACTGCGTTTGTAGTTCGTGATGCATTGCTGTTCACTGTTGCTGGGTCTGTTTGAGTTGTGTGTGAGTATTGTGCCGGCAGTCAGCTAAATGCTCCTTAGTCTCGTATGCGGTCTACGACGTCTCGAGACCATCTCGCGTACCTCATCATCGACTACAGCATCAAAGTTCAAGAGCCTGAAAGGAGGTTATCAGAAGATCATTTGCATTGAGTATGCATTGAATTTGCACTGAATTGCCTCATACGTCCCCATCGCTCGATCTTCACTACAGCGCTTTCTTAATGCGCCTTGGACCCCCTCTGAATAAGGTTGCTCAGACTGGAGTTAATTAGAGTTAGAGTTACTCTCGGCAACCGCTAAACAGCTCAGCCTCACGCACGTCCTCGTCTATATCACTGTATTACTCCTCTTTATGCCGTCTTACTATCACACGCCATCACTTGGATGACAGAATGTCACTGTGCTCACCTCCGTTGCATCCCAAAATCAAACAAGCCCCCGACTGGACCGGTCTGGCCCTTTCCTCCTCCTCCATACGTGGTACTCATCTGGCTGACAGCAAATGGGCATTCTCCCTCCAGCATGCCGTCCTTTTCTTCATCCATGTCTCGTTGTGAGATAGTGCCTCCACGTTATTATCCGGTGCCCAGTTTTTCCAATGCGTCCTTCTTGCCTTGGTTTCTCTGCCGTCCCTTCTTGGTATCGATAGTCGTTCTGGCAAGTAATTTTGTATTTTCAATCCTTGGTACTGCCACTTTCTCTCTAGCACTCGCGCGATGCTTGTTCTGGTAATGTTTTTCATACTCTGCAGTAGAAATGGCCAGGAGTAATCGCAATTTGGGCGTTGCAATATTGGCCAGTATTGTCTCACCATATCTTGTTTTCCCTCCTGCGAGTCTCGTCTGCTATGTATCTCTTGTCTCTGGTCCTTTTCTCTCTCTCTCTCTTCCAATCCGTTCCGTCTCCCTCCTGTCTTCGTCTGCCCTGTGCCGTTCTGTCCTCTTCTGTCTCACTCCAACGCAGCATGTCTATTGTCTGACTACCAAGTCTATGCCATCCATCCCAAGGGCTGCATATCTTCGGTCTTGGCTCCCTTGTCTGTTTTCTCGTATTCCTCCCTTTCACGCCACATCCAACCCTACTTTATTCAGTCCTTTCCTTTCTCCTTCGTTACTACAGAGTATCAACCTTTCATATGTACTTTTCTTATAATCAACTCCTCGACCTCTACACATTCGCTCTCAACCTCACGCTCTTTACTATCACGGCATCCGATTGACATTAATTCTATCACTGCCGCCTACCGCCCATCCTCTACCGTGCCCCTATCCTTGTAACGCCAATCGCCTACGCCTACACTGTTACACTACTCCCGTCAAAATGATGGACAAGCTGCGGCTCGTCCACTATCTCCGCATCAGCTCCGTCGCCCTCGTATTCATCTGGCTCTTTGTCCACTTTGCCGGTGGTGGCGACGACCACAATCGCTATGCCGCCCTCTTCCGCCAGTTTCGCGACGAGCGCGCTGTCTTTGTCGATGACTTCCTCAGCCATGATGTCAGCGGCCGCTTCGAGAGTGACGGCATCATGAGCTTGTGCTCTGGCAAACGCTGGACCTCGGGCCTCGTGCTCACGTGCGACGCCGTCCCCGGCAACATGGCCGACGTCAAGAACGGCGTGCTCACGTGCATCCGCATCGCCATTGAGATGGGCGCCGAGCTCATCCTACCCAACATTATGCTGCGCTCCACCATGGACCTCGGCACGGTCACCCCCCACGATGTCGGCCCGCGCCGCGGCGTGCCCCTCGAGCAGTTCTTTGACCGCCCCCACCTCGTCAACACGCTGTCCGACTCGTGCCCGCAGCTCAAGGTGCACCCGTCCATGGACGATTTCTACAACGAGCCCAGCATGCTCACGCCCTTCAGCCTCGACCTCTACCAGGTGCCTGGCGTCAAAGTGTCGGCCAACCTCAAGGGCAGCGAGGGCAAGGTTATCGACGGCAAGCTCGGCGATCTCGGCAAGCAGATCCACGGCCTGCTCGACAACAAGGCCCCGCGCCGCGATCGCAAGTACCCGTTCCATGTCGACCTGCGCCCCACGCCGTCGTATGCCCTGCCCGCGTTTGCCGACAGCCCCAAGGTGCGCAACTACTTTGGCCGCATCATGCAGGTGCGCCCAGACCTGCGCGCGCTCGCCGGCTCGGTCCTCTTCAACCTGCAGAAGGCACTGGGTGTTACCATTGACCCGCGCAAGGGCATCGACATCGATGCTTTTATTGCTGTCGAGCTGCGCACCCAGCACGACCCCCGCAAGTTTCCGCCGTACGAGGTGCAGGCATCCGACGCCCTCGCGTTTGCCTCTGCGAGCAACATGTCCCACATTTACCTGACGGAGGGCACGCTGCCCGAGCACGTCAATACCTTTGCCGACCGCGCGCGCGACTTCAACTTCACCGTCGTGACCAAGGAGGAGCTCGTCGATGGCCCCGATGCCTTTTTGCTGAGCCAGCTGTCCTACGACGAGCGCTTCCTAGTCGACTACGAGGTGGCGCTGCGGTCGGGCCTCTTCATGGGCAACGGCCAGTCGAGCTTTGCATGGAACGTCGGCCTGCGCCGCGAGTTTGCATACGGCGACAAGGGCGCCCACGATGCCTCGCACCTCAACGGCGCCGTGCGCTGGTTCAACCAGTACTCGACGCTGTACGGCAAAGACAATGTCGGCGACGAGCTGCGTCGGGGCATCTGGCCGTAGACTGTCGTTGTGTATTTCGTTTTGCTTATCTATTTCTCTTGTGTATTGGAGTTCTCAGGCTGTAAGTTATAGGTTGGGGTGTTTTCTCTCGGTATGATTTGGCGTTTTCTATAAATATTATAATATAATACTGTTGCCATTTTTCTACAATTTTTGCTTCATGCGTGCCTACTCTCGATAAAAACCCAGCCAGCTAGATCGTATCATCCATCAGTATATCGTGTTGTCGTCGCCCTTTGATGCGTCTCAGCTCAGCTTGTTAGTGTGGTGGACCCGATAGCTAAGGCTACAGCTACTCATTCTCAATAGATTCGATTTTGTTGCCACCAGCGTTATTTATTTGACTTATCCAAAGCACTCTCCTTTTCATGCTCCATGACATCGCCATTACCACTTCCTCTCCGTCGGATCTTTCTTGTGGCCGCCGTCGCTCTCCTCGTCGGCCTCCTCCTCAACTCACACCCCGCCATCGTCGCTGACATAAGCGGGTTTTTGTCTTCCTCTTTTAGCACCGACACCGACGTCACCGCCGCAACCGCCGCAATGGCTCCCGCCGTCGACATTATCACGCTCGACAATTTCGCGCACAAGCTGCCCCGATGGAGCCACGATGACCCGTCCCAGCTTCATGCCCTTGTCGACATGGGCAGCAACGGCATCCGCTTCTCCATCTCCGACCTCTCGCCGCCGCGCACCCGGTTGCTGCCCTGCATCTACCGCGAACGCGCCGGCATTTCGTTGTTTGATGCGCTTACGGAGGTGACCGAGGGTGACCCGAGCTCCATGGAGCTTCCTGCAGCCACCATCGAGCTTGTTGCAGCCACGCTGGCTCGGTTCCGGCGCATTGCGCTCGGCGATTTCGGTGTTGCACCCGACCACATGGCAGTGTTTGCCACCGAAGCCATGCGCCGTGCCGCCAATGCCGGCACACTACTCGATGCCATCGCTGCACAAGCACCTGGCCTGGCCGTGTACGTGCTTGCACCCGAAGTGGAAACGCTCTTTGGCTCGATTGGTGCGCGCGCGGGTTTTTTCTCTCTAGGAGCGGCGGGTGACGATGCCGACCCCAAGACGGGCGGGCTCATGCTCGATCTCGGTGGTGGTAGCGTGCAGATGACATATGTCGACCCGCAACTGGGACCTGGGTACGAAGTGGCGGCAGCGCGGGCCGGGCAGAGCATGCCCTATGGCGCCGCGCGACTGACGCGGGCAGCCGAGGCTCACAGGCAGGCCGACGACATCACGATCAACGCAACAAGCAAGGCAGATGCAGACGTCAAGGCAACGACGGCGGCAGCCCCTCGCCTGGCCGACGATATGACGGCGGCGCTCGAGCGACTCCATGGCGAATTCGCCAGTCTGCGCGCGCTACAGTCGTCGCAGGTGTCGGGCAAGAGCGAGGGCATCGACATCTACCTGTGCGGAGGCGGTTTCCGCGGGTATGGCAGCATGCTGATGCACACGGACACCATACAGCCGTACCCGGTGCCGCTGATGGGTGGCTACCGCGTGGACGGCGCGACGTTTAAAAACACGCACGGCATGCGCGCGACAAACCACGAGCTGGGCACATCGAGCAAGGTGTTTGGCATGTCGAAGCGGCGGCGGCAGCAGTTTGCCGCGATCACGGCGGTCGTGGACGCGCTCGTGGCGGCGCTGGAGCGCAACAAGCACGTGCGCATCCGCAGCGTCACGTTTTGCCAGGGCGGCAACCGCGAGGGCGCGCTCATGATGCGCCTGCCCGAGACTGTGCGCGAGAGCAACCCGCTGCGCGTGCTTGCCGCCGGCCCCCAGGACGGCGATGCCATTGCATCAGTGCTCCGGAGCGCCCTGCCGGCCGAGGCAGCAAAGCTCCACAGCACGCTCCCTCTGATCAGCAGCCACATTTGGGAGCGGCTGGGTGTGGACACGGCGTCGAATGCGGCATATGTGCTGCACGATGCTGTAGTACGCGATCCCAGCACGCCCGGTCTCACGCACGAGGCTCGGGCTATACTGGCTGTGAGTCTATGGACACGCTGGGGCGGCGGTGTCGCGCCGGCCGACGTCGCCCTGCTGCAAGGACTGCGGCAGCTGCTCGGCAAAGAGTCGGGCGATGACCTTGTCTTCTGGGCCGAGTACGTCGGTGGTGTTGCGGCGGCGCTGGCTGCTGTCTTCCCCGGACTTCCATCCCAAAAACAGCTGTCCTCTATCAAGTGAGTCATGTCCTCTTTCTCTGCTCTCTACAGTCACATGCTAATAGACAGATTTACGCCTACGATTTCGACAAAAAAGGAACGGCGCGTGGTCGAGCTGGGCGTGCAGGTAGCGCCAGCCCGTGCTGTCGGTCTGTCCGGCGAGACCATTGCGGCGTGCTTTGACGCGGTTGGCAAGCAGCACAAGGACCGGCTCAAGGTCAAGGTAAAAGTGTACGTCGGCGAGGGAGGTCTGTGATGGTTTTATGAGTATATAGATTGGTGTATCTCGATAGAGTCGGGTTTATAATGGCGGTTTCTGAACATTTTTTGTGATTTCTTCTGTTTCTCTCCTATGCTACACATATATGACATCTATGCTTCTATTTTGTCCTGCATTGTAGTTCTCTTTTTTGTGTATTTTCTTTATAATACCTCCATATTGTCTTTGTATATTCCCTTATTACACTATATTTTCTCTATATTTTTAACATGTAATTTTTTATTTCTTATGATATTGTTCCCATTCCTCTTCGGTTGATAAATCTCGGACAGTTTCAATATAAATACTCTCGTCTCTTAAACACATCTCCCTACGTCTAAAACCCCAATTTCAGTTCTACACCCTACCCTCTCTGAATGACAATGTACCGCCATGATCTCCAGCATCAATACAATTTGTTTGTACCTATAGGAAGATCATATTACTCTTGGCTGGCGCTGTCCTGTTTATCCCTTGCCCCATCACGTCTGCAAATGTATTTTCTAGAAAGTCCAAACGCTGTGTTATGGAATAATATACATGTCGTGTGCAATGCCGTTGTTATGCCATACCGGCATGGATCGCAACATGCCGGGGATTACGTCAGACTATACGTAGTCATGCTGTATTTTGGAAACGCAATACTATTCTAGGAAGCCTTTTCAGATGCCATCGAGCCATCCTGCCTCTTCATTGCATCTCTCCGCGTCTATGCTAGAACGGTCAGATACAGGTCGCAGCTAAGCCTGGCTGAAAGAGGCTGTGCCTGGATTGAGATGAGTTGGCCTTGCGTATTCGCTCCTTGCTTCCCATCCTCCCTAACGCAGTGCAAGCCTCGTCGAGCTACCGACGGCCTGTCGTTGCAAGGCCCGTCCCAAAGAAGGAAGAGGACGTGAGCTGCAGCTATGCAAGCGTAGCCGATCTTTCCGGGGCACCTCTACGACTGGCCGTGCGTCGTAGTTGACCAATGCGTTAATACCTAGCAGAAAGCAAGCACACTGTCAGACTGTTGTTGACTGACATTAGGATGTCCTCTGATGACGAATGGCTCCAGTGTTCTCCCCTCTTCTTGCATCTTCCGTCTCTACGTCAACTGCCAGCGCCTTTTTCTACTTGACTTAATTATATTCTATATTCTCGGGAACAGGTACTTCTCCGGTTCCCGTCTTCTCACTCGCTGACTATTCCCTGATGCATTCCAAGTGGCCGTTGCTATTTCCACCCGGGGCTGGGTCTTACTGGTATGAGTTGTCAGCAGTCGGTTGCCAGCAGACGTTTGCCAGCAGGCGGTCGGGATGTAAAGTAAGATAGATACACAAATAGATGCATGATGTGCAGTTCTACTGCAGGGCTCTGACTCTACTCTGTAGGCTCATAGCTACTAGCAGCCCCTTTCTCTACATAATTTCTGCTGCTGCCCAGTCCCGCGCCGGGACGATCGCTTGAAAAGCGGGTGACTACAGGGTGCCAGGACGGAGTATTTCAGTACTTAAGCCGAAGTACGTGGCGGATTTAACTGTAGTATTTATTGTACCTCGCATGGCCAGGCCGGTCGGTCTTTCGTTCTTCGCTCTTCCCTCGGCGATACACTCACTGCAGCTTGGGTGCACTTTGGGTTGTCCATCAGCAGGGGCATCATGCTATTGTTTAGTTCTATTGCGTGCCATTGTTCTTTACATGCACCCACAAACAGTGCACACAGCGTATGGGCACGGTTGCCAGCAGAGATTACAGTCATTTCAAAAGAACTTGGATATTTGCGCATGTATCGGATTGAGCAGAGTGAGCAACGATCAGGGGAGCTTTCCATCTCCACCCCTCCTCTCCTCATATTATATATCATTCACATGACGTACTGTTCGGATCCGAAGTCACTTTTGTGCTTCCAAGTACAGTTGCTGCCGTTTCTGCCGTTTCTGTAGTCTGCTGTAGTCTACTGGTCAGTCTAACTACTGTTGGCCAAGGTTGGCGGGTGCTCGCTTGAGGTGCGTCTGATGCAAGCACAGCCACTGCAGGCCCAGCATGTTGGGCCTGGAGAGCCTCGAAATAGAACAGTGAGTCGTTAGAGTCAGCAAATCGACGGCAGAGAACAAAACGTGCAGCTCCTAGACCAAGTAACCTTTTTCTATTATTGCACTTGCATGCATGCCGTTGTTGCATTACAGTGAAACTGCAGGTGAGATAGACTCAGGCTTATGATGTCGTGGGCCCAGCAAGGCTGAGTGAAGGATGTCTGGGTGTGTCGGAGAGCATAATGCGAAAACGAAGGGAAGCTGGACGTGAGAGACACAGTAGATATAGTAGAGAATAGCCGAGACCCTGACTGAGAAGTTTCTCCGTACTGGTATGGATATGGATGGACCTGGCGGAGTTCCAAGTCTGGTGGACCAGGCCGTTTCAACTGGACCTGTTTTCATTTGATTTTATCTGGGGTCCTGATCTTGCTCTTTCTGTTTGTTGTCCCTACTTTCTTTTTGTCCCCTTTCCTCCGGTTGTCCTCCGTTCGTCTCCTCTGTCGTCCCCTTTTTGATAGATCGTTCTCGCTTTTCGGTTGTGCGCCCTCCGTTGCTGCAGACACGAGATACCACGCGAAACTAGAGTAGCTTACGATTTGGAGAGTAGAGATTCAGAAAACACTGTAAATATTTGTACTCGTACTTATTCGTATTACGACGAATACGGCGTGCAGTATGCATTCTCCCTCGTGATGATCGGCGGTCTCCGTGAAGGCAAATATAGTCTGCCCGAGGAAAGGTTGACAACATTTCTACAAAAGCCCGATAAAACTCTGTTGTGCCACGCACGCATACTAAAGATATACTCGGCTTTCTGTCTCCTTCGCGCTCTTTCGATCCCTGTCCCATTTGTTTCCTTGCATCGTATCCTACCCTGGCCATGCCCCTGTAGTGCCCATCCGCCAGCCTGTCCAAGAGCCTCAGCCACCAACCACCAGGCCAGGTCGAGCAAAAATGAGCCAATAGCAACTATTTGGCCAGCTGATCCGTTGTTTCTAGCACATTTTGTACTCGATCCATTTACATCCTAGTACGATATCTTACAAACATATCTCGATCCTCTAATGCGTATCTAGTATCTTACGTGGCAGACTGATGCTGTCCACGTCGAGTGCCCATCCACACCATCCTTACCATTCGATGTTCAATGTAGCTTGGATGGCTCAAGTAGTAGCTTGAGCTTGCCTTTGCGTACTTGATAGTACTTACCATTAGTCTGCTCACTGCAGGCTTGACTTGTTAATAATGAGTATCAGCACTCAAGGCATACTCCTCTTGGTTGTCTCTAGGCGCAGGGCATTCTCTGTCTAGCCCGGACTTTAGCAGTTGATCATACTCAGTGATATAGGCAACAAAACAGAGATGATCACGCTGTTCCATAGACGACAAATAGCTGTAGCCACTTGTGCCGTTCTCTCGTCTCTCTTGCGTTGCATCGTATTCAATCTAAAGATACCAGCGCAGCTTGTCCCGTAACTGCCGTGCTTGCCTGGAACTATTTGTACTACCCTCCGTACTCGCTCTTTCCCGATTTAGCTTTTACACATCCCACACGTCGAGCTCACCATCTCAGCCCTCAGCCCATCATCATTGTGCCACCCAGAATAGCAAACCGCCCATGCCTTCCGGTAGGTGAGTGCGTGAACGAACCCGACCTGTCGCGCCTTCCCTGCAGGTGTCTGAGTTTCTTGCTGCCGCTCGCTCTTTCCTCTGAGCCTTTCCTGGGCCTTTCCTGCGGTCTTTCATGTGATCTTACTGTGGCATCTTCCTCGTTCGCTCCTTCCGGTGGTCTTTCCTGTGGCCATCTTCCTCGTTCGCTCCTTCCCGGTCCTGCTGCCGTGCACCTGCCTTGTCTTGGCAATCGCCGTTCGTTCTTTCTCTTTGGGGCGGCTACGAGTATCTACTCACAATTTATCTGCTGTCTCCATCCCCTTTCATTTTGGCAGACTCCCACCCACAGTCACACTGTGTATTTTATTACATTTATCACTTATTTGATCACCATGTCTTGTACGTATTTACGTATTTACTTATTCCATGCACCTCCGCCCCTCTGCACCCCAAAATAAACACACCCTTCTCGCACCAATGCTTGCATTCTTCTGTTGTGAAATATGGAGTGTGACGGAAGGATGTAAATATACCTGTGCGTAACTTGGCTAGAACGGCAGGAACGATCATCCTCTTCTTGCTTCTTTCCCTCTTATTATGTTGGCCTGTCTCGCCCCTTCCCCTTTTGTCGATTGTATACGTAAGATACATGGACAAGCACACACCTCACGCTCCCATATACAAAGCATCTCCTCCACACCACACCCCTCTCCTCTTCCTCTCCTCCTCCAACTTTCGGCCTCTCTTCTTCTTCTTCCTCGCCCATACTACCCATCTGCCATCGTTATTTATATCTACCCCCGATCCGCCCGTTTCAGATGCCTGCCACCTAAAGCTCAGAACCACAAATCACACACAGTACGAATACGTCTTCCTCGTCCCCATTTTCTCCTTCATCCCAACATCCCCGTCTTCGTGTCTTCGTGCCTTCGTGTCTTTGTGTCTCTGTCTGTGTCCCTGTGACATTGTCTTCGCCTCTCCGTCCACCCGGCTGCAATCTACCATCGACCCTTCGTTCCCACAGCGCCTCTTGTGCGCCCTCAACGTCTCAACCGGCTCGAGCCTCACCTTGTTCACCGTGCCACCGTTCGAGACCTACCTAGCCCGATCGAGCTCGCCCGTTCTTCAGCTCGGCGCACCTTGCTATATGCCAACTGCTGGTTCCTCTTCATCGGCAGCGCATCTCGATCCCACAAACATACCTGAATCCTGCTCTGTATCTGTTTCTGAGCATCTAGCCCATCATGGCTTCATCTGGTGAGTAGACTGTGCTTGCCTTGTCTTTGTTTCCAACCCTTTGTCATATGTTGCCCTGCGTCTGTGTCTTCCCTGCTGTGATCAAGAGATGTCTCGGACCGTTCAAGGGCATGCATGCTTGCCCGGCAAGACCCTAGCTAGGGACAGACACAACGACCAGTGCATCTGATCGCTGGGGAGAGCTTTTGCCGCGGAGCATATGCTCCCAATGACTGCCTATCAATCATCACGACTTGTTTCGGCGTCATGTAGCTTGGCCTACTGTTGCGCCTTTGCCGGCCTCCTGTTCACCTTCTCTATTTCTTTTACATAATTCTTCCCCATCTCCCGTTCCTTGGTCCTGTAGTGCAAGCCTCGTCCAGCTCGTTCAACCTCACCCCAGCTTACGGCACCTACTTCTGCTCTTTCTCCCCGTTACCATCTACCCTCCTTACGCCACAAGATATCCGCCATCAACGCCGGGAAAGCCTTTTGTGCAAGTTGCCGACCTTCCATAGGCACCACTATTATCTGATCCCCTACACGCACATACACAGAAAGACTACAATCAGCGAGAAAACGGAGAAGGAAAAAGCTTCCTCTGTCTCTTTTATTGTTATTTACTATAGTACTCATATCAAGCCCCGGTGGCTTCTCTTGTGCTGCCTTGTGCTCCTGTTCCCACCCAGCTAGATCCCAACATCTACCAGATCTGTTTCAATATCTCAAAGAATTTCCCAATATCTTCCCAAAACATTACCAATATCCCTTCAATATCAAGCCTCCTGATCTCCTCCGGGCTTCCTCTTACCTCCCCCGGTCTCACCTTGATCTTTCCAGCATACACACACAGTCTTGGCCTCCAGCCTTGTCCTCCTCGGTATGCCTTGAAGGATAAGCCCTCGTCATCTTCCTCAACTCAAAAGATTTGTCCCGTCTCAGAAGCCTTGTGACTTAACCTGTTCTTTGCCTGTCTCTTCTGGTCTCTTGTCTGTACCTCCGGCGGCCCGTTTTGACTCCTGTCTCCTGTCTGCTGTCTGCGTTCTGTAGTCGTTTGTCTCCGGTCTTCTATTTTGTCCTACCTACTTTATCTTTACTAAACAACATCTGTCCCAGCTCCCACCGAGGCGCCTCTGGCCCCCCCTTTCTCGTCTTCACAGCTACCAGTCTCTCAGTTTATTGATCTTGATCATCTGGGAACTACTGCAGTATCAAAGGCATCAGCCGTCTTGGCAACAACACCACAGCCGAATGTAGATTCAGAATCGAAAGCACCGGCAGCCCAATACGCCTCTCAGCCTCTCCTCAACGGATCCCTTTTTGACCCCATGCCTGACAGGACGGAAACGCCCCCTCCCAACTACGACGACTTGCAATCTTCAGATCAGGAACCTACATCATCTGCACCTGCTACTCCCTCTTCTCTTCCTCCTCACCCGCCAGCGTCAGACTCAAACCAATCTGTTGACGCCAGTCCCGTCTCTCAGCCTGACGTGCAATCTTCGCTCCCGCCAACCTTGCCTCCTATCTCTGTTTCCGAGGACGACAACCAGCCCGAGACTGGCGAGAGCAAGATGTTCTTCTTCACCTCTTCCGCGCAGCCAAAAGTCCCCAAAGTAGACTCTGTGCAGCCTCCGGCTACTCTGAAAAAGACCAGAGGCCGGCCACAAGACAAGCCAAGGCAGAATATTATTTCTATGCCGCTGCACCTTAAGAAGCTACAACCATCTAATCTCTTGCCATCAGTGCATGATCTGCCCCGGGGCCGCAGCGTCTCGGCTCAGCCTCCAGTTTCAGTAGACTCAACCTACTCTGCCGATACTGCCGTACACCCGCCAGTTCCTCAGGTCCCGGAGATTTCTCCGGCTCTTCAAGAAGAGCAACAACCGCATCATCAACACAACCAGAGCCTAGGAAACGAGGCCTCGGTCACTGTTGGTCTAAGCTCCCGTTCCCAAACTTCAAACTCTAGTGAAGATGGCGCTTCTCTAAGCCCAACTTCTGCTACACCACGCAGTGACCGGAGAAAGAGCTGGCTACCCGGCCTTGGTGGCAGTCGACTGCGCTCAAAGTCACACGAGCCATCAACAGGCCCGCGCTCAGAAGCATGGGTTCTGTCCCCTGACTCCCATGCTGATTACAATGTTGACTTTTTGATCAGCTGCGAGAAGGTACGTGCTCTCATTATATACTGTGTTCTGCATGGACTGTTTACTAATTAAAGCAAGGTTCCTGAGCTTTGGGATGACAATGGTGGTCTGTATGTCTATCTATCATCGCCTCACAGTGGAAATGGTGCTTCGTTCAAGGTGCAGCCATCAATTATCGAGCAGTCACGCGTGCTTAGCAGCCTAGCCCAGATCCAGATGTCATCACCGACTAGTTCCCGCTCCCGTGCCCGTAGTTTCGGTGGCCGGGACTCACTCACTGCTGACGACGCCCACCGTATTAACTCGCCGCCCACGTCACCGCCGTTGCTTAGTAGTAACGAGTCCCGCCTTTACTTGCCCGTCGGCTGCGGCGTGGATGGTAAGCCGGAACTGGAGCGCTTGGTTGCCCTGCGCAATCTGTTTGCTCTCTTGACTGGCCAGCCCTTGGTTGCCACCCACAGTTACCCAACGGTGTATGCTGTGCTACTTCAAGTGGCCGAGCTGCTTCATGAGTTCGAGTTTGGATTTGCTACTGGCAGCGACAACTCCTTCGGCGATGCTGTCGACATTAGCACTGTCTTCTATGTCGACCAAAATGGCCTCTCGGATGTGCGCTTCAACCGTGAAAAGACAATTGAGGCTCTTGTCCTCGGTGAGCAGCTACGATTTTGGCCTCTGTACAACGAGGCATTCTGCCACGCTGTTGGAAAGTATCCCGCACTGCGTGACCTCAAAAATTCACCTCTCTGGGCCAAGATCTCGCCCAACACATTGCAACGTCTTGAGCGTGCTCATCTCGATCTCATGAACCGCCAGCACAGCGTCAACACACGCCTTGAGCAATTTGACTTCCCCAGCCTGTTCGCCGGTGTCGCCAACTCCACGTCCAATATCGAGTACCGCAATCTCCGCTTCAAGAACTGGCGCGCATCCTTTTCTGATATGCGTGCGTTTGTCCTCAGGTTTTACAAGACGCAGTTTGGAAGCTGGCCACCCAAGGCGAGCAGCCGCCGCAATCCATTTTCGGAGAGCGGGCTGAACCGTCTGGTTCTCAAGACAATGTACGCCGATCTCTGCTCGGTTTATGACCTGCTTGCCAACCGCAACTCCCTCACAACTCGTGCTGGAGAAGACGGATCTGCACAGCCCATAACCGGCCCGTCCTCAACTGCCACAGCGCCTCTGCCCACATCTGAGGCATCAGTCCTGGCTTTGCGACAGATTCTCTCGGAGTTTGACCAGTCATCACCTCCAGTTCTCCCGCCTGTTCCGTTTGACACGCCCAAACTGCCAACCATGGCTTCGCTCAGCGAGAAGTTCACCGAGATGTCGCCCAAGGACCAGGCTCGCTTCCAGAGGAACGTCCATTCAGCGGACTTGCAGACGATTATGACCAAATCGCACAACCCCGACGCCGAACGTCCTTATGAGTCGCCTTTCCTGGCCGCCTTTGAGGCTTTTGAGCTTCGTGAAGCCAAGAACCACAAGACAGAGACTGAGCTGACGGAGATGAGAACTGGCCACTGGCTATTCCTTTACGTTGTGCTGCAGTCGATGCCCATGCTTGTCATTGACGCACCCGGCTTGCAATACACTGAAGGTGTTGAGTATTTCTTGTGCGAGCCACCCCAGGGCCGTGCCCCGTGGGTCGAGGATGCAGGTGAGGTGCGCAAGGCCTGGTTTCAGACTGCAGGTGGTGCAGGTCCGCTGGTTGAGCTTTCGGCAGATGTGCTACTCTACTCTGTCGAGGCAACGTATCACCGCTCGCATTGCTGGCTTGCAGCTAAGAAGTGGGAATCGGAAAGGGCTATTCTCTCTCAGCCTGTGGTGGCCGGAGTCGGCATGTCATACACTATGCAGCCAGCAGCTTCCATGGGTTCAATGCCTTCTATCACCTCTATGCGCAACGGCTCCGTTGGTGGTAGCACATTCGTTACACTACCGGACCTCCCCATGGGCTCCATCAACTCTGGTGGTTCAGGCGGTTCTGCAGGTTCTGCGTCTGCTATGGGTCTTGCATCCCCTGTGTCTTTGTCCAACCCATCCCTGACTACCCTTGCCACCATGGTTTCGGCTACAGATTCGAGTGCCACTGCGAATGGGTCGAACAACTCGTCGCCGCGAATTCTCCCAACGCTGAACAACGAGGGGACTATCCTGGCTGACTACGAGATTGCACGCCCATCAAGCTCGTCACCTGCCCTTGGTCCGAGGAGGCCCTCGCAGACTCAATATTCGCCGACGCTTGTGCCAGTTAACCAGATGGGCCAGCCTGTCCCAGCCCTGTCTCTTCCGCAACAACCGCAGACACCGCCGCAGTTTCCCCAGCGCCGTGAAAACTATCAGCAGCTGCAGGAACGCGCAACCCTACGACATGCAAGCATTGGCTGGGCCCTAGAGCCCGTGTCTCTGGAGAGTGTCCAGCATCAGCAAGGCGACTTCCAAAAGCCGATCCCGGCTCCCTTTGCCAACACTCGCCGTATTGCATCAGCTGGCAACCTGCGGGTGATGACCGATACAAGCGGGAATGCAAACTACGCTGCTCATACCGGCCAGAGAAAAGGCTCTGCCAGTGCCGCTAGCCCTGGCGGACTGACGGTCCCTGGCGTGACGTTCAACTCGGAAAGCACGTTTGACTCGATCCTCAACAGCATCGACGCCGATTCCAGCAAAAAGTCCAAGAAGCGCAGCTCTTTCTTGCCTTTTATGTGATTCACACAACACGTCACGACTGAGCAACGGCATCACCGATTCAAACTGCGCAATATCTACTGTCTTCATCTTTGCTTCCCTTTCTCTTCTTGTATCTTCTTGCTATGTAACCTTTTTTGTTTTTACTGCTATCTTGAGACTCATACTCCCCATATCTAATACCTCCTGTTCGCCTTGTTTTCGGGCTTGTTCTGTATCCATTTGGCATTTACCTCTTCTCTTTGCATATTGTTATCTACTTGGCATTTCTGTCTTTGCATCTTGTGCCGCATCTCACATTGCATAAAAGCTGTTGGAGGCTTCTATCTTCAATTTGAACTAGTGGGGATTTGCCCCTTTTTGATAGTAAACACGCATCTAACCAAGGTGATACTACTCACATATTACTCACATATTCTGCACTTTCGTTATTGTTGGCAACTAAGGAAATATATCAAAATGGAAAGCTATAGAACACAACGCAACAGTGGCAATATAGAGTACAGAGGCCCAAACACTGAGAGCTAACTTGATTATTAAAGTACCCGGCTTACTCATCACACACAGTCTGGGCGAACCGCGCTCCTCCTCTTCAAAATCATTGCTCGTAACATATACAAGTCCCCTCTTATCGTTTCATATGCAAACTCACTGGTCCATCGGCATGTGTCGCGGGCCTTCGGACTGCTGGACCTTTTGCAGCCGGTCCAGAGTCCGCTGGCGACCTGCACGCTTCTGCCGCAGCTGGTCCTTCTCCTGGTCCGAGTAGCCGGTGAGCTTTCTCCGTGTCGGCGTGCTGGCTCCGGCCGAAGGACCAGGCGACGCCGCGTACATGACAGACGATCGGTGCCCACCACCGGAGCGCTGCGTGCTGCCGGGTGCGAAAGCGACCGACGACCGCTTCTGGTGAAACTTTTGAGGAGTCGAGAACGGCGAGCCCTCGCGGCGTGGCGAGCCTCGTGCACCTGCACTGGCACTCAGGCTGGTGTTGAGGTTGAGCTTGCGGATCTGGGCCTCGAGGACGTCAATGTCGCCGCTGCGCTTCTCCGCCATGGCCGTCATGCGCGCAATTGTACGCATGACAGCGTCCACGGTAGGAACGGGGGGCGCCTTGCCGCCGTTTGCGCCCGACGCAGCGCCCGACGCAGCCGCAAGCGTCGCTACCTTGGTGCGCAGAAGCACAATCTGCTGCTCGGCCTCGACAAGACGTTCCATGAACTTGGTAAACGTGCGCCGCAGATCGTTCTGCTGGGTCGCCTGCTCTGCACTCAGGGGCAGGGACCGCGCAGCTGCCACCTGATCGGGACTCGCTTGCGACTGGATGACGCGCACCATATCGTCGTGCATGACCTGGAGACGGCTGCCTTCTCTGAGAAGCGCTTCTGAGTCGGCCAGGATCTCGCTCTCGCCCTTGACGCGCGACTGTCGGAGCTTCGTCGGCAGATCGCGGCTGACAATAGCGCCGAGAGCGTCGACGTCGCAGAGGACCCAGCCATCGGCATCGTCTAGGTCGTCCTCTGTCTTGCGGTCCGACTGCGAGTGGCCACGCAGGAACGCGTCAATATTGCGGCTGTTGAGTTTCAAGACAAGCACCATACGGTTGATATCTCTGTACACGGCCTCGACCTGCGATGACACGGTGTCGCCACCGGCAATATCGGAATCGAGAATGTAGAGACACTCGGCCAACTGGAGGGTCGGCGGCAGAGGTTGGTCCAGTTCTCTGTCCATAACATCGTAGCTATCCTCTTCGGGAACCTCCTTGGCCTCTGCCTTAACCCGGGCCTCGTCTGCCTTGCGCTGCTCCTCCAGGTTGGCATCGCGTGCCGTACGACGACCGGCAAACAGACCGCCTTGACCACCACTCTGTGACACAGGGAGGGCTGCGCTACCAGGAACACGGCCTTGGCGAGAGTCGCGCAGCAGCTGCGAGGCCATACCAGGAGCACTGAAAGAACGCTGAGACTCTTCCCGGAAGAGGCGGCCAGCCGAGATGCCTGCATTAAGCTTAGCAGGCGGGCGCTGGGGGCTGGGTGACCTAGGGCTAGTGTCCTGCTGCCGGGGAGGACGCAGGTCGGGAGGGCCACCAAAGATCTGAGATCTCGAGGGCTCAATGTGCGAGAAGCCAGAGGTTACGCTGGCATCCATAGCGCCAACGGTGGTGAATGATCCCTGGGTGGCGAAGCTGGGTGTCTTGACAAAGTCGGTAGGCGATTGGGACACATCCTTGCCAATATCTGTGCCACTGCCTTCGTCCTCATCATCTCCTTCCAGTTCGCCTTCTTCCAGCTCCTCGTCCTCTTCATCCTCTTCGTCTCCTTCGTCCTCTTCCTCTTCTTCATCATCCGAAAAGTCGTCCTCTTCTGACCCATCCGTAGTAGGCGAAAGAGGCTCCTTTGGCAAGTTGGCGAATGGATTTCTCATTCCACCATCATTGGTCGGGGTAGCACCGGAGGAAAAGATGGAGAACGGCTTGGAGGTCGAGGCAGGCTTAGAAGACGAGCTAAGAGATCCAAAGAGGCTGGGAGCTGCTGCTGGCTTCGATTCCGCCTTGGGTTTTGCTTCGGCCTCCGGGGCCGGTGGCAATGGCGCATCCGGAATAGGAACGGCGGTGGGAGCTGAACTGTCTGATGCACTGTTGGCCTTGGGTTTGGTGAACGGGTCTGGTGGCAGAGGAGCGTCCGGAACTGCAGCGGTCTCCTTTTTGGGGTTGGCAAATGGATTGGGAGGCAGAGGAGGCTCTGAGCTGGAGGCTGGCTTGGAGCTGCTGAATGGATTCGGGGTTTCTGCAGTATTGTTAGATGGGGGGCTCGTCGCGGTGGCAGGAGCGACTGTGGGAGATTTGGGAGATTTAGGAGATTGTGCATCGTGTGCATCGTGTGCTGATTGTGTAGAAAATCTAGATGAAGGTGTGGTCGAAGATGAGGAGTCGAGCGAGAATGGGGCCTTACTGGTGGTATCTGGAGGTAGAGGTGCATCGTGTGCTTCTTTCTTCTGCTCCTCCTTGACAGGCTCGGCAGGCTTTGCAAAGCCGCTGAACATGCCGGAGCTAGATGAAGCTTGGCCGAAAAGACCCTTGCCAGTACCAGCAGCACCGGTAGAGGGCTTGCCAAACAGAGATGGGGTCGCCGAAGCACCCCCCGAGGGCTTTCCGAAGAGTGACGGGGCAGCGGCGGCCGGGCCGGATGGTTTCCCAAACAGCGTAGGAGGAGCAGCAGCTTCGCCCGATGGCTTACCGAACAGCGACGGAGCAGCAGCGGTGCTGCCCGGTGTTTTACTGCCAAAGAGCGAAGGGGCTGTGGCTGTAGGAGTTTCTCCGGCAGGCTTGCTGAATCCAGAGAACGGGTTCGGGGTGCTCGTGGCTCCGCTGGGCTTGCTGCCAAACAGAGACGTGGATCCGGATCCGGCGCCGGCCGTCTTACGGCCGCCAAACAGCGACGTTGCTGGTGCAGCCTTGTCGCTACTTGTCAGTGGGTTGAAGAACCGAGAACCAGCAGGCGCGGGGGTTGTTGTGGGTGTTGTAGATTCGAGACTGGCACCCGGGGCGGGTGCTGGTGGTGCAAGTGCCTCAGCCTTGGCAGGCTCGGCAGACGCTGTCGTGTCCATATCCTCGTCCTTCTCGGCAGCCGCAGGTGCGGGAGCGGGAGCAGGCTCCTTCTGAGCAGCATCCGCAAGGGAAAGGCCAAACCCACCGCCAAACATACCACCGCCACTGCCCCTTTCTGGGGCTTTCTCATTGTCATTAGCTGTCTTAGGGTCAGCCTTGAAGGTCGTGCCCAAGACAAATGGCGTCGATCCGAACGGCGACGCTCCAGATCCACTGGTGGTAGCAGCTGGCTTCGAGAAAAGTGAGCCACTCTCCTTGGGTGCACCAAATGCGCTACCGCTTGTGCTAGCAGCAGCAAACGCAGAACCACCAGTGACAGCAGCACCAAATGCGCTTGTACCATTGCTGGCAGACCCAAATGGCTTGTTGCTCGACGAACCAGAACCAAAGATGCTACCGTTGGTCTTGGCAGTAGAGAGCGAAGCGAAGCCGCTCTCACTGGCTTTACCAAACGCACCAAAGGGGCTGGCGGCCGCCGGCTTGTCGGGTGATGCTGCCGGGGCGGCACTACCGAAAGGCGAGGCCGCAGAATTATTGGCAAACGACGAGAATGCGTTCGCAGAAGATGCGGGCGTGCTAAAGCTAGTCTGACCAAATGCCGGGCCGCTGGTTGTCTTTGCAGCAGAGCCCCAGACAGAGGGTTTGGCAGCAGCCAATCCACTTGGTGCGCCGAATGCCGAGCCGCCAAGCACAGAAGGCGCGCCGAAAGCCGGCGCACGAGAGGGAGAAGCGGCAGAAGCAGCAGGCTGGCCCCATGCGGAAGCGCCAAAGGCGGGTGCCGGGCTGGCCGGCGTGGCACTGACTCCGAAAGCAGGTGCTGCAGGCTTGGGAGATGAGAATGGGCCACCGCTAAAAGCGGCTGCGGGCGCAGAGGTCGAAGCGGTAGCTGAGGCACCGCCGTCTACAGCAGCGAGGCCAGGGAATGTGGTGCCCTCGCGGATCGACTCGTTGTACACCACCCACCAAGCCAGCAGGACACCCTCGTTATTGAGAACCCACAAACCGGGTAGCGGGCCAGGGGACTCGTCCATCTCGTCTGTGGGAATCGGCTTGTGCACCTTGTCGGTACTGGACAGGTCAAGTGCAGCACCCACGGGATACGTCTCGCTGTAATCGGCAGACATTGGCAGCTGTGCGCGTCTCGAGTCGTCTGCAAGCTCGGTCGTCGTGAATACGTTGGTGATCTTGTCGGCGGGCATGTTAGAGGCCAGCGGCGACTTGGATCGTGTCAGTAAGCCAATGTTTTCGACGGCTGTAGATGCAACTAGCAGCACATCCTGCAGATTTGGCGGGAAGTCGCGCAGGCGCAGAACAGTGTGGTGGGGTGTCTTGTCGCTAAAGGGCTCGACGGGGTCGTTCAGCGTCTGGAAAACGAGCTCGGGCGGGTTGGCTTTGGCGTTGCGTGTGATGATATGGTATGTGGACGGGTCGCCGGGTGCTGTCGGGTTGTGCACAACAAGAAACACGTCGTTCTCAAGCCATGAAATGGAAGCCACATAAAAGTCGCCTACTGACGGCGGCTTGGGAATGTGCGCCTTCTCCTGTCCATCGGGGGTCATCTGGTAGACCGAACCGTCGGCGCAACCAGCCACAAGCTGCTTGCCTCTGCTGCTCCAGGCGGCGCTGCTGACCTGCGAGCGCAGCACAGGCTGGCCGCTGGGGCCATTGCGCAGAGAGCGCTGCTGGAGGTCGGCCATGAGCAGGTTGCCGTTGGTGGTCACCAGGGCACACAGCTCGGCCTTGTCGGCCATTGGGTTGACGATGAGCGAGCGCACGGTCTCGCCGTTGGTCGACAGCTCGAATGCGGACTTGGGCTCAGCGCCACTCAGCAGTGCCTGGACCTCATAGACGGCTAGGCCGCCACCAGTTTCGGCAGACAGGATCAGGAAGTTCTCATCGGCAGTGAACGCAAGCTGCGACACGCGCATGGACATTGGGATCGTAATCTGGGGTGTGAAGGGTCGGACGTTGTTGTCGTCGTCTTTGCTGGAGTCTTCGGATGTGATGGCCTTGCGCACAGAGTCCGTAGTTGCGATATTGACAGAGTCTGGGCCAGCTGCGGCCACGAGGCCCTTGCGGGATGCGATGCTGATGAGCGAGGCAGTGGCCAGTGGTGGCTCGGACCATTTCGAGGCAAACTGAAGCTTTGTTTCGCCAGCGAGGCTGAGGAAGCCAAGGCCCTCGGTCTGGATCAGCTCCAGCTCCGGGCCTTCTGCCACCTGTACACCACCCGCACCTGTGGACCCAGCACCGCCTCCGGCGACGTTGCCAAAGCTGAAGGCCATCTCAAAACGCAGCTTGGACGCTGGAGAGAGGCCCAGAAACGCAGTCGAGGGACCTAGGGGGGATGAGGGAGACAGCTTCGAGTATGTTGTCGGGATATAAGTGCGACCTTCGCGCCGTAGAAAGGTGTAGCAGAGGTATGCTGATCGACGGTGGGCAGAAACGGATGATGGGCTCCTCTATGTCCTGCCGGGATCGTTTGGGCTCGTGGTGTTGCGATGCGGTTGTACGGGGATCGATGCGAGACGTCGATGGGAAACGACGATGCTAAGAGTGGCTGATTATTAATATTAGAAGGAAACAGCAATGACGATCGCTCTTTCTGTTTCTGTTCTTGCAGATTGCGCCTTCTTCTTTCGTTGTGTTTGTTGACTTGCTCCTTCCTCTCCTTAGTAACGAGCCTTGCGTAAAAACACAATCGTGAACTTTTTTGCCCCTAGTATTCACGCGGCGCGACGGCTAGGAGACAGTAGTCTAGGACCTCTGTTAGGCACGAGAGCTCCTGCGGCGCTGGAGCTCAAGCTGGCCGTTGATTCGCCCAATGCGTCCCTTGCAGGATTGTTCAGGCTCAGGCAGGGTCACGTGTAGGAGCTTCAGTCACATATGTTTTATGGGTCGGTTCTGGAATTCGACCAATCAGAAGAGGTTGGCGGCATGTGTCCCAGGCAAAGAGGGAAGGCGCGTCTCATAGAGCTACAGGCGAAGACAGCCACTGTATGGGGCAGGTGCGTACTGTGCAAAGAAGGCAGCTTTTTAGCCTCGTCATCCGCAGACAGCAGGCAAGCAAGCCCCCAGCAAGAGACGAGGCAGCCCCAGCATCCACTGCACCACCAGCACCACCCTCACCACCTTCACCACCATCCTCACGACCTGCGAATAGCTCCATTGACGCCAGAACTTGACAATTCGACGACTGGAACCCACTCTACTTGCGATACACCTGTCTTTCCAAGCTTCACCAACGACAAGCGGTCTCCCGAGCAAGCATCCCCTCCTCCTCGACGACGACGACTGTCCTCTGAGCATCGTGTTGCGCTTCTCACCTCCACCACCCTTTTCTATATCCTCCCCTCACACACAGAGACAATGCCCGGCTTCGACTTCTCCAACTACAACCGCAATGCGGCACTGCACGCCCGCGGTGTGCCGCTGCCCAAGGCCACAAGCACAGGCACAACCATTGTCGGCTGCATCTTTGACGGCGGTGTTGTGGTGCGTCTCTCCTGCTCCGCGAGCTGCTTTGCATATGTCTAACCTGTTTCGATAGATTGCTGCCGATACCCGTGCCACTTCGGGCCCCATCGTTGCCGACAAGAACTGCGAGAAGCTGCACTTCATCGCCCCTCAGATTTGGTGTGCCGGTGCCGGTACCGCGGCAGACACCGAGTTCACCACCGCCATCATCTCGTCGCAGCTCGAGCTGCACTCGTTGTCCACCGGCCGGAAGCCCCGTGTCGTGACTTGCATGACCATGCTCAAGCAGCACCTGTTCCGCTACCAAGGCCACATCGGCGCCTACCTCGTCGTGGCCGGTGTCGACCCTACGGGCACACACCTGTTCACGGTCCACGCACACGGCTCCACGGACAAGCTGCCGTACGTCACGATGGGCTCCGGCTCGCTTGCGGCCATGTCCGTGTTTGAGACCAAGTGGAAGCCGCAGTCGCTGTCGCGCGACGAGGCGGTGGACCTGTGCAGCGAAGCGATCATGGCGGGTATCTTCAACGATCTGGGATCGGGTAGCAATGTGGACGTGGCGGTGATCACGGCAGACAAGACGACGCTGATGCGGAACCACATCCAGCCGAACCAGCGGGTGCCGAAGCTGCGCAACTACGTGTTCCCCCGGGGCACGACAGCCGTGCTGAACGAGAAGGTGACGATCCGCAAGGAGGACATGGGACAGTTTGTGACGGTGCACGACCTGACGGAGCAGGCCGAAGAGGCCGAGACGATGGAGGTAGACCCATGAGAGGTACGCCGCCAGCAGATGTGTGGTTGTACGGGAGGAGGATCATGACTACCAATACGAAAGACGGAGCATGACGAATAGATCATAGCATCAGACGAGAACGAGGAGATTCAAGCGACAATGCATGACAGGTGACGCAATGCTGCTGCTTATGTTTTGGTGTCTCTGTATTGATAGATACTCATGTTTGTGTTCACGCAATTGCTTTCTGCAACTAAATTGCTATCAGTTGAACAAAAAGGTTGACAACCCCACAGTGTCTGACTACATGTAGCCTGATAACCAGCCGGCTTTCATCAAGTCCTGACCCTTCTATTCGATTGGATAGCAGCGGTTCCGTGGTGCAGTTGGTTAGCGCATCGTACTAATATTTCCTTCTCTGAATGAATCATTAATATGCGAAAGTCGAGGGTTCGAGCCCCTCCGGGACCATTTCTATTTTTGCTTTTTTGTGTATCGGTCGTACACTATGTTTTGCGTTTCGACAGTTTCCTTTTGAGGGTTTGCATATCGTGGTAGATCCTCTTTTTTTTTGTTGATGAATAATGTACGAAAATTATATATAATCAATATCTTAGATACCAGAGAATATCGTGCAATTTATTACATGCAGCTATACCATTTTTTATTAGATCGAATATAAAGCTAATACTATTTATTATAGCTGTGCTGCTTTGTGCTTAATACTAAATATTAAAGAATATACTCGAGACCACACATCGAGGCTTTGATTCATCACCATATACGCAAAAACGTGCTTTGACAAGAAACAGCCGATACGTATGCCCGTACTTAACACAGCCCGAGTCACGCAAAGACAATGTAAGAGTATTGCAATATAGGGACGCCTGCTGGCATATCCCTGGGATAAAATGATATTAAAACGCCTGACCATGAAGACAGAAAACAAGGCAAGCTAGATGAACGGCAATAAAGCAGACGACATAGTGGTTTTGATAGGACAACACGATATTTGAAGACAAGTAAAACGAGAAGACCAAAATACCAAACGAGCAGAACTATTTTGTTAAATCGCGAAAGGAAACATAAAATGTGGACATCTCGGGATCGTAAATTGTTGACAGCGGAATATGCTAACAGGTAAAAGTTAAAAATAAAGGGGGTATGAAGATGAAAAAGAGTACGGTAGACTCTGTAAGAAAATATGGCAAAGCGAGTGTTACGAAGTGAAGATGAAAAAAAGATAAAAAAAATGTAGAAAAGTGCTCAGTGCTTGATGCCGAATATGTTGCGGCCGCGCGACTTGGACCGGGTCTTGTCGTCCTTGTCCTTGCCGCCAGGAAACTTGGGCGACTTGACCTTCTCCTTGTCGTCGTTGTACTTGGACTTGTGGATCCAACTGTTGCCCGGCATGCTCATGCCCTTGGCCTCGGCCTGGCGGTAGAACTTGGCACTCGTCTTCAGGTTCTTCTTGCAGCCGACACCCTGGGCATAGCAGAAACCGGCCTCGGCCAGTGCGTCAACGTCTCCCCAGGCTGAATAGTTAGTATCGGATAGCAAAGTCAAGGGAGTTCAGGGTGGTACTTACATCCGGCGATCTCAAAGCAGCGCAGGGCAAGTGCCTTGTCTTGGTCAATGCCCCAGCCGTTCATATAGCTGACGCCCAGCTCGTAAATGCTGAGGGCAAACTGCGCCTTGCGTGCCTTGCGCTCGACCACGTTGACGTCTTTGCCCTCTTTGATCTGAGCTTCGTCATCGGCAATCTCGATGCTCGCGCAGTCGGCAGCCTTGCGTAGCCACTCAGCACCCTCGCGTGGGTTAGCACGCATGCCCCAGCCATGGCGGCAGGCTAGAGCATAGAGCAGCATGCCGGTCGGGTGGCCCTGGCGCGCAGCATGGCGCAAGTGGTATGTTGACTCATTAAGCTTGCCCGCCTCGTGAAGGGCAACGCCCTTGTCGACATGCTCATCTGCAGGGATTTCGGTGGCTGTGGCAATCGTATTGATCGACCGAGGTGGCCTGATCGTGCTAGCCGAGTCGCTAGTCGCTCCAGTGTGCGTTGTCGAGATCGACATTGGTGTGCGCCCACGGGATGCCGGTTCCTGGGGGTTTGGCACAAATGAGCGGCCACGGGTTTCCTCAAACGAACGGCTGCCGTCGGTAGAGGGCCGGCTTGGGTTGGGGGATGGCTGGGAGTCGGGTGCAGTGATTTCGGTGCTAAGTTTCGTACGCTCCATCGATGGGCGCGCAAAGGAAGCGCCGCTGGAGCTCGATGGGCGTGTTGGCGGTGAAGGAGGTGCCTGGCCGCCGATGCTGGGCTGCAACATCGGTTGCTCCCACTGGCTGGAGCTGGCTGCCTGCGCATCGGGGGACTGAGGCCCGTTCCGTTGAAGCATCTTGCCACGCGGAAGAGTATACTTGGAGTAGATATAGGACGACGAGTCGTTGCCAGCAGCTGACGGTGTCGCTGCTGCTGACGACGGGTCTGGGAAGCCTTCACTGTGCATGCTCACAGGGGTGTTTGCAGCATCGTCAGTGAGGAGAAGAGAAGACTGGCTGTAGGACGTGTGGCTGTCGGACGAGGCCTGACGAGCAGGGCTCTCGAGGCCCGGGGTACCGACACGGCTGAGAGGACGAGAAAAGTTGAACGACGGCCGCGGTAGGGGCGCAGACATGTCGGAACTAAACGACGATGTTCTTTGAAACGACCCAAAACCTGGCGACACCATGCCGCTGCTGTTGGACAGCTTACGTGGTGCACCGAGAGAATGGAATGACGACGCCATGATACTTTGACTGTCTTCGTCGGTTGGATCGAGCGGTGATGACATGATGCTCGACGACCGCTTGGGGAACATGGAACGAGGTGGAGCCAGACCACCACTGGAGAGGTCGAGCGAGGTTTTGCCGATGACCTTTTCAGGGGACTGTGAAAAAGGGTTGAGGTTGGAAGAGCCGATATAAGGAGATGTTGACGTCTGGGGAAAGTGAGGCGACTGTGGTGTGACTTGTGCTGTTGGCATCTGGTATTGCGTCTGGAATGATTGCTGTTGAAGCGGCTTCAGTTGCGGCCGTTGCTGCTGCTGCTGCTGCAACGCATGATCTTGTGGTTGGCCTGAAGCCTCGTCTGAGCTAGAGGCAGCAGCGTTGGAGGTGCTGGACTCAGCATCCGATACATCATTGCCTTCACGACGTCGTGATACGGTAAAGATGTCATCCACCAATGGTGAGGGGGAGCGCTCTCTGCGTGCGCCATACATGCTGGGCTCGTCCTCGCTATCAATCGCGGATAGCCGCCTCAGGCGCTCGGTGGCATATGCAGGCACAGGTGGCGGCAGCGGCTCATCGTCATTCGGTGTTGGGGGGATATGGCTCATGCGAGGATGCATAGACTGGGGTCGCACGAGGGGCACTTCAACCTCGGGTGTTCGTGTGCTGAGATTTGTCGGTGTTAGAGGTTGTGAGTTGGGAGAGGAGAGCGGCGGGTTACGGTTCGGTGATTCGCCGTGCTCGTCGCCGGAGTACGAGTCGTGTGATAATGAACGAAAGTAATCAGAGCGAGCCTGCACAACAAGAGGGCTGGAGATGGTCAGAGGCGGTAAGCGGCTGACTCTTTTGTCGCCCTTGGTGCTCTCTTCTAGCTGCTTTGCCAGCAGACGGCTCTGCATGGCAAATGCATCTAGGGGAGATAGCTCGGGCGGCACATCACCAGCGACATGGAGACGAGGTGACTTGAGAGGGCGCGAGACAGAAGTCTGCGACTGCGACCGCAAGTCGAGAAAATTTGGCCTTGGTGCTGCCATTGTAATGTGTAGTGGTGTGTCAGGACGTGTTGGTCTGTTGATGAAAAGCAAGATGGTAAGGTGACTGGCGAGATTGTCGTCGGGCAATTTGAGTATTCTTGAGAGGTCTCAGAACATTGGGACTTTTGATGCTGTGAAAACCGGTCGATGAGGTGCGAGAAATCGATTGGTATGTAGTTTGTGTTATGACGTCCCTGTGGTCTTTCTTGTCCTCTAAACAACGAACCGACGAGGTGCGTCGTAGAGAAAGGGAAAGAAACGCGAGGTGCTGATTTAACCTGGAAGGGAAATAGATAAAGGACTGTGGTGCCCAATCTATTTTAAGCGGAAGATGATGCGCTGCTCTTCTGGACTCTACTGAAAGCGTCCTGTAGTAGCCAAAGCCAACACTAACGACGGCTATGTCAAAGAGGATGCGCAGCCGTCCACGAGGGCGCAGACGAGGAGAAAGCAGAAGGGGAGGCCCCCAAGTAGCAGCAGCAGGAAGGATAAAGAGGCGAAACAATGGAAGAGGGCGAATGAAAGGAAGCCGAGATGCAGTGCTGCATAGAGAGTGCAGCTATTGACGCAAGGAGCACAAATCGATACAACACAAGAGTGGCTTGCTATATCGTGCGGCGCTTCGCTGAGGGATCAATCTCTGAGATGATTGAGACGCCCTTGTTTTATTATCCGTTTTGCAGATATGGTTGTCGGCACTGCTATGCTTGTCAAAACAGGATTTGGCTAGAGTTGTCGGAGCAGGGCTCTTTGCCAGTAGTCGGTCGCATGAAGTGACTAGCAGGTAGTCCGCGGTACTTGAAACGAATCAAGACAAGGCGATGATGGGAGAATGCGTCGAACGGCGCTGGATCGACAGGCGAAAAGAGTTGATGAAGCGTGGAGCGTAAATGCAGGCGAACAACATGGGAAGGATTGCGCGACCGGTCGAAGACGAGAGAGAAGGCCGAGAAGAAGAAAGCAAAACAGAAGCAAGAGCAAATGCTAAGGGCAAAAAGACAGGAGTGGGCTCGTAGACTGTGGAATACGAGAAGGGAGGATCAAAAGTACTGTTGGCACTGTAGTATCGTCGGGTTTGTGTGTCGATTTAGAACTAGTCGTTGGGATAGATACGGAAAGTTTAGACCGAACCAAAGAATGTCTGGCGGAGAGCGCGTTGGCGAGTTTTTATTGATTTATTGACGGAAAGGAGTGACCGAGGTGAGAAGCCGTAAAGAAGACGAGCGGCAGCTCAACTGACGAGGCGAACAAACAAGCTGCGCGTCGCAGGGGGTGAAGCCGCAGTGGGAGGCGAAATGAGAGGCAGCGAAGATGCTGGTTGAGTGTGGCGGCATAGGAGGATAAGAGGACGCGAGGTAGAGACCAAGATAGGCGGACAGGCGACAGGGAGAGACAGGGAGAGACAGGGTAGAGGGATTGGGAGTTTGAGGGCCGACGAATGGAAAGCCGTTGTGCCGAGTAGCAATTGAAGTCGAGGAGAGCGCGGGCGAATGAGAGGCGGCGGTGCGAGGAGGAGAAATGAAGAGAAAGGGGATGGCGAAGAGGAGGACGAGAAGGGCAGGAGAGTATGCGAAGATAGAAGAGAGGAGAGGAGAGAGGATACGGGTGCGATGAGAGAGATGAGAGATGAGAGGATTGAATGACGAGGATGGGAGAAAGGGAGGACTGGAGAGCCACCAGAGGGAAAGGGAAAAAGAAGGAGACACACGAGAGAGTGACGAGAAACTGGGGACTGTCTGAACGGAGCAGTGTTGAACCGTTTTTCTTCTTTCCTCTTTGGAGCAAACTAGTGATGGGCCTTGTAGGGTGGGCGGTAGGTGAAATACGGGAAGGAGCGATGGAGAGAGTAGCCAGAACGGAGTGTAGAAGGAAAGAAACATGAGGAAGACCAGAAACGGAATGTCAATAACCGTTTGAAGGAGGGAGAAACGGAATACGTTGAGTGATGTTACTGAACTTGTGGGCGAGAGCAGGGGTTCACATGTTAAATTTCCAAGATGAAGGAAGCGAGATAGGGAAAGAACGATGGGACTCGTAAGGAATGGGAAGGAGAGACGGAGAGAGGCGTGAGAGGAAGGTGAGGCTTTCCAAACACAGCAGGGAGCAAGGCGAGGGGCAGCAGACGAGAGGAAGGTGCGACTATGACGGAGAGGCGTACTTTCCAAAATCCAAGGGAGTTTGGGCCGGGCAGACAGGGTGTACACGGGGCAGGTGCTCACTTACGTTTTTACAATCGGTGCAGTTCATACGCAGTATTTTACATTGTTTTGCAAAGAAAACCGTGAGAAGTCACATAGACGGCGCCAGGAGTAGGAAGACGGAGTGAAGACGGAGGAAGAGGAACAGGGCAAGGAGGACGACAGGCCAGGACAGGGAAGGACAGTGACGAGAGGGGAAGGGCGACGATCACAACAGGAAAGAGCGACCCAGGGGGACAGCCAAGAATGGAATAAACACAATAAAGTAGACGCAAATTAAATACCGAAAACAGACACAGAAAGAGAGTGGGTAATTTGGCGTAATATTCTGGGAGCCGGGAAGGGACGAGGCAGCAAAAAGGAAAGAGCGATAGACGGGAAAGGGACCGCAATACGGGGTGCATTGCATCTGAAGGATCCCGAATTGGCAGGCGAGGACCACAACACGAAGTACGCGATCGCTAGTAGGACACCACGAAGAAGCGCTATTGCTTTCTGCTGGAAGCGTCCCACAAGGTGTACAGGAGCCACAGAAGCATCGTGACAGAAGTAGCCAGGGCGACAAATGCCAGATAAGACATAAAAGACAGAAAAGACCGAACAAATGGCGGATAAATAAACCAGACGTTGGATTAGCCCTGGAGAACGGTAATTTAGGCTGGCGCTATCGAAAATACGGAGCATTTACGGAGTCAAAGAACAAGGAAGATGGAAAGGATTTACTAGTGAATGGGTAGCAAGCAGACTTGTTTAATTAAACAGGAAATATACTCAGTACAGACGAAAACCGAAAACAACGACAAAGGAACGGCTGGCGGAAAACTGGGTTCAGTAACGGTTTCGGCGAGGAGAATAAAGTACGGACATGTAGGGTGTGTACTCTAGAGGAGTCTGTAGAAGTCAACGACGTATTACGGAGGCAGATAACTGGGACGAGATGGAGAGACCCATCTTCTAAGACGTAAGAAACCAGACGATACAAGGATACTGCGAGATGCATCTGTGGTGCATGTGGCTTGCAGAGTGCAGCATGCAGGGACCTGTTGAGGATGCAGACGATTGGAGAGGCGAGGCAGAAGAGAGTGCGAGACTGAAGAGCACCAAGGCTGAAGGGAAGACCAATGAGAGACGAGCCACTGAGGGAGTTGTGATTAGAAGGAGTTTTGATTAGAGAAAGTTGTTGCCCCTGAGGCTGTCATGCTGTCATGCTGTCATGTTGTTGTCGGGCGAGGCCGTGAGGCGGGAGGCAAAGCACGATAAATACGTTATTTCTCCATACGACGGAGACGGACAATAGAATGTAGGGACGGACGGTAGAAACGCTGATACTCTTTGCTCCGTAATAAGATGGTAACGGAGGAGGGCTGGCAGCTGGAGAAAACACGAAAAAGGGGCAAAGTGATAAATATAGAACAGTTGTAGCGGGTGGAGGAAGAGGAAATAGGGAACGAGGAGGGAAGAATAGAAGAAAGTGCTCTGAAGTGGAATAAAGAAGTGGAGTGATGTAATGGAGAGTACGGAGTACATAGTAGAGCTCAGAGTACAGAGGACGAGGAGGAGCAAGTACAAGTACGAAGACGGAGCACAAGACGTTGGCAGTAATAGGTATCACATGGGTGGTTGACAGACGGCTGGCAGTCGAACGTGCATTATCGTGTGCCGTGCCTGAAACATACTTGAGATCTGTCTGGGCTTCGAGGCGTGTTGAGCCTGAAGAGCTGCACGAAGCCTGACACTATGTTATGCATCGCTTGGCAACGGAAGTAGGGCGAAGATGGCGAGAGGGGGACGGATAAGAGGCGTGAATACGAGTAGAGTACGGAGTATGTCAGATGAGATGAACCATGATGATACCGGCGTTATTCCAGCTGCATCAGCCAGCAAGCATAGACTCTATCACAACCACGACACCCACGCCGGAGTACTCGTACGAAGCATAGATCAAGTCGATATTGGTCTAGAGTTAGAAGAGACCGAGATGGGATGAACTACAGCAGTTAGTTTCCTGCGAGCCGAGTGGAAGCCAAGACAAATCAGACTTCATTGCCGCCTCGCTATTGGACAGCACGTGCAAGTCACACTGACCACACCTGGATATTGGTCCAAAAGGGAATGGCTGGGCGTATCGAGGCCCGTACGCGGTGGCCACGATGCTCGGTAATTTGGCATCTGACATAAGATACGAGATGCTACATCATGGCGGGCTTAACGGGCAGAATGAGTATGGGCATGGCACGAGTGCAGATTGCATAATTGAGCCTCTTGCCACGATTGTGTCGTCGTCCCACGGGTGTGGGCGGCCGGAGTAGCAGGGGGAAGGGGGACCACAACACGGCAAGGAAATTGCTCGACCAAACTCGTGCGTGACAGCTGCATGTGAGCTGCATGTGGATGACGATCCCGAATCTCATCGACGAGGTATTTACATATTGCTTCCTACTCAGTACTCCGTATGTTGTGCTCCCATTCCTTGCCCCCAGAATAAGATTCATTCTGGCCACGAGGACAGACTCGATGGACGACGGGGAATGACCCGAAATACGCCAGAGTGGAATAATAAAAGTGCACGTACTCTTGCGTATGGAGTACATGCTTTGGAGAGGCTAGAGGCATGAATCGATAATCTCAACAAAATGCAGACCAACGACGACAGGCTGTTGTGTCGGCAACGCCCAACATTAATCAGTAGGATGACAAAGCAAGGTGAGATCAGAGGAGAGGAGAGAAAGACAAGAGTTGAGGCGGAGAGTTGAGGCGGAGAGACAAGAAAAAGAAAGGAGCCGGGGGGGAGTGACGAAAGCATAACAAAAGGAAGCAGGGTCACTGTTCGATGTTGTGGGAAAAGGACTGACGACTGCGGGACAACTCAGTATCTCAGTATCTTAGTATCTCAGTACGGAGTATCACATTGGAGATATCATTTGTTATCAGAAGAATCGAGATGAAACGAGTCAACTGCCGTTTTCTTGTTTCTTGTTTCTTCTTCTTGCCCTTCTACCTGGTCTCCCTGTCTCCCTTGTCGCGCGTGCTCTCTGACGCGCTCTCGGCTCTGGAACTTCTACTTCTCCCCTTCTCTGCAGGTGCCGACCCTTGCAAGCACCGACGATCACTTGCAGTCTTCATCTGACAGGGACGATACGATGGAGAGGCGGGCAGGGATGGGCCAGGGTCTTTTCGCGGAATCGAGGGAGAAATCAAGGACGGGAGATTTGCGAGGAACCTGTTCGCTCGAAACATGGAGCTCGAAACATCGTGCAGGATGACACAAACAACAACTGACAAGCTGGTTAGTAGAAAAGAGAATCAAACAAACAACTCGACATGAGATCATGAGAACTCTGGTAGAAAGGCAATGAATAATCTAATCAGATTGCAACCGTCTTGCCAACATCGAACGGGATGAAATAAAAGCCTGACGTCGGTCTTTATAGTAGAGCTGCTGATGTTGAATGTTCAATTTGTTACCAAGCTCGTGATAGGAAATAGATAGCAATAAAACAAAGAAGAGTATGAAATAAGACCTGCCAATGAACTCCTCGTGAAATGCAACCCGACAAGACAGATGAAGACAAACAAAAGACAAAGAGATAGAAAGACAAAATAACAAATCAAAGAGATGGAAGATCAAAGATCAAGTCAAAGAATCAGGAAGCATAAACCTCCAACTGCTTTTCTGCACTGCTCACTACACGCTGCTTCTACGCAGCGCCGATCAATTCGCCAGCTGCTATGCAAATACACTCTATTCTGCACCCTACAGATCCTTGGCCCGCAGCTTCTTCAGCCGCGTGGCTCCCTCAAACACGGTCCGGTCGACGGCGGCCGCCACCGTCAGCGTGCCGCCGATGATCGCACACAGGCCCGCCAGGAAGCCCGTAAAGGTCTTGGCCCGCGCCTCGCGGTTCACCACCTTCATCGGCGAGATGTCGTAGCTGAAGAACACGCCGGGGATGCCGCCCCGCGCGTGCAGCCGCTCCTTGTGGCCCTCGGCCGCGTCGTCGCCGCCCTGCAGACTGCGCTTGTGGCTCGTCACCGAGTACTGGTGCGTCTCGACGCTGCCGTCGGCCAGCAGGCCAAACGAGCCCACCTCGGCCGCGTGGTCCTCCTGCTGCGCGAAGCCCTTGAACGTCTTCTCCCAGCCGAGCGCCAGGTACGACGTCGGCACGATCTTGACAAAGTACATGTAGTTGAAGTTGGGGTCCGTCGTCTCCTGCTTCGTGTCGTCCAGCGGGTTCACGTGGTGGCTCGTCCACGGCTGCGTCGCGCCCGAGCCCGCCGCATATGCGCCGCCGCTGCTGATGCGCTTCGAAATCGCCTCGGGCAGCTGCGGGCCGAACCGCAGCGAGTGCACCGTGTGCGTAAACGAGTGCATCTGCGGGATCGGCATGTCCCAGTAGTTCTTAAGGTCGTGCACGTGCATGTTGCCGTTGCTGAAGCTCCGGCCGGGCGCAATGTGGAAGTTGCCCACCACCTTGTTCACGCGCAGGCCGCCCTCGATCCGGCACCCCTCGTGGCGCTGCTCGTCCAGGCGCTCGGCAAAGTGCTCGCGCTGGCACTGCTCCACATTCTCGCCCCGGCCAAACGCCCACGACGCACTCGCGTACGCCTCGCGCACCTCGTCGCAGGTGTTGCAGCAGCCGGGCTTGGTGCCCTCGGTCGGCGGCGGCGCGCCGTAGCAAGGGCCGCAGTATTCGGGGTCCAGGTGCGTTGCAGCGTCCTCGTCGGCGTGCAGCTTGAGGTCCTTGGCCTCGATCTCGGCACCGCCATCCGCCGCCGGCCGGAGGCGCACCTTGCGCACACCGTGCTGGACGCCGTGCTGCTGCTCGCCCGACACGTCCATGACATCCAGGGTCAGCAGCTCGCAGGGGATCTTGGGGAAGGTAATGTTGAGGTGGATCTCCATGCGCTCGCCGCGGCCCTTGTCGACGATCAGCTCGGGGTGCACGATGATGCGACGGTAGTCGAGCCACTCGCCCCAGGCTAGGTACAGCACGACGATCAGCGACACGATCGTGACGATACCGCCCGAAGTCGTGCGGATGCGCGCATCCTCGACCGTCTTGGTGAAGGCGTCGAGCCTCGTGAAGCGAGACTTGGCAGGCATGATGATGCTGGGATATGGAGATGCCGGGGTGTGGAGGAGCTGTCGTGGAACGAGAGAGATATCGGCCGGGACACGGGTCTCTCAATTGCGGCAGGTGGCAGGTGGCAAGGCTGTCGAACACGAGCCAGTCGATGTAGATGCAGATGTGATGCAGATGTAGAGGTGTGTCGTCTGCCTGGATCGGCGGAGAGTGTGCGACGATCTGGGGGAGACTGTCGAGGAGCAGACGGAAACGAAAAAAAAACACGAATAAGACAACAAAAAAAGGAACGGCTGGCGATTGATGCGAGTGTCGTTCGTGCTCGCCAGTTCAAGCTCTGCGTCTTTCGAGGTCGAGATCAAGTCCAAGCCAGAGTAAAGAAACGACGTTCCGGTGGTCGGCTAGGGGTTGGAAGAGACACGCAGCAAGTCCGAGTCGAGACAAGGAGTATTCGTATGGAGTAGGCGACTGCGAGTCTGAGAGTGAGCGAGAGAAAGAGTGGAGCCGCTGCGCAGAACAAAAAGGCCACCTTCACGTTTTACTCGGGCGCACTATGGGCTGGACACTCTGACACTCAAGACACTATGGGGCACGGGGCACTAGAGGCTAGAGGCTAGAGGCTAGAGCCTATCCCCTGTAATAACTAGCTGTAGTGAAGGCCCCACTTGCCTCTCTTGGGACAAGTTCAGGAACGGTTTGCCGGAGTGTCTAAGGCTTGAACGGCTGGCTACAGGGGACATCCTCTGTAATACAGCGACTGCTGCCTGTATCTTAGCTGCCTATGTTCGTGTCCATTTTGGGAAGGTGCTTGCTCGACTAGCATCTTGCCCGCCTGCCGCACGTTGCCTCGGAAGGAGCGTGAGATGCGCCTGAACACGATACTACGGGGGGATCGCGTAATACGGGCCAACTTGCCCGGCGAGGCAGCAGCGGCGTCCGACTAGATATAAATCTCGATGGCACAATACTCCGTAGGGTAGCACTATCTCCCCACCATCTTCTCTTCCTTTCTTATTTTCTTTTTTGTTCTCTTCCGTTTGTCCTCTTCCGTTTATTCTCTTCCTTCTTCCACCCATCGTAAACAACCCTCACAATGCATCCCTTCCCCACGGAACCCGTCGTGTGGCTGCCCAACTGCGTGCTCCGGCCCTACCATGTCTCCGACCTGGAGCCCATGCGTGCCGCCGCCGACGACCCGGCCATGCCCCGCTTCATGCGCGATGTCTTTCCCGAGCCGTACACGCGCGAAGACGCCCTCTTTTGGCTGCGCGTCTGCCGCACGCCCGACCTGCCCGATGCCGACACCAAGGGCGACGCCGCGCTCGAGCCGGAGACGCCCGAGCTGCACCTTGCCATTTGCCTGCATGACGGCACCTTTGCCGGCGGTCTGGGCCTGCGCAGCAACAGCCCCGACGGCACAGACCGGCACACGCGTGAGATCGGCTACTGGATCGCGCGCCCGCAATGGGGCCGCGGCCTAGCCACGGAGGCAGCGGGCGGGTTTGCGCGGTGGGCCCTGGCACCGCCGCCCGAGGCCTTGGCCCACCCGTACACCCGCTGCCTCTTCAAGGACGGGCCGCTGCGGCGTGTCGAGGCGGGCATCTTTGCCGGCAACACGCCCTCGACTCGCGTGCTGGCACGCGCTGGCTTTGTGCGCGAGGGCGTGCGTCGCCAGGCGGTTGTGAAGCGCGGTGAAATGCACGACGTGATCATGTTTGGTCTCGTACAGGCCGACCTAAACAAGGCAGAACCCGAAGAATCTGCAGAGAAGGCATAGTCGATCACAAAGAGGTTCATGAGCACACATTGTCCAATCATGGCAGCTGATCTCATAAGTAAACGATACTATATACAAAACGTTTCATGCTAACCAGAAACTCGTTACTCGTAAAATACAAATGTACCCGTGGCAGACTTAGCCACGCCCGAACTTCTTGATAAAGGTGGCGTCGTATGGGTCTAGCTGCACTGCACTTGGTGGCCGTGCCCGTCTGCCCGTGATATCTGCCACCTCGTCCCGTCTCTCGAGAGCCAAGACGTCGTCCCGCTTGCGCTTGCCCGGCGTAATCTGGGCTGCCGTAATGTTGCCGCACTCGGGGCGCACGAGCTTGCCGCTGAACGTGTCGGCCGCCCAGATTAAGACGCCATTGGTCCAGCCGAAACCCTCGACCACGGTGTACTCGCCGCCACCACCGGCGCCGTTGGTCGAGTTGTATGTGTACTTTTCAAACATGGTGCCGTTGTCTGCAGACGTGAAGCCTGCAAGCTGCGGTGTCTCGGACGTCGAGCCACCCGTTGCGTACCACGTACAGAATGACGAGTCAAGGTACCGCTGCGCCAGGCGCAGCGCTAGCTTTTGCAAGTCCTCGTAGTCGGTGTCCTGGGGTCCGAACGTAGCGGGCGTGTTCAGGAGACCCTGGATTAGGATATGCTGCAGCGGCGGCCATACGTTGGGGGTGTCCCACTGCTGGCCCGTCTGTAGATTCGTTGCCGGGATACCGCCCAAGTAATTGTCTAGATACGCCTCAACGTGCGAGTAGGCCTGCTTGACGGCCAGCGGGTTGTTCTTGAGCTGGGCCGGTGCTGCACCGGTCCAGAAAGGGTACAGTTGGGCTACATTGAAGAGGACCTGGTAGCCCTCTGGCGCATTGGTTGTGTCGGCAATGGACGACGTGTTATCGCGCGGAACGAAAATGTCTTGGGCCTTTGACGTCAAGTTATAGTCAAAGTAGCTGAACAGCGTCTCGTTCCACATGAGCTCGTGCATGGCCTCGCTGCGTTGGCTAGCTGCCTTTCCCCATTGGCGGGCAGCTGTCGAATTGCCCGTAAACTCCAAGAAGCCGCCAATGGTCACCTCGTTCCAGTAGAGGATGGAGTTGAGGTCGACGGGCAACAGGTTGTTTATATTGAGAGAGCGCAGCGGGAAGTATGTGCCCGAGGCGGAATCGTTGGGACGGGCTAGCCAACGTGCGCTATAGTCCCAGCCCGACTCGGCGCCGCTTGCCAGCTGCGCATACAGCGCCTGCTGCTCCGTCTCGTTGAAAGGCGCCGTCTCAGGGTACACGGAGCCGTTAGAAGCGTAGTATGACTGGTTGTTTGCAGTGACGTAGTCTTCGAGGAACGATTCGGGGCGCGGCTGGTTGTTGGCCACAGAGTAGCTGCTTTGTTAGTGTAAGGCCAGAGTGGGATGTGCTGAGAACACGTACTGATTCAGAGTGTAGGTTTTGTTGTTGGGGGCAGTCACGCTCACAGAGCGGTTGACTGTCCAAAACTCGTGCTCCTTGATCAGGATGGGCAGTGCACGCTCGAGAATGCTCAAGTCGTTTGTGTGCTCCAGGTAAACGCGCACCATCTGTGACAGGAGTGGCGGCTGTGACCGATTGAGGTAGTAAATGCGAGCACCGTTGGGCACAAAGCCAAACTCTTCGATGAGATCCAAAAAGTTCTCGATGATGTTGCGTGAGATGGTGACAAAGCTGCCGCCCGTGCGCAGCAGGCCCTCAATGATCCAGTATGAGTCCCAGTAGTAGGGCTCGCGGAAACGGCCACCGGCCACGACAAAGCTGCGGTTGACGGGCACAAAGCTCGACTCGCAGCCGTCACAGCCAGAATCGCCGGCGCTGCCCGTGTACTGGCGCGTGAGGTCGGGCCAAATGCCGATAACCTTTTGCACAAACTGGTGGATGACCGTGTCGTTGAGCTTTGCCAGGAACGTCGCATTGGTTGTCAGCTGGTCTGCAGGCACGCTCTCGAGCTCGCCTCCGGCCGGTGCAAAATACGTGCTCAGGAAATCGTTGAGCTCCGTGTTGTTGGAGATTGGCTTGGTCAGGTTGTTGAATGCGGCCACGACTTCGTCCAGGGGACGCACTGTGGGCATGTCGACAAACGTCTTGGAGTCGGAAAAGGGCGCAGCAAGCTCAATGCTCTTCAGGATGTCGCCGTAGCAGTAGAGGGGCGAGCTGCAGGGCGCAATGATAGAGCCATTATTGAACACCGCAGCGGCCGGGCCGGCACAGAGGACGAGGGCGACAGCAGCAATGGCCGAGGCAGTCCGCGAGAAGGAGGCCGCAATACCACGTGAGGCAAGACCAGAGGCCGGCATCGCTGGCATTGCGTCAGGGTGAGAGATGGGGAGTGCTGGATGGAATAAGACTGACTCGGATGATGATGTTTGATATGCAATATACGAAGCAGCAAGCAACGAGAGGGGATCACCAGATGCTAAGATCACTTGATTATGTGATATGTCGTCGGGGGGAGGACAGAGAATAAACAGGAAGGAGCAGCCGAGGTGGCTTTATAGGTAACCGGGAAGGTGCAAGTCAACGGCGATCATGGAGGGCTTTATAAGCAACGAGGGCCGTCCATACATGTGCGTATGCCATCAATACGGTAGCACAATGGAGACAGGCTCGACAGGGTCGGAAGCAAAATAAAAAGAAAGAAAACAGGATGGCAAGTGACGTTGGAGAGCTCTATTATATTAATTATATTATTATTACTTAATAAGAAAAACACAGAAAGAGAAGAGATCGGCAGTGCCCAGGATCCTGAGCCGGGGAAACAAAGAGCAAGCGTTAGGACAACAACCAATGAGAAAAGATGAAAAGAACGGCCGAGACTCAAGCATTGGCAATGCAGGCTTATGATTAGGGAACAAAGATGTCTGGACACCTAACGACGACGGTTATTAATCATACCTTGAGTGCATGTTCATGTTAGAGGATGCGATGACTAGACGACGGACGGGATGAGCAGGACGGCAGCTTTCTTCTACTAGGGCGCTGGTTCACTATCACAAGTTTTCACACATCGGTGAGTTTTGTAGTTAGCAGCAGAAATCAGGTACATCTCTGGCATTGCGTTTGTATCTGTTGCCAACCTGGGAGACAGACTCGGGCTTTGCCGCATGCACGCGGCCATCGAGGTTGCAGCAGCTTCCCCCGCAAACAGATGGCGAGGTGGAGTGGAGCACTCCGCACGATGATGGAGGTGGCGGAAATAGCTCTGCCCGCTGCACTGCGGGACTGCACCTACCAGCTAGCTGCTAGAGAAAGCAAGAAAGCATGTAAAGGTGGAAGTGACGATGTTTGGTGAGAGGTGGCCGAGGTGACGTAATGGAGAGGATGGGGCGCAGTTCAGAAGGGTTGGCATTCTTCTAGAACAGGGCAGCCGGGGACTCCAGGGTTGAAGGAGCATTGCTATGAGATATTGATAGACCTGATGGATAGATAGAAGATTTCGTCAAACACCTGAGGGATCCGTCAGAGCTCTTCCGTCGATGCAACGTCGAGACGACCCAAGTCGTATTTGGCTAAGAAGACCGGTCAGTCCTGATGGGATCGGTGGCATCGGTGTATTTCCGTATCTACGTATTCCTGAGCGTGGACACTGTAAACACATGTTCTAGATCTCGGATCACAATATTGGCTTTCGATGCCTATTGCCTAAACACATAGGCATGCCTGGAGCATCGCTAACAGTCGAGAACATCTTGAAGCTGAACAGCGTTTCTCGTATACAGAACTCCAGTGGGATGACGACCGGATAGTAATCACATCAGTCAACCCCTCATTCAGGATTCGCATGCATATAACGGCCGAGATGGCACCGGTGGCTCACATCTATCGTATGCATCTAGACAGATGTAACTCGAATTTGCTATTTACTATAAAACTACATGTAAGATACAAGACTACTTCTTCGGGTACTGCGACTGCTGGCTGCCAATCGCCTTGGAATCGTTGAGTGCCGTCGGTGTCGTGTCGACCTCTTTGGGCGCACTCGCCAGCGCCTTGCTGAACACGCGCTGCAGCTGCGGCACCACCTGCTCGCGGTTCTCGTAGATCTGGTAGTGGATCACCATGCGGTTGCCAAACATCCGCAGACCCTCCTCCTCGGTCAGCTTGTCGAGCACGCCCGGTGCCACGCCAGACGCCGCCAGGTCGACCCACACCATGTTCGTGTCCACCGGGTACAGCAGCCGGCCGCCTGCATCGGTCCACAGCTTGGCGATCTCCTTGGCCAGCGTGTGCGTGTGCCGCAGAATGCCGTCTGCGCCGCTCGGGTCCGTGCCGAACGTCTCGTCCACGGCCACGCGCGCTGGCGCCGCGACCACGCCCGCCTGCCGCAGGCCGCCGCCCAGCGACTTTCGGATCCACGTCGAGTGCTTGATGACGTCGGCGGGGCCGACAATCACGCTGCCGATGGGCGCACCCAGTCCCTTGGAGAAGCAGAGCGACAGCGTGTCGAAGCACGCCGCAAACTCGTCCAGGCGGCCAGCGCCGGCGGCAGCCGCCTCCCACAGCCGCGCGCCGTCGCAGTGCATCTTGATGCCGTTCTTGCGCGCAAAGTCAGAGATGCGGCGCACCTCGGCCAGCGGCATGATGACGCCGTTGATCGTGTTCTCGAGGCTGATGACGCGTGTCGGGCACGCATGCACGTCGTCGCTGAGGACCGCGTTGGCCTCGACGTCTGCGAGCGTCAGGTAGATGCCGTTGCTGGGAATCACCGTCTGCAGCATTGCGCCGGTAAGCGCCGACACGCCGCCGGCCTCGTACTTGAAGATATGGGAGCGCTGGTCGCACAGCACGGCCTGTGGCGGCTGTGTCAGAAGCGAGCGCAGCGCGATCTGGTTGCCCATGGTGCCCGACAGCACAAGCAGGCCGGCCTCTTTGCCGGCGAGCTTCGCGCAGTGGGCCTCCAGATCAAGCGTAGTCCGGTCCTCGCGGAAGACGTCGTCGAGCAGCGTGCAGTTCTGGATCGCCGCGAGCATGTTGGCCGTCGGGGTGGTCATGACATCGCTGCGCAGGTCACGGCCGCCGGCGCCGGCACTGCCAACCCATCGAGTAGCGGGCGCTGCCATTGTGCGAGTAGATGAAAATAGCCGGGGGTGATGGTCTGTCGAGATGGACAAAGTAGAATGTCAGTGATCGACAAACATTGGAATATGTAGAGGACGCGAATTGTTTGTGAAATAGTGTGAAACAAGAAACACAAGGAATCCCCGGCTCTCGGCTTCTCCCGCATTACTCACCGGTGCCGGACCTGATAAGACGGCAGGTGGGTGTCCTCTCTAGTGCGCCTCTGCATGTCAGCCACTGTAATCCCACCACACCAGATGATTCATAATTGTTCATAGTCCTTATTCCGCCATTCGCATCTTGCTGTCCATGCCGTCGTCATCATTCTTCTGGCTACCTTTCACAGCCGGGTGAGTCGCCGGTCGGCAACGACACATGCCTCGGATTGCCGATGCGCGGATCATTGTGCGTAGATATTGACGCCTCGGTCTCTGAAACTATGCGTAGAAACAATGGGATTCGGTACTCCCGCCCTTATCGCTAGGATGTTTGCCATTACCTTCCCACGCCTCCATTACGGCTGACTGTCTAGCGTGGAGGGGCACCAGGTGGGAATGGATCTTCCAGCAGGAGGAAGTCAACGGCGTGCTGTGGGCGGGGCGTGGGGCAGGCCGTCGAGTACCGTCTCGAGCGTTTCTGTTCCGCATCAAGACGGGAATGCGAATATGCAGCGATATCTTGCTTAAGCTGAACCTGAACTGACTAACGGCCATAACGAGCAGTGTTTGTATGTTGAGATAAATAGCATGTGTGTTATCGCGAGTAAGGATAGCTAGCATGTAAGGAATGGATGCAATCTAGATAATGTAATAAATAACTGCAAAAAAGAAGCTCCGTATTATCTCAGTGATAAAAGAGAAGAATATTCAAAGCATGAAAGCATCAACATGCTGATAACTGCTACGACTTGGTTGTTGTCTGTTGAGCTCACGATGACGAGTCAGGTGATACAGCTTCCAAAACATCTAGAGCCGTGGTCGACGTTCTCGTAAGAGATGTTGCACGAGCAGTCGCTCCTTCCTCGTTATCCATGCGACTTCCGAATATGCATGTTCAGACGAATTGAGCAGGCGCGACCGACTGTAAGCTGAATCACAAGCCATTCAGGCCTCGCCGTTTCTACTCAGAGCTTGGCTAATTACGCAGGCTGATTGGCCAAGTCCCAAGATGCCCCACTCAAAGTCGATCGCACTGGCCATTACCAAAGCACGAAATAGGGGTGACATTATGCCCTATCGCTGGGTACAAGCACGTTATCTATCCACTGTAACAGCCCCGTAATTTATGGTTGTGTTCCCTACTAGGCGGCCCTGTAAACTGTAATCGACTTAAACAACACCCCAAGAGCTTGGCTTTAGCTTGGCTTTAGCTTGGCCTACTTCAGCCACGTTCTTGGGACTTGGTTCTTCTCGACGCGGGCGCCTTCCATGGCCGTCCTTTTGCCGAGCTTGCATCTCGATGAAGCCCAAAAGCCGTGAGAGCATCTTCGCGTCGTCTTGTCGATTTGGCCTCCTTCTTTTCCCTCTTCTTTTCCATCTTCTTTTTCTTTTGTCTCTACCTTTTGGCACGTTTTTGATCATCCGCCCCGTCGCAACACCTCTGATGCTTGCTTCTTGGCATCGCGTTAAGCTTCATTGAGCTTCTTTTTGGACGTGCGTGTTCCATCTCGATTGGACCGAGACACATCGTATTCGCCTTCTTCTCTTTTTCTGTTCTTCTCTCGTCTCTGCCTTTTTCTTCAGTGCCCGGCATGCGGCTCATGCTCCCGCTTGGGCCTGCGCGCGCCCTTCGCACCTACGTCATCGTGCTTGCCGTCCTCGCCGTCACCTGGTTTACCTGGTCCGGCACCGTCGCCACCGTGCCACATCCCATCGGCACCGTCCACGATGGGGCGGTGGGCGAGCAGGGCAAGTCCGCATACGCAGTGTGTGCTGCGCACGGCTGGCGCCCGTTTTCGCTGCCGACGTCTGCGGCCCGCCCGCGCCGTGTCTACGACCTTATCATGGTCAACGACGAGCTCGACTGGCTCGAGGTGCGCCTCAACACCACCTTTGACGACGTCGACTACTATGTCATCGTCGAAGCACCGCTCACGTTCACCGGGCTCGACAAGCCGCTCACCATCCGCGACAACTGGCAGAAGTTTGCGCCCTACCACGCCAAGATGCTCTACCACCAGCTGCAGTACCCGCCCAACTTCAACCCGCCGCGCGCCTGGGACCGCGAAGACCTGCAGCGCGATGCCATGATGCTGCAGGTTCTGGCGCCCGGGGCTGTGCCAACAGGAACCGATCCGTCCGCACAGGTCGACCTGGACACTGTCACGCCGCAGCATGGCGACGTCCTGGTTGTCGCCGACGTCGACGAGATCCCGCGCCCTGACACTCTGAGGGCCCTGCGCCTGTGCGAATTCCCGCGTCGCCTCACGCTTGCCAGCCAGTTCTACTACTACAGCTTCCAGTTCCGCCACCGCGGCCCCGAGTGGCAGCACCCGCAGGCCACCTTTTACGACGGGCCCGGCAACACCATTCTGCCCGTGCACCTGCGCAACGGTGACGGCGGGCGCGGCCTCTCGTTCGGCAAGGATGGCTCTCTCGTCTCCAAGCTTTTTGGCGTGATCAGCGCGCCTGTGACTGCCCTGCTACGCAGCCACGACAAGGCAGAGATGCCCAATGCCGGCTGGCACTGCTCGTCGTGTTACGCTACCATGGCTGAGCTCATGCACAAGCTCGAGAGCGTGTCGCACACCTGGATGAACCAGGACTACTTCCGCAACCCGGAGCGTGCTGCCCACCACGTGCGCCTAGGAATGGACCTGTGGGACCGCGAGAGCGAGGTGTACGACCGCATCGACGGCAACAAGGACCTGCCCCAGTACTTGCTGACTCAGCCCGAGCGTTTCCGGTACTTGCTGAACCGCGACGGCAACTCTGCTGGGTTCAGCGACTACCCTTCCCAGAACTAGTTTTACTTGCTATACTTTTTTGGTTACGACTTTGTTTACTGGTTCAGGCGTTCATTGGGTATCGGGTTACATGGATATGGCGTTATGACGGGTAATAATGTATGATGGTACTGGTGTCTTGTGATATACTATTGTTTAACCTTGGAGTCAACTCGGGTCTATTTATTTAATTATAATAGTTTTTTTCTATCATTGGCTGACGGGATTGATCCAGAAAGATAAACCAGCGCTTCATTAACTACTAACTAGACAAAGCTACAGCCGGCTGCCCATGTTGATATGCACGGCCTTGATCTGCGAGTACGCATCGAGGCCCGCCTGGCCGAGCTCGCGGCCAATACCGCTCTGCTTGACACCTCCAAAGGGGATCCGGGGATCGCAGTCCTGGCTGCTGTTGATCCAGACCATGCCTGCCTCGATCTCCTCGGCGACGCGGTGAGCGCGTTCCAGATCCTTGGTGAAGACGGCCGAGCCCAGTCCGTACTTGCTGTCGTTGGCCAGGGCCAGGGCCTCCTCTTCTGTCTTGAACTTGACGATGACGACCACGGGACCAAAGATCTCCTCGCGGTAGATGCTCATGGCAGGCGTCACATTCGTGAAGACGGTCGGTGCCAGGAAAAAGCCCTTGTTGTCCTGGCCGGCCACCGTCACGGGGTGGCCGCCGGCAGCGACGTGGGCGCCCTCCTTCTTGCCGGCCTCGATCATGGCCAGGATGCGCTCGTACTGCACCTTGGACACCTGCGGGCCCTGGTAGCTCTTGGGGTCCCACTGGTTGCCGACGTGGCTGACGGCGGTCAGCGTCTGGAGGAACTGCGCGAGGAAGCTGTCGTAGACGCTCTCCTGCACAAGAATGCGCGACGTTGCCGTGCAGATCTGGCCCTGGTTGGACATGATGCCAAAGTGCGACCACTTGACGGCCTGCTCGAGGTCGGCATCGTCAAACACAAGCAGCGGCGACTTGCCGCCCGTCTCCAGCGTGATGTTCTTGAGCGTCTTGGCTGCAACGCTCATGATGCTGCTGGCGGTCGCCGTGGATCCGGTAAATGCGACCTTGTCGACCAGCGGGTGGCCGACGAGCGCGGCACCGGTCTCGCGGCCGTATCCGTTGATGATGTTGACGACGCCCGGCGGGAACCCGGCCTCCTTGATCGTCTCGGCGAGAACAAGGATGCTTAGAGGCGTCTGCTCGGCCGCCTTGAGGACGACCGTGTTGCCGCACGCGAGGGCCGGGCCCAGCTTCCACGTAGCCATGGACAGCGGGTAGTTCCACGGGATAATCTGGGCCACGACACCGATGGGCTGCCGCACGGTGTAGGCAAACTTTTTGTGCGTCGTGCTGATTGTCTGGCCAAACGTCTTGTCGGCCCAGCCGGCATAGTAGCGGATGACACCGACGGCCTCGACGAGATCGTTCTCGAGCGTCTCGGCATACGTCTTGCCGTTGTCCCATGCATCGATGGTGGCAAAGAGCTCGCGCTTGGCGTCAATCAGATCGGCCAGGCGGTTCATCAGGATGCCACGGTCTGTCGGCGGCAGCAGCTTCCACGACGCGTGCTTCAGAGCAGCACTGGCCGCCTTGACGGCCTTGTCGACATCGTTCTCGTCGGCGGCCTGCACCGTGACGATCTCCCTTTCAGTTCTGTCCTGTCAGCAAAGACCAGTCACTGACAGACGAGGTCAACTCACGCTGGGTCGATCGACACAATGGTCTGAGCCGAGGACGAGGCCACAAACTCGTTGTTGATGAACAGGCCTGTCGGCTGCCGGTACTTGACGCCGTTTGGGGCCTCGAGGTCCGCGTATAATGCCATCGTGATGCTGATTGTGACGTGAGATGAGATGCAAAGATGAAGAGGGAGTGAGTGAGTGAGCACTCAGCTACTAGCACCTGCTCTTATACGACACTGCCCTCACCAGGTCAAAATGAAACGTCCGATAAGAACACAGCGAGGTCTCTTGAATAGTGCGGGCCCGGCGTGTTAGTGTGCTAGTGGGCGGAAAGCTCGTGTGGACTTTCCCAATAGGGAAATATAGTGCAGGTAGCGCCTAGCCAGGCTAGGTAATCAGATGCACTCCCACTCCATCAGCACTGATATAGCAGTGAGCGCCGAGTCAAGCGTGCCTAAGCGCTGATTACGTAATTTAAATTTTGAATATTAAGTCCGATGTGGTGTTCTGGGTGCTGAGACGGCTACTTTCAATGTCCTGTCGTAAGCGTATTTTCATCATATGTTCTCTTACTGAACCCATGAATACAAGATGCGATACTACAGCCCAAGGAAAACAGCAGACCTGGCGCCTGGGCCTGCCTATGATTCTTCGACACCATTCTCATCGAATCCTCGCAGCCATGGATGAAAGTAGGTCTGGTCGGCCGTGAGCCGTTCCTCGGGCAGCCAAGTGAGGACGCACTCGAGGAAATCGACAAACAAGGTCTTTTGCTCTCCCTCCAGCGTGGTGACTAAGTCCGCAAGTGGTGTCTTTGGTGGCAGAGGTACTGGTCCCTGCCAGTTGCCCTGCTCATCCCAGTACTTGATGGACTCCTTGCTCCGGTCCCGAAACTCCTTTGGTGGCGGTCCCAGCAGGGCAGTCATGGCGGCCAAGTGGTGTGCATCGTTAAGCTCGGGAGAGGTTGTGTCGAAGACACGAAAGAGGCTCTTCGGCTCAAGCAATGTCCAGGCCTATACGTATTAACCAACACGGAAAAAAACCAAATGAGTAAAGTAAAGGTAGTTTCGCACTTACTAGCATTCCTACACTCCACATGTCGACGGACGTCCCCCACGGCATGCTAAGGATGACTTCCGGTGCGCGGTATGGAGTGGGCATGGCCTCGCCCGTGCATACACGGCCAATGCGGGCTTGGCCCAAGTCACAGATTGTGAGTGCCCCTGCACCGCCCAAGATATACTGCGAGACATGAATGGTCGTGCCACCGACTTGTTTCCGCGGTGACGGTCTAGTGGTCTCGCTCTCTTCAAGGATGGACAGGATGGACTCGTCCGTCAAGGCGACCAAGAGGTTGTCCGCGTGGAGGTCTATCCATCGTAGAGTTGGTTAATAGGTCTGTCGCTTATTTATATAGTAAGTTGTGAAAAAGGTAAGAGCATACTCACCGGTGTGAATCACATCGGCGCTATGGAGAAGGGCCAGGCCTAAGAGGGCTTGACCGAGCGCCTGTGTGACGAGCATGAGCTCAAAGACGCCCGGGTTTAGCCTCGCCTGCATCCCAGCCAAGCTTATGCCCAGCGGAACCATAACAAACACGGCATGCTGGCCGTGCGGGCCATCAAGCTTGAAGAAGCAGTCTTCGATATGGCGGACATGGTCCCGGCCCGGATGGCTGTCCTTGTCGTCGATTTCTTGCTGGATAGGCTTTTTGAGGTGCTCATACACAGACAGTTCATGATGGTATGGGGCGTCGCGGGTATGGACCTTGAGAGCCCGGAAAAGCCGTTCTTTGCTGTGTAAAGTTAATGTCTAGCCATTCGAATGCACGGAACAAGCAGGGAAATTTGAGCATACTTGAGATCCCTTGCCAGCCACACAGTAGATGTGCCGCCATAGCCCAGCTTGGCTACCACCTGATAATGACCGTCCACAATATCACCAATGCGCATTGGGTAATAATTAGTATGGTCGTACGTCGGGAGCTTCTCTTCTTCCACCAGCAGGCTAGGCTCAATGACCTCAAAACCGCTTGTGGGGAACAGGCGTGGCGAGCGTCCTATCTTGGACGTTTTGATGGGCGGTGAAGGACCCGGCGGTGGTGAAGCGGAAGCTATTGCGCGACGAGGTACGCAAATTTGAGGGAGATGAAAAGGCCAAGACGAAGCCACGAGGCGTGGGCGTCGAGTAAGCGACCTTGCTGCAAACATGTTCGAAGATAGGGCAAAGGTGGAAGAAAAGAAGGAATCGCGAACGTGGTTGGGCGAAGTTGTATTGGTATAACCCAACCAATATGCAGGGGTATTCTTTAATGCTACTTGGATCTCTGCCCTAGACGTAGCTGAATAGATAGCCATAGCTGAGGTAAGCATCAATCTCAGTAGAAGTCACAATTCTGCAAGTAATTAACTGTTTTTAGTACCCTCAGGTCAACGGAATGAAAATCAGGCAAGCTATAAGAAATGCGTGGCCAAAGAGTCATCAGCCATACTAACAGGTGACATTATTAGCGGTGCCGTTGCCCATCAGTCCCACACTGTTCAGACACATTCGAATGTGCTGAGTGTCCAGTCCTACGAAGGGGGTGCCGAAAAGGTGTATTTCTAAGGCACTCCTGGAATAGTCGAGACGGCGAGCAATCTTGGAATAGCCAAATAGAGATGCAAAGTGGTGAAGGAAGCATGGGGAAGAGTTGGTATCTTGCAGTGCACGTGTAGCTTGGCAAGTACTGTTGAAGCAATATAGTTTTATTGTATAGATGTAGGCAGTACAATGGATAACAGGGGTTACGTTGACCTTCTGTCTTTATGAAGAAGCTGATACTTTTTGTTGACTATTTTATTGACAAATGTATGTTTGGCCGTTTCTGTCTGTACGATGCTTGTAGACTGAATCTGTGTTGCGGGTTTTGCAACGTAGTAACAAGAAGTCAATCATATAGCTAAAGACAGTGTCTTCACGGGCGTTGTCCCAGTTGAGACGCCAACGGCTCACGAGGTCTGCAACAATGGCGGATCCTCGTTTCTCCCCAACAACACACAGCAAGTGGTAGATCTTGTCCTTGCCGTTGATCTTTGAGATGTTGAGTTCGTAGTCGCGAATGACTTTCGTGTAGGCATCAATAAAGTCTTCCAAGTTGTCTTGAGTCCATTGGAAACGGTGGTAGGCGCGGGATGCATCAATGCCTTTGGCTCGACGATCCCTGCCATAGCGTTGCTCCAGGTGTTGGAACAGAGTGCCGGGGGTAGTCAGGTGGCTAATTCCATCATGGAGCTCTAGATCAATCTTCCGAGTGAGTAGACACATGAGCTTGGCAAGCGTGGCGTCATCGAACTTCTGATCCACGTTCTCAATGTTGACATCGGGGCCAAGGCCACGGAAAAGGCCCTTGTTGACTGCCGACCACGCAGGCCACTCTTTGGAGCCCTTGAGGATTGACTTGTTTGTTGCTGCCATGGTGGTGATGAATTGGAGCTCTTCGTATGGCATCTTGATCCGACCGTCCAGGTCTGCAGCTGGCGCCTGCCGTCTCGCCTGTACGTCGACGTCAGACGCATCTTCGATCCAGCGAGTAGTCCCATCCGGGAGCATGATCTCATACCATCCAGGCGGTCCTGGTCTGGCTTGAGCGGGAGGTGGAGCAGCTGCTGTCCCCGGTTGGGGTGATTGAGACATCTCCGCGTGCCGGGGCTAGTGAGATAGATAGGTCTTGTGTTCTGACTCTATTGGGGGCCAATGCAGCTTACTCTCACTAAAGTGAAAGGTGAAGGAGGTGGATAAAATAGAGGCATCCTATTTGTACGGTCGTTTTCTACATTGGGTGGAGAAGGGAAAACACGCTAGTCCCAATTAAGCATCGACGTAAACAAAAGAAAGTCAAATGCGCCTACGCTTACTAAGCATCTCACCACTTCTATCTTTTTCATCTTCTTCCTTCACTGCAATACGAGATCTAACAATAAACCACATCATTATCTGAATCATCGATAACAACGTATTCAGGCGTATGATCTGGTATAACTACCAGCCCTCTCCCTCCCTCGTGCTGTTGTATATCCTTTTCGTCTATCCGTGAGAGACTTCGGCCTTATTCCCATTCTAAAGGGTGGCGACTGGCGGGGAGGCACGAGGGCGCCGATAGCAGCTCCAGATATCCCAATCGGACTGTGCGAGGCAGAAGATCTGCGGTATGCTCTACTCGCATTCTGGACAAGCCGTGCACGCCTGACACTGAAGTGGGAGCCTGACGCCGACAACTCTCGCGAGGAGTACGCTCTGCTGGCCGAGGACGGAACGAAGCTGGACTACTACTGGGTCTAAGCACCAATCTTTGGCCAAGGCCGCACCGATCCAAGGAAATCCCCCAGTCGGAGAGAACGAGTTGATGTCATTGTTGTAGGGGAGCTTCTCGAAATGCCTGAAAGACGACTTCGGTCCACCGTGCTTGTTGCTACAGGAGCTGCGTGCCGGTCAAGGAGAGGGACTGGGACAGCTACGGAACCGAGTTTGGGACAAAGTGTGTATGGTATGATTTATCGAGATGTATGTCACGCAAAAAGAACAGGAGAAGAACAGGAATCAAGTCTAGTAGCAGTGACTGTGGTGTGCATATCCGTTATCTTTATCGTTGGCCGCACTTGGGAGCTTGGCCGCGAGCTTGGCCGCGATCCAAACCAAACCGTGACGATCTAGTATGATTAGAGAATCAGACTACTATTATAACTGTTTCTTTTTAGGTCAATCTCTTCCATAAAGTTTCACGCCACAAAGATATTTGTTGATTTGTTATCTACTGTGTATAGCCAGTACGATGCCAACAAATCCAGCCAAGCTGCCGAGAGGCATCTACACGCCTCTTCCGTGTTTCTTTGACGCGTCTGAGGAAGTCGGTACGTTGTGTTGCTACTAGACATCGATTGAGACGCCGAGCGAAACTAACAGTGTAGACTATGATGCGTTTGAAACCCATGTCATTTGTAAGTGAGAACTTTCCGGGCAATCTCGACTGTCAACACTATACTCACCGTTGCTAGTCACGGCCAAGGCCGGCACAATACCAGTCGTCTCGGGTACCGCTGGTGAAGCAGTTCATCTGGTTAGGGCTCTCCTTGTTATACTTGTCTGAAAGCAATCTAACAAACAGTCCCGCGAAGAACGCATACAGCTGGTGCAGACAGCGCGTGCTGCCTTGGACAAGAACGGCTTGCAGAACGTCCCGGTAGTTGCCGGCGCAGGTGCCGCGAGCACGCGCGAGTCTATACTACTAGCACGCGATGCGGCTGATGCTGGGGCCGCGTTCGTTCTCGCAATCCCCCCCGGATACTATGCGGGCAACCTTATGGCCAACAAAATGGCGGCCGTGAAGCAGTTTTACATTGACATCGCAGCAGCCTCTCCCGTCCCTGTGTTAGTTGTCTCCTGATAGTTGCATAGCTACTATAGAGAGTGTCGCTGACAATACAGAATTCTGTACAACTTCCCGGCCGTCTCTGGCGGCATTGATATGGACAGCGATGTCATCGTCGACGTTGTTCGGGCAGCTCCGAATGTCTGCGGCGCCAAGCTGACGTGTGCCAATGTCGGCAAGCTCACACGCATTACTGCCCAGGTGCAGAGCCCTGCTTTCCAAAGGGCTTACCCGCGCAGCTTCGGCAATGACCCGTTCCAGGTCATCGATGGCTTTATTGACTTTCTGTTGCCGTCCATCTCCTCCGGGTCGGCTGGCGCCATTAGCGGGCTGCCAAACCTTGCACCGCTGGTATGTGTAAAGCTCTGGGAGGCCTGCCAGAAAGTAGACGATCCCACGAGCTACAAGGAGGCGCAGGAGCTGCAGAACCTTGTGTCTCTAGCCGACGGCATACAGCTCAAAGTCGGAATTCCCGGCATGAAGAAGCTGCTCAGCCGGCAGTTTGGCTACAGCGACCTCCCCCGACGGCCCTTGCTGCCCATGACCGACGACGAGGCCGTGCCAATGTTTGCTCACGAGTTCCTGTGCGAGTTGCTCGAGCTGGAGAAGAAGTTGACTAAACTTTAATAACACTGTATCGCCTATAATGTCTTACGCCCAGAGAAACTGGCCTGGTGGCATTGCTTGGATGGATTGGATAGATCGCATGGAAGCAAGCGCTCAACTTGGTGCACGGGTGCTGTCTTTTTGTCGTTTCCGAGCTCCGTACTATTATATTATAGGAACACAAAAGGCCATGCTGCCTGGGCTAGTCGTGAGCTCGTAGATAGTTTAGACTGCTCTACCAAATACTGCTTTAGATAAGAGTATGGACCACCGCATTAGCAACTTAAAGCCGGGAATAAAGCATACAATCTAGCGAACGCTTATCACGGCCTGGCCCACAGTCGACTGCTCGACGTAGCATTTATCTGATAGACAACATATAGTCATTCTTACTCTTGTTAACATTTTTTTCTTTCCACATACCCTCGACACCAAAGTGGCCTCGTTCTAAACTCCGAGCTTTGCTTTCTCTCCGATGCGTTTGTGGTACTGCATCGTTCCGAGCCTCCTTCGATGGACGCCTTTCCTCTGAACGAGACCGCCGAGGCCACCACCCACAACTCCGAGAGTCAAACTACGTCTGCCGTGGGCCCAGCTGCACCTTCGAATGGCCGCTTCTACAAGTCTCGAAAGGCCCGGCCATGCGATGCCTGCCGCCGACGCAAAGTAACGTGCCACATGCCGGCTAACCCACCGTGCCAACGCTGTCGTGCGAAAGATCAAGCATGTACTTTTGCGCAAGGGCCAGGGAAGAAAAAACGGCCAGTCAGAGACCGGCTACCACCGCAGTCGACTCTATTACCAGAGTCCACCCTAAGAGCAGCCGCCTTTGAATATGAGCGGCTAGACTCTTGGCCCAGTCACGAATATCCTTCTCTGCCTTCTCTGCATACCAGCTATACACCAACCGCCTTTCCCCATGCCCACGCCGATAGTATCGAAGCGGTGTGGGCCACGGCCGACGTCATTGTCGCGGGCACCGTACCAGTGGTCGCTGATACCGACAGACTAGGAGCACCGGATAGTGGTGTCGGTGCCTTCGGGTATGATACGGCAGCAGTCAGCAATCCGGGTCGCCCGACTTCTTCCGACTACGCAAGCCGTGCATCTGCTAGCCCGGCAGGCTCTCTATCGGATCGAAGCACGCCACATTCACACTCACACAATCCCATCTGGCCAGAGTTGGCTTCACCATCGCAGCTCGGTAGCTCGACAAGGTCTGCACCATCTTCTGTCGTTCCCGCCCAAGAGGACTTCACAACATACGGGTCGCTGGAAGTGCTGTCAGGCGCCTTTAGCTTCTATATAGGGCCTACGGGTGTGTCCGATGCCCTTCTCCTCCAGAGGGAAGCATACGGTGACGGGGGCGTGGCACCAGCGAGTGTCAGAGGGTTGCAATATCGGCGTGTCACACATCTTAACGACGACAGCCCCGTGCTGTTCGGCATTACAGACCACGCGTTGATAGAAAAGGCAGAGCCAAAATCAGAGCCAGCGGCGATTGAAGAGGCGTGGGCAGCGCTATGGCAGATGATTGATGCACCCACGGCATGGGGCCTCGTGAAGCTATACACCCGCTTCGTCGATCCATACTTTCCCATCGTGTCGTCCCACCAGCTGCCATCGTCGGGGGCCGATGGCCTAGCGGCAGGCAGCCTGTCTTTAGCTTTACTGACGGCTTTGTGTGCAGCGGCACTGCCATTCGTTGTCCACGACCGTTCCTTATATCCGCTTCTCCTACGTCCGCCATCGAGCGATCAGCTGTATCGTCTCTGCTGGCTGGGCATCACGCAAGAGCTGCACGCACCAAATCTCGGTACTCTTCAAGCGTGTCTCTTGCTGCAGCAGCGACTTCCCACCAACCTCTATCTCCACGATACTGCTTTTGCGTGGTCGCTCATAGCCACTGCTGTGTCTGTGGCGCAGACACTGGGGCTCCATCGTGAGCCATCTGGGTGGACAGGCATTCCAGCTTGGGAGCGGCGACTCCGGCGTCGTCTCTGGTGGACACTGTGGTCAACGGAGAAATGGGTAGCCCTCGCACGCGGTATGCCCAGCCACTTGGCTCCCGCAGGCGCTGACGATGAATATGCTGATGTTGACCCACTCAGCCGCGCAGATACAAGCCCTGGAGATACCCTGTCGTGGAATACAAATAGCAGCGCCGCACGCCAACCCCATCTGCTATATCTGGTGCACCTGACTACCATCCTTGCCGACATCCAGCGTTCCTACTACACGCTACGTGCGGCGCGTCGGACATCTCGTCACCTTGCCCTCGCCATGGACATCGGAAGACCCTTGCGAGCCAAGCTACAGTCGTGGCGTGACTCCTTGCCTGCCAGTCTTTGTTTTCGGAGTCGAGATCAGTCGTCCCCAGAGGCGGATCAAACTCGATCGACCATTCATACAATACTGGATAATAGTGATGGTGTGGCAGCGGAAGTAGCCCAGCCCAGCGACGACTTGCAGCGGCAAAAGCTAGATGGAAATGCGTCACTGCATCTATCATATATCGTGACGCATATGATGCTGTTCAGAGCACTGCTGCGTCCCCTTGACGGCAGTGATAGTGGCAATAGCAGCGACAGTGACAGAAACACCGGCATACGGAACCGGGCCGTGACAAAGGGTGCTCTGTTGTGTGTTCGCGAGTTTGTGGAGTTTGTCGAGGCCCTATCACCCACACAGTGGAACGCATTCTGGCATGGTTGGAGCAGGGCTAACTTTGCCATGGCCGGCTCGTTCATGGTTTACTTGCTGCGCATTATAACTGTGCCGCCACTGGGATCCGGCGAGCAGTCACCCAAGGTGGCCCGGCCTGGGTTTGCAGATGAGTACCAGGAGCTTCTGTCATGGATAGGGCGGTGGCGCTGGGCAAGCCGTGTGTCGGTCCATGGAGCAGCCGGGGCCAAGGGGCTTACAAACCTGATGCTCTTGCGAGTCGAGACATTTCTGGGTGAGCTGGGCGACCTAGATGAGCTCGGGGCTAGATGACTACAGTTCAAAGCAAAGAGCAAGGACATATAGTTTGGCGACGGAGCAATTCTTGCAGGCGTTGTGTGAGCAAAATGGGATGTGTGAATACCCGAATCAATATCGCCATACGCTGCATAGCCACCGCAAGGACGGCTAAGACAGCTTATGAGTAAAGAATAATATCTATCTATCTATCCTTATAGACAAGTGGTCCATTTTGAAGCTCACAGCCCGTTGTTTGCGAGAGCGAATATATATGCCCGTGGACTTGGGTGACGGCGATATGGCCAAGACTGGTAACTCGAGCCCAGCGAATAGCATATTTCTCAAAGTTGGTACCAAGCATACGGAGCAACTGTACCGTTGGGGATTCTGAAGCGCCCATGTATCAGGAGGATGCCGAGAGTTTTGTGGGCATTGTGCTCATTGGAAAAGCTCTACCAGGCTCGACACATGCCCGTCAGCCACGTCAGCCACGGGATGTCACGTAATGGGGTATAATGACCATGGGAAACACCAAGTATATTCGACTCCTTCTTGCGTCGTCTGCCTTCAACTATGTAGTGTACTTGAAGCTCTCGTTCTTCAGGTCGCTGATATCCAGCCAGTCTCGGTCAGCCACCGTGCCACTTTCGGCAGCTGCAGCCCTGCGGCGGTTGTGTGCATGGCACAGATATCCGTAGCCGAGAATGCACACCATGGCTACCACGTAGCATACAATCATAGCAATAGTACCACCCGTATATGCCGGGGCCTGGTCAGCACGGAAGGTCTGCGGGCCAATAATGTTGCCAACGGCCCAAGCAACATAGAACCAGGCATACAAGACGATTTTCTTGGTGTGGCCGGCGATGTTGGCTTGGTAGATGGAAACCAGGGTCACGTACGGAGCCCAGTACGTATATAGAATACTGCAATGGTTAGCTTCTGCAATAGTATAGAGACAGATAAAAAGAAGGAGCAAAAAACAAAGAAAGAAAGCCGATAGATCTGAGACCTACTATAAACCAACAAGCTGGCCGGCAAGGTTGGTGCGCGGCAAATTGTAGCAAACCAGTGCACCAAGAAGGGGCAGCAGGATAGATGTGGCCACGATGACTGTGCGGTAACGACGGGTCGTGGCGGCAAAGTAGGATAGAAGAATGCCAGAGATGGTGCTCATGGCTCCGGGCGGCATAGCCAAGAGCGACGTCTGCAGCGAGTCGAAGCCGAGGCCCGAGATGATGAGCGTGTTAAAGGTCGTGAGGCCGCCGTTGGGCACCTGGAGAGCCATGATAGCAAACCAGATGAGCCACGTCTTGGGGTCCATAAAAGCCTCGGCGATCTGCTCCGTCTTGATTTTCTTGGTCTCGATTCCCGTGTTGTCGCTGGCCTTGCGCTGGATAATAATGTACTTCTCGCGCGCCGTAAACCGCCGCGCCACGAGCGGGTTGTCGGGCAGGAACAGGTACACAACGCCCGCCCAGACGGCCGTAAAGGCGCCGACGAGCAGGAAAATGATCTTCCAGGTGGCAAATGGGCCGTTGTAGTAGCCAACAACCCACGCAACAAAGCCGTTGATGATGGGCGCCACGACGTTGAGGATGATGCTGTTGCGCTTGGGCTGCTCTTCCGGACGGTACCACATGGACACGATCAGCGTCACGGCGGGGATCAAGAGCGCCTCAAAGCCGCCCAGCAGGAAGCGGCACACAAACAAGCCAGCAAACGACGTGCAGGCGGCCATGCACATTTCGGTGATGCCCCAGCAGAGGACGTTGAACGAGAAGAACATGACGGCGGGCATCCGCTGGAGGCAGTACGCGGACGGGCCCATGAACAAGAGGCCGCCAAAGAAGGGCGCCGAGCCGACCCACGAGTACTGCGAGCCTGTGAGGTGGAGGTCGCCCTTAATGTTGTAGATGGCAGCAGCGGAGATGGCCGTCTTGTCGAGTCCCGAGAGCGTGGCACAGACAAACAGCTGACTTGTTAGCAGTCGGCTTTATAGCTAGCTTTATAGTCACAGTGTCTAGTAGAACATACAATCGGAATCAGCCAGAGGTCGACCTTGCGCATCAGCTTCTTTTCTTCCTCCTTGGTCCAGCCGTCGGGGCCCATTGTGTCGGCATAATCAGCCAAGATCTGGGCAGCAATGTCAACATCATGACCATGGCCGGCCTTGACAGCCTTGACGGCGGCCTCAATGGTTGGAGAGAGAGTCTGCTCGATCGGAGCCTTGATCTCGTCGGTGCTAGCGGGAATTGCCATGTTGCTTGCCATTGTCAAAGTAACAGCTTCGTCTGAAGACACAAAGTGATACACAAAGGCAAGACTTGGGTCGAACTGTACACACTGGTCGAACTTGAGTCCTTCGCAGATCCTGTAGGGACAACGGCACTATATAACCATGCACCGCTCGCTGCGTCTTGCAACAGTCTCCAGTCTTGCAACAGGCCCCAGCATTCACAATAAATGTCATAGAGTCATAGACATAAGACGGATAACGAATCACACGCCCGGCCAGCTAATCTGTTGTCCTTTATTCGGTCTTGTCATGATATCTGCCGCCGATAGATGGCGGGTGCATGATATCTCCACGTCCGATAAGCGTGATGCATACTATCAGCTTGAGAATAAGCAATAGTCAATCGCGGCGTAATGACTGGCTTGGAAGATAGTTCTGGGAGCCCAGATATGGGGAGATAACGGCACGAGGTTGATGCTAGCCAGGCACCCCGGCCAGCCACGAGGGCGGCCAAGGCTAGTGGTCTTAGTGCTGGCCGCCGCTGCATCGCGGCCAAGCTGCTCGGGGGATTGATATCAACAACCAGGATCAATGGTGGGCAGAACAGCGGCCAGCACGAATGGAACAAGAAGCCAGACTGGTAGAGCAAAATCTGCTGACAGAAAGCGGGCAAGACGCCGATTATTGGCTGCCAGGCTGCCCGAAGTTGATGATGTTGAAGGCGAGTTGACGACTGCCAGAAGAAGTTGATGTCATAAGGTGGTGTGTATCTGGAATACTCGGACATCCTCGGCATATAAGATTCGAGCAGGACCAGGTAATTAGTCTGCAAAAAAAACATTGCACATCATCGACATCATTGACATCATGATTGCAAAAGCAAGTCCCAGCGAGCTCGGTGCTCCGCAGTACCCGGACTACCTCCGTATGTCAGCGTCCAGCATGCATCAGTCCAACTTGAACAAAAGCTAACAGGCAGCGCACTATGACCCCCTCGAGTCTGTCGAGCCCGTTGGTCCCTTTGAGCACGATGAGCCTGGCCTCCGCGCCGACAAGGAGTGCCCCAACCTGCTCAAGGGTGCCACCAAGATCTTTGAGCTGAGTCCGCACTGCGGCACCGAGATCCAAGGCGTCCAGATCTCCCGGCTGTCCAACGCGGCTCTCGACGAGATGGCCTATCTGTGTGCCGAGCGCGGCTGTCTCGTGTTCCGCGACCAGGACTATACCGATATTGGCTTTGAGGCACAGAAGAAGATTGCCTCGTACTTTGGGCCTCTGCACAAGCACGGCTGGATGCCGCACCCCGAGAACGGGCCTGTCGAGTTTGTCATTGTCTACGACTCCAAGGAGTAGGTCTATACTTTTCCTTTTTTTTTGCAAGTTCTCATTTCATATTTACTGACAGACGAAGCGACCTCCGCATTCGCAAATCTTGGGCGCGCAAGAGCCCGATCCAGTTCCACGTCGACCAGTCTCCCGAGGCCCAGCCGCCCGGCCTCACCTTTTTCTGCATGCTCGAGTCCCCACCCGGCTCCGGTGGCGACACGATCATCTCGAGCATGTACCGCGCCTTTGAGCGCCTGTCGCCGTCGTTCCGCAAGAGGCTTGAGGGGCTCACGGCCCTGCACACGACAGCCAACCCAATTGCCCGCGAGCTCCGCGACAATGGCGATCTTGCAGTGCTGCGCCGGCCCATTACCAAGGCCGTGCACCCGGTCGTGCAGGTGCACCCCGTGACGGGCCGCAAGTCGCTGTTTGTCAACTCGTCGTACACGCAGCGCATCACGGGCTGGGACGACGAGGAGTCGGACATGATGCTGCGGTTCTTGTTTGACCATGTGAACCGCGGCCAGGACTTTTCTTGCCGCGTGCGGTACGAGCCTGGCACCGTGGTGGTCTGGGACCAGCGTTGCACACAGCACTCACAGACACTCGACTATGAAGCCGGCGGCCGGCGGCACGCGTTCCGGCTAACGCCGCTGGCCAACGTGCCGATTCCGAGCAAGGCCGACGACGACGATGGTGGCGACTGCGCCCAGGATGAGGGCCGCATGATGCTGAACCTGTGCTAGGTCACCAGTAAAAAGATAAATAATAAAAAAAGATGCAAGCAGGATAGAATAATCATCAATTCGTACAACGCCTCCACTATGTAGTAAACAGGAGGCACAATCGCCCAATATATCCAAACGACTTTTGAAGCGCCCGCTAATGTAAACGTAAAACCAACAATGCAAGAAATAGCAAAATGCAATGCAAAACAACATGGTAACTCAGACAAGCATGCCAGACAAGTATCAAGACAAGTATACCAGACAAGTATGCCAGACAAGTATCAAACAGATCCGTTTGCTCCGATGCCATGCCCGTAAATCAAAAGGGTAAATAGAAACAGGGAGAAATGGTAGATAAATAGCAAAGGGTATATCCATGTCGTCCCCGATCCGAATCAGGAGCAAGACGACTGCCAACGGCCGGCTTAGTCATCGTCCTCGAAGTTGTCGTCGGAGATGTCGTCGTCGATCTCGGGACCGTCCGCCTCGCCGTCGTCGCTGCTGTCGTCGTCGCTGTCGTCGTCGTCGTCGCCGCCGCCGATGCCAGGGATGGGTGTCCACGCCACATAGTCGCCCTCCAGCCACCGCTTGCTCACCGGCAGGTTGTACGGGTCAAACGGAAAGTTGCCCTCGAGCTGCAGCCACTTAGCGTCGTCGTCCACCGCATAGCCGGCATCCTCGCGCAGCGCATCGCCGTGCATGTAACGGCCTGACGCAAACTGTGACAGGTGGATCGTCTTGTTGCTCTCGATGCGCGGGAACACGTACATGAACCGCAGCGAGTGCGCCAGCTTGGCAAACTCGGCCACGATGGGGGGCGAGCAGACCATGAGCGGGTTGAACTTGGCGTGGATGATGTTGGACAGCGCCGGCTTGAGGTCGGCCATCCAGTCGAGGTCCTTGCCCACAAACGACGCCGGGTCCTCGGGGTCGACCAGGTCCTCGGGGTAGTTGTCGATCAGGTCGCGCCACCGGAAGCAGAAGATATACAGCAGTGCCTGCACCCACGAGTACAGCTCCTGGTAGCGGCGCAGGTCCGGGCCCCGGCAGGCATCCAGGTTCCGGTGGCGGAACGCCTCGATGCGGTGGCACAAGATGGTGGCCACATCGCGCACAGTCTCGCGGGGCACGCGAGCAGCACGCGCCACATAGCTGCTGAGGTAGGCGGCGGCCGACTGGCGCACGGCAGCAGGGCGGTTAGACTCGAAGCCCAGGTTGAGCAGCGTGCCGGTAAAGATGTCCTGCAGCGCGAGGCTCTTTTGGCTAAAGTGGAAGATGAGAAACTGCGTGTGGCGCGAGCTCGGCACCGTCAGCACAAAGTTGGCAAAGTCGGACATCATGTCCTGCAGGCACTCGCGCGCGCCCTCTGAATCGGGGTCCTCAAAGACAGGTGTAAACAGGTCAAAGAGGCGGTCGAGGATGAAATCAAGCTTCTGCACGAGCTTGGTGGACTTGTCGATGCGCGCGACCTCTTCGTCATAGCCCGGCTCGCCGATCTGCGGCACGTCGTCGTCGTCGTCGTCGTCGTCGTCCTCTTCGTCCTCTTTATCCTCGTCGCTGGCCACCGAGCGGTCCTCGTCCTCGTCCTCGTCCTCGTCGCTTTCAGAGGACTCGCCTTCGTTGTCGCGCGCATAGCCCTTGTCTTTCTCGCTGATGGGGTAGGCATCCTTGTTCTTCTTCATGTCCTTTCGTGCGAGCTGGAACATGACCCGCGACACGAGGTCGTCGTCCATGTCGGACAAGTCGAGCTGGAACTCGGTATCAATCTTGACGAGGTTGCAGGTAATGGTCTCGAGAATATCGGCGGCCATGCTCGGTGCGTACGTGCGCAGCTGCAGCAGGTTGTCGACGTAGAGCAGGTGGATGTTCTTCGACTCGGCGGGGAAGGGAAACTTTTGGTTCATGAGCTTGCACACGATCATACGCGACGCGGGGAACAGCCGCAGCATGTGGCGGAGGGCGAAATGCAGGCGCGTCTGCACCTCTTGCATGGACACGCTGGGGAAGTCGGGGACCGTCCAGGAGGACGGGCTCGGCTCCTTGAACCAGTCGAGGATCATCTCGAGGACTGAGCGCAGGAAGCCTCCTTGGGCGCTGACGAGGGCTGATAGAACTAGAAAGCTGTTAGTACACTTTCAGCTACCACCGCTTCAACGCTTCAGCGCTTCAACATGACGGCGTGGGACCTACATTGAACATAGGCACGAACAAACTTATCGTCCCGGCCTACCCAGGAACACTCGAGCAGCTGGCGCACCAGGTTGATGCATGACTTGTTCAGCATCGGCGCGCAGCCGGACAACGCCACCACGTACAGCACGAGGTCGTCGGGCCGCACCATGTTGCCGTCGTCGTCGTCGTCGTCGTCGTCATCGTCTGCCTCTTCGGACGCCCTCGTTCGTCTGGAGCTGCTGTTGCCATTGGCCGCTGCGGACGGGTCCTTGTATGGCTCCTTGTCGTGCGAGAAGACGTCCACAAGCTCGATATAGTCCTGGTCGTCGTGTCCTGGCCGGTTTGCAGCAATGCTGTGGCTCTGTAGTGCTCGCCGCACGGAGACCTTGGTCTCTTCGAGTGTGCGGCGGCCCACCTCCGTTGTGATGTTGAGGTTCATGTCGAAATGCACTGTTTTTTGGCGCTTGCTGGCCTTGCCGCTGCCGATGACGACGCCCTCGTCCAGGTCATGGTCGTATTCGCCATCGTTGCTGTCGCTGGACGAGGCCGCCTTGTTCTCGTCCTTGCCAACCTCCTGGTAGTCTCTGCTGCCGCCAGAACCAACGCGGCGTCTCTTGTCAGCATCGCGGTCGTCCGAGTCGGGGCGGTCTTCCAATTTCCGCTTTAGCAGTATGGACTTGTATGGCGGTTTTGCTGTGTTTCCGTTTCGTGGCGTCTCAGTATTCACCGCTGATGGCCGGGCCATCAGTACCGCGTTCGACGTCATCAGCGTTGCAGGTGACATGTGTCGAGGGGTCCCTTGGTCCTCGGGGGGGGAGGGGGGTGTCGCGTGCCTCGAGTCTCGTGGCGGGGTGGAACGCTTGTCTATGCCACACGCTATCTTCGGATCGTATATCGCATGTATTCGAGGGTATACGGGTCTGAGGTGCAGAAAGAGGCGTCGCGGGTGTCTCTACGCCAGGTGGCGGCGATGGCTTGAGCTCGTGGTGATGGCGGTGCTGCTGAGACAAGGCGGTAACTCGGTCGACGTTGAGGTCGCCAGATGCATCGCTTGAAATGCACGGCTTTGTAATCGAAGACACCACGCTATGGTTGGATAATTATTTATTAGAAGAAGGATAGTATATGCGAAGGTGGTGTAGATATGGACGTTATGGGCTGCATCGTATGCAAAGCCTTGGTGATGGTGGAGGATCAGAGACGAAGAAGCAAGACAAATTTTGCAGGCAGAAAAGATGAAAATATAGTGGGGCGATATGCAGGCGGCTAGCAGGCGGGGAAGAGATAAGCACCGGTACGGTCACGTGGCGGTGCAGTGTCCCACTATGGTTTAATGGATCATTATGTCATCACTCTTAATACTGAACGACATCGAAAATGCATCTTAAAAGTATGTAGGCTCGACGTAGCATGGAAATGAATAAACTGCGAGAATATTATTAAAGATGTTGTAGCTACAACGGGTTAAAGACACGTAGTCAATATCAAGTATTCAAGTAAAAAATTGTAGAATTTTACTTTCACTTTCATTTTCTTGGAAAATAAAAGAAGCTTTGATAAAAAACAATAGATCCTTGGAACTATCGTTATAAAATAAAGAAAAACATCAAATAAAAGATCCCCCTGCCGGTCTCGGCTGCACGATGCCATATCATCATGCACTCTGAACTGTCGATAGCCGGCTTGCGTGGAAACATCTAGAGTCTACTACGATCCATCTCATATTAACAACCTTGCCGTTGGCTCTGTTACACAATGCCGGGCACAGAGTGCGAGACAACGGCAAGGTGCATGCGCGAGATGAACGGATCATCTCCGTCGTACCAGTGGTCGGAGAGTGGAGGCCATGTCACATATCACATATATGCTGGCACTGGCACTAGCAATGGTAACCGAGAGCGGGAATGGAGAGACATGTGGGAAAGCAATCTGCAACTATGATAGACAAGAAACTGATAACAAAGAGCAACACTACCGGGGAGTAGATGCTGTGGAAACAATTATCCGTGAGGAAACGCAAAAGGCATACAAATATAAACCGGGGTGGTGTCCAGGGGGGCAGAAAAAGAAAAGGCAAGAGACAGAAGCAGCCGGTAAGAGTAGGGACACGAGGCTAGAGGCAGATGGGCCAGCACGAAGCCGTTCCATTGATCATCACTCAGTCCGTATCCTGCCAGCCTGGATCTGCTGCCATTCACGCGTGATAGCCAACCCTGCTCCAAATGTAAGATATACAGACGAAGAGATAGAGATGGAAACAACAGTGACGAAAGAACGAAGCCGAGACACAAGTACCATACCAAATTAGACCAAAATAAAGCTGACGGGGTGCAGAGAGAAACATAACCAATCCAGAAGAGGCTGCATGCAAGGGTTATAGAATACCTAAACACCAGTGACGACGAACCCGTTTAAAAACGACCGGCTTAGCTAAGCCGGCATAGTTGAGGAGTGCCGTCGGGTATCAAGGAGCAGCAGCTGGAAGCACTAGCACACCGTCTAGTAGCCCTCGCCACCGGCAGAGCCGTTATGTCCAGCCTGGGCGCCGTACATGTTGTAGGCTGGGTCTGCGCCACCCTCGGCGGGCTGGCCAGCCAGATCAGCACCGGCCGGGAAACCGGTAGCAGCGCTGGCAGCACTAGAGCCACCTGCGGCGTAGCCTTGGCTGCCAGGGCGGCCCTGTTGCTCACCACGATTTGATTGAGACTGTAGATGTTAGTTTTCAGATTGTAGAAAGACATGTGGCGGGCTTCGGAGAGGCAGGTCGTACTTCGCGGTATTTGGATAGGTAGATCTTGAGGGCTTCCGCGTAGTTCTCAAATCCAAGAGAGGTCATGGCGAACAGGATGTCCTCGCCGTTGACCGTCTTTCTCTTTTCCTGTTGGCATTTCTCGGATGCTGTTTGGTTAGCCATGGCTAGAGTGGCATACTGCACAAGGACAAGACCTACCCTCGCTAGTGATGAAGGAGATAAACTCGCTAACACATTCTTGCATACACTCCTTGGCCTCCTTTGCAATCTTTGCATTTTCGGGAAGAGCGTGCTTCATGATGCGAGCGACTGGTGCAAAGTTTCGAATGTTAGCATCGTATACATCGTGTTTGTCGGCTCTAGAGGACGAGCCGTGATGCGCGCTGGGCGACTGGCAAGGAGAAGAGCTCTGTTGAGACATGTGGACAGAAAGACAGAAAGAGAGAAAGTCAAAAAGTCAAAAAGACAAAAGGGCAAAAACGACAAAAACAACAAAAAGAGAGCCAGGCGAAGCGGTCGGAAGATGCACAGAGCAAAGCAACAGTGCACAAAAAGCTGCAGGATAACGCAGGCAGGGCAGAGCAGGGTGAGAAGATGGGCCGCTTCTGTCAGAGAACGCAGGATGCAAGATCAAAGAGGCCAGCAGTCGGAATCGGCGATGGTGTATGCAAAGGGAGCAGACGAGACGGAAGAACACATTCCCTTTGAATGGATGTCGGAGCGGTTTGTTCAACGTAGGGTAGGGGTGTCTCAGGAGTTTTGTTCGACCACAATGGAGGAGACGGAAAACGGCAACGAAACGTATCTGGTCAGTTCAGTGAAAGCCGGCCAGTCCATTATAGCTGTTGCTCCGTTGCGTCTCTGGTGTTGTTGCTGTTCTTGCACGGCTGTTGTTCTTGTTTTTGTCGCTGTTGCTATATTGTTGCTGCAGGTAGGCGTGCTTGTGTGCGTGTGCGTGCGTTCTCTGTACACCCCAAGGAGGTGTTGGCTCTCTGGCGAGTGACCCTCGCAACGGATATTCAGATGCGTATCACCACCACGGAATTCTGCATCTGTGGCTCTCACAGTGTCATGCTGTGTCTCTTCTTGTGCCGGTTCTTCTGCTCCTCTCCTGCCTCCGTGCACGCCTTCTGGACTCGTACTGTACACTTGAAGCGGCACTAGGGTCGTCTGTCGGCTCTTCCCTTGCACCCTTTGAACCGTGTGCGTCGAGTTTAGTGGCGGTCCTCTATGCTTCGCTCGACGTGGCACATCAGCAGGTTCATGGCCTTGCCTTGTACAGCATAGCCTCGATGTTCTTGTACGTGCGTTTGCGAGACAGGACTGTGCAGGAGTGCAGGATGGGTGTCGTATCGTCTCACGTTGGCTCTGTCTTTCTCTGGCTCTCTGTCTCTCTGGCTCTGTCTCTCTGGCTCTCTAGTACACGAACAGGGCATATGATGGGGGACGGCATGATCAACAATACCACGGGAACCGCCAATGGGAGAGCATGGGGAGATGGACAATCACTTACCATTGGCAATGGGCAGCCACCGGTCTTGCTCCTTGACCTCGAACTCGTAGGCCCCGGAGTGTGGGTCTTGGGGGTCATTCATATCCGGTTCCTCGTCTGGAGACTGAACACCTTGCTCAACATCTTTGGAATTGGATTGCGGAGAGTCGGACATATTTGGCTACTTGCAGCGGGAGCGAGCTGCTTCTTGTAAGATAATTTCTTGGGGGGTAGGGGAGGCCGCTGGTACTGCTGGCTGCACAAGACTGGCACTGGACTGCACGGGGTTGTTAGTGTCGGAGCGAGTGATGTGTCCCTGACACGTTGCAGATGTTTGCAGGGTGTGAAATGGGCGGCCTTGATTCTTGCCGTTTGCCTGTTGTTTTTTGTTAGTTCTTTTTCGTCTTTTGATTTGTTTTCACCCTTGGGCCGCTCGACGTGCAGAAGCGTGGGACATGCGTCAAGTCTTGCGGGCTAGTATGCAGGCGTGGTTCTCTCTTGTCTCCAAGCCGCCCGTCGACTCTGGTAACTTGACCGATCCTTGTCAGATAGTTTCCTGCCCGACTGTCTAGCCTCATGCACGGCTTGAGTAGCTTGGCTAGCTGATGCTTTGAATGGCGTGGTGACGGGGCGTGGGTGTAAGATATGAGATTGGGCAGGTGTGCAACACGATGTTTACGAATAATAAAGTCCTACCTGTTTGGACGTGGCCAGTCCATCGACGGACAAGGTCGACGTACATGGCCGATGTACATGGTCGATAGACGAGAAACGAGAGGAGGGGGGGTGCGTTGGGAGAATGGATGGAAGATGGAAGGGTGTGAGTGCTGCGTAAGGTTTAAGGCGGTGGGTACAATGCGCCTCTAATGCTGCGTGCGTCTGCGGGTCTGCCTCGGAGAAGGCTCATGAAAACCAGGGAAAGCGAGGAACTTTCGACGCCCCTCTTGGTCTTGTATTGGCCGATGGACATATGTGTGTGAAGTGGAATATTGTACATTGTGTACGCTGTTTCGCTTACCTGTAGGTTCCCGTCTCTGCGTCTCAACGAGCCCTTGTTCTTGTGAAGAGCACGCCTAGTGAAACGGCAAGGTCGTCGACAGAGGCCGACTGCTCACAGATGCAGAGGCTAAAAGATCTGTGATTGCTGGGGATTAGGTACCTTTTGTGGAAAGGGAGCCTGTTGATTATCTCGGGCGTTTCCTAGGCAGTCAGCAAGCGCTCTCTACACCCCCCCTTGATGGTTGTTGTGCCTCTGCTTGTTAATCTGCGCCTCCCCTCTGTGCACATATGTATATGATGTCTTATGTCTGTCCAGCGTATGCGCTGTACCAGGCTGGCTACGCTCAAGATGCATGCCGGGAGTAGCTGCGTGCGGCCCTTTGATTATTTGCCACGCTGTCTTGCCTGCAGAATATGCCGAAGCTGGTATCCCAGGGGAACGGGTCCGGCTGATCTGGGGCGTGGTGGGAGGTACCTGGTGGAGGCCAAGAGAGAGGGCGGCGGCAAGATGAGAAGTGAGGACGAGAGTTGAGTGGCGGGCCGCTATGGTGAGCAGTGCTTTGGTTCGCTGATGCTCCGAAGCTGGTCGAACGGTGACTGGCTGAAGCTGTCGAAGCTATGTGACTGGCGGCGCGCGCGTTGGCGAACCAGGAACGGCGCTTGTTGATTTGCTGCGAGAGCAAGCTGTAGCTTCTTCTTGTTTTGCTATTTGTCTGTGTCGCGTTTTGGATGCGACGCCGTTCCTTGCATTGATGTTTTGTACTTTGGGCGCTGGTTGAGTGATTTGATGCGCTGATGTTCGGGGTCGTGACATGTGCGGACGGCCAGACCCTCGTCTCCTGCTGATGGCTGCAGCCTTGGCATGCCGCCCAGCCACAAGAGTAACACAAGCGACAAGCAACAGACGCGATTGTAACGGTCTGAGGCGTCTCTGCGTTTGCACGAAGGCAGGAGGACAGACGAAAGACGGACATAGACGGACATGGACAGGCATTGGCAGATAGACAGGCAGATAACAAGCAGATAGACAGATAGACAGATGCGATGCGCGAGCAGGGTAGGATTGACAACAGCAACTGAATGAGCAGTCGAGGTCGCAGCACAAGCCCACGCGCAATTGAAGCGGCGGACATGGTCGGCAGTTCGGCGCATCAATTGACTGTGCTGCTCCATCCCCTGCTCACTGGCCACCGCAACGCGGCGCACATTGCTGCTTTGCGCAGCCCGACAAGTGCAGAAGAACAGAGGGGCACACGCCGAAGCTTGCGACTCTTACCTTATTGGCGGTGGCCTCGATGTTGCGTTGACGTCAATGGCGAAATCGACAGTAGCGGCGCAGTCGAGCAATGGGAAACGGTCAATGGGCAATGAGCAATTGAGCAATTGAGCGTTTGACGTGGTTGGGCTAGCAATGCAGGCGGGTGCGCTGGTACACGGATGCAGGAATGGTATGAAATGTTTGGCTGCAAGGACGTGGGGTCTCGGCGTAGTGCAGTCAAAGCAAGGTCAGGAGACGAGAGACGCGAGGCGAAGACTGTGCAGGGTGTGAGTGAAGGCGTCGTGCAGAGGCGCGCAGGAGACGGTGAGCGAAGACGGCGCGGGATCGAGGACCAAAGAGTAAAAAGCAGAGGTGGTGAAGGTGGAAGCAGAGGTGGAAACGAGGCGGAAAAGAGGTGGAAGCAGAGGTAAACGGCAGAAGGGGAAGTGATGGTGGATGCGGCGCTTTGTGGCGGGACTGACGCTGCGGAGAGGGAGGAATGGTTCAGACGCGTAGAGCAGTGCAGAGTGCAGGCGCTGTAGATTCAGAGGGAAGGCACAAAGGGCAGAGACAGGGGAACCCACCTGGAAATGCGGGAAAGCGGGTCTGTTCTGGGTCGAGCTTTCCGTTTTGGAGGTGAGCTTGGGGGGGGGGGGGGGAAGGAGCGATGGAGAAACAAAACAAGACACAACAACACAATGTGCTCGCCATTTTAGGCAAGCGCCAGCACCTTGCATTACAGCTGTCTGATTAGATAATAAATAAATTATAAATCACAAATAAATAAGGAATTCACGTGTACGATGCAGTCTATTCGGGAGCTTCTTCTCCTTTGCAGACGCCCGAGTCATAGGATCTCAATGTAGCATTGTTTGTAGACTGGCGGCCAGGATGCCTGGACGGGTGTCTGAGATAAGCTTGTATCTTATTAAGATACATGTCCAGCTCGTTCTCCAGCTGGTGCTGGTGGCCCGGGCGCGGCCGACGGACAGCTTCAGCGCCACGTGCTGGCAGCCACTGTGCATCTCGTCGGCGGATATAGATGATACTTATAACGGCTCATGTGGCAGATCTCGCTCCAGCCAGACCGTAGACAGCGATCTGGTAGCGGCCGTCCAGGACTCGGCCACGACGGACGGGGTGGTAGCGCGACGCGAGGTAGTCCTTCAAGTTGTTCACTTCGATCTGTGCGTCAGCTGGATGCGCTTGATAGCTGGGCTGCTGTAGCAAAGAAAGACACGAGCTATTATGGATGAAAGTGTTGGTAATATTAACAGGTTGCTACAACAATCAGCACTCAGCACTCAGCACTTCGGCACTGTCAACACTGTCGGCTAGTATGTCTGTGGCGTATGCGATTCAGGTACATGTTCTGCCGCACATGTACCTGAGTGCTTTGGTTGACTACGAACTAAAGAGAGGGTGAGAGTACCCAACTCTACGCGCCAAAACACCCGTTCCCTCTAAACAGCAAGCATAGGCAATGCGCGCGCGAGGCGGTGAGAGATTTCCAAGTACAGCCGGATACAAAGACAAGAGGCCAATGCACGATGACGGGGCGGTAAGAGCTAAAGGGCATCTGTGACGAGCTGCGAATGCACACGCAGGGGTGATGTGACGAGAGGCGAAGCGGGAATGAAGAGGAAGAAAACGCGGAAAGGCGATGGCGACGTGCCTCATCAGTCAATAGTTGTCTGTTCTCTGGCGACTCTGTATGATTATGTCTGGACATGAATTCTGTCTGCTTCCTGAATGCCGTATGCACTGTCTGCTATTTGAATTCCTACCACGGGACTTGGTTGTCGGTGGCCGTTATCGTATTGCTAGTCTGTGGTGCAGCCGAGTTGCTCGCTTGCGGTTTGCGTTGCTATTCGTGCCTATTCGTGCCCGCGTTGTATCCAACGGCTTTGTGCTCTGATTGCCCGCCTGGCTGGCTCGGGGCGGCGTCCCAAGGTGTTATGCTACTGGACATGGCCCGTACCATTCTCTCTCTTCTCGCGTATCCCAATCCGAGTGCCGCCCACTCTGTCGGGGACTGTAAGGCTGGCGTCGTGGGGAGAGGACAGACAAATAGGAAATGGGCGATGGGAAACGGTGAATGGGATGGCAAACAGGGATGAAGTACGGCCTTGCTGGCTGTGGCTCTATCTCGGGACGCCCGTCCCATTGGGCAGAGACATGCACTTCTCTGCCGTTGTATTGGGCGCCGTTCTGCCGTAGTATATCGTCTTACATGCTTCACGGCAATAGGCTGTTCCATATAGATAGCAACAATCAAAAAGCATGCTAGCAATAATCAAAAACCACTGGCTGTGCGTTGCATACTGCTAGCAACAGTCGAATACCACCCCAGATGCAAACTCCACGGCGAGAGGCAGTTTGAAATCAGCACTATTGCGACGAGACGGTGCGGCCGCCGAGAATGGTGTGCTGCCTGCAGAAACAGCTGGCAGCTCACCAGACTGTCGGCTCGTCGTCAGTGTCTTCCGACAGACGTGAGTTCGCATGGCACCGGGGCGAGGCAGGAAGCCTACGAAACTGCCAAACTATGCCAGCTGGCATGTCCCGTCCTATCCTGTCTCGGCTTGCTCCGTGTTGGCGCAACAGTATTGCCAGCTGGCTAGCGGCCGTACTGCCAGTCCGTTGGCCAGGCCTCTGGCCTGTCTTTCCCTGTCCTGTCCTGGCTTGTCCTGTCCAGTCCAGTCCAGTCCAGTCCTGAAACCTATGGCAGCCCAATTTGGGGCACGCTGGTTGGGCATCCAGACGCCCTGCAGATGCCCTCTCCCCCGGCACAGCAATAAGACGCACACTGCACATTGCGGTGTTCAATAGACATGCTTCTTTGGGTTAACAGACAAGCATATTACACGGGAAAATGCACGCGCCGATGCACAATATCGAACAACGCATCAACAACGGGACGAGATGTGGTAGCCGGCAGATGATGTTATCATTGGTAAGCACGGTCATGCCAAGTGCAGATGCGACAAGGCAGAGCAGAATCTGCTGGGAAAGCATTGAATATGGTATCATCATTGTGTAGGTATTTGTAGATAAAACACGATCTAAAGGCCAACGCCGCGTAGGATGTAGAAACCGAAACAGAAGATTCGCATGAGAATAAAAGAACACAACGACAGGTGGTCTGACAGAGCACGACACAGATAGGCCGACGAAGCAACATACGGCTGCTTTGTTGGCATGCCCACCCTGCACGTGTGAGGTGTGCGGAGGCGGCCATCGTCGTCACCCTGCCCACCCTCTTCCGATAACTATCGGAGACACGACAACGCATCACCTACCCGCGACGCACAGCTCCATTGGCCTTGTTTCTTGCTTCTTGTTTCGAATAGTCCGCCGCTCACACTTCGTCTCACGCCCAGCACAGCTGCCCAGTCCCCGGCTGCATCCCGTATCCAAGGTGCATTGGTGCATCGCCATGCCCGGCTATGCTAGCCGATACCCGGACACGTCGTCCGCAGTTTTCTCCTTTTCTCGTAGCAAAAGGTCCTCCCTGCCAGCTGGCTATCCTTACAAGCCCGCTGGCTTTGATCCGGCAACTAGTTTTGTTGGTCTGTTCTCGATGCGGTCGTTTGTCTCGTCTCAAGGGTTCGTCTTTGTCCTCGTCTCGGATCTCGTCTCGGATCTCGTCTCGGACCTGGTCTCTGACCTCGTCCGCGGCTTGCGTTTGGTGTCGTACTGGTGCCTATGACTGCACGACCTGCACATTGTTCTTCTTCTTCCACTTGTCGAGGTCGTCCTGCCGCGTCTTGTACTGCTTCACCAGGTCCTCCAGCACCTTGCCCAGGCCCTCGGCGTTCGTCTTCAGTGCCGGGATCACGTCCTTGACAGTGCGCTCCACGAGCACGCCGTTGATCATGCGGAAGCACTTGCGGTCGGCCGGCAGCGGGTCGAGTGTCTCGAGGACAAGCCTGTCGGTTAGTCTTGTGTCTTTTATCTTGCGTCTTGCGTCTTGCTGCATCGCTCCTCGCTCGGTCGGCCTACTTGTGTTCCTCGGCTTCCTGCTCAACATCGCCAATCTTTTGCGCAATTTGTTGCAGTGCATTCTTGTAGTTTGTGTACTGTGTCTGGAGGTCTGCAAGCTGTTAGAACTCGGTTCTATCTTCACCTAACTGCATCTTCCATCATATATATCCATCCTCTCTCCAACTGCCCGCATACCTTGCTGTCTCTTGGCCGGCGCCGCCGCCGTCGAGGACGATGCTGCTACTGTCGACATGGTATATTGTGTGTATTCGGTGCTTCGTGTGTAGCTGGTCGCGTGTCTCTGAAATAACGTGTAGTTGTAGAGTTCGTCCGTATCGCCGTGTCGTCGTCGTCGTCGTCGTTGTCGTGGAGGGGAAGCTTCGAAAAGGAGGAGCCACTTCGCTGGTACAGCACGGTCTTTGCGCGCCCGCCTTGCAAATCCCACCCTAAATTTTGCCTGTGAGCTCCCCTCTCTGTCAGTTACGTAGACTGGTAGAGTAGCGTAAAGTGGGCCCATACTGGGGTCGTGCAGCCAAAGGCTCCAAAGCCAGAGCCATTTGCCGGCCGCGCACCAATCGAACGTCTTCCGATTCTTTGTCCTCTAGCACCATTTTTCTCAAGACGAGCCTCAACGCGCAACGTCGGTAACAGCCACGCTCGACACACCCCGTTGCCAACAGACACACAATGCATCCCCATCTGGACGCCGAGAGACAGCAGGGTAAGCATGCTCGACTCCCCCCTCTCGCTCCTCAGTCTCGACCGTTGCTAACTCATCAGGCTGCGCCGAGGTCATGGCCGCATTCGAGGAGTGCCACGCCAGGGGCTTCCTGTGGAAGGCCGCCGGCATGTGCAACGATGCAAAGTCCAAGCTGAGCATCTGCCTCAAGGCTGAGCGCAGCAAGCGCGTCACTGCCAACCGCACCGATGCCCAGGAGAAGCGCCAAAAGGTTCGCGCCCTGTGGAAGGAGATCGACGAGAACCAGTAGAGCGTCGACGCAAAGACGTCGGACCACTTGGTCACGACGGAAACACCACTCCCCTCCCTGTCACAACACCCAAAACAACCACATCTATCACGCCCATACGCCATGCGACCCGATGACGATACCCACGACCAAAAGCGAAGCCGAGATCAGGAGATGGCGATCGGACGGAGGGGGAGGAGACACAGCGGAAGGCCGGGAAGCTGTGGGTTCTATCCGGAGGTGCAATGCCAATGACAGATGCACTCCGGAGACTTGCATACAGGGAGCGTTCGGTCCGCAACAAAACAGCATAGTCATCGTAAAGCCACTCAGACGCCCGAAACACACATCCGAGAACCTAGTGGTCAGCTCTTCTTAGATGTCGGGCAGGCGAACGATGCTGCTGTATCAATGTGTGGTATAGCAACAGGCACCTCAGACGACTGCTGTTGTATTGTAATTGTACTGTAAACAGTGTAATCAAACGCAAATCTCACAAGTCAATTTTTGTCGTACCAAATCAAGAAAGGTCTATATCATAAGTGTATATATTGAGTAACCAAGAGATACGCAAATAAAGAAGCAGAAAAAGAAACGTAAAGATTCGTCTACCATGCTGAAATACATAATATAACAAATAGCAACGAAGAGAGCTATCCAAAAGTGCCATGATCGCATCGTATTGATCGTTCCAAGTCATAAGAAGAAAGTGCAAGAAACAAGAAAAAAGCAAAGAAACAAAAGGGATAAAAACATGTTCCAAGAGAAGCCAAGTCCCCAAAATCGAATGGATATTGTATATCAAAAAGGGGAAGAAATCAGAGGTATGTATGCTAATAGTAAAGCAGAGAATAAATGGACAATGGAAGGTGGACTTCATTACTGTCCGTAGAACTGGCCCTGGGGTTGGTGCGGCGAGTGGCCAAATGGCGAAACAGACCCATGAGTGATGGAGCCCTGCGGTGTAAACTGCTCGCCGGCGTTGCCAATCGAGTGATCAATGTGGGCATCAAAATGCATCTGGTTGGCCACAATGGGAGTCTGAAGACCTAGGGCATTGGTCGTGGGGAAGGTCGAGTAGGATGCCGCATCCAGGCCGACAGGGTCGGTAATGTACTGGTTCGTATTCGTGCCCAGGTAGCCTCCAGTCGTCACAGGAAGGTTGCCGGCATAGGCTTGGTTGCTGTTGAAGCCGGCATGCACATTCATTGTGGCGGCCGCATCCAGGCTCTGCATATGCGACGGAATAGTACCCGCCGTAGCACCGAACTGTTGCTGAGAGTAGTAGGCTTGCTGTTGGTACTGGACCTGGGTCACAGGCGGGTACATAAAACTGTTGGGGTCCTGAGCACCAGGCTGGCCATAGCCCATCTGTTGGCCCATGTTCTGCTGGAAGCCCGCTCCCTGTCCTTGAACCATCGTATTTGGAGAGTAGCCGGCCAAACCACCGTGCAGGGCTTCGCCCGAAGGCTGGAATGTCGACACAGGCGCAAATGTGCGTGGCGGGGGGTCCTGGACGGGGCTGATGAGGGTATCGGGCTCGACCTCCTTGCGCTCGACCAGGCGCAGGATGGGAAGGCTGATATGCTCCATGTGCTTGGCCAAGTGCACTGTCAGCTTCTTCCATGTCGGGAACGTCTTGCTACAGAAACGGCAGGCCTCGTCCTGGGGAAGCTTTGTCGTCTCGGCACGGCACTGCTCGACGCGCTGCCAGGTCGGGTCGATGGCTCCAGCCCGCTTGATAGCAGCCTTGGTCTTGTTCTTGGGCTCGACGAACTTATGCTCGCGGACCAGATGCTGCAAGAAATTATCGCGCCGGTAGCAGGTGTGGCGGCACTCTTCAACATTGCACATCCACCACTCCAGGTGGCGGTGACCCTCGTTCTCGTGGCGCACCCAGTCGGCCTTTCTCTTAAACATCTTGGGGTCGCGGCACCGGTCCCATGTGCATGTGAAGGGCTGAACATCCTCATGAACATGCTTGGTCCAGTCCGAAGGCTTCTTCGGGCACTTGATCTGGAAGCACAGCTGGCACTCAAACTCGGCAGGCAGGGTGCTGGTTGGAGGCATGGGAATGTACTGGGGGAAACTGTCGCTGTTGATGGCACCGTCGAGAGGTGATGAAATATCATCCACATCGTCGGCATCGTAGGTAGTCGAGAGAGGATCCAGGCTGCGAGGCTTGCCCTTGCTGTCACACAAAATAGCGCCGCCACCCTGGCCAATGCACTTTGACATATTGCTGCATGCGTTGCCCTTGACTTGACCGAGGTGCTTGATCTTACTGTTCAGCAGGCCCTTGTACCGCACAATCTGCTGGTGGGCAATCCGATCCACCAAGTAAGTGTTCACATTCTCGAGCATGGGGTTGAGGCCCAGCACAAGCTCTTTGAAGCCGGCAAAGTCGGGGCTGATCTTGTCGATAAGCTCATTGGACTCGGCCTTGAGATCACCGTCCTCATATGCCTCGTCCTCGTCGTCATCCTCGTCGTCGGGGTCAATCACCGCGACATTGGTGGCAGGGATCTGGATGGGCGCAGGCCCTGGGGTAGAGCCTGTGCTTGCATGAGTAGGGCCAAACGGCATAGGTGTTGAGCCGGGGAATGTGGAAGTGGCGTTCGCTGTCGCCAACGATGCGACGGGTGGGCCGCCCGTCTTCTTCAGCATCCGGATCAAGTTGGGGTGTGCATTGTCCGGAATACCTCTGGCATCAGATTTGCTGCGTGGCCGGCGAATAGAGTTGCTGACCTTGAGCAGGGGGCTCTTAGGGGATGTGAGTGGTGGGCTAAGACTGATAGAGCCAGCATGTGGCCGGCTGACAGATCCGTTGCGTGTGTGAGTGGCACCGATAGAAGCCATGTTGCTGCCCATGGAAATGAGAGCAGTGTTGATGCTTGGCATCGGCTGCTTGTTCTTGCCCCAGCTGTTTGTGCGTGGGAGACGGCCGAGAGTGTTGGTGCTTTTGGTGCTGTCTCGCCGCTGGTCGTCGGGAGAGTAGGCGCCACTGTCACCATCAAAGTAGGACGAAGCATCGTCGTCTGGGGCAGCACGAGAGCGCTTGTTCTGCTGGCTTGTACTGGGCATCCGCACCAGCGTGCGTAGGTTGCCGAGGATGCTTGGCCGCCGCGAATGCGAGTCGCGACTGATGGACAGCTTCTTCAAAAAGTTGCCACTGGTGACGCCTTCAATGTCAGCGATGCTTGGGAGACTGCGCCGGCGGGTACCCCACGTGGCAGCGCGGGACACGATAGATGCATTGTCACGGTACATGCGCTCGAAGCGCTCAATGGCGGCTTGAGAGGACTCGGGCTGATGACGTGTTGGGCCTTTTGAGATGTGCAGCACACTCGGACTGTTGTCCCAAGCGGTGCTCTTCAGCATGATCTCATAGTCAGTCTCTGTGATCTCGCCGCCCCTGCCCGTAAAGTATGTACGTCCAGGCTGTTCAATATTCTCCGTGTCGCCGCCGAGATCAATTTCACGGTTTGACACACCCTCGAACCGGGATTCGGCACCAGCGGCCACACCTGCAGGTTCCGGGTCGCTGGCGTCTGCAGTGCTCAGCCAGTTGCTTACAGCAATGTTCTGCTTCTCAACCTTGCGGGCTTCGGCATCCTCGTTGGCTGTTGTTGCAAGCTCGGTAGATGACCGATTGGCAGGGTCGATGCCTCGGCGGCCATCAGCCGAATCAGCGCGCTCAGTCTTGATCTCGCTTGTGGAGAGGTAGCTGTCCTCATGATAGGCGCTGTCCTTGCCCCATAGCGAGACAGTGACGTGCGGGTTTAAACTCGACATGGGTGGTGCTGTGGTTGTGGTGGCGCCTCCGTCTGTGGAAAGGCTGCCGTTATCGTTGTTGCCCAGGCTGCCACCGCTGCTAGTGGTATCTGGAGTGAGCTGTGCGTTGATGTCGTTGACAACAAAGGCTTGCAGGTCTGGAAAGGGAGTAATTCCAGACGTATCAGGTGCGCTCTTGGTGAGCTGCTCAGGCGACACGAGGCCGTCAAAGCCAGCAACAGTGCAGATGTCCCGAGGCGCAAACTTGAAGCCTGAGTGGGCTAGGGATGCACCTCCAGGTTGGTTATCTGGAGAAGAGGGGGCGTTGAGAGACGGGGTCTGGTCTGGGCTAATAGGATATCCTGGCTTGAAGTTGGTGGATGTGGGCTCGGGGGTGGTGTATGTGTGAGTGTTGGCCGTGGCCGTGGAAAGGGTATCTGAAGGACCGAAGAGGTCAAAGTCGGCGTCCTGGCCTAGGAACGTTGGTGCGATGCCGTCCACAAGACTCGCCGTGCCCGCAGAGTTGAAGAACTCGTTAAACAGCTGGTCGCCAGCGTCTACGTCATTCAAGTCGCTGTAGTCACTAGACTGGTAGTGGATGCTGAGTACAGACTCTGCAGGTGTGCTTGCGTCGTTGAGGGCCGGAGAGGAGGTAGCGTGATGCGACATTGGTGGTGCCACGTGAGGTGGTGAGAAGAAAAGACTCGAGCTTGTCGTTGGCAGCTGGTTGTCAAGATCGTCGGCGTGCTCTGTGAGGTCTAGGGAGAGGTCTGGATACGAATAGGATGTCATGGTGAAGGCAGAAGAAGGGGAGGAGGAGGGGGGAGGACGAGAAGATATAAGAGAAGGGGAGGAAAGTAAATAAGAGATCCGAGAACGGGGCCAGGGAATGAGAGAGGAGAGAGGAGGAGGGAGACTGTCAGCCTGATATACTGATCGGGGTGGGTAGCGGGATATCAGATATGCGGGAGTCGCAAATGGGGCCAGGAGAATAGAAAGGAGTCAGGACAGACGAGGCCGCAAGGAAAGGATGGGAGACAAGTGCTTAGATACAGAGGCCGGACGTAATAGTGGTTCAAGAAACCCAGATGGTGGAAGCAAGGTACGACAAGAGAGGGGGGGAGGAGGATGAGATGAAGGCAATGCCCCGTTCTGATGGAGAAGAGCAAAAGGATAAGTTAGTCCAGGCTGGGAAACGGCTGGAAACGCGACAGTGGGCTCTTGTGGGCGGAGGGGAGACACAGGCGACAGGAAGCCAGGACTGGAATGATCCTTGCTCGAAAGAGTGAGAGAGACTGTGAAGTTGTGTGTCGGGGAGGGAGCAGAATTCGGGGGTGGAGGGGAGGGGAGTGAAAAGGGAATAGACTCAATGAGAAACAGGAGGGGGGTGTGCATATGCGATGTACGACGTAGACGGAATAGTGGTTGGGCGCTGTAGGCAATGGTGTGGTGCGGCTAGGGCGAAGGCGGAACAGCGATGTTCTCTGTCTGACTGCGGGCAGACGCGGCGGGAAGTCAAAGCTTAAATAGGGAAAGGAGATATCAATAGGGCAGTGGGCGACTGTTTCATTCTGTGCCGTAGGGGTCGAATAGTGGGCGGTGACGACATATGGGGTTGGCAGTAGGTTTTGTGGTGTAGGAGGGTGAGGCCGAGAGTTGACGTTGATCAGAAGAATCACGAGATGCAATGAAGAGGGGAAGCTGCTGTTTCCTTGAATAATATTGCGAGTAAATATGCGAACTAGAGTATGTTCTTGTAACGGAAGGAACCAAGGGACAAGACAGAAACTAGGAAAGGACGACTGAACTTGAGTTGAGCAGTCACGGGCTGGCGGCGGCGGCTTCCTGATACGGAAGTGAATCAAAGGGCTTTGCAAGTATGGAAGGAAGGAGCGCTCCTGCCTCGCGCTTTTGTATATTACATTATTGTCACATCAATGGTTTAATTTCAGCTGCAGTGAGTAAATTACAAACGAGGTCAATGGATTGCAACACTGTGAGCGGCACACCAACAGAGCGAGTCGCGCGCTGCATCGTTCCCGAATATAGAAACAAGAGGCCCTTGGGCAGGCCATGGCCAGCTCACCACGGAGAGGGGACCGCCCCCGGTCGGGTGACTCTGGCGAATGGGTGCAGCGCTTATTCGCGCGGAAGGAGCAGACAGGCAGTAGTTCTTCACGAGGAAAGAACATAGGACAAAGAGGAAGGAGCGGCTGTCTGCTATGCCTTAGTCATGAGTAGAACTCGAGAGGACTGTTCCAGCTGCACGATAGGACTCATGACCGCAGCCAAGCCGACGGGCCAAGAAAAAAAACGAAATAAAGCATCGACAGTTGACAAAGTAGAACAAGAAGACAAAAGAGAAAAAGAGCACCATGCTTCCAAGAATGTGGGATGCGCTAGTGTGGAGCAGGGGAAAGACTGGAGAAAGCTGAGCTGAGAAGCAGATGCGCAGATGTATCCCGTCATGTCGGAAAAGAGACGAGGTACTTGGAGTGCGTCTGATTCGTCCTATCTTGTAATGTCGTTTAGACCGTGTTGTGTTAGCTTCGTGTGCCGCCGCTGCCAGCCGGGAGGTTAATACGAGAACAAAGAAGTCAGCACGACAGGTTAAGAGGAGAACAGAAGGGAGGAAAGGGAAACAAAGACGGAACGCAGCCGCACAAGAACAACACAACATGACAACGGGAATACGGAGAAGGAAGACTACAGAATAGAGTGTTGCCGATCGCGGTGTGTTCCTAGGGATGGCCTAGGGCTGTGGCCAAAAGGACTGGCGATCCCCAAATCTCAACGCATCCTATGTCATATTTGCGGGCAGGACAGCCGATTACTGCAGTATGTTAAGATATCTTACTATTGCTGCGGTCCTTTTCAGGCGTGTGACAGTGCTCGGTGTACTGAAGAATACAAGTAAAGGCAAGCTAAGAAACCACGAGGTAGGCGCCATTGGAGGGAGTGGGTGACAGAGCAGGGAATAATGTAAGATATCTTACTGGGTAGTAGATGTATTTTATCTTAGGGTCAGAGCAAGGTAAGCCATCTTGCTTGTCGAGCATAATAGAAGATATGCGGTATGATGCGTCCTAATGGCATGAATATAGCGAGCTAGGACGGCTCTCCGGTGATATCTACGACGTAGCCGGCCGACGTTTAGGGGCTCAAGGGAGATCCGCAGGGAAGAGGAAAAAGTTGGCGCGTAATACTATGCCCCAACTGTTGCCAGAGAAAGATGTGTGTGTGTGAGTGGGCGGGTGTGGATGGATGATGGAGTAAAGGTGGGTTGACAGTGGCAGGGGGAAGCGAGGTGGATGGAACGGCGTGGCCCTACGACAAGGGGGGTCCACACAGAAGAAGAGACAGGCGCAGAGGCGAACGATGACGGTACTGGGAATGCACAGAAGACGATAAGCATGGGGGTGCTGTGCAGCAACGATCTACCAAAGCGACCAGAGTCATCGATAGTCAAAAGCAAGCGACCAAGACGGGGCACATGTGTACAAGATGAAGCTGCGAGACTAGATAATGTAACAATTGAAAGCACATCGATGGAGAAGGAGGTCAGGCAAGGCAGACAGAAAGCAGAAAGGTGAGGAGACGAGAGAGCAAGAATGGGGGACAGGAGCGGGTTTCGGCAGAGACACGGCGAGGGTGAATATAGTCGGCTTCGACTCAGTGGAAGGACGAGGCTGGTAGGATGCTTTGAAATTCGACAAGCGAGAAATATCAAAGCAGCGGGAAGGAAACAAGACTCGGAAAATTCAACGAAAGACAACAACAATAATAAGCAACAAAGTCAATACTTGGCTGGCCCGATCTGGTAACAGGAGTGAAAAAGGCGATGGTGTCAGGCTGCAGGGGGAGGATGCCACCCGACGGCACCACCACTACGAAGACGAGCGATAAACAATCAAACAGCGATAAACAATACACCCGAGTTCCTGCTCGTAGTCTCAAAGGACAAGCAATAGCCGTCCATGCAAGATCAGAAACAAAACAGCGCGTCATAAAACAGCACACTGCCGGGAGTGGCTCGACAGATCGGTTTCGTCTCTTGCTAGATTGCCCTTTTGGGTGGTCTTCTGCTGCTAGTTGCATTTGCGAGGCGTTTTTCGCGGCAGGCTAGGCGCATCTTGCAAGAGTGAGACCACGGAGTATTTGGCGTGTCGTGCCAGAAGACTGTAAAAAGGCAATAATATACTAAGAAAATAAGAAAATAATAAGGACGGTAAAGAGACAACAGTCAAGTAGAACAACCCGGGAGCAGTGCAACGCTCAGCCCCACGGCCGGGTACTAGCTCTGCCCTGGGGGACCCTCTCAAGGCATACTCTTGATTAGCTGTTTCTTTGATGTTTGGATATGCTGATATTGGTATTGGCTTTGGTATTGGTATGGTATTGGCTTTGCGACTGCGGGTTCCGCTGAGAACCTTTGTCAATATGATTTGTGACTGCTTGCATGCTTGCAGGAGTACTTTTGCCGGACAGCCAAATAAGCATAGACAACAACTGCAGCGGCAGATCTCGAGGCCCCTGGCTTGGCTGTCTTACCTGTAGCTGCTCGGTCGAGATTTGGGAAACGACTGCAATGTGTCTCGGACAGCCTCAGATAACGGTGTGCATTGTGCATACAGTCATACCGGCCAATCTAAACAGCAATGAGACACGCGACCTTTCGACTTGCTCCTAGCAGCTCCTGCGTCATAGACTGCTCTGTTCATCTACTCCGTCGATGAGCCAACCGCATCCCTTGCTTTCCCACGGGCTCTCGACGTTTCCTGTCGTCTTGCTAGCCCAAGCTCGTGTAGACCGATGAAGATGCCGCCGTATTCGGACATTAGCAATGACTCCTGTCTTGCATTCCCTAGCAGCCATGGCCACTTGGCAGCTGAAATCCCACGATGCATCCTTCAGGTACCCAAGACTCAATCGGTCTTCTAGATATCTGGAGATTGTGCCTGCTTCTCTAGTCACCGCCTTCTATCGGACAGATGCCTACGAGCACATGACAATGCCATTGATGTCATAGGTGGCACCTAGCTCGGATAGCTTGGCCGTATTGCCTTTCTAGTACCTACTATGTGCTCTTCACGAGCTATGATGGGTGGCCGGCGTCCATGGTCTGTGCTTGTGCTCGCTATCGAGCTCCGACTCTGACTACCTAGTGCCAGGTGTGTCTACCCTCTCGCACTACTGCACGGAAGACCAAACAGTCGACCAAATAGTCCACCGAGCTGTCCTTCTAGAAACCGGCACTGAAATGAGGCTGTTTTAACATGAATATAATAATACCAAATTAAATGAAAGAAAACATAAAGTGCCTGCTCCTCTTCCGTCAGTCTGCTCCGGCCGTCTACTCCGGTCGTCCTCGGTGTACTTTAGGTGGGCATTGTTCCACATTCATTTAGCTTAGCAGTGTTCCATCTGACCTTCCATATTGCTTCTTCCATCTGGTTCCTCCTTTGCTCCTCTCCTGTTGATCTCTTGGTCTCCCTTCCGTCAGTCCTGCCCTCAGCCCGGCTCTCTAGATCCGCTGCATGGAGGATTCCTTGCCAGATGGGCACAAGTCTGTTTGATATGAGCTACTAAACAATATCAACAATAAATCCTGGTTACTCAAAGTCAGGTGCTTCATTCTCAGTAATCTCCCTAGTCTCGGCAAAACACCCCGTCTGCCCGTCCACCAAATGGTGACCTCCCAACTGTCGGTGAGGTAGTCATGTCAGTAAAAGTACAGTCTGCGATGTCTATTTCAATATCGATGTCTCGTCAATTGCAATGTTGATTCGTACAGCCATTGTGGCAGGACAAAGTTGGGCCGCAGCTGTTGGGGCTGTGCACAGCCTCATCAAAATAGCTTGGAGCTTGTCTGATGTCTAGTTTTATGTAGAGACAGCCTCGAGCCTTAGCGTGTGCATGTTGGCAGGGGCAGGGGCAGAGGGGCTACTAAGGCGGTGTGCTAGTTAGTGCCGTCAGTCACGTCACAGAACGCTGCAGTGACGGTCGGCCAAAAGAGCCAATCACGTAAGCAACCTCGGCAGAAGGAGAGCTATGTTATTATGTGATATCGGGCTATTATTCTTGACAAGTTATTATTTCATGATTGCTGACAAAAGGAGTGTAAAATGAGCAGTCGATTAAAGCATGCTAGAAGAAGAGATCCCAATCAACCATCAATATTACCTACATATTGCCTACATGGTGAAACCCAGATGCAGGGAGCACGGAGATCAAAAGCAGTAAGCAGCCCAGCCAATCAGAGAGTGCGCCTCATCTGGCATACAACAGAGCACCGAGAAGAGCTGACAAGAGGCTGGTCAAGGGCGCAGGCTAGACAGCGCACACAAGTGTCGTCGGTGTGTTGAAAGGGTCGAAGATAAGAGACCGGGGGTCGGATGCAGCAGCAGATGGACAAACAAGAACAAGACCAAAAACAAGGAACGGGAATCAATATTGCAGTCTGCCGGAGCTTGACTCGGTCAGTCAAGGTTGAGCAGTGCCACGTCTGATAGCCGAGCGGTCCAGGAAGAAAGGCGTCACGGCCATGGCTTGCGATCGCTGACTAATAATCCAATGCGCCTGTGTAATAATACCATTATTATACTGCGTAGCAATTCAGTGGTTCGTCCGCCGCGTCGGCAGCAACAGGCCCAGTAATTAGCGCTGTAGGTAAAAATAGCAGGGGACAGCGGCCGTCGTGCCCGCACTGCTGCCGTCCATTGGCTGATTCAGCCAGCTCAGGCCTAAAGGGCACCACCACCAGCAAACAATTGCGGAGGGCAGAGCAACAAAGGCGACATTCAGCCACCAAGCCACCAGCTGTCTGACCAAACAAGCATCGCATCGAATTAGCAACGCTTAGCAGCAACGACAACACAGCCTCCGTGCAAGAACCAAAGAACTGCCAGCGCCGACATCGCAAACAGCCAACAGTAATCAGAAGCCAGAAGCCAGAAGCCAGAAGCCAGAAGCACTGCTCGCATCTGCATCTCATGATCAGCACATCAAGCTAATCTTAAGCCGACACACGACACACTAAACATGGTAAGTGTCGGCTTAAGCGCCGAGGCACGACGGTGACGCACTTGTGATCGCCAGAGTGCTGCGACCCCTTCAAGAGCTCGGTGTTGTTATCGGTTCGCAGGCTCTAACAGACTAGTCTCTCGACGCCCAGTCCTACATCCTCGCCGCGCTGACTGCCACGGGCGGCATCATCGGCTATGCCCGCACTGGCTCGGTGCCCTCCGTCGCAGCTGGCCTCGCCGTCGGCCTTCTCTGTACGTTTTGTGTCATATGACCATGTTGGGTGCTGGGTGCTAGATGCTAGATGCTAGATGATAGAAGCTAGATGATAGAAGCTAGATGCAGAGGCTAACAGAGACTCCAGACGGCCTCGGTGGCTATCGCCAGCAGAACCGCCAGGCATATGGCGTCGAGCTGAGCCTGCTCGCGTCGGTCGTGCTGGGCGGCGCATCGATTCCGCGTGCCATCCGCCTTCGCAAGCCGGTGCCCGTCGTGCTGAGCCTGATTGCTACGTACGGTCTGTACAAGTTTGGCTCTGCCTACCTCAAGCGGAACTAAGCAGGCAGACAGAGGTCCGGGCTTTTGATAGCGTTGAATCGTACATAGCCCGAATATACCATCTCCCCTTATCAGTCCATCGAGTCTGCCATTGCGAGGCTGCATGATGATCCAGTGCCCATTCAGGCCGAACATCGGATTGTAGAAGGATGTACGACGCCCCGGTCATCTGCTCGGTATAGCATGTGCCGGCGGGGTTGGCGACAATAGCTCCGATACAGGTCAACGTAAAGCGAGGTGATGCTACGTATGCTCTTATTGGGGTCGAGGTCTGCCATGTGCAAGTGCACTCCCGTCTCAGCAGGAAGACTTGCGAGGCGTATCTTAGGCACATGTTTGTGGTCATGTCGGTGTGCAGCCTCGACAGTAGGCATATTCGTCTACCTGCCAACGACCAAGACGTAGGCCGCACTGTCCAAGTGCTGCATGCGTCGAACACTACGGCACTCTTGTCGTCTTGCCAGACGACGCATTGAGAAGCCATGTAAATCATAGCAAGCCTTTGCCCCAAGCCTTTGCTCTCTACACAATGCCATGGCCAGTCTCCATCGACGTGACTATCGTTTTGTCGTCCCTCTGCGGTATGGTAATATGCCATAATACCAGCACGTGAGAGACGGTCGCAAGGTATCCTCCTTGTTAGCTAGGCAAAGCTCGTTGAAGAGTATGTCGTTCGGGAAGCTTCTGTGCCTTTGTATTTAACCCTGTCACTCCCTTGATTCTCGCCCATCCTATGCACTCTTCTTCGCACATGCTGTCATGCTAGAAAACAACGAGTTCATCACTACAGACCACCGCTCCTCCGTCCTTGTCTACCGCCACATGGCTTTGGTCGTAAATGATTCTGGAGTTATGTACAACGACTGCGTGTACGCAGAAGGTTCCAGATGACGAAGGAAGTTTATGGCTCGGAACGAGCAAGATCCAAGAGAATAGGCTCTTCCTTGTCCGGTTGTTACTGTGCAAAGCCGGTGAGTAGCGTGACGTTGTATTGTATAAGGTGTCGGAAATAAAAATAAATAAAAAGGAGTAGTTTTAAACTCTCAGCTTTCTGTTGAAATTATTATGTTAAAATGTGATAAATATAATGTCATTGATTTGACCACTGGTATAACTACTGAACGACCAAGCAAAACAGAAAAAATAGACAGATTTTACATCACAAGCAAAGAGAGGAAACGAAGACACAAAACGATTTACAAAAAAGAAAATGCTGGAGAAGCAAAAAGAAGAATGGGATCGGTGAGGCTCGAACTCACGACCTTAGGATATAAATCGCATACATGATATGAGACCTACGCGCTAGCCAACTGCGCCACGATCCCATTTGGATCTTGTTGATGACTGAAGGCTCATTACGTAGGACTATATAGGGATCCACATGCATGTGCGTTGAAGGCATGGAGAGTGTGTTCTCAAAACATTCTTCGGCCAGTTGCACAATTCACTTGGAACAAGATGATGTATCTACACATCATAGCAGGGCAGACTAGGAAATATACTTGATTGGGTGATTCCCGATCCTCATTGTGATGGCGCAATGACAGGGTGTTTGAGATCTCCTACATGGCGGGCTGAGCGCCAAAGAGGCCACCGAAGAGGACGAAGCATCGAATCACCGACGCGAATGCCAGGGAAGACGAGGAAGCAAGACAGAAGTCGGAACAGAAGTCGGCACAGAAGTTTGGAAAAAGGTTAAAAAGCACAGACGGGGGATATCTGAAGCAGCTTGTGTGCCGGCGAGAGGAGGCTGTGGCTGGCCCCTGTCTGTGGCGAAAGTATTTTTTTGTGTGTGAATGCATACAAACAATACATTGCACCAAGACATAGCCTTCTCATGCGAGACGGATGCAACTCTGGCATGCAAATACTCCGTGCAGTCGGATGCTGTGTGATAGTATGATAGGAAGACTGTAGAGGCCGGTTAACTACTGGGGGATTTGACAGAAGGGAAGGCAGGAAGGAAAATATGAACGAAAAATAAGATATAGACGCAAGAAGAGAAGACTGGCAACAAGGCGGTGCCGTTGACGCTCTGCTTGTGATGTGCTGGAATAGACCAGACCACAAGAGAGACCACGAGAAAGGCCACACAAGAGGCTACGATAAAAGGCACGAAGAGAATGACGACAGTCTTGGGAGGATGAAGATGTTATGCGCAGCTGTAGAAGGCGAGCCATTGGCCGTGATAGAGCACTAAAGCATATATCTAACAATACCAAGAGTGAGCAGGCGCATTGCAGTCGCTCGTGACCAACCAGTTCCGACGACAGGCCGCCATTTCGGACACGGGCTTGGCCGACTGGTGGCTGCCCGTGCTACCGTCTTGTTGCTGCTGGCTGGTATGTCCAAGACCCCTTGTTTCAGAAAGAAAAGCCAGACTGTAGTTATCACTGATGAGCAAGTGCTCTTACCTATTAGAGACGTACATAAAGCGAATCTAAGTGACTGTCGTGACGCTGTCTGGCTTGACCATGCGCTTGGCTATCTCTGCATCTGACAGCCATGGAAATCAAAGACTATCGATACATTCACTCTTATGCAACCAGGTAGACGTTGGTTTCCATCCCATGGTCGACTCTCGAGAGGATCGCCGCATGAATGTGAAGAGGTAGATCAACGGCAGCGCCTCTTGATTCATGCGTCGTCTGGTGTGATTTTTTGAATATCTTTTTAACCTTTTATTTTCTTTATTTCTCCTCTTTTTCTTCCTTTCCCTTCCATTCATTTTCCCTTTCTCTCTCTCTCTTCTCTCTACCTCTTTCTGTTTCTCACTCTTCAGCCATGCACTCCACATTCGTCACTATGCTGCAGGGGTTGTCAGACCAGAGCCGCCAAAACCAAAACTAGGTTCGAGCGCAAGGGAGACGTCGTGGAGTTGTGTTGGCCGACGTGGAAGTACTTCTGATAGACGAGAGGCAGAGAGAGCGAGAGGGAGCAAAAGAACATGCCAGGCGATAGTATTTACATCCACATCCACGCTCATATTCGCGTTCGCCCAGCACACAAGTTCGTCAATGTCGTCACGTCCGCTTCGTGGCTTTGCAGCCCCTGACATTGCCATGCTCGTCAATCCTCTGGATGCATTCTTCTACATAAATATGTATTATATAAATGCTCTGCATATTATGATAGATGTTAAATGCGAGATACCACTGACAAGGTGATTGGCACAGACGGCCATCCGCAATCGTCGTAGAGTCGCATTGTACGCAATCCAAAACTCACACCCGACCTCCTGGTACTTTGCGTCCCTTGCTCCCCTGGCCGGCCTACCTTATTCTGGCCGTCGTCCATGTTTCCCATTCTCTCGGTCCATCCATCTCCATATCTGATGCCCCTTACGTGTTTGCTCTCCGCCGTATGCATGTCTGTGTTCTCTCTGCTGCGGCTGCATGTCTTTGCTCCCTTCCCCTGCCTCTTCTCCATAGCATCGTACTTTTCTCTTCTTCTTTGTTTCTCTCTCGACTCTTCATTCCATTCTGTTTGTTTCCCTCTTGACTTTGTTTCGCTCTATTCTTCTTATTTTCCCTGTTCTTCTTGAAAGCTTGCTTTCTTGACTGTCGTTTCTCTTTTGTTATTTGTTTCTTAATCTCTCTTTTCTCTTTTCCTTCTCTTTTCCTCGACTTCAGCGTCAACCTCTCATCTCCCCATCTCACGTCTCCCATCTCACATCTGCCTCTTCACATCTACCTCTTCACGACCCGACTCGACTCGACTCACATCACCCCCATGGTTGGCGACGTGTAGCCGCCTCTTTCTTCTTCTTCCTTTCGTTCCAGGTTGACCCTCGGCCCCCAGTACACCAGTGTTTGTAACTCTGCTTGTGCTCTTGTTCGCTTCTCAAATATTCTCTTTTACTCCTGCTGGTCATCTTTGTTCGCTTGTCGACACTTTGTTTATTCATCTATCGTCAAGTCTTGTTCACTCACTCTTCCTTTTCCTCTCTCTCTTCATTCTTCCCCCAACTTTGTTCACACGAGACCTTTGTCATCACAAAGACAACTTCCTATTTGGGACCAACATCGACAACCGCATCGACTCCCGCATCGACGCATCGACGCATTGTATCGACGACATCAGCTCCATTGTCTCTTTCTTCTTCTTCTTTGCCTTTCTCTATTGTCAGACCAGCCCTGTTATATTCTTCAACTCTGGCAGTTCCTTCCATCTTCTCAAACGACTTTTTACTCTCCCGTCGTCTATACCATCTCTGCAACTAAATGTTCTAGACATCTCCACGGCACGACTCACGACTACAACTACACTCTTTATATCTTTCCTTATTCACAATCATTACTCTAATCAGCATGATGCTCGACCGGAGGCCGCTTGGCTTGTGCAAAGCCTTGGCCGCCACAGCCCTCGCATCCCTCGTCACCGGCGTCGCCGCCGACAACATCCTCCAGACCTCCAGCTTCAGCAACTGCGGCAACAACTCCGACATTACCGTCCAGAAAGTCGACATCCAGTACAACAGCAACAACCAGACGGTCACGTTCGACGTCGCCGGCTCCAGCAGCAAGCTCCAGAACGTCACTGCCATCCTCAATGTCACGGCCTACGGCATCCAGGTCTACTCCAACGCCTTCAACCCCTGTGATGCCGGCACCTTTGTCTCCCAGCTGTGCCCCGTACCCGTTGGCAGCTTCTCCGCACGCGGTGTCCAGGCCATCCCCGCCCAGTTTGCCGATGCCGTGCCCTCCATTGCCTACCAGATCCCCGACATCGCCGCCCAGGCCACGCTCCAGCTGATCGCCACCGACGACGCCGGCAGTGCCGCCAACAACACCCAGGTTGCCTGCATCCAGTCGCAGGTCACCAACGGCAAGACCACGGACGTGCCTGCTGTCTCGTACGTCGCGGCGGGCGTTGCCGGCGCCGCTCTCGTGCTCGGCGGCGTCAGTGCCGTCGGTGCCGCCCTCGCCAGTGGCGGCGGCGGCGCTGTCGCGGGCGGCTCGTCGGCTGCCGGCATGGGCACGATCAGCCCCAGCTTTGGCGAGGTCCTCGGCTGGTTCCAGGGCATGGCCATGAACAGCATGCTGTCGGTCAACTACCCCCAGGTCTACCGCAGCTTTGCTAAGAACTTTGGCTTTTCCACCGGCCTCATCCCCTGGACCGACCTCCAGATTGCCATTGACAACTTCCGCGTCGCCACGGGCGGCAACCTCACAAACGACAGCGTGCAGTTCCTCCAGAACGCCACGCTCGTGTTTCCCGACGGCTCGACCGACGCGCCGTCGTCGGCCTCGTCGCTCAAGCTGCGCCTTGCCCGCAGCGCCCTCGCGCTCGGCAACATCAAGGACCGCCGCGTGCACAAGCTGCTGCTGCGCGCCATTGAGACGACGGTCAACGGCACCGACACTGCCACGGGCAGCAGCACGACCGACAACGTCGTCGACAGCAACGCCGCCAACACGGTGCGCGTCGCCGTCTCGGGCATCCAGGCCTATGTCGAGGAGCTCAGCATCCCGTCGGCCAGCACGTTCATGACGGTGCTGCTCATCGTCGCGATCATCATTGCCTCCATCACCGTCGGCCTGCTGCTCGTCAAGGTCATCCTCGAGGCCTGGGCGCTCATCGGCCGCTTCCCCGAGTCGCTTGCCGAGTTCCGCAAGCACTACTGGCGCTCCATCGCGCGCGCCATCACCACGCTGATCCTGCTGCTCTACGGCGTCTGGGTCCTGTACTGCATGTTCCAGTTCACGCAGGGCGACTCGTGGGCCGCCAAGGCGCTCGCCGGTGTCACGCTCGGCCTCTTCACGGCTGTCCTGGCCTTTTTCTCCTTCAAGATCTGGTACACCGCCCAGAAGCTGAAGCACGAAGAGGGCGACACCTCGGGCCTCTACGACGACCAGAACATCTGGTCAAAGTACAGCCTCTTCTACGAGTCCTACCGCAAGCAGTACTGGTGGGTCTTTGTGCCCGCGATCCTGTACATGTTTGCCAAGGGCGTCGCGCTCGCCGTCGGCGACGGCCACGGCATGGCCCAGACCATTGCGCAGCTCACCATCGAGTCGCTCATGCTCATCTTGTTGGCGTGGAGCCGGCCCTACGAGCGCCGCTCCAGCAACGTCGTCAACATTGTCATCCAGGTCGTGCGCGTGCTCTCGGTCATCTGCATTCTCATCTTTGTCGAGGAGTTTGGCATCGCCGAGACCACCCAGACCGTCGCCGGCGTCGTGCTCATCGCTGTGCAGTCGGCCCTCAGCGGCATTCTGGCCCTGCTGATTGCCTGGAACGCCATTGCCGCCTGCATCAAGAAGAACCCCCACGAGCAGCGCCGCAAGGAGATGCTCGAGAAGGCCCGTGCCGACGACAATCTGACGCCCCTGGATGCGCGCAACTCACTGCTGCGCGGCAAGTCGCCGCTCCCCGACGAGGAGGCGCCCGCCAACGACATGGCCGGCTTCCAGTTCGCCGCGGGTTCCGAAAAGGTCGCCTCCAAGATGATGCCCGTGGGTGTCACGACGACCATTACTGCCGGCCGCGACGCAGCGGCTGCTGCCTCTGCCAACCTCGCGGTGCCGCGCATGCCGCCATCGAGACAGGCCTCGTCGGTGGCCTACAGCACGCTGTCTGCGTCCTCGGGCGCCGTGATGATCGGGCTCGCAACGGGCGGCCCCGACAACCGGTCACTCACACCCCAGCCGAGCGGCCTGCGGTGGCAGAACAGGAGCGTCGACGACGGCAACAGCCTGCTGGGCAACGTGGCCCCGATGGGCGAGGCCGAGCCGACGCTGCCCAATGTTGGCCCGGGCCTGGCGATGGCCAACAACGGTCCGCGAGCGGGCCCCAACAGCTCGTACCCGACGCGTAGTAGTACCTACTCCCCCTTTCCCTCACAGCGCAACGACGGGTATGGCAACAGTAACAGCATCGGCAACGGCTACAACAATGGCTACAACAACAACAATGCCAACGGGCAGTACATGGCCTCCAACCCCGACAACTTTAGCCGTGGCTATGGCCCATACCGTGGCCCGCCAGGAGGGTACTGAGAAGCGGTGGAAGTCCGGGCTGTGTGTTTGTGTTCTCTTTCCTTTGTCTTGATTTGTATTTTTTTCCCTTATGAGATATCCACATGTACACGAATATAGGGGTAGCGAGGAGGGATGTCGCCGTGTAAGATAGCTGATTGGAGATGGGAGATTGAGGATTTGGGCTAGAGACGATCGGCTGACCGTATGAGATCAAATGAGATCGTATGGGGTGAGCTGAGTGTATGAGGTGTACGATATTGTTGGCTAGCTGGTGAAACAGAATATCCTAGTATTTAGTCTCGCAAGAATATAGAACAAGTAACATCACCAAATCAGAAAGAAATTCAAAAGAATACAAGGTGAGCCCCCTCAAGAGAGGCGGCTGGGGGTGATGGGGGTCGGATCCGCAGCTGCATGCGGTCGGTCAGCATGCACGGTGATTTGGCTGAGGCTGCTGTCTCAGTATTTGTGTTTCTTTGTCCCGCAGGCGCGGGCAGCGTTCTCCGTCCTATCTGCAGAGCAGGGATGAGGAAATGCTCCGCGGTCCCACGAGAATTTGAATTCTCGTGCAGCAGAACGCGCCAATCGAGCCGGGCTCCCAGCTCAGCCGAGGGACCCACAAAAACAAACTGTCATCACGCAGGCTAGCGGCAGATGCCAGATGTACTCCGCATAGTAAATAACGTGTGCTGGTACATGGCCAAGGGCCGCCTTTTTCTTTTTCCACTGCAAATCCATACAGTGCCTCGCTTAAATACTGGGACGGCAAGCCGTTCCATGCTATTGGCAACTGTCTTCTAGATGATTTGGAAACATTCGAAACTGTTGATATCTTCTGGTCTGTCTTCTGTGTCGGCATCCAGTCCCTTTCTACACTTTACCCCGTGGCGATCGTCTGTTCGGCCGAGGCAGAGGCAAAGGAGAGGACCAGGACTGAAGATAGACGACCAGGGCTGGAGTCGTATGCCGAACAACGGGTGAGCGATCTCTGGCGAAGGTGTCGAGGGTGTGTTGGTCTCGTTCTTTTGTCTGCCGTAAGGTTCTTCCTTCGTTCCCTCATGCCCCTTCTTGTCCCGTTTCTGCCCATCACCCCGGCTTCCCACCGGCTGTGTTCCGCGCCCATGTCGTAATGTCATGGCTACGTAAATAGAATGTATTCTGTAGATTGCAGCTGGCTCTCTGCAAGCGAAAAGACAAGGGCCGGCAAGCCGTAAGACTTCCCCGGATGCTAAGATACTTGTTTCGTTTCGTCCTCTCAGCCGTCCATACGGAGTACTGTAGCACCCCTATCCCGGTATCAGCACATCATATATCAGCACATCAACGAGCCCTGTGCTCTACGGAGTACCTTCAAATGCCTGCATCCGTCATCGCCGAAACACCTTCATATGTCAGCGGCAGGATGCCGTCAACCGCGAATATGATCGACGCCAAGCGACAGCCCGGTGAATGCCAAAAAAAAAGTGACTGCCAGAGAGACGGCTGAGTTCTATCAGTGTTGGGCACTGAGAACACCAAAACCGAGATCTGACACACGCATCCTTGTCTGTGTCGCCTGCAGCAGAAAACACAAATACTTTGCAGGCGTGCACGGAGTCTGTATATAGGGGTGGTGTCATGCGACTACGAGTACGGAGACATCGTATATCTCGGTACTGTGTTCAATGCACTGTGTACACGGTGCTGCTGTAAGTAATTGTCAGCATGCGACATTCCACATTGGGCGCTGTCAGTTCGTTTTTCTATTTTTACTTGCCATTTACTTAATTCCGCGCTCACCTGGGTGCGTGCGTGAGGCCCATCAGCCTCTCCATAATTCCAAATATTCCAAATCCATTCTGCATCGCGCATAAAATCAAATCAAGTAATAAAATGGATTATAGTCTAAAATAAACCATTAATTCACTTACTAACGGCAGGTGCGACACAGCGAGAATACCACAAAGGACCTCATAACAAGCTGTAAGAAGACGGCGGGACGACAGATAACTAGACAGAAGACAGAAGGAACATACCGCCGTTCTTTCCCTTTTACACATCCACGTTTACGCCCTCCCAACCGTCAGGCCAACCGTCAGACCACAAACGGCAAACGGCTGACCCCTCTGATCGGTCGTTCCTTCCCCTTCACTTCGCCTTGCCAGCCGTGCCTTCCCGGCGCCTCGGTCCCTCCTTCAGTCCTCGTCGATTCTCCTGCTCTTCCACGTCCAAGACGATCGTTCCTTCCTCCTCCGATTCCATTATCTCTCCCTCTTGCCGTTGTTGCCTTTTTTCTACCCCCACCGCCTAGCAGTACACCGACTCTCGTCTCTCTGCCCGTTGCTCTTTCCCATCTCAAGCTAAATACGCTAAATCCGACTTGCTTACACATACTTCTCATTCCGCCTACGGCCTTTGTCATCGCTTATCTCCAGTCTTCACATCCAGAATCTCATAAACAACATCAACCCTCATCCTGGACCGCACCGCCTGCAGTGCTCCGTATTACCCTGCTACCGCTGGCCGCCTGGGCCCTGATTCGTCACGATGACACATATTGCAGTCCAAAGTCCCAGAATGGAACCGCCGTCGCCGCCAGACTCGGGGAGTCGGCCGTCGTTCTCCTCGTTCTGGAAACGCACCAAAGAGGCCTCGGCTTCAGCCTCTCGCCAGGTGACGTTTGTACCTATTGACAGTAAGTTGGGTTGGTGCTGTTTTCACATTGTTGTTGACGATGCCCCTCTCCTCTCTGCTTGTGCGTTTGCTTTGCCCTCGTTGCCTCTGCTGGTCTATTTGCTTGCCTCTAGGCAGCTCTAAAACAGTGTACCTGCATAGTGGTCGGGCTATTGCTGTGCTTGTACTGTCCTTCGGTTCTTTTGCTTCGAGTGGAGCTGGCATGTATGATAATGGATATTCACATGGCGCGATCCCGCCTTGTGCCTACTCACGTTACGCACAAGAGTGGCTTCTTTTGAACTCACCTCTATGCCCGTTACGGCTGGATACTCCCGTGCCTATTCCCCCTCCGTTTCCCTGCTTTCTGCTCTGCAACACACATTACAACCCTCCTCCCAGCTGGTCACTTCCTCTTCTTTACGGGCATTACCAAAGACTTGCCATCATCTGTGCCCATCACCTGTGCCGGGACCAATACAAACCTCTCAGGGAGAGTGCGTGTAATGATCCATAGTTGACTGGGACGGCCAATCTCCCAAACGGGATTCGGGCTGTCCGATATCCTCTAGACGCATTGCCTCCAACGTGGCCATGTCTGGGGCCGTTCCTTCGCCCCAAGCTAAAGGAACAACAAGCATTGCATCACGAAATCCAATGGCAGGATTGCAGAAAGCCCAGCTGGAAGCGTGGTTGACAGACCCCGAGCCTAGTGGCTCCTATGCATGTACTTTTACACGGTCACCGTTTCATCCGACGGCCCTCCAGATAACGGTCTTCCTCTTGGCTCACATGGAGGTGCCGTTGCAAGAAAGCATTGCGTACGCTTACGTGCCTTTGCAGGCTGCATCTGGGGGCTGAGACTGAAGCTGGAATCAAAACGGCCAAATCATCTGACGAGATGCAACTATTTGTCAGGCCTCTCCATGTACTGGCATGGAAAGGTGGAATCTGACTCCTTATTCTTCACATGTGTGTGTCTCAGAGGCACACCGGCAGCCGATGCGCTTTTCCTGATGTCTAGGTTGTTGGCAAGGCCAATGCAAGGAGTACAGACGCGGAGGAAGTGCGAAACTGAAGTATGGCAACAATATCGACCAGTCAGCTTTGAATACCAGGTGGTATTTGAAATAATATGGACATATTGGTTCTGGGTCACAGCTGCCCCAGTGACTTTTTCAATATTGAAGACGGCTGTTTGGGCGGAGCCACTGTGTTAGTATTTGTGTTTTTCTCATACACCCCCCCTGTCTTGTTCTGTCATTGCCTAGCTCTCCTTTCCCAGCCTGGTCCTCCTTACCTGTTTAGGACAACACAGTCTGACCTCCTCGACATCTTGGCGGATATGGAATTGTCCTCCAAAGTGACATATATGGCTACTCGCGCGGTTCTCTTAGGGCAGTGCTCGCCTTGTGTTGCTTGTTCCTACTATTCATCCTTCCCAGTCCGTCTATTCTGTCATGATACACAGCCACGACATTGCTAGTCAGCACTTGTCTCTACCGCTTACGTCCGCCTATTCTTCTTCTTGATACCTTTGCTTCCCTCATCCTCATGCGTATAAGAGCACTCGACATAACCAAAGTCTTTCCATTCCGTTATCATCATGATCTTCTCAAACCAACAACCCCAACAACAGTCAACGGGATCATCCCAGACAACTAACACCATACCAACAGTACCTCGCATCGCCAAAGGACGTTCAGCCAAAAAGCAAATAAAAGTCTCACCTTCTGCCGACACACAAGATGTCTCTCGGAGCAGCGATAGCACTCACCTGGGTGGCAGTGGAGGCGACCAAGGAGAAGAGGCAGGCATGGAAGGCCAAGAGAGCGGTGAAGCAGCGCACAGCTCTGAAGAGTTCGGCCAGTCACCCAACGGATCCAGCAACCGCACAGCCAAAGAAAAGGCACAGGCTCGGCGTGCACAAGTCAGACGTGCCCAGATCCAACACCGAAAGCGAAAGGCCGACTACATGCGGCAACTAGAGCTCGACATTGATATGCTGCGTGACCTGATCACTACGACCGAGCAGGACATGAAGAACATCCAAAAAGACAACGACGCTATCCGTATGCAGCTCGGTGTCGTGTCAGTGGTCCGGAATGAACGCAATGCTATCAATGTCGGGGCTGGGGCAGTGGGATTTACTGGAAGTGGAAGAGGAGGAGGAGGAGCAAACGTAGACACAACAATGTCCGATGTACCCGTCGTTGCTGTCACACCGGCACCACCGAAAAGAGCAGTCGCCACGGACGGCGCGGCAGTCGACAACATTGCATCATCACTATCGCCCTTGTCTATCTCACCAAACAATACGGTCAGTGGCACGTCTCCGTCTGGCACAGGCCACACCAGCACCAGCTACGACAGCATGGACAGCCCGTCGAGCATTTTCACCGGCATCGACCTCGACGACATCAATGTTAGCATCGTTGTGGACGGGGCTGTCGGCAACCCCGTCTACAAGATTTCGAGCATCACACCGGACACGTCATTGGCAACATTTCCCGACGATTTCAACGATACGCTCACCCAGGGTCTGCCAGTATCGCCATTCGACCCCGGCTTCGTTCCCACGTTTGAGACCGAGCTGGCTAGCGCCTCTCAGCCGCCTGCAGGCCGTGAGGTGGCCCACTCCACGACAGCCTATTTCTTGCCCGATCTGACAGTCGCCGAGACTCATTCGATTGTCAACCTGATCCTTGCGTAGGTTTCTCATCCTCCTTACATACGCTTGCCTACCTGTACTAACACTCTTAGACTGGAACATGTCTGCTGGGGCCACGCCGGTCACCAATACCGCGAAGCAGATACAAACATGCGCGCTGAGCACGGCCATGCCATGATGGCGACGAGCTTGTTCCTACGCGAGGCTCCCGAGAATGTCTTTTCCAAGATCGAGACGTCTACCAAGGGCGTGAGTGGCTATATGACCAACTTGAAGCCCGAGGACGAGGAGCACACGCGCGACTATGCAGACTCTCACCAAGCCTCGCAGGGACTTCAATGGCAGGCACCCGACGTCACTCTTCAGACCCTCTACGGCCTGGCCGTGTCACTTAACCCTATCTCCGACAAGGAGCTGGCGCCGGTCCAGGGTTGGTTCGAGCTGGCGTCACGGTACCCGCTGTCACTTCTGCTGCGGACGGATATTGTGGAGAGCCTCAAGCGCGAGATGGTCGGTGTTGTGCGCTGCCTGTACTTTGGCGCTGTCATGGAGCGCGAGGCGTTTGAGAGCGTCGTGCAGCGTGTGGTGGAACCCGCCATGCAGGCAATAGAGGCATCGCGGGCTATGGTCTGAGGTGGCAGAACACCTGTGGCACGGCAGGACGAGCCTTGCATAGGTCTAGACCGCTGGTAAGGTGGCGGCTTAATGAAAACGAATGGGTGGCGGCGGTGTGACGAAAGCGTTTGGGACTGATCATGGACACGGCGTGGGATGTATTATGGATCTGCTTGGTTATCTAGAATGCTTTGCATCTGCTTTTCTTTGTCTTTTACGGCTATTCATTTTTTATTCTTCATCTTTTTAATTGACTGTGTGGATACGTAAATTGGCGTATGTAATGTATATCTACACTATATCAGGGACAATAGACCGCGGGGATGTATTACGTAACCCAGGTCAACTTACAACTTCACAACGACGTCACCCCACATGGCACCTCAGACATCACACAAGCACACAGGTTCATACCGAGACCGAGTTGAATGAGTGACGAGAACTGAGATACTAGCAACACTGGTTGGCTTGGCGCATTGAGATCTCACAGCGCTACGGGTTGCTACCACCACCACACTGGCGCCTTCACGCCCCACGCAGCCGCCATCCTCCTCCACCTCCTCGTCGACAGGCACTGCCGTCACCGTCCAGGCTATGAGTGAGCTGCAGAAACGGTGGGCCAAAGCCAAGCTGGATGCCATGGCCGGGCCAGCCGGTGCTGCTGGAGACGGCGGCAACGGTATCGGCCGCCTGGAAGAGGAGGACGAGAGCAGCATCAACCCCGCGGACTACATGACGCGCGCCAGCTTCGACGACGACTCTGCATCGTCCGCATCCTCTGCCTCCTCCACGGGAACAATCGTGCCATCAGCAAGCCACAACCTGTTTGCGCGGCCACATGGCATGCCCCGGGGCGGTGGGAGGACGCTTGACCCCATCCCGTGGACCACCTTTTTCGAACGCGAGCTCTTTCTGGACAGTGGCGACATCGACGAGAAGGACGGCGACGGTGATGCGCCGGGAACACACGAGAGCAAGGCCCACCAGAAGGTCACCCACCACGCATACCTCACATCGCCCGTCGATAAGGGCCCGCTGTTTGTCATGCACCACGGCGCAGGGTCGTCGGGGCTGTCCTTTGCTGTTGTGGGAGCCGAGATCCGCAAGCGTCTGCCGTCGGCTGGTATTCTGTCACTGGATGCGCGGGACCACGGCCTTACAAAGGTCGATGATGTAGAAGGAGCGGAAGTAGCTGTCGACCTCAGTCTGCGCACGCTGAGCAGCGACTTGCTGAGGGTTATCCGCCTCGCCCAAAAGGCCATGCACTGGTCCGAGCTGCCGCCGCTGGTGCTCGTGGGCCACTCGCTCGGCGGCGCCGTCGTCACGGACCTGGCATACTCGGGCCGTCTCAATACGACGCCGACATCGTCTCCCCTGCTAGGCTTTGCCGTGCTGGATGTCGTGGAGGGCTCTGCCATTGACGCCCTGCAGAGCATGCAGACATACTTGGGCACGCGTCCCCCGGGGTTCCCGACGTTACAGTCCGGCATTGAGTGGCACATCCGGACACGCACAATCCGCAACGCGACATCTGCGCGGACCAGTGTCCCAGCCCTGCTTGTTGACCACACTGTCGAGGATAACAAACCCGATCAGGACACGTCCATAATCTCCGAGGCCGAGTCCACAACATCACCAGCCTCAACATCAGCCTCGGCCTCAGCAAATCCCCGACCATGGCGCTGGCGGACCGACCTGGGGGCCACTCAGCCGTTCTGGGAGGGCTGGTTTGTCGGACTCAGCAAGAAGTTCCTGGGGTCACGGGGCGGCAAGCTGTTGCTGCTGGCTGGCACAGACCGGCTCGACACGGAGCTTACGATTGGACAGATGCAGGGTAAGCTACAATCCCATCACCATGTGCGCACATATCTAACCCTTACGTAGGCAAGTATGCCTTGCAGGTATTTCCCGAGGCAGGTCACTTTATCCACGAAGATCTGCCCGAGAAGACAGCCATGACGCTCGTCGATTTCTACCAGCGCAACAACCGCAGCGCAATGGTCCTGCCACCAAAAGTGTCTGAGCTGCTCGCCCAGGGCAAGAAAGTGTAAGCATGACCAGTTCGGCGATATAGAGTAGCAGGATACAAATACACAAACAGACAAATAGACCATGAAAGTAAGGTATAGATTGGAATGGCAAAACTCTAAAATAAATAACTAGCCGTGTACTTTTCCTTGACCAATATGCTATGCGTTAAACCGGCTGAAAACACAAAATGAACCGAACCAAACCAGAACACCAAAAAATGTAAACAAAGTCTGAGGAGAGATGGCTTAGACAGCAGCCGCCTCGGGAGCCGCCTGGAGAGTAGCCTCCGCAGGGACAGAAGCTACATCAGCCTGGTGTGCCGTCGCCGTTGCTGCCGCCGCCGCCGCCGCCGCTGTTGGTGTCGCTGCTGTGCCAGAGAGAGACGAGCCGCGCTCGGACAGGCTGCGCTTCGCCGGCTGACCAGTCGACCGTGCCTCGGCCATGTTGCCGCCCGCTGCCGCGGCCGACGAGTTTGCCTTGCGTTTGGCCTCGGCGGCCGCGGCCTTGCGCTCCTTCTTCTCGCGCTCCATCTTATCCTTCGCTCTCTGCAGCGATGCAGGGTCGATGCCGAGAGCCAAGTCCGTCTCCCGTGCAATGTCCATCAGGTGGGAATAGCCCAGCGCTGAGCACACGTCGGCGTAGCTGTGGCCCCGCATCATGCCTGTCGCTTCGGCGTGTCTGCCGGGGACCAGCTGGGCCAGCAGGTACTTGGTGTTGCCAAACTTGTTGCCCACGTCGATGGCGTGGCGGATATAGCTCTCGACGACCTCGCTCCAGGGTGAGAGACCGCCGTCGGCCTCGCTCCGGAAGCAGCTCGAGTTCTTTTCGGCCGCTGTTGCGATCATGGCGCCGTCCACGCCGTACTCCTCCATGAGCTTCAGGCCTTGGTCACGCGAAGTGACGTCACCGTTCATGACGCACGCAACGCCGGCCTCGTGGCAGATCTGGCGGACCATCGGCAGCTGGTCGCGGATAGCACGCTCGCGCGGACGCATGGGGGTTGTCCGGCAATGCACAGTGAGGGCGTGGATGCCGGTGCGCACGAGCTTGCGCACAAGAGCCTCGGTCAGCTCGGCGTTGCCCAGGATGCGGATCTTGACGCTAATGCCGATACCGAACTCAGGCACGATGTTCTTCACAAGTGCTTCAAGAATGGCACACAGCTTGTCGGGAGTCTTGAGGAGGGCCGCACCCATGCCGCCGTCGGTCGAAAAGGACTTTGGGCAGCCGGCGTTGATGTCGATGCCAGCTACGTCGGCCGCTACAAGGCGCGCAGCCTCAACAGCACGCTCGGGCTTGTTGGTGCCCATCTGGTAGATGTGCTTCTTGCCCTCGCGCTCGGGATGCAGTCGGTAGATGATGGACGGCTTGGCGTCGGCAGAGAGGCCCATGTTGGACGGCACGCGGGACCATTCGATGCAGCCGGTGCGCGGGTTGACGCTGCGTGTCGTGCCGATCATGGCCTTGTCGATGGTTTCGGGGCCTGAACAGTTAGCATGCGCCATACACCCATCACAATAACCGCAGCACAGACTTACCCCAGACAAGGTCGGCGCCGTACTGCAGAGCCAACAGGCGGGATGGCAGCTCGCCGGACCGGACCATTGGCGCCAGGACGATCTTGCCGCGGTAGTCGACCCCGCGAGGGGGGATAAGGACGTGTGGAACAGCCTCGGAAGACATTATGGAACGAAATAGCCGTCTGAACATGACATCTGTGGAGGGCAGAGGGGAAGACGTCCAGAGCTCGGGATGAGGGGGTGCTGTAGAAATACTGGGAATTAAAAATAAGAAATAAAAAATAAGAAATGGGGAAACTCTTCATTAGCCTAGCGCAACTCGGATCGAATTCTTTGAAAAGCCCATGGGAAAATAGCATCTTATCGCGACTAAGCGGATGACTCATCAGGAAGCAGGCGATCTCCGTTAATGGCCAGAGCTAAAGTGCATTCAGGGTCTGCACGTGACTGCGCGCCGTTGCGGATCGCGTAGACGCGGCTGCGTCCTTACTTCGTCTCATCTTCAGCCTCGAGCTAAGAAGTATCGAGGACGACAACTCCTGCGACAGCTGCGACCAAATCCACATCCAGTCACTAATTTCGGGACAGCCTCGCCAGTTTGACCAGATAAAACAGATACAGGTTCATCTCAAAGTGGACAAACTACCAAAATCATTATTCGGCGTCTTCCGGCAGCTGTCGACGTCTGCAAGAATGTCTCTCCCCGTCCGCCAGTCCCCCCGGAAGACGAGAGCACCCAAGACTGAGGCATCCGTGCCCCGGATCAAGGAGGAAGACGTCAAGATTGAGAAGAGGTCGACAATCAAAGATGCCTTGGCCAAGATGAAGGCACTGCCTCCGAAGAAGCCAGCAGCCAAGGCCGTCGACGCCAAGGCACAGTTCAAGGAGGAAGAGGAGACCAAGCCAACGCCAGCATCAACGCCAGCACCAAAGCCAGCCCCCAAAGCTGCAGCAAAGACAAAAAAGGCCAAGGCCGGTGACGAAACACCGCTGGCAGACCGCACAGACATTACGACGCTCAAAAAGGCCATGTACATTGGCGCTCACGTCAGCAGTGCGGGCGGTACGTATCTTCATCTCGCGAGCATCGGCTGAGACCACCCAACTAACGGCCCAGGCGTCCAGAACTCTGTGTCGAACTCGGCCCGCATCGGTGGAAACGCCTTTGCTCTCTTCTTGAAGCCGCACCGCAAATGGGCCAGCCCGCCCATGGCCGACGATGCGCGCGATGCGTTTCTCGCCGCGTGCAAAGAACACAACTACGATGCAGGCCGGCACTGTCTGCCCCATGGCTCGTACCTCGTCAACCTTGCCCAGCCCGACAAGGCCAAGAACGACCAGGCATACAACAATTTTGTCGATGACCTGCGTCGCTGTGAGGCGCTCGGCATCATGCTGTACAACTTCCACCCTGGCGCCGCCGTTGCTGGCAGTGGCAGTCGCGAGGCCGCGCTCGGCCGCATTGCCGAAGGTCTGAACCGTGCCCACCGTGATACAGCACCGTCCAAGGTCGTCACCGTCATTGAAAACATGGCCGGTGGCGGCACCACTGTGGGCAACAAGTTTGAGGACCTGGCCGCCATAATCGAGCAGATCGACGACAAGGAGCGCGTCGGCGTGTGCATTGACACGTGCCACGCCTTTGCGGCTGGCTACGACCTGCGGACGCCCGAGGCCTTTGACAAGGTCGTGGCCGACTTCGACAGGGTTGTGGGTCTCAAGTACCTGCGGGCTGTGCACTTGAACGACAGCAAGGCGCCGTTTGACAGCCGGCGGGACGTGCACGCCAATATCGGCACCGGCTTCCTGGGTCTGCGGGCGTTCCACAGCCTCGTCAACTGCGACGCGTTCGCCGACATGCCGATTGTGCTGGAGACGCCAATTGAGCGCACCGGCCCTGACGGCAAAGAGTTTGAAGACAAACAGGTCTGGGCAGACGAGATCAAGCTGCTCGAGAGTCTGATCGGCATGGACGCTGAGAGCGACGAGTTCAAGGCCAAAGAAAAGGAGCTGCAGGACGAGGGCACCAAGTCAAGGAAGCGCCTCCAGGAGCAGGTCGACAAGAGGGCGGCGAAGGACGTTAAGAAGCAGAAGAAGTAACTGCCGCGGACGTTGCGTGTGATCATTTTATATATTTAGCCAAAACTTGGGTATTCTATGCAAAAAGGAAGCCAGAAACTAGAAAATCACTAAACAAGCAAGCAAACAGGAACCGCAAACTCGTGTCTCATCACTATAACCAGAACAACATATAATCAAGAAGCAACAACACCAGGAGATGCAAGACAGCAGAAACGGGGACTTCACTTGCGCGTTCGTGCCCAGTGCTCGATCTTGACCATCAGGCTCTTCAGCCCAACACCGCGCTCGCAGTTGGCCGCCAGCCACGTCTCCATGCGCTCGCGGACCAGCCGCATCGACCGCAGTGTTGGCATCTTGCCGCCATCCTCCGCCGCCACAAACCCAGCCGGGTTCAGGAGCAGCTCAAAGGCCTCGGACCAGATGTCCGTTTGCCAGTAGCGCTTGAGCGTTTCGCGGATACGATACCGCTTCATCGGGCCGCGTTCAATGGCACCACCAATGGACGACTCGGCACCACCGAAGCCGGAGCCCATGCCCTGGTCACTCCGGACCGTCTCCATGTACTTGCCGAACAGCAGGCAGTGCAGGGCACCAGCCAGGCCGTGGTAGTCGATTTGCCATGTCCACGGACGGCCCTCGCGCATCTCGGCACAGTCCTGAGCAGTTGTCTTCCAGTCGGCCACAAACTTGACATCCGGGGAGAAGGCGCGCATATCGATGCCACGGCCAAAGTCAATGAGCGTCATGCCGCGTGCAGCCCAGCCTCCAGAGCCGTCTGCCTGCCACTGGCCCGACAGCTGTTCGTTGCCGTCCATGGTACGACTGCTCGTGCTGCTGTTGAGAGACGACGTGGGGGGGTTGAGAGGATCCTCCAATCTCAGCAAGCAGTTGTCGGCCTTGATGTCGCCATGCAGAATGTTCTTGGCGTGGAGGGCCTCGACCGTCCGGAAGAGCTCAATGGCAAAAAACATGGCTAGAGTCTCGTCCATCACACCAGAGGGTTCGGAGCGGAATAGGTTGACGACATCCAGCATAGTGCCATGGGGGTAGAATGGCAAGAACAAGAATGTCTCATCCCGGTACAGATGACACTCGAGAGCGGGTGCGAGAGAGGCTGTTGCGCGATGCTGCGGGCCAAGGCGTGTGTGGGCAAGGCGCATCATGTGAAACTCCCAGGCCGTGGGTGGTGTCTCCATCTTGAGGGCCTCAAAGGCATGGCGCCGGGCGTGCGCACTGGCAAAAGCGCCCCGTCCCATGTGGGCCACAGCCTTGTCCTCGTCGCCAGAAGCGTCGGTAGCAGCTGCATCCTTGTCGTCGCCGTCTGGGTTCATGTTTTCCACAAGGTAGACAGGCGCAAACGCGCCAGCCCCAAGCTCACGGCGAACGGTGTACCGCGACGGACCGTCGCTGAACTGGATCACAACTGGGACGCCGGCACCACTAGACCGGTCAGAACTACCAGTGCCGTTGTTGCCGTTTGCCTTGGACTTGCTCGACACTGCTTTTGCGTAGCGACGGATCTCAGATCCCTTCTCGCTCTTCTCCTCCCGGTGGTCGTAGAATCCAGTGTAAGACTTCAGGGAGGGCTGAATATTGGCGAGAATCTCTGCCCGAATGCTCTCGTCAATCGGATTGCACTGCAAATCCTTGATTATTGGGCCCTTGGGCGCGAGTGCCACACGAGCAGAGGGTGCAACAGAGACAGGGGCAGACGCTTCCGTTGCCGCAGGGGGCTGGTAGATCTTGAAAGGTGTTGGCTCCGGAAGGCCGTCGTCCACAACTTCAATAAGAGGGCTGCTCATGGGCTCCGATGCCGTGCCTCTTTTGGGGGAGTCGTCCTCTTCATCCTCTTCATCCTCTTCCTCGACCGCCTCCAGCTCCTCTTCCTCCTCGACATACTCTTCCTCATCTTCATCGTCTTCGTCGAGGTATGGCATCGGGAGGGATCTCCCAGCTGGCTTGCTCGGTGTCTTTGCATGGAGGGCCCGCTTGTTGTCTTCCGAGTCGAACTCAAGCGACGACTCAGTCCGTTCCGTGATAGGTGTCATAAAGGGCAGGCGGTTGTTAGCCATCTCAACAGGATCCCTAAATGGCCGAGTTGGTGCGACGTAGTCTTCAGGTGGGATAGGGATGAAGCTGGTTCTCGTCCGGGACGGCTGAGGAAGCTCCTGCTCTTCCTCTTCCCCGTCCTCCCTGCCGCCCACGTCAGAAAACCCACGAACAGGCAGAGGACTAAACACCTCATCAGGCTCATCTTCCTGCTCGTACTCCTCTTGCGGCATGGCGTCCTCCTCTTCCCCTGCGATGTTCGGAATGTGTTTCCGTGCCGTAAAGTCAGACCACTCGCTCACACTCTTCTCATCGTCATCACCGGGCGCATTCGTATCGCCTTCTCCCTCCTCTCCCTCGTCCTGCTCCTCGTCCTCGACCTCATCATCACCGGTGTCGCGTGTTGTTCCGGTGCTTTCTGCACCGCTGGTGTAGTCGCCGTCTGTCTCATAATCATCATCAGACGCTGCGGTAGTATCCCCGTCATCATTTATCCCTATCGTTTGCTTTGGCTTGTTGAAGATTTCATAGATGTCGTCAGTAGCTGCTCGTGTGTGCATCGTCATCGTCGGTTCAGATGTCGAGCCGCGTTTCTTCATCTTCGGCTTCGGTGGCGAGTCCAGCTTTGCTTTGACTGTCGGGTGCGTTAGCTATGCCACTTGCAAAGTTAAGCAAAAGAAAACCTACTGATTTGTGTCTCGTTGATCTCCGTGACTTTCTTCTTCCGTGGCCGGTTTTCACGGTCCTGGTTCTTGATCATGGCTCCGTTTTCATCCAGCATGACCACGTCGTGGTGCACCATCATCTTTGTGGACACGGGATCGGCCAGAACATTGATTCGTTGTGCCACGGGGGAAGGGGTCAAGTCAATCAGCGAGTCCTGCTCTGCCTTCTCAGGCTCATCCCAAGTTCTGTGCAGCAGGCCACGGTTGGCTGCCCAGATCTCTTCAAAGCTCAGTTCCGTGCCAGGCTCTTCTGGCGTGGGGTAGACTGCTCGTAGGTCGACAAAGACGCGCTCCTTCTTCCCGCTTGCTGGGTTAACTTGTACCTGGTATTGGGACGGATGAATGGTAATGTGTGATTTTGCTAAAGACTAGAAAGATACAGGTGCGCCGAATCAAATACATACATTGCACGAAGCAATGTCCCATGCGCCAAAAATTAGTCCTAAATTTATCAACATTTGTTTGTGGCATATGCCGGGTTGGGGGGTGGGGGGAATAGAGGGGACGGAAGAGTGTTTGGATTCAGGGATTAACCTACCGCGTCCTTGAATATCGCCATCTTTGAAGCAGACTTCTTCTTTCCTCCAGCACTCAGCTTCTCTCCCGCCCACGGCTTGGCCGCGACAGTGTTCTCCTTCTTGCGCTCAGAGATGGAGCCGATGCTCTCCCAGCCCTTGGTCGAGCCACCAGCCCCTGGCAGAGCCGGCTGCTCGGAGGCTCCTGTGTCTGAGAAGATGGCCATCTTGGGCTTGGCAGTACGTGCAGCTTGTGCACTTGCCTGCTGTTGTCTCAGTTCCTGCTGCTGACGCTGAGCTTGCTGCGGGTCATGCAAAGCGGCGGCGGCAGCAGCAAAGGGGTCGACCTTGGCAGCGAGGGCCGGGCGGACTGTGGGCAGGGCGGGGGACTCTGGCGTGTGGGGTTCCAGAGACTCTGGCGCCTGGACCTCGCGGCGCTCCTCAAACTCCTGGTACTTGCGCATCAGGCGTGCCTGCGGCCGAGCGTTGCGCTCTATGCCCAGACGGAACACCTCGTCAGCCTGGGCCCAGCGGCCGGCGCTCTCAAGCCAGCCTGCATACTCCTCGTAGAACAGAGCCAGGCTTTCACCAATGCTGTGGCGTGACAGGTAGACATACGTCTCACGGGGTGCGTCGGCAAAGAAATGGATGTAGTGCAGCCAGAGGCGGAGGTACCGGGGGTCGTTGCGGTACTGTGCGGCGCCAACAAAGGCTTTCGTAGCCCGCTCGAGCAGGAGATGCAGCTGCGACTGTGGTGTGGCCTGTGCAGAGGGGTACGCGTCGAGTGTCCAGCGCACGTAGCGGTCGTAGACGTCCAGAGGGTCGTCAGACTCGGCAGCCGTAGCCACTTCGGCCTCAAAGTCGGCACGGATTGTGTCGTGAAGAGTCCTTGTTTCGCCCGGGTTGGGGGTCGGTGTCAGGATCGGGGCCAGGTTGCCGTTCTGCAGGCCAGCAGACTGAGGGGAGTACAGCTCGACCAGCTTCTTCGCGGACCGTCCGCCGGGGAGAGACTGGATGTTCTCCTTCTGGCTCTCGATCACATCGAAGTTGATCAGATCCCCGTTGCCAGCCATGGTTCTTATGTCGTGGGATGCTGGTGTTGACGATGGCGAAAGGTCGATGTTAGTGTGAGGATGCAGAGGGGAAAAGACGCGGCGGGCCAGCAATCTAAAGACGCGCTCGTAGATAAAGTAATGGGGCAAGCTGGGCTCGAGCGGCGTTCCTACACAAGAGGAGCAAGTCGGCGGAATCCAGGCACATTGTTGTGTCGGTGTGGCACTTTAGTGGGGTTGTGTATTTATTAGTAAATAAACTATGGCTGTTGCTCTGACAACATTATAGTGGGTCTTTATCACGCGCCACATGTGCGCCACAGCCATCCATGTGTTATGTAATCACTGCACGAGATCGCTTCGGCATAACATGCCACGAGACCTGGCTTCGCACGAATGCAGCCCCGAATTACAAGCCATAACAGGCAATTTACAGGGGGTCGATCTAAACAAATGACCTCACAGCACATCCCCAGCGCGTGCGCCCAGGCCTTCACCCCACACCAGGCTGAGCCCACGTCTTCCATATGTTTATACGGTTCAAGGTTTCGCTAATTTGTTATATTTCGTGGTATTTAGTGGTATCAGCGGCCCTTTCACCGGAACCGTCATTTCGTTCATATTCCATTACGCATCCGTATGCTAGTCTCCTCCTGTTTTCATCCCTGAAATCTCACGTCGTAGAGACTCGCAAAAGGAGCCCCGCTCTCCGTAACACGCTTAGATGTTGACGGAAGTGCGGAAGTTGGTGCCGGCGTAGATGGCGTTCTCGCCGAGCTCCTCCTCAATACGGAGCAGCTGGTTCAGCTTGGCCAGGCGCTCGGAGCGAGCGGGGGCACCAGTCTTGATCTCACCGGCGCGGATACCGACGACAATGTCGGAGATGGTGACATCCTCAGTCTCACCGGAGCGGTGAGAGACCATGACACCCCAGCCGTCGGCGTAGGAGTCCTTGGCGGCCTGGATGGACTCGGTCAGGGTGCCGATCTGGTTGACCTTGAGCAGCAGGGCGTTGCAAGACTTGAGCTCAATGGCCTTCTTGATGCGCAGGGGGTTGGTGACAGTCAGATCGTCACCGACAATCTGGATGTTCTGGGTCTTGGAGAAGTAGCTCCAGGCCTCCCAGTCGTCCTCGGCGAAGGGGTCCTCGATGGAGACAATGGGGTACTTCTTGCACAGCTCGCTGTAGATGTCGGCAAGCTGCTCGTAGGTGATCCACTTGGTGGGGTCGCTCTCGGGGTTCTTGAAGTCCAGGTCGTACTTCTTGACGTCCTCCTTGTAGAACTCGCTCGAGGCAACGTCCATGGCAATGTTCATCTTGCCAGTGTAGCCGGCCTTCTCGATGGCATCGGAGATCAGGGCCAGGGCCTCCTCGGCAGTCTGGATATCGGGGGCGACACCGCCCTCGTCACCGACGTTGCCGGCAGACTGGCCGTACTTCTTCTTGGCCAGGGTCTTCAGCTGCTGGTAGACCTCAGCGCCCCAGCGCAGAGCCTCGGAGAAAGAGGGGGCATCCGAAGGGACGATCATGAACTCCTGGAAAGCCAGGCGGCCACCGGCGTGGGAACTAGAGAATGTCAGTCATGCTGTGATGGGAGCTCATGGATAACAGGAATACATACCCGCCGTTCAGGACGTTCATGAAGGGAACGGGAAGGACGTAGGGCTTCTTGGTGCCGGCAAGGTCGGACACGTGGGCGTACAGGGGAACACCCTAGAAGCATGTTAGCAAATGTTCTCTCTCATCCAGAGCCTCCAGGGCACATCGCGCCGCCGGGAGTGCACGTACCTTCTCAGCAGCGCCGGCCTTGGCAATGGCCAGGGAGACACCCAGGATCGCGTTGGCGCCCAGCTTGGTCTTGTTGGTGGTGCCGTCGAGATCGATCAGGAACTGGTCGATCTTGGACTGGTCCTTGACATCAAGGGCCTCCTTGATGATGGCGGGGCCAATGATCTCGTTGACGTTCTTGACAGCGGTCAGGACACCCTTGCCAGCCCACTTGGTCTTGTCGCCATCGCGGAGCTCGCAGGCCTCGTGCTGGCCTAAAGCTGTTAGAACACTGAAGTGGTAGACGCGTCGACGCGCACAGAAGTCACAAGAGGAGACGGGGGAGACAAACCGGTGGAAGCACCCGAGGGGACAATGGCGCGGTGCAGGCCAGTCTCGGTGACAACGTCGACCTCGACGGTCGGGTTGCCGCGAGAGTCGTAGACGTAGCGGGCGTGGATCTTGGAGACGGTCATCTTGATGGAGTGGAAGGGTTGTTGGGTAGAGAAGCTAGCTGTGGTGGCGGATGTCCGGTGTCAGTGAAACCTGATGTCAGAAAGGAAGAAAGGAGGGAGAAAACAGCAGAGGCAGAAGGAAGAGCGGGGAGCGAGCTTTATGGGCAGGGATTGCTAACAGGTGATGGGTAATTTGACCGTGGGTTGAGGCACTTGGCAACAGTGAGTCAAGAGTGAGAGTGAGGAAGGGAAAAACTGGAGAGCTATTTTATGGGAGGGGTGGACAGGAGATGGCTGACCAGCGGATTTAGAAACAGTATGGAATATGCCTCAAGCAGAGCAAAAGCGCAAAAACAAATTCAGTTTCGCAAAGAGGAATTTCTGTGCAGTGGAGGGGCAACGATGTAGAAGCAGTGACGCGGAGGGGAGGGAAGGGACCGAAAGTGGGTTTGATAGCAGGGCAGGGCGAAACGAAAGGAAAAAGGAAGAAGGGAAAAAAGCAAAAGGCCGCGCGATGGGGCGTGCGAGGGAGGATGCTGGGACTGGGACTGGGATGGGGATGGGGATGGGGATGCGTGATTATGGCCGTGCTGGCGTGGTGAAGCTTGTTCGCTTTATTGCTCGCTGCCTCTGATGTCCGGAAACGATGGGCGCTGTACGACGGATACCTGTATGGAAGGCACGGGATGGGTGCGAGGTGATGCTGTTCTTACCTTGGAAGGGGCGATGGGTCGTGATGACTCGAATGGGCAGGAACGTGCTTGTTCGATGGATTGTTGACAAAAGCGTCGAGAAGAATGGCGAGAAGAGGAAAGAGCGTCCGGGGCCGTAGGACTTTTAAATACGTCTACGAGGCAGGAGCAAGCCGCAGCGTGGGTTGATCGGACTGGCTACATGGCTGCATGGGGCGATGGGCAGTCGTCTCGCTCGTTTGTTGGGCTGGCGCCGATGAGGGGCCACCAGGAGCTGCATGTTTGTCATATCGTACTGTCGCGTTGTTTCATTGCCTGCTTCGGTGCTTCTCTGTCGTTCTGTCGTTCTTTTTTTTCTCGTTTTGGCGGGGCAATGAGGTGTTAGTGCAGCGATGGTGGGGTGCTTGCCGTGGTGCAGGCAGGGCAGGAGAGACATGGTGAGCCCCGGCGATGAGCTGATGCGGGACAGCCACAACATGACTGGTAGCTGGTAGCTGGGGAGGCTGCGCAGCTGGCCCGCACTTGTCTTACATAATGGCCGTTGTGTGTCGACTGTGCTGTATCAATGTTCACTATGCTGAACCACAACTGCACTCATCAGCGTGCTTGTTTGTTTCCGTCTTTATGTACGATATCTTTATCGCAACTGATGCATCTCTTCTGCTCTCTGTTTCTACCCTCAATTACTCGCATTCAGCCACGGGACGACAGCCTCCTTTGGCCCTGACACACCTGCGGCACCGACTCGGCACACCACCGATCTGTTTTCTTCTCGGCTGCGCATACACCTCGTGAACACAAGTACAGCAGCTTCATGCTTGCATTGCCGTGTCGTTTTCGTGCTGTTGAAGCTCGCCAGCTGGGGTCGCCTTGTTCATGTGTTAGTGCGGTACTTCTTGTCGCTACCAAACTTTGCCTGATCGCCCGTACCTAAGCATCGTGCGGGAAGAAATCGGGCGGTCAGGCTGCAAGTGTTGGAAGAGGCAAGAGCAATGCTAGCTTCTGATTGGCCAATGGCGCTTGTATTGCCGATGTCGAGCGATGCCGTTACCGCGCCGCGCCTTTCCCCCGCGCTCGATCTCGGCTGCACGCACGCTCCAGATGGCGACTCGGAACCTGGCTGGGCCCATCTGGAGCTCGTGTGCATGCTTCGTCGGCTTGTGAAAGCGTTCCCTGGCCGTTGAGTGGCTCCCACGCCATCTACCCCGACGGCGCGTCCCTAGTATATATATTCGCATGTGCTTGGCCCTGGACACAAGTGCGCCAGCCAGCCTTAATCCACATGAGCGCAAGGCAGAGGCGGGCGCATACGTGAATTCACAGCATGCAGCTCGACACGGCCCGTACACGCCTGCGCTGCCCGTTTGCCCGGCAGTATCTGTACGCATGCAAGACTAGGGTCACGTGCATCGTGCTGTAAGTGGAATCATGGACTGCCTTCCTAAAATGGGAATATAGGCGGTGTCGGCTGTTTGATAGCCAATGCAGCAGGCGGTGTGTCAGCAAAACGACAACATCAAATTGCTCGTTTGGCCAATACGAAATAAGGCCATACAAAGCCAGCCGTCACAATGAAGACAAAGCGAAATGAGTAAAAGGCATAACAAAGACCTGCCGTCTCGTCCTCACCGCGCATCTACGATACTAGGAGGGAAGGTGCGGCTGGTATGGATGCTGCGCCAGCGGGTCTGCACTGTGCCCGGTCTGTGCACTAGCTGGTTGCACCTTCCTCACAGCGTTGGTTGGCTATTTCCAGCCTGTCCACAGTGCCCAGAAACAGAAGGAGCGCTCGGCTCTATTTGCGCCCAAGGGTTTTTCCACAGAATTTTCCGTTTTTATGGCAGTTTCGAGATTCTGCTTCCTCGCAGGTTCCTTCCTGTTTTGCTGCAAACCGCCCATCGCCGCTCGCTGCAGGTACGCCCCAGGCACGCCCTCTCTTTCTTTCCCGTTTGGGCCAGTCGCTCCTTCCAGACGATACAATCGGCCGTTCCTTCCTTCCTCTTGCGTTGCCCAGCGCCGCCACTCCTGCCCGCTCGGCATGCTGTCCTCTTCGCTGGCGTCACGCGGCTGCCGGCTGCCCAAAATGCCGTTATTAAGGACACCTTCTGCCACCACTGCCAGCGCCTTATTAAGAGCCCGCAACCCCCGCCCAGCTTCCCTCTCCGCATACTTCTTCTCATCCACGTCCCTCTCTTCTTCATCCTGCATTGCCCCGCTGTCGTCTCAACCAACATCTTCAATACGTTCCATGTAAGTCAACGATCCCCATTTTCGCTGCATTTCATCTGCAATCTTGCCCATTTCTGCTTTTTTTGTGGTCCCGGTGTCGCACTCGCATCTTGTGTAACGCCAGATCCCTCCGCGCGGCACCGTCAAGCACGAGCTGCGGCGGAACAGCTTCATAAACCGGCGCGAGGCACCAGAGGACCAGAACTCGCCCAGTGGCCACCAATCGCACAAATACACACAAAGGCGCTCAGAAAGACACAACAGGGCCATTGGTCGCATTGGTCGCATTGCTCGAGACCACCCCCGCCGCTAACATCCACACAAAGTCATTGTCACCCTCCCGCAGCTAGACCCTCATCTCTGCTGCGTCACCACACTCAGTCGAGACCCCTCCATTCGCTCCCGTCGCCGTCTGCCCGTACTACAAGGCGTGTTCAGTCCGCCCGTGTCCAGCCGCTCGCCTCCGTTCGCTACTGCTCCCACCGCCGCCACGCCATGTGTCGCCACTCCGAAGGTGACGTCAGCACGACGGTCATCAACAACGGCCGTGAGCTGCTCCCCGCCGATGTTGTGCCGACGCACTACGACATCACTATCGAGCCTGATTTCGAGAAGTTCACCTTTGAGGGTGTCGTGACCATCGACCTCGATGTTGTCAAGGCCACCAACTCCGTCTCCCTGCACTCGTTCGAGATCGACGTCCACAGCGTCAAGATTAGCAACGATGGCGCTGTCGTCTCCTCGGCACCCACCGTGACATACACTGCCGACACCCAGACGACCAAGATCGACTTCGAAGGCGGTCTGACCCAGGGCTCCAAGGCCCAGGTTGAGATTGTCTTCTCTGGCGAGCTCAACGACAAGATGGCCGGTTTCTACCGCTCGACCTTCAAGAAGGCCGATGGCTCGAGCGGTGTCATGGCCGTCAGCCAGATGGAGCCCACCGACGCTCGCCGTGCTTTCCCTTGCTTCGACGAGCCCTCGCTCAAGGCTACTTTCGGCGTCACGCTCATTGCTGACAAGCACCTGACATGCCTGAGCAACATGGACGTTGCCTCCGAGACGGAGGTCGCTGCCAAGACGGCCGGCGACGCCACCAAGAAGGCTGTCAAGTTTAACGTGTCGCCCAAGATGTCGACCTACCTCGTGGCTTTCGTCATTGGCGAGCTCAACTACATTGAGACCAATGCATTCCGCGTTCCCGTCCGTGTCTATGCCCCGACTGGCCAGGACATTGAGAGCGGCCGCTTCTCGCTCGACCTGGCTGCCCGCACTCTTGCTTTCTACGAGAAGGTCTTTGGCATCGACTTCCCTCTCCCCAAGATGGACCAGATTGCCATTCCTGATTTTGCTCAGGGTGCCATGGAGAACTGGGGTCTCGTCACCTACCGTGTCGTCGACCTGCTGCTGGACGAGAAGACTAGCGGTGCCGCTACCAAGGAGCGTGTCGCCGAGGTTGTGCAGCACGAGCTTGCTCACCAGTGGTTCGGTAACCTCGTCACTATGGACTGGTGGGATGGTCTTTGGTTGAATGAGGGCTTTGCCACCTGGGCCTCTTGGGTATGTTCTCTGCTAGTTTATATTCCCTTTCCTATCGCACTGCTAACAAAATAGTACTCTTGCAACGTGTTCTTCCCCGAGTGGAAGGTGTGGGAGTCGTACGTCACCGACACTCTGCAGGGCGCCCTGTCCCTCGACTCGCTGCGCAGCAGCCACCCCATCGAGGTCCCCGTCAAGCGTGCCGACGAGATCAACCAAATTTTCGATGCCATCTCCTACTCCAAGGGCTCGTGCGTGCTGCGCATGATCTCAACCTACATCGGCGAGGATGCCTTCCTCGAGGGTGTCCGCCGCTACCTGAAGAAGCATGCCTATGGCAACACCCAGACGGGCGATCTTTGGGCGTCCCTGGCCGATGCCAGTGGCAAGCCGATCGAGGAGGTCATGAACGTCTGGACCAAGAACGTCGGCTACCCCGTTGTTACCGTTACGGAGAAGGATGATACCATTCACCTCAAGCAGAACCGCTTCCTGCGCACTGGTGACGTGAAGCCGGAGGAGGACAAGGTTCTGTACCCCGTCCTTCTCGGTATCCGTACAAAGGAGGGTGTTGACGAGGAGCCTATTCTAAACACCCGCGAGGCCGACTTCAAGGTGTCGAGCAAGGACTTCTTCAAGCTCAACGCCAACCACACCAGTCTGTTCCGCACATCATACACCCCAGAGCGTCTTGCCAAGCTTGGTGAGGCTGCAAAGGAGGGTCTTCTGTCTGTGGAGGACCGCGCCGGTATGATCGCCGATGCCGGTGCCCTGGCCATCTCTGGCTACCAGAAGACCTCGGGTGTCCTGAGCCTTCTGAAGTCGTTCAGTGCCGAGAAGGAGTTTGTCGTCTGGAACGAGATCATCTCGCGCCTGTCGGTTGTCCAGAGTGCCTGGATCTTTGAGGACCCTGCGATCCGCGAGAGCCTGGAGGCTTTCCAGCGCGACCTGGTCAGCCCCATGGCACACAAGCTAGGCTGGACGTTCTCCGAGTCTGACGGCCACGTTGAGCAGCAGTTCAAGTCGATGATGTTTGGCAGCGCTGGTCTGAGCGGCGACAAGGTGATCATCGCGGCTGCTAAGGATATGTTTGCCAAGTTCATTGCTGGCGATACCCAGGCCGTGCACCCCAACATTCGCGGCAGCGTCTTCGGCATGGTCCTGAAGTACGGCGGCCCCGAGGATGTAAGTTTGACCCACTGTCTGTGACGCTCCACTTGATTGTTGACACATGCTAACTTTGATTTACAGTACGATGCTATCCTCAACTTCTACCGCACCGCGACGACCAGCGATGCACGCAACACTGCCCTGCGCAGCCTGGGCCGTGCTAAGAACCCCGAGCTCATCAAGCGCACTCTGGCTATGCTGAGCGGCACCGAGGTCAAGGATCAGGACATCTACATGCCTGTTTCTGGCCTGCGCGGCCACCCTGCTGGTATCGAGGCTCTGTTCACCTGGATGACGGAGCACTGGGACGAGCTGTACAAGCGTCTCCCGCCTGGCCTGTCGATGCTCGGCTCCATGGTTAGCATCATGACGTCCAGCTTCTCGCGGCCAGAGCAGATTGCCCGTGTCGAGGCCTTCTTTGCCGAAAAGGACACCAAGGGCTACGACCAGGCCCTGGCTCAGAGCTTGGACGCCATCCGGTCCAAGATTGCCTGGATCCAGCGCGACGGCGAGGACATTGCCGAGTGGCTGAAGCAGAACGGCTACTAGATAGACTAGATGGCTGCCACCTGCATGTCCGGACCAGTGTGTAAATATATAGTAAAATCATGAGTCAAGAATAAAGGCACAATACCACTTTGTTTTCAAGTTCTGCGTGAGTGTTGATGATGTTGATCCATGTTGGGTGATTTGAATCAAATCAACTCGGTAGATGTTGTTCTTTTTATTAATATTATGATATTTAATGAATGGTTCCAAGAGGTAAAATAACGTAAAATTATACTCTTACCGTGGTGAAGTCAAATAAATCAAAATAACTCACAGCCATCTCAGTAAACGTCGAGAAAGCCTCACTGCTTAAAATAACGAGAATATCATCATCTAGTAGCTAATCAAGACTTCTCAAGATACTTGACATCACCAAGATGCCCCGCACTATCAAGTCCACCATCGAAAAAAATAGAGACCCACTTATATGGCCAACATCGCCTCTTACAGCGATAAAAGCTTAAAGCTTCGAAGTCGGTTTACATATTCTCATTGTCTCGGGAGAGCATCTCATAGACCTTATAATTTACAGAAAATCTTGTCGCACTAGCAAGATGGCCAAGGACAAGAAGACAAAGTCGGATGGCAAAAAGGCCAAGGCGGCCGAGAAGAAGCAGAAGCAGGAGAAAAAGTCTGAGAAGAAGGCCAAGGTCAAGGCGGCAAAGCAGCAGGACGGCAGCGACGCGGAGGACGTCGATATCGACGCCGTCCTCGAGGAGTACCGGCGCCAGCAGGAACAGTTCCTCAAGGTCACCGAGACCGTTGCCGACGGAGCGCCCAAGGCACGCGCTGCATCGTGCTTCCTGGCCTCGCCTGCCAACACCAACCAGCTGCTGCTGTTCGGCGGCGAGTACTTCAACGGCGCCCTCGCGACATTCTTCAACGACCTGCACATCTACTACATTGACCGCGATGAGTGGCGCACGGTGACGTCACCCAACGCGCCGCTGCCGCGCTCCGGCCATGCGTGGTGCCGCGGCGGCAACATGAGCAACTCGGTCTTCTTGTTCGGCGGCGAGTTCAGCTCTCCAAAGCAGGGCACGTTCTACCACTACAATGACTTCTGGCACCTGGACCCGGCCTCGCGAGAGTGGTCCAAGCTCGACTTCAAGGGCAAGTCGCCGCCCGCGCGCAGCGGCCACCGCATGACCTACTTCAAGCAGTACATCATCCTGTTCGGCGGTTTCCAGGACACGGCCAACCAGACGCGCTACTTGGCCGACCTCTGGATCTACGACACGGCCAACTTTGTCTGGTTTAACCCGACACTGCCACCCGCGCAGCTAAAGCCTGATGCGCGCTCGTCATTTACACTGCTGCCCCACGAGAACGGTGCCGTTCTGTACGGCGGCTACTCGCGCATCAAGACGACGGCCCAGCCTGGCGGCCGCGGCGGTAGCCGCACGACGATGAAGGCCATCATCCACCAGGACTGCTTTTTCTTGCGCATCACACCACCGGCATCCGATGCTGCACCAGGTACGGCACCGACTGTGCGCTGGGAGCGGCGCAAGAAGCCGGCCAACTCGCCGAACCCGACACGTGCGGGTGCCACCATGGCATACCACCGCGGCCGCGGCATCATGTTTGGCGGTGTTCACGACGTCGAAGAGAACGACGAGTCGGTGGACAGTGAGTTTTTCAACCAGCTGTTTGCGTGGAACATTGAGCGCAACCGGTTCTTCCCTCTGGGCCTGCGCAAGGCGCGCGCGGCACCGAAAAAGGCAGCCGGCGAGCAGCAGCGCGTCGGACGGCGCAACCGTGCGCAAGCCAACGAGGATGAGCTTCTCGCACAGCTGGCCGCACTCGAGGCAAGCAGCAAGAAGAAGAACGGAGGTGACGACAGCGACGACGACAGCGATGCAGAGGCAGAGAGAAAAGCAGCCGCTGCTGCCGCAGCCGCAGAAGAAGAGCAGAAGGCACCGGTGCGGGAAATGCCCGTGTCGATGGAGCTGCCGCACCAGCGGTTCAACTCGCTGCTGACAGTGCAGGACGACGTGCTGTACATCTACGGCGGCACGTTTGAAAAGGGCGACCGCGAGTTTACCTTTGACGACATGTATGCGATCGACCTCGGCAAGATGGACGGCTGCAAGGAGGTCTACGCGCGGCCCCTGGACGACACCTGGATTGTAAGTTCATTCTATTCATCATTGCTCATTCAAGGGTTCCATTTTCGCTTTGATCACCTGCTAACAGCCCAGGACTCTGAGGACGAGGACGAGGATGACGAGGACGACGAGTATGAGGACTATGAGGACGACGACGAGGATGTTGAGATGGAAGACGAAGACGCGTCAAAGAAGTTCACGCCCAGCTCGCGCAAGAAGAAGGCCGATGTGCCAGACGATGCAGAATCAACAACGGCCGAGTCCGAGGACATGGACACAGAGGCGGCCGATGCGGACACACCGGAAGACGACGGCTTGCCACACCCACGGCCGTTCGAGTCGCGCCGCGACTTCTTCAACCGCACGTCGACAGAGTGGCAGGAGATCCTGATGCTGCAGCTGCGGTGGAAGAACATCCGCGTCGAGGACATGCTGGTCAAGGAGATCAAGACCAAGGCCTTTGAGCTGAGCGAGGAGAAGTGGTGGGACTGCCGCGAGGAGATCACCGCACTCGAGGACGAGCAGGAGGCATCCGGTATTGGCGAGGTGGTGTCACTGGCGGACCGTGGCGACGGCACGAGCGGTGCTTCTGGTGGTGGTCCACGGAGAAGATAAAGAGCATGGGATGCTTTGTGTATATTCAGGAGCGGTTTTGCCTGCATCGGCATACGGATTGTGTAGGATATCCACACGTCATACTACTAGTTATTTTTGAATATTAAGCGTGAGTATCATAGTGCAAATAGACGGCTGCCTAATCTTGTTAAAGCTGAAGCACGTGCTCTGGCGTCGGGATCGCCACACCAAAAAACGCCAAAATCGCCAAAACGCGATCTTAAATCTACACAATTGACACTGCTCTATTACAAACGTTTTTTAAATTAGACGCCGCCATCATGCCGGTAGGCATTCAGAGAATAAATGCGCGGCATTCGCAGCCCAACCCGCACATCGTCTTCATCAAGCCGCTCAAAGGTCCTGATGAGAATGTGTCGCGCCAGTTTCTCGAGCGCATCGCCGCCCAGTGCGTGCCCGTTATGCGCAACAACCACATCAGCGTCATGACCCTTGAGGAGTATGAACCGAATGCCGAGTTTGTCGGCCGCAACTTCAATGCCGGCGAGGTCATCCAGCTCGTCCTCAAGACCCGCGGTCCTCGCCGGGAGCGGCAGTGGCTGCCCTTCTCCTACGTGCAGATGGTCATGATGCACGAGCTCGCGCACTGCAAGCAGATGAACCACTCGCGGGCATTCTGGGCCGTGCGCAATACCTATGCGGCCGAGATGCGCCAGCTTTGGTCATCCCGCTACACGGGCGAGGGTATATGGGGCCGGGGTGCCGTATTGGGCACGGCTGGTGGCACGCCGCTGTACGAGAGGAACGTGGTCGCCGACGATGACGAGGCACTGCTCGTGGAACACCTGTGTGGCGGCACGTACCGGTCCCGCGGCCGCAAGCGCAAGGGAAAGGGCAAGGAGCAGCTCACATACCGCGAGCGCGAAGACCGACGGGTAAAACGAAAGTTTGGTGTCAATGGTGTCGCCTTGGGCGATGATCTGGAAGAGCGTGCGAAGCTCGAGGCGCCCAAAGCACCGAGCAGTTTGTCGCTATCACAGACGACACTGGCACCGATAAAAGCCGAAACGAAACCACCAGCAAGCAGGGCGAAAGTGTCAAAGACCGAGCAGAAACGGCTGGCGACAAAGCCGAGAGTGGCCGTTAGCAAGCGAGGGAGAGAGCTGCGAGCGGCGGCCGCACTGGCGCGGTTTGGCCAGGCAAAACAAGAAGAGGCAGAAGAGAAGAAGCCTACAGCAGTCAAGGATGAACACCGCGACGAGCTCGACGACTTGTTGGCTATCAAGAGGGAGGACAAGGGAGCCGCAGTCGACTTTCTTTCAGACGACGATGGATATGAAGACGACGACCAGGCAGGGCCGGATGCCGTCGACATTGACGGAACACGGCTTGTTGACGAGCAGGGCCGCAGCATGGTCCGTGTGTGTGAGGGCATGGGTGACGGCGGCGCAGGCAGTGGCGACGACGGCGACAGTGCGGGTGATGCCCGGCGCGAGCTGCGCGAGCTGATGCAGAGCTCGGGCTGGGCGCCAAAGAACGAGCCAGGCCGGTCCCGCAATGCGGAGCTGTACGATATCCCGGCCTGGGTCGAGCCAGAACGGCCAGACCCAGGACCGTCTGAGCCACCGAAACCAGAACCAGAACCACTGCCAAAACCACAGCGACACCTGGCTGCCGGACCCAAAAGCGCGCCTAGGGCCGTAGATGCCCAGCATGTTGTAAAGACCGAACGAGTCAAGACCGAACCCGCCCAAACAGCCCCAACTGCACCAGCTGCGAACGGCCACGTCAAGGACGAGCGGCCTGCATCTTCGCTGAGGGAGATCCCTGCCTTCAACGAGCCTGCGGCGTCGACGAACAACTCGGACTGTGGCGTGTGCAGCTATGCCAATGACGTGCAGGCCATCACATGTGCAGTCTGCGGCCATGTTCTGCACCCTGACATCATCCCAGACGCATGGCACTGTGAGAGTGCGCCCTGCCGACCCGCCGAGGGCGCTGTGCGGTATCTGAACTCTGGCGACTGCGGTGTCTGCGGCGTCTGCGGCCAGAGACGTCCCTGACGGATGTATGATTATGATGTATGATATATAATGATGACAGACTACGGAATGATGACTTGGAATAAAACTGCATTGCTTTTGGGGTATCTTGTATATAACTAAACATGTAAACGCCGTATATGTGACTTGTACGTCCCACCACTCCTGTGCCTACAAACCATACCGCGTGATGCAGTCCTGGCGATGCAGTTCAAGGCAGTCGAGTGCACACACGGGCGTGCCGCACTTTGTGCACTTGACACGGCCCCAGTAGCCGCAGATCTCGCAGAACACGCGCGTCGGGTAGTTGTGGCCGCCGCTGCCGCCCATGGCCGTCGGGTGTGCCAATGTTGCGCGTGCCTCGGGGTACGGCAGTGGCGGGCCTGCTATCAGCGCGCGCAGCTCGCTGTCAGAGGGTACGGGCGGCATGGCGCTGGCGAGCAGTGGGTCGCTGTCGAGTGCGTGTGCTGGCGGTTTTGGGCCGTCGTACGGGCGAAGAATGGTGGACACGGGGCCAGCCTCGGCCGCGGCGTCTTTCTTTGGTGCCGCCTCTCCGTCTTCCGCATCCGGCATAGGTGTATCTGCGGCGGGTGTTGGTGGTTGCGTTGCTGCTGCTGCTGCTGCTGTAGCTGCCGTGATCGACCTCCGCGACGCAGCACTCTTCTGTGACCTCGAGCTTTTGGAGCTCTTGGCGTCCTTTTCGTTCTTCGTGTCCTTGCGCGCCGGCCGTCGACTGTTGCTAGGTATAGTAGCAGCAGCGCTTACGGTCTTAGCAGCCGCCGCCGCTTCGTTGACAATGCCGTGGTTCAGGTGTCCTTGTGTCGTCTGGTGCAGAGCGTTGAACGCGTTGAAGTCGTCGAGGTGGTTGGCAAATGTCTTCTGCGACGCGAGGATCTTGCGCACGTTGGGCGTGTATTTGTTTTGGGCTATGCTGTTAGTAGATGTTCTTCACAACCGTTTCATGATCAAACCTACCCTTGACTGCTCTCTGGGGAATGGGGATAGCGGCATCGCGAGCAGCGGCACCACTGCCGGCCGGCGCGCCCATGTCGCGGTTGAGCACATCGAGCTCTTTGCGCAGTTTCGTCTGCTGGCGCGACGTGAGGTCCGAGAACAGAGCAAGCGAGTTCCCAGGAGCGCCTGCAGCCTGACTACGCGCGGCGCGCTTCCGTGGCTTGTTTGCATCCTGCGCGGCACCACCAGCACTGCTACCGTCGAGTTGACGGATGCCACCAGCGCCGCCGGCAGCACCTCCGAATCCAGGCGGCAGCAGGGCGTTGTTGCGGCTCTCGGGGACATAGGCCCAGCCGGGGGCGACAGAGCGGCGCTGGCTGGCGAGCTCGACGACGCCAAAGTTGTTCATTGTGTCGTGCGTGGGTGTTGTAGAAGAAGTAGGAGGAGGAAGAGGAGGCTAGCAGCTTGGACGAAAGTGACGAAAAGTGACCTGAAGAGAGAGAGCCTTGTCCTGTGGGGTAGGCAGTAGCGTTGTGGGCGTGCTGGAACGGGAGTGTTGGGCCCTGTTAGCGGTGTGCCTTTCAACAATTAAGTAAGCAACGGCCCCTTGGCCTAATGGTAAGGCGTTGCTTTCCGGTGGCAAAGATTCTGGGTTCGAGTCCCAGGGGGGTCGTTTTTTTGCTCTCAGTTCTTTTTGCACTTGTACTACGGACAATGATATCTGTGTAGCTTGTTATGGATCGTATTTTTGCTAGATTTAAACAGAAGCCGGCTGGCCCGTGCAAGCACCGGTTTTGTGGTGGTGACGGGAGTATCTTTGCTATTGTAATTTTGACAGCATCGTCAGCGACAAGGTGCTCACAGCGAGATCTTCAGTCAAAATGCATAGACAGTTACGTAGGTAAGCATCTCCCGACGCGGATATTGTGTCTCAGGGTCACTTGCAGTGACTCGGCGTACCTCGGCTCACGAGCGTGTGCGCTTTTTTCCTCTTTGCAAGCTGGTCACACGACAAGACTGATAACAGCCGCAACGACGAGCAAGCGCTTGCACATGCTACAGCTGGCTGTGGACAGGTCTGCAGACGGGCCGTCACGAGTATCCAGTCGACGAATGCCATGAAAACGTAAATTAGTGTACAGATCGTTTCTATATAGCTGCGCTCCGCCCCGCCCGTTCCTATGCAATGGATGCTGCAGCAGCCGCCGTGCTCTCCCAGACTCGGAGAGCGTCATGCGTCCTATCGGGTAGTCCGTCGTATGCCATATCGAGCTTATCGGTCGTCTCGGGCCCGGCCGTCGCCTTGTTATGACGGTGCCGCCTTTGCCGCCGCTGCCCGCCGCTGCCGCCGCTGCCGCTAGAGACAGGCTTACTTCTTCTGCACCTTGTCCTCGAGGATCGCGAGGTGCGTGCTCAGCTGCTGCGTTGCTTTCTGCAGGGTCTGGGGGGTGTTAGTTATTAGTTACGACATGGTAGAGCGTTGGTAGAGATTGGGTTGGCAGCAGAGGCTTACGTAGATGTCGTCGGTCAGCTGGTCGTTGGAGGCCTTGTACTCGGTCAGGACGTACGAGTAGACGCCGGCGCCAGTCAGGGACGTGCCCAGCAGGAAGCCAAAGAGACTGCAGTAGTTAGCAACCGTGATCATAAGACATAACGGCACAACAGCACATAGCACAACAGCACAACGACGTCATCGCTGGCAAGGTTGTTGGCCATGTTCGTCATTGGCGTGGGCTGGCTTACCCTCCCCGGAAAGCACCGACGGGCTTGCGTGCCGGCAGGGGTGCGTCGGCAAGACGGCGCGCAGAGGTCTGGAAGCTGCGGGTGGCAGCGGCGGCGGCAGGGGTGCGCGTGGCGCGGAGGAGCATTGCTGATGCGGACATGATGAAGAGGGGTTGGAAGATGGCGGTGGACGTGGAGGTGAGCTTGAGAGCTTGTGATTTTGGTGGGATAGCAGAGATCGAGTTTGGAAGAGTCAAGAGTAGGGGAGACCGTGGGTGTCGTCGGTGTGGGTGACCTGGGTTGTGAGATAGTATTCGGGTTGACGCCGGGACAGCTGGGGCATGTGGAGGGTTCCGCCGTTTCGTAGCTTTCCCTAGGGCGACCCGCGGCATTACTTCGCGTGCGTGGATTGGGCGGCAACGTTTGCGAAATGGGCGGTGAAAAGCGGCAGAAACACGCCATTCACCCACTCTATCTCAGTCCAGGTACAAGCTTTGATGTCTAATCAGAATGAATTCTCGTTATTGATGTCCACATGAAAATGCATTACTTTAGCCAAGCTTTCAGTCACGGATGGATGATAATCAGAAATAAACTATAATTTTGGTGGTCGTGTCAAGAATCGTACAATGGAAAGACAAACAAGCCGGGGGAAATAGTAACTAAAACGGGAGCATGAACAAGAAACAAGGACAAGAACAAGAACAAGAACAAGAAAGCAACAAGCTAGAAAGAAACAACGAGTAGGTCAGCCTTTGTGGCGCACCTACAGCTCGTCGTGCTTGGTCTCCTTCTCCTTGGCCTCCTCCGTTGCTGTAGAGGCCTCGACGCTGGTGGCAGCGGCCTCCTCAGCCTCGTCCTCGTCGACAGCAGGCTCGCTGGCATCAGCAGCGTACTTGCCGTTCTCCTTGATGAACTTGGCCAGGTCCTCAACCGTGCGAGGGCCAGAGTAGGTGATGGGTTCGCTCTTCTGGCCAGCAGGGAACAGCTTGATGGTAGGGAAGCCCTGGATCTCGTCGGGCACGTCGTTGGCAGTGGCGTCAATCTTGGAGATGACAACCTTGTCCTTGAACGCAGAGTTGGCAAACGACTCGGCCAGCTCGTCGTACTTGGGCGCCAGAGACTTGCAGTGGCCGCACCACGGGGCGTAGAACTCCACCAGGACATCCTTGTCGTTGTCCAGGACAATCGAGTCGTAGCTCTTGGCGACAATGACAGTCACGGGGCCCTCCTGGGTCTCGGGGACGGGCTCAGACTTGATGCTGGGGTCGACCTTGCCGCTCACAAAGCCGTCGACAAAGGCCTCGATGGCCTCCTTGGTGATCTTGGCCTCAATGTCAAAGGGGAACTTCTGGTTCTTGACAGTCTCCTGGATGGCAAACGACGGGAACTTGTCGGTGGGCAGGTTCAGGTTGGCGGCGTGGGCGCCAAACGCCTTGGCGTCAATAGTGGCAAAGTTGATGGCACCGCGGTGCTTCTCGGCAATGGGCTTCAGGGCTCCGGCCAGCTCGGCACGCTCCTCGGCGGTCTCGGCAAAAATGTAGGCCAGGGGAATGCCGGCGGACATGTAGTCGGAGTAGGTCTCGGGGCCGACCTCGCCGATCAGGGGCGTGGCGGCAGTCTTGGCAAACTTCTCAATGGCCTCCTCGTCAAACTTCTCGGTGAAGACGGACTTGCCCTCGTCAAAGTCCTTGTACAGCACGATCGAGGGCACGGTGACGCCCTCGGCCTCGGCCAGCTCAGCATCGCTGCTGGCACCGAAGGGGTAGTTGTCGCGCAGCTTCTCGGCGAGCTTGGTGAAGGTCTCGTTGGAGGCCTTGTCGTCAGCCTTGACGTAGGCGACCAGCACGACCTTGTCGGCCTTCTTGAACTCCTCGAGGTTGTCCTTGCTGACGGTAGAGACAGCCGGCAGAGACTGCTTGATCATGTACGAGGTGATGGCGCCGGCCTTGCGCTGGCCCTTGTAGGCGCTGACGTTGTCCAGGCCGCGGAAGACCTTGAGCGTCGGGTAGCCCTCGACACCGTAGGACTGGCAAAGGTCGGCCTCCTCTGTGCAGTCGATCTTGGCCAGCTTGATGTTCTTCTCCTTCAGGATGGTGGCAGCCTCCTCGTACTCGGGGGCGAGAGCCTTACAGTGGCCGCACCACGGGGCGTAGAACTCGTTGAGGACGATCTCGTTGGACTTGACAAACTCGTCAAAGGTGTCCTTGGTCAGCTGGTGGACGTCGGAGCTGCTGCCGGCCAGGGCGCCGACGGCACCAGCCACAAGGGCGATCAGGACGTTCTTGCAGTGCATTGTCTAGGATGGTTAGATTGAGGGTCTGGGGTGGCAGATAGAAGACATGCAGTAGAGTCGGGATGTGGGCCAACGGTGCACAAGCAGTGACGGAGTGCACGGTGACGGTGAGGCGATGCTGACGGTGACAGCGATGGTGACAGTGACGGTGGACGGTGAAGATGGCACAATGGCGGCGGACGTGAACTTACGATTTATGAGGGCGAACGGTGGTGTGAAGAGGATTAGAAGGGAAGAAAGGGTAGAGAGGGAGGAGATTGAGGAAGAGAAGAGTAGTGATATGGAGGTGGAAGAAGGTGAGGGAGAGATAGCGAAGGGGGAGAGATGGAGCGAGGACAGGGGATGGGGCAGATATAAAGAAGCTCAAGGCAAGGTGTCTTTTGCTCGATGCACTAAGACAAGTACTCGTACAGTGCTAGGGTGGGTGCTGAGCAGCAGGCGCCTAGCTGGCCTGGCTACAGTAGGCATCTTATCATGCGGGATTACATAAGGCAGACTATTGGCACAGACACCGCGAGGAAAGTGCGGAGAGCACAGTGTGGGCAGTGCCTTCCTACTCTGGAATCCCACGCGGACGCTGCTTCCGCCACTGTTGCGTCGTTGTCTGGGCGCTGAGGCGCTGGGGTGCTGAGGCACTATGGCGTCGTGGACGTAATGCGTATCTGCGTATTTCCATATTTCTAAGCGGCGAAGACGACAGGTGTTCACTTGGAACTGGAACGGTGTAGTGGCGCCTCTTCAGGCGGAAGGCTGATAAAGCGGCTACGATGGGGCGTGAGCTAGCAGGCGCTATGCCTGAACGGGCGCCGATGGAGCTGAGGAGGGGTACTTGTGTGGAGAGACGGTTGCCACCAAGGTCGTTGTACCCAAGTAGCTTCTGCTTACGACTCGTGGCCAGGCGACGCTATGTGGTACCTGCATGCACGGGCGACGCATCTGCGCTTGAAAGCATGATGCAGCCGAGATCACCGGCCAGGACCCTGTTTCTCGTTCTATGCGGAGATGGTGTTGGCTATCTGATATGTGTCTCGTTTTATCGTCGTGGTCGGTGTACTTCAAGGTCTAGGGCATCATCCTTCAATGGCAACCAGGCAGAGAAGGAGCAAAATAATCAAGAATGGATAAAGAAGAAGGATCGTGAAGAATCGAAACGTGTTGACAATGGGCAGAGCCTGTGTACTTGTCTAGTGCGCAGAGAACGTTGACAGAGCGAGTGGTGGCGATGGTCATTCAAGGAGCAGTTGGTCTGCCTTGATCACGAATCTGAAATGCTCGAGTGTCTCTGGCTGCACTGACCGGCTACATGACAAAGCAAGACGAGCTACGGCTGTCACCAGAAGTAATATGCATAAGCTTAGTGAAAAAAGCTAGGTGCTAAGTAGATACAGACCAGTAAGCAAGGCTTGACGACGGCGATGATGGCGATGACGGCAACAACGGCAACAACGGCGTTGGCAGTTGGAGAAGTACACGAGAAAGCACAAAGGTCTAGATGATGACAACGATGCATCGCAGAGTAGATCTCTGTCAACGGCCCGAGGTGCCGTCCTGCTTACAGGTGGTGTGCAGCCGTGCAGCCGCTTGGCTGCATCGAGACGATCCGGGGCGGCTCGACTTGGTGCCATCAGAGGCTGTAGATGACACATACTCTTCAACCTGGGGTATCTCATATACACTATCACATCGATGTCACCGATGGCTAGCACACAAGACGGCAGAGGCCAGCCCGCAATCTGTGTGCAAGGTGTGTGGTATATTTGCTCTATGTGCAACCGCGTGCTACCCAAGTGTGACGGCAGCAACCTCCAAGAAAGAAAGAGAACTCCATCAACTCCGAACATGCTAGGTAAATCAAAAGGACAAGTACAGAAATGAATAAGAAAGTAGAGGTGCGGCATGGAATAGAGACTAGGTGGCACCTGTCCCGACAAGGATATTGGAGGCTCGTTCGTCATGGTCTTTCGTACGTGATCTCCGTTCATAAGTCTGGCGCCAGTGCTTGAAAAGGCCACGACGGTCTTTGCCATCGTTGCCACTGCTACTGCCACTGCCACTGCCACCAACAGCCTGCCTCCTCAGCATCCTCTTCTAAAAGACGCCGCCCCCGATGATGAACAGCCGCTCCTCTTCGCGCTTGGCCCACTGGATGATCCGGTTCGCATCCTGCGTCACGACAGCCCGCGACGCATTCGGCCCGGCCACACAGTAGAACTCAAACACCGGCGTCACCCATGCCAGGCTCGTCGCATCCTCGCCGACGCAGTGCAGAATCTTCAGGTGGGCGTGGCGCGCATGGACCGACGCGTGCAGCTGGTGGTAGAGAGTCATCAGCCGCCGCTGTGCCTCGCGCGCGCTCCGTGACTCGCGTGGGCCGCGCACATCGGCAGGGAGGTCTTCGGCCGACATCGCAAACTGCACATTGGCGCGCGACTTGTACAAGAAGTGGCTAATCTGCACCGCAGTGCCCGGCCGTCGTACAATGTCGGCAACCTGTGGACGGCCGGCTGCAGCAGCGTTCCGGATCAGTGCGAGGCTGCCGTTCTTTGTCATATTGTGTGCCACCTTCTCGCGCATTTCCCTCAGCTCAAAGAAGCTCTCCTTGTCCGTGCTGATCAGGATAATGGCGATGCCCTCGTTGTGTGAGCCTGCAGAGGCAGACGACGTGGCGCCCTCGGATGCGCCAGCTGTCGTAGACGACTTTGTCGACGACCTCGACGACGCTGTCGATGCCGATGTTGCCGACGAGGACCCCTGCGCATGCGCTTGCGCCTTGGCCTTGGGGGCAGCCTCTCCGCGGCCTTCCTCGTCAAAAAAGCTCACATACATGTAGAGGTAGCCCCGATTGTTGAACGCCGGCAAACACAGCGGAATCCAGTTCTCACCGCCGCCCGACTTGATGCCACCCGACTCAAACAGCATGTTGAAAATCAGCTGCAGGTCGCTCGGGTGCAGCGAGTGTTTGCGCGGCCGGATCACACTCACGAGCCTCCCGCCAGCCACGATCAGTCCGTACAGCAGCTTGTCGTTTCTCTGCTTGAGAAAGGTTGTCGTAATGGATGCGCGCTGCGACTTGCGCAGCCGCAAACACTCGAGCGCGCCGAGCATCGCGGACGGCGACCCCTTTGTGAAACTGTCTGCGAGCGATGCCAGCAGAATCTCGGTGCCCTGCAGTGGCTTGCGCAGATCCGTTGACGGCCGGTGCGCAAAAATGTTGGTGAGTGTCGGCAGTGTCAGCGTAGACAGAATCTGCATGTAGAGGGCGCGCAGCTGTTCGCGCAGCTGCGAGTCGCTCTCGCCAAGACGGCTGATGGCCACCAGATACAGCGGGCCCTCCGTCACGATCACAAACCGCGTATTGCCGGCTGTGAAGCCCTGCAGCGGATTCTTGGCCCCCTCGTAAAAGGAGATGATCGTCTGAATGACGCCCATGTACGAATTGACCAGGCTCAAGTCGCCGTGCCGGCTCCAGATGGGCTTTCCGGCCGACGACAGAATCATGTAGTGCTTCAGCTTCGCCTTCCAGGCCGCCAGTCGGGTCTCGTCGTTGCCATCGTCACCGTCCATCTGCTCCGGGATCTCGTCAAACTCCTTATCAAAGGCATCGAGCGAGTAGGGAACACGGGCTATGCGCGTGCTCTCAAAGGGCTGCACACTGGTCGCCTGCGTCCGCAACATTGTCCATGCGCGGCTCTTGCGGTGGAAGTCGCCCACTGCGAGACTAACGAGGTCACCTGGCGGGCGCATTGTCGGCGCAATGCTCATCACACTCATGGCGTCGGTCGGCACATCCGACATGTCGGGGATGCCACCGGCACTGCTCGCGGACCGCCGGTGTCCATGCTGCGAGCGCAGCGAGATATTAGGCGAGGTCATAGAGGTCGGCGACGGCGCGGCACGAATGCCAGGTGTAGAAAAGTTGCCACGCGAGCCATCTGGAAAGGTGACGGTCTGGATATCGATCGACGAGACTGCCGTCGTCGGCTTGGCCTGTAGTTGGGCGGCATCGGGTCGTCGCAGCGAGCTATCGGGCGATATTTGTCTTCGGGGGGGCAACGGGGGCGCTAGAGGGTGCGGCGACGTTGGTGGTGCTGGCTGTGAGAGAAGTGTGCTTGATTCAGCATCATGGGCCTCCGTTGGATTGGAAGCTGCTGGCGTGCGCACCAGGTCGCCGTCGTCGTCGTTGTTGTCGGGGCCGGCCATGGTGATTCTGCATCGAACGGGGAACTCGCGCGCCTGGTCGATAGCGACAGCGACAGGGGGTTATAAGCGCAGCATGAATTCTATCTGTGTATTCAATGCGCTCTGTGAGCTGTCCGGCGTCGCATATACTCTCAGGCTCAAGTTGTCGTGGTCGCGTGTGAGAGGTTGAGCGTTCATATTAACGAGTGACGTCTGCTGGAGCTCCTATGTCAAAGCCGTACAGTCTAAGGAACACTGTGAAGCACTGTAGGCTCCGTACTAAGTACAGTACTAACTACAGCTTCTACCACAGTGCGATAAGATAAGCGCTCGAAGAGGGGAAATAGCCCATCGCCCCTTCTGTGACTTTGTAACTGCCCCATGACGTTTTGCACAGGCAGCTGTCTTATGTAAGATATCTTGCCGGTCGCACCTGCCTGTGGAGACTGACCGCTTTCACAGCACTGGCCAGCGGCCGCGTCAACTAGCCCACTGTAATTAGCTGTGTTACGTCGCTACTACGGGCCCATCTATCGAGCTTCCTTCCCCCTTTAGGAAGCGACGACTGCATTCTGCCAGTTGGCTTCAGTCGCCAGCTATGCACGCTACAACATTGACCTCATCGTCAATCTCAACACCCCCCCCCCCCTGACATCACGGCTCGACATGCCCTCGTCTACGCACTGCAAGCTACACCCACACCATTGCTAATACATTCGAGCGACTTTCCAAGCTTCCCCTCGATCGCACGGGCCCCCTTTCGCAATGGCCCCCGAGCTGCAGTCGGGCCGCCGGTCGGTGTCGCCGGAGAGCTCCGGCCGTGACTCTCCGGCGCCGCGACAATGGCGCAACCAGCTCGGTGCTGGTAAGTAGCTGTCTCAACTTTTGGGAAGCATGTAGCTTTCATAGTAGCTAACATCTCCAGCGGACGAGCCTCAGGCCCGCGACAAGGCCTTCCGCAAGTATGCCGTCGGCGTCGAGCGCGCACTCGCCCTCTTCGAGACAAATCTCCAGGAATGGGCCGACTATATCTCCTTCTTGAACCGCTTGCTAAAGGTGCGGTCCATATTCGCATATGCATATCATTTATTAGGGTTCCTAGTTATCGATACCGTAGCTACCTACTGACAAACTAGGCCCTTCAAAATCGGCAACCGACAATAACCACCATCCCGGCCAAGGTCCTTGTCGCAAAGCGTCTCTCGCAGTGTCTCAACCCGTCGCTCCCTTCTGGCGTCCACCAAAAGGCCCTTGAGGTCTACAACTATGTCTTTTCCGTCATCGGCAAGGATGGCCTGTCTCGAGACCTGCCGCTCTACCTCCCGGGTCTGGCGCCGACGCTCTCCTTTGCCTCGCTGTCTGCCCGCGCACACTTTGTCGACCTGCTCGAACGTCACTTCCTCGATATCGATCCACGATCGCTACGGCCAGCCCTCAAGTCGCTCATCCTTGCGCTGCTGCCTGCTTTGGAAGAGGAAACAGCCGAGGACTTCGACCGCAGCCTCAAGCTCCTGAACCGCTTCAAAGCATCTGTACGCCCAGCGTCCAGCGAGGATCTCACTGCGGACCATGCGACAGGCGACGACTTCTTCTGGCAGTGCTTTTTCTTAGCGACAATCACGAGCCAAAGCCGTCGACCCGGTGCTCTCGCATACCTCAATCGTTACCTCCCAAAGCTCGGCCAAGCCCCGTCTGGCGACGCCCCTGACACCACAAACAAGGCAAAAAGAACCCCCGACGCTGACCCCCAACTTGTCGAGCAGCTCTCTGAGCTCATCACCACACCAGAGCCTGGCCTGTTGTTGCGGTGCTTCACAGCCGGCCTCGGCGACGAGCAACTCCTGATCCAGCGTGGCTTTCTTGACTTGCTCGTCGCACACCTGCCTCTGCACGCATCCGTATTGCAGTCACGCGTCAAGACAACCGATCTGGAGCTGCTCATGCGTGCAGCATGTGGTGTCGTTATTCGGCGTGAGATGAGCTTGAACAGGCGCTTGACGGCGTGGCTCCTTGGCCCTACACCGGCCGCGGGTGCCGAGTCAGACAACGTCCCAGAGTCGCCGTCCTCAGTAGCAGATGGCCGGCACGCAGGCTTCTCGTTCACGCCCAAGACGAGCTACTTTGAGGAGCATGGTCTGCAACCTCTGACTCGCGCTCTGCTCAGTATGGTTGAAGACAAGCCGAGCAGCATCCCCGCAGAACGCGCACGGCCATACCGGATATGCCTGTCCCTCATGGATCGCTGGGAGATTGGTGGCCTTGTCGTGCCCGAGGTGTTTTTGCCGATTGTCGACAGCGTTCGCAAGTATAAGACCGAGGCTGCATCGAAGGCCGACTTCAATGAGGTGCTTCGCAGCGCGAGCGTCTTTTTCGATGGCGTTGAGAGTGGTCTCATCTATGGCGAGATGCTCAGCCTTGTTGCTCAGGCCATCGGCCCGGGTGGCAAGCTGTCGGCCGAAGAGCGTGCAGACAAGCTTGACCTTGTCAAGTTTATCCTGATACATTTTAATGTGCGTGAGGAGGAGATGATTTCAATACACGCACCGCTGTCTGCGCTGTCCATCCTCAGTATGCTCGAGGACACACGCGGCCGGGAGTCCAGCGCAACCCCAGACATTACCATCCAGGCTCTGAATATCGCAGTTGATCTGCTGGATATCGTGCCCGAGCGTGCATTCTCTCCCGCCACCCCGACCAGCGCCGAGCCCAAACCACAAGGAAGCATACCCAATGCCGAGCTCCTCAAAAAGATCCGCGACTTCTACGTCAACGACCAGGGCAACCTCGAAACCGCAACACCACCCTACGGACCGCACATCGCGGCCGAACTCCTGCTGCAGAAAGCATGTAGCATCTGCTGCCAATCGCTGCTCGACGGCACAGCCGAGGCCGATCTGCCTCTGAAGAGTCGCGTCTTGCTTTTGCTTCTCGAAAAGATACCCATCAGCACACCGTTTAGAGTGTCTGAACTTCAAGCCGCCCTCCACAAGCGCATTGCCCAAGGCGGCGACTTTATTGCTTTTACAACGTTCTCCTCCATCCTCTCCGTTGCCATCCACCTTCACCTTAGCGAACGCATCTCGACCAACGAGCTGTCTGCCATTGTTCCATCCTTAGTCTCACGGGCGTGGAGATTCCTGTCAGCGACAGAGCCGAAATACCACGTCGAGACTGTGCGCAACTTGTGGCTTCTGCAGACAGCTCTGGGCACGACCAACCGCGACATTGAAGCATCCATATCCCAGCTGATGACTCAGAGCGATGTCCGCGGCACATTTGCAGCACGAAATGCCGACGCGGGACGTAGTTTTGCTGTGTTGTGGCTGCATACGTTGCAGGACAGCCCGAACGCGTCTGACCGGCGGACACCCAAAACACCCAAGACGCCCAACAGCAACCTTCGATCGTTCCCCCGCCTTTCCGGCATAGACCACTACGATGTGATGCTTACCCGCCCGTTGCTCCTTATGTTGGATGCGCTTCTAGACGAGCGAACACAGCTTTTCATGACCGTCAAGACATGGCTTGGATCACTGGTCGGCCTTGACCGCCTCTTCCTCATCCTAGCCAAGAAATTCCTGGATCTCGGTGTCCTGCGGAGTGACTGGTTTGGCCCGAAGAAGCCCAGCTTCTCCAAGTCGCAGTCCAATGCGTACGAGGAGGATTTCGATGACGATGTCGACACGTGCCTCTACTACCTGCGGACGCTCAATAACATCTTCCGCTGGTCGCCTGATTCTCTCTGGTCTGTGCTGGCACGGAGGACTGTCCGAAGCAGCCTGCTTCAAGAGGCCGGCAGCAGCCTAGGAGCAGGAGATGAAAGGCCAGAAGTCACGTACCAGGAGCTGTTTGTCCACGTCTGCATGAAGTGCATTGTGCCCGTCAAGAAGGCCGACGGCAACAGCCTGGCGGACCAGCGCGACGCACAGCTGTGTCGGTTTGCATTGTACACGCTCCAGCACATCCTCCTGAGCCCCGATGCAGGCGCCCTCGGCCACCTCCACCTGGAAGACCCGTTGCTGGAACGTCTTGCGCAGTCGCTGCAAGGCCCCGACCCATACATTCAAACCCTGCTGCTCGATGTGATCTCACCGGCTCTTCGGCTGCGCGAGGCGTCTGTCTCTGAGCGTCCTTCATCGCCAGCGCCGAGCGAGAAACGCACCTTTAGCAGCACGGATCTATCCAAGATTGTGTCTCCGTCTGCAGAGGAAGTGGCGCATGTTGTGCCTCCGCCACCTGCGCCGTTGCTCAAGTGCATCCAGGCTGGCCTGAGTGCGCCCAGCAGCCGTGCCGTGCTTGACAGCTGGGTCAGCTTCTTGGCAATGTGCCTGCCGCTGTACGCGGATTCGATCTTCCAGGTCCTAATACCGTTGGTCGAGACGCTGTGCGCCCAGATTGGTAACACGTTTGCGGACCTGCAAGAGATCTTCAAAAACAAGAACCCATCGCCACGGCCAGACACGGATGCTCCCGAATCGACACTGATCGCGCTGCTCAATGCGCTGGAGCAGGTTGTGGCGGCGGCGCATCAGACGCTGGTGGTGGAAGAGGCGCGGCACCAGGCCGTCAAGGGCCCCGACCAACCGCAAGGCTTCTTTGGTAATATATTTACCTCGGACACGCCACAAACACGCAGCGCCACGGCAAATGACCGGTTGACGGTCCTCTTGGCGTTCCAAGATGCTGTGCGGATCTGCTTCCGGATCTGGACATGGGGCAAAACAGGTAGTTCTGTGACAGCACAGGACACGACGTCAGCCGCATCGTTCAACTATACATCGCTGCGGATGCGTAACCGTGCGCGACGGCTGCTAGAGCATCTGTTCCGGGCAGAGACACTCGAGTGTCTGGAGACTACCGTCGACATCTGGCGCAGTGCATTGATCACGCAGGCGTCAGGGACGGCAGCGACGGAAAGCGGCTCACCAGCAAATTTTCCGGCGAGCGGCCGGCAATATACGGACGTGTTTGACCTGCTGCTGTCGCTCGACGCGTCGCGGCCCAAGAACGCCATCCCGGCTCTGTTCAACTCAATCTACAGCCGCACCAACCCAACAGCACTTGACCCGTCGCGCAAGTCAACACTTACAATCTCGCTGCAGGACACGGACATTGTGGTGTTTTTGGTAGACTACGCGCGGTCGCTCGAGGACGACGTGATGGACGAGATCTGGAACGACTGCACGCTGTTCCTCAAGGACTTGCTGGGCAACCCATTCCCGCACCGGCAGTCACTGCCCTGCCTGCTGGAGTTTGCCGCAATCCTCGGCGAGAAGGTGGACAACACCAACTTTGGCGAGCAGCGCAAGATGCGTCGTGAACTCGGGGTAAGTTTCTTCTCTTCTTCTTTTATGTATACTCCTTATCTGCAGACTCTAGATCATGCTAACAAACTAGGATTTGTTCCTCCGGCTGTTGACGGCCCTCTTTACAACACGCCCCATTATATTCCCTGATGCAGCGGGCGCATCGAGCACTCAGCTTGACCGGATGGTAGCACCTGTGGAGAGTGTCACTCAGGCCGCCTCGACCCCCACGAGCTCTGTCATTCGTACACCAGCGGAGCGCGCAGACGATGTTGTTGGGATCTTGTCGATGATCGTGCCGAACCTGCCCAAGATTCTGATGGAGAACGACCGGGTGCTGACGGCAGCGGCGACGATCTCGGCGAGCGTGATCGGGCCAACACTGCGTGCCAAGGCGTTCCCCGAGTGCATGTCGCATGCGACGCTGCAGCTGCTTCGCGAGCTGTCGCAGCTGCCAAACAACCAAAAGAGCTGGAAGAAGGATGTGTCTGATGCCTTTAACGATGCGCGCTTCTTTGCCACCAATATGTCGCTTGTGCAGAGCGACTGGCTCGACCTGCTGCGGCAGTGGTCTCACAGCGACAAGGAGCGCATGCCGGAGCTCATGAGCCGCCTCACAGCACCGACGACGGCTGGTATAGTGTTTGGCGTCGGCGCGACGTCAGCGCGCCTAGAGGCCGATCGCCGTACACAGCTGACACTGCGCCGCGTAGCGCTGCTGATCGTGGCAGCAGAAGGCGATGCATTTGTGTCGGACCTGCCACTGATTACCGAGAAGCTGGTGGAGGTGCTGGGCGCGTCGGCCACATCGTCGCCGTCATCGACGACGCGTGCCGAAGTGTACATGGTGCTGCGTGCACTTGTGCTGCGGACAAGCCCGGTGCACCTAGCCGGGCTGTGGCCGCTCGTGGACTCGGAGCTGCACGCGGCGATTGCGTCGATTGTGGCGCCGGACAGCAGCACGGCAGCAGACACCTTTAACAATGCATCTCTGCTACAGGCATGCAAGCTGCTCGACCTGCTGGTGTGTATAGCACCGGACGACTTCCAGCTGCGCGAGTGGCTGTTTGTGACAGACACCATTGACGCGGTGTACCGGCCTGCGTCGTACCAGCCGGTGGCGCTGGCAGACGAGCTGTCGGAGGAGCTGGGTGCGCTCGGCGGAAAGAGCAGCAGCGGAATGGGCGGGCTGGGCGGGCACACGGGCATCGAGTCGGTGACGGCGCTGATAGCAAGCAGCGCACAGAAGCGGCCGCTGCTGGGGATGGGCGGGGGCCTGAGCGACGAGGTGAGCTTGGAGCGCAAGGACGAGCTGGTGAGCAAGGTGGTGCGGCCGTTCTTCAGCCAGCTGAGCATCTTTGCGTTTGAGTCGACGTACGCGATGGTGCAGGTGGACACGGAGGGGTGCATCCGGAGCCTGCTCAAGGACCTGTTTGACGAGCGCGCGATTGTCAAGGCGCTCTAGAGGGGGCTTTTGCGAGGCACGAGTGTAGAGGGTGGCCGTGGCGGAGACAGCGAGCGGAAGCCAGCACCCCCGGCCAGCGACTATGTTGTTTTATAGCGTACAATTCATCTATCATTGTCATTTATCATTTATCATCGTCATATATCATTGTTAATTAACATCAATTCGGCAATTGTGCTACCAAGTTCAAAAGGGTATATCAAAGCAAGAAGAACGACAACGACGACCAAGTAGACCGACCAAGTAAACCGACCAAGTAGACCAACGGCCCAAGACCAAGCAGACCCAGATGCAAACCAACTCCAGTGTATCAGCAAGTGAATGAAACCAAACTCCAGTATGCCAATGCAAGACAATAAAACGCTGTGCGATTCCGGCGGTGATCAAGCCATCTCGGAATCGGCGTCTTCGGCTGGCAGTGTCTGGCTCGGGGCCGCGTCGCTGCTCGACGGGTAGTAGGCAACGAGCGCCTTGCTGAAGCCGTGCATGCAGTACTGCACGACCTCGAGCTTGGGCTCTTCTTTCTTGTCTTTCTTGCCTTTCTTGCCTTCCTTGTCTTTGTCAGCTGTCTTGCCGGGCCGACGCTGGCTGACATGCACATCCGCCAGCTGCTGGAGGTCGCTCGTGCGCGGCAGATACAGCGCGTGCGCGAGCGGGCTGCAGAGGTCGTGCAGGGCCTGCAGGCTGTAGGGCTCCATGGTGGACAGGTCAAAGACGGTGTGCTCGTTGTACGACACACCGCCCCAGGGCGGCGAGGCAAAGACGACCGTCTCGCGGCTGTCGAGGCGGTACGTATATTCGGGGCTGCGCTCGGCGTCGTCCCGGATGACATAGTTGCCCGTGCCGTCGTCTTCAAACAGCGCAACATGCTCGCCGGCCCGCAGTCGCTGTAGGATATCAAAGCAGTCGCCGTAGATCCAGATGATGACGCCTTCGGGCACACCGGCAACGCTGGCATTGTTCTGGGCACAGGCCAGCGTGGCACGGTCGCGCTCGATGCCAATGACGCGCTGCCAGCGGCCCGAGAGCGCAAACTGGATGGTGTTGCCGCCGGCGCCGGCAAAGAGGTCGATGACGGTGGGCCGGAGACCGTTCCAGGCAGCCGTCTTCTCGTCGGCATCGGCGTCCTCGTCGGCAATCTCAAAGAGGCCCGTGGTGATGGCGTCGGGGTACGGCAGGTCCATGGCGATTTTGTGGGCAATGGGCTCTGGCGTGACGCCGAACCAGGCGTCGTCCGTCATGTAGACGCCGTCGTTGTAGTAGGAGAAGATCTTGTGGCGGCTCTTCCAGTACTTTTGGATGTGCAAGGGGACATCTTCGAGCTTGAGGTAGTGGTGGCCCTTGTCGCTCATGACCACGAGGTCGGCCTCTTCAATCATTGCGAGTGCTGTGCTGGTGAGCGTGTAGAAGAGATCGAGCAAGTGGTTCAGTATATTATGAAGTGGTGTGAATATTGCAAAGAGAGCGGCAATGATAAGTATAAACCACAAGATGTTGAGGTGAGGTTGAGATCACGAGTTTTTTCAGATGCAGCTAGATTTGGTGAGGTTTTGTTAGTTGATTGGTAGTGGATTTGTTAGTGACCTTTTAGCACTAAATAGGTGCTTGGCAGCGCGCAGTGAAACAGGTAGAGGTGCTCCACTTTAACGTGCCAGGGAGCTCCAGTGAATACGTATGTGAACAGCTGTAGTTGCGACAGGCGCGCCCTCGTCGTGACGAGCAACAACTACGGCAGCGAACAGCAGACAGCGAATACACAATACACAAGACGACAGCGGGCATACTCAGGATGTTCAACGCACTCAACCGGTTCATCTCGCGGCTGGACGGCGAAGGCCCGGCCGCGGCGCGCGAGGCAGCCCACGGCGGCTTTGGCTTCCAGGTGCTGCGCAACACGAACCTCGAGCTCACGGTCGAGCCGTGGTTTGACTTTATCGTGGGCATCAACGGCCGCGTGATCGACGACTCGGACCCCATGCTGTTTGCACAGGAGGTGCGCAACTGCGCGGGCAGCACCGTGACGCTCGGGCTCTGGAGCGCCAAGGGCCAGCGCACCCGCACATTGCACATCCCCGTGCCGCACGACACGGCATCGCTCGGCCTCTCGCTGCAGTGGACGCCGCTGGCCGTCGTCTCCAACATCTGGCACGTGCTGGACGTGCCGGTGCGGTCCCCGGCCGAGGTGGGCGGCCTGCTGCCCTACAGCGACTACATCCTGGGCACGCCCGAGGGCGTGCTGCACGGCGAGTCGGGGCTCGGCGAGCTCGTGGAGGACCACATTGGCCGCCCGCTGCGGCTGTGGGTCTACAACAACGAGTACGACGTGACGCGCGAGGTGTCCATCCAGCCGAGCCGCGACTGGGGCGGCGAGGGCGCGCTGGGATGTGTGCTGGGCTACGGCGCACTCCACCGGCTGCCGGCGCCGCTCAACGAGCCCGTGTCCGGCCCGGGCGAGACCATGTTTGACGGCGGCAGCAGCACCGAGGGCTACCTGGGTGCGTCACAGGCAACACCGACGATTGGCAGCGCCGGAGCCATGTTTGAGCCGGCGGCGACAACACCGACCGGAGCAGCGTTTGGTGCTGGCGGAAGTGCACCCGCGGACAGCTTTGTGCCACCACCACCGTCCGCGGCAGACAACTTTCTAGTACCGGCACAGCTCGTGTCTGCACCACCCACGGGCGGCGCGCCGAGCACACGCACAAAGAAAAAGGAGCGGCACCACCACCTGCCGGCGAATACGGGGCTGTCGATGGACGACTACTTCAAGGAGGAGGAGGAGAAGAGCCAGCAGCTGGAGGGCGGGTCGACGAGCCGGGTAGCCACGCCTGTAGCGCCGCCGCCCAAGGGAGGCCCGCCACGAGCCGGCACGCCAAAGGAGGCAGAGTCATAGACGCAGGGCACGTGTTGATAGTATACGAATAGCAGGTTGAAGAATCCATCGAAACGCACGTTGATATACCGAGATCAAGGAGAGATCAGCGAGAGATCAGTGAGATCAGTGAGAGATCAGAGAGAGATCAGGGAGAGATCAGAGAAAATGATCAATGAAACAAATGTGAAAGAACAAGTATGAAAGAACAGAATTAAAACAAAACAAAGACGCCGTTCTCTTTTGGTTGTGCCGCTCTGGCTTAAGATCGCTCTTTATGCAGTCTGGCGCCAGCAGATATCCTCCTCTTGTGATCTCCGTCGGTGCTGTTGTACAGTCTGCGTCGCCCTCTGCCGCACCCCTTGCCACGCCCTCCGCCACGCCCTCTGCGCTGTGGCACTTGGTTGATGGTCGTGCTGCTCGCCGCTTAGTTGATGAAGTTGATGCAGAAGAAGTGCAGTATCAAGCTGCACACCACATAGTCGGCAAATGCTCTGGCGGTGTTAGTCCTGCTCTGCTCTGGAGTGATTCTGGAAGACTCTAGGAGACCCGGGTGACGCTTACCTCTCGGGAGACACGGCGGGAAAGTCGGACTTGTTGGTGTCGGTGGTCTGGATGCGCAGCGATGCTAGACAGTCAGTATTGTTGTTGGGTCGTCGTCAGAAACAGGGCTGACTTACCAGTCAGGACAAACTGGCCCACGGTCGACGAAAAGCCGGACAGGAAAGCGTTGAAAGGCTGGACGTTAGCTAGTACTCTCTTTTTTCTCTCTCCTCTTCTCTCTTCTTCTCTCTTCTGTTCCCTGCATCTATACAGGAATGCTCTCGCCGCCCGGACTTACATAGTTGCCGGCCAGCACGCAGTACAGGAACTGCAGCACGCCGACCGCCACCAGAAAGGCCATAAACGCATCCAGAAGCTTGGTCCGCTGCGGTGTCGCCTTCAGGTAGTGCTGCAGCAGGTTGTCAAACACGTTCTGGAATGCATTGGACGAGGTCGCCGGCGTCGTCTTGGGGGCGGGAGTCGAGGTCGTCGTCGAGGGGGTCACCGTCGTCGTGGCCGCGGTGGCCGGGGCACCCGAAGGGGTCACGCTGCGTCTAGCCATTGTGCGTGTGTGTGTGTGTGTGAAGTAGTGAAAGCGTAGATGCAATGGGTATCAAGAGTCGTTGCTGAGTTCAATCCAGGGTGAAAGCTACCATCTAAGCTGTCTCGCTTTACTACACTGGACACTGGACCGCGCACTAGCGTCGACTCGTAAGCTCCAACAAGGACACGCAGCCTTCTTGTTCGCGGGGACAGCTGTTACAAGTGCACGTGAAATGTGGGTACTTTTGGTGACCTGGTTGCTTATGTAATCCTCTACGTAGCTGTGCGGAAGATAATATATTTTCTTATTTTGTTTATTTCATCGGTTGATTTGATGTTATCTTTTCTATTTATCATGATTCCAGAATTTAGTATTAGTTCAATGATAATCAATATCTATTTAGTAATTTGCCGGAATATTGATATGTTGCATGTCTATTTGTGCAAAGAATAATTACAATTCTAATGAAAAACCACAGCTTATTCATCTATATTTATTTGTAGATTTATCGTTGCAGAGGAAAAGATTGCTTAATCACCTATATTGATCTGTAGATTCACCGTTTCAAAGGACAAGATCTGATATCCAACACCAGGTTGTCATTCGTTGAGGTCGTCTAAAAATATCACCAACACAAGCACGGAAACAAAGAAAAGAAAGAAAAAGAAGAAGATACAAGCAGAAATCAAAAAGATAAAATCAAAAAAGTAAAAGAGAAAGAATTTACAAGGACTATCTTCAGCTGTTACTGCAATTCAGCATTCATCTCGTCCAAACACTCTTGCAAGGGTCTCTCAGTCTTTTCGATGTCTCCTTGCATACCTTTCATAGCCGCCCGTCGCCGTGAGACTGCAGCCTCCAGCCGAGCCACCTGCAGCTCGATGTGAGACAACGAGACATGCAGGAACATGTTCTATTTGATGATGGCAACCCTAGGGGATGAATACGAGCTCTAGTCCCTTTGCATACAGGAACAGAGCGCCCCGTCCTCAAAGCGGAAGCTAGGGCTGAGCACCAGAAGAAGAGCAGATCGACACGACACGGCGGGATAGTTACAACGGGTTCTCCGGCGGAACACAGTCGTAGGATTTGCACGAGGATGGACCTGTCCTCTGCCACTCGTCGTGTGTTTCCTGCATGCTGTACTGGAGTATGTCTGCCTTCTTCTCTTTTTGTATCTCTTTCTCTCTCTCTCCGTGAATACTATTTTTGAGTCTGACCTCACCTGCATCAGACACTTATTTAAGTGACACACTTGCTAGCCGACACTTGGGATGACATGCAGTACAACATAGTAGATCAGTGCACGAGCCAATGATGCTTGAAACAACGGAGGAAACAAAAGGAACAGAGCAACAACACGGCCACAGGACCAGACAAACGCAACCAGGCGCAGCACAGACAGAGAAGACAACAACCAGAACCCCTCCGCCCTGATCGTGTCCACCCAGTCTTGCATCTGGGATCGTCTGCCATCTTCCTCATCACACAATCTGGCTTGGCGGCTACGCCGGCAGAATGGCCAGAATGACTGTGAAGAGTGACGATCTATGATTAATGTGATACAGCATTGACCGAACTAGTAGAACTGATGTGGTACTAATATAGTGCTATGATGCATCTGAAAAACGGCCCCTGCTCATCACAGCCAAAGACATCTACAAAACATCAGCAGTGATATCAGTTCTCTCTCGTTGGACGTGTCACTAGTCATCGTTGTACATTATCATATTCATAGTCTGTCCATTCTACATTTGTATTCATTCAACTATCCATTCATATCCACATCTCCGCTCCGTTCATCGCGTCCAACAGTCCCCCCCCTCGCCCTCATCTCGTCCAACAGCCTCTTCCCTCGCCTTCATCCCGGAATCTCACTTCTATGAAACTACTGCTCTTTGACCTTGACTCCGCCTCCTTTTTGGCTGTCCTAGACCATCTTATATTATCTCGTTCTTGTCTCTTGCCCGTCTTTTAGCATCTTGTCTTACCCTCTAGTACTGTCTTGTGCTGTCTGGTCTGTCTCTGGCTCCCTTTGTATAAAGCCCGGCTTCTCCCCTGCCAAGATTCCCTTTTAGATCACCACCACACTCGGTTCTACCCTCTTCCATATTTGCTCCTTCTATTCACTCTTATTCGCTCTAATTCGCCCCTACTCTCTCTGCATCTCTTCCTCTCTCTAATTCTCTCTTGTTAGCTCCTCCTCTCGCCCGCTGTTCTACCCTACTCTCATCTACAAAATGCGCGCATCTCTCCTTCTGTCTGCCTCGGCCGTCGGTGCCTTGGCCCAGTCCAGCGGCTCTGCCCCCGTCGTCACGTCCAACCCTGCCGGCGCCGCCTACATTGCCTCGCTGCCCGAGTCCGCCTTTGACAAGGCTGCCTACCCCGACGGCGGCAACGTCGTTGGCAAGATTCTTGCCGAGTCTGCACCCGGTGGCTCCGGCGTCAACTTCAAGGTCTCGTTCTCGAACCTGCCCACGACCGGCGGCCCCTTTACCTACCACATCCACGCCCACCCCGTGCCCGCCAACGGCAACTGCACAGCCACCGGCGCCCATCTTGACCCCTACAACCGCACCGAGAGCCCCGTGTGCGACAACAGCGCCAAGAACACGTGCCAGGTCGGTGACCTCGCCGGCAAGTACGGCAAGATCACGTCGGATCCGTTCACTGTCAACTACACCGACCTCTACGCGTCGACGGACCCGGCAAACCCGGCTTTCTTCGGCGACCTGAGCTTTGTGCTGCACTACCCCAACAAGACACGCATCAGCTGTGCCAACTTTGAGGCCGTGAAGTCACCCAGCTACAACGCCACCAGCACTTACTCGGCGCCCTCTAGTACCGGCTACGCCACTGGCACTGCCACGCCCAACTCGGTCGTGACTGCAGGTGCTCCGGCCAACCGGGCTGCCGTCTACGGTGCAGGTGTTGGCATTATGGCTGCTTTGCTGCTGTAGTGTGTCTGCAGATCCTCTTCCTCATCGTCTCCTACTTCAAATGCTCTTTTTCTCTTGCTACGCTTAAAATCTACTAGACAGAGGCTATCGGTCATTCTCTTACCTAGAACGAGTGACTCTATTTAGATAATTTAATGTATTTAAACAAACAATGAGATGTCCTCTGTGATCGATTAGTAAGAACACCAAATAGCTCGGCGAGCTCCGAGCCGAACAGATGCGAGCTGATCTAGCCGGCCACTCCTTTGTGTCAGTATAGCCCTGCTAATTGATTAGAAGCTCTTTGACAATCTACTAATACTTTCGCGATAGCCTGATCAACAGGCAGAATAGTAAGCATATAGCCGACCGGCACACAGTGGTTTCTTTTTGCTATTTTGATTGCTATTTCATTCATATTGGGGTGCCATGGCACAGGAAGATCGGGCAGCTGTTCCGCAAGACTAGATTCGTTATGCATGTTGTGCAGTGCGTGGATGTGTGCATCCAACCATGGTTTTTGAAAGGAACACTCACCGACTGATAACAATTTGAGAAGTAGGTTGTATGTATATCTAGGATTAGAGACTCGAGTTGAGATAATGGCATTGTTGTTTAGATGCAATAAAACACGGGTAATGACAACGGAGGAGGACCGGCCAAGAAGAAAGCCGGCCCGTTAACAACGCATGCCTCTACTGCTCACCGCAAGGAACAGCCCTTCTGGGAGACTGCACCGACGTCAATTGAGTGTATATTGTGCAGAAGGAGTGGAAATCACTATCAGTATAGTATCTGCGCGAGGGAGTGAAAGTGATAGTCGTCTGAGGCGAGGAGTGATGCCTGATGGCCGCCTGCGGTGGCTGTTGTTTATCATCATTGCTAACTGCTGCTGCTTATTGCTGATATTACTAGAAGGAATCAAGCTGGAGGTCGGTCATAGGCTCCTCTTAACTTCTTCACTTGACATTATAGCGAGGAGGTTGGCTTGAAGCAGCAATTCCTCGTGTGTGGTTGGCCTGCTTACATAATAACCTAATTGCAGCAGTTTGGAGAATATAGGATACAATCCACGCCCTGCAGTCAAATTTGTCACGTCTACGTTATGGCTTTGTTGGATGTGTCTGCTTGACGTGGTGTCAGCTCTTTGATTGCTCGGTGTGTGTGTCGGGATCCACGCGCTGTACCAAGTGTCGATCGAGCCACGGATCGTTGGCAATGCAGAGTTTGGAAAAGCATGAAGCCTCGCTGTCGGAGAGAAGGTAGCTGCTGTTATGATATTTGTCTAAAATGGCGTTTCCCTGGGAGATCAAACGACCCTATCTGCGAGCCGTTACGTCGTTTGCAAATAGCCTACCCAAAACATAGTATATATCAATTCACGATACCATGCGGCATAGGAAGGGCTCATCTTATTCAGTAGACGTATATCACACAGAGATCCGAAATCGGGGTTGCCTTCGGACTGAGTATGTATCCATCATATATCCGTCAGCTCTGGAACTCTGCGACTTGGGGACGCTGGCACGCTGGCAGTCTGGGGAAGATCTGCTGTCGGCTACGCAGCACTCCCGCGATATAGTCTGGGGATGGCAGGTGAAGCGGCACGGACGACGAACAAATAGACGGCAGACGGACAAATAAACGCTGAAATAAACGCTGAAATAGGAATGCTGCACTTGCTTGTGTGTGTCGAGCCCAGCCTGGTTGCTTTATTTCCGACACTACCACCCCGTGCGGCAACGGCCTCCTCCCTGCTACTACAGTCGCCTCGGGGTACGATGTCTTGTCGAGCTTGTGGTGCTGAGAGAGCAAGGTATCTGCAGTGGCCCTTGATACGTGCGGGTACTTCGGAGGTATACTACCGCTGATGGCTTCATCTATCTCTTCTCTGGAACGCGAGCCGACTTGGCTTGGTAGTCGTTTGTCATCTCTGCCTTATCGATCCTTGTCTATTTGCTATCGCCATATTGCATAACCCAACAAAGGCCATCGTATTATTATGTCTGCTGTGACGGGGCCGCTGATTCTTTGCGACCCTACCGCATCCTTCGCTCTCTGCCTGCATGAGTGAGATGCCATTTGTGATAATCAAGCCCAGTGTGAATCCCAATCACCTTCGACAGGCGACGTGACCAGCATCTGATAGCAATTTACTGCTGCTCGGTGGTACTGTGTGGTGATACTCTTGTCAACCCTGATCCCTGTCGACCAGCTGTCAGTGCCAGCGCCAACTGTCAACCAGATGTGCCAGTCTGGGTGTCGTCCGTGTTTTGTGTGCTTTCGTGTCATTCAGTCAGCCAGCAGCCAGCAGCCAGCAGCCCATCAACCATTGACCATGCAGACTTTCAGTCAGGCGACTCTCTCCTCACTTGATCATCATGTGACAGCCTATCACATCAGATACTTGGAGACCGCCGGAGACAGCAGACGACGCTCGGAGAAAAGTAACCGCTTTCTCCCTAACACAACCTTGAGCCTTGCGAGATAACCATTGGCCTGCTGCCAGTGCATGAACAAGACATCAAACTCGGCCGTATTCGTTACTGTCTAAACGTCTGTGAACGGTGATTGCCTCCTGTGACGAGCATCCGAACTCCTATCCGCACGCCTTTCTCGCCCTCTGTCCTCTCTGTTTACCCTGCTTCAAACTGTTTTATCAACACCAGCCTCGGACCATTTATGCAACATCCTGTCTGCTTCAGCCCGAAACAGGGCCTTGCTTCTAGAACGTTTATACTCCGACAGCTTCTGGAACATCTGAGAATGTTTCATGGATTAATCAGTCCATATTCTCTCTATGTATATTGCCTTTCTGCATGATTTGTTGCATAATATTCTCTGTACATTTTGTCCTTACATCAATATATTACAGTGTTTAAGATCCTTGGCGTCTTCGAAACAGACCAGCACTGACAAAAAGCAAACATACCACAGACGGCGTAGCAGCCCGGCATCCCGACGCCTGATTGAGGCTGGAGACTGGAGCTGGGGCTGGAGGCTGTGTCGTTGTTTCATGTTGTAATGTTTCTACTAGTTGTCGGGGCCTAACAATGCAAGTATATGTAATGCAGAATAAGGCCACTCGAGCTTTAGCCGCTTAGCATGAAATGTTGAATCGTGGCAGCATGGGCTAGACTCCTGGGCTGGCTTGTCTGCCACTCAGCTATCGTCAGTCCCTTGGAACACCACAGCGGCGCCGTGCAGTCGATCACGATGCTCGGCCTTATTGTCAAGCCTCCTCCAGCTTTACAGATTTTCTCCGCGAACCCGTTTGGAGTCGATGTGGAAGAAGTCCAGCGTGCTGTTCCGACTATGGAGCAAAGTCTAATATCCAATGCTACTCTTGTGCCATACAGAGGGCTAATTTGGTAATTACTGCGACGACATTTACACTCTAGGCAACGCGCGGTGTAATTTCATATGCTAAGTCGGCCAATACGGAGGTTGGGAGGATGGGTATGCCTATGGGCATGGGCATGGGTACATGCTATGCAAGGTACGAGCCGACTGCGAGCGTGCCATCCTCATGGTTGACGTTGGGCCGAAGATGCACATGTCAGTGTGTTTCACCCTTTGTACCTTATTCTCTGTGCATCCTCGCTTAGCTGCTCTCCCTCACTCTTTCTCATTAGCTGCTCGTTTCTCGCTCTTTTCCTCGTTGCTTATTTGCTCGGCTCTGGAGGGCCTTCCGTTTTATTTTCTTTCACGCTTCCTCGGTCTAGCATCGGCACAGCTGTCTGATAGATGGAAGATGGAAGGCTGCCTCCGCTTCGCTCCCTTTTTGGCGTTTAAGTATCGGATTGAAAACGGTTGGAAGAAGACTTGCATTTATAATACGTAGGGGAAAAAGCCCACAAGGGACGCAACACCTGCAAGCTTCTGTGCCGTCGTTCACGTCTGCCGCCTGATTCTCGGGACTCTCTGTGCAACGGTGGCTCGTCCATAGCCAGCCTGGCGGTGATTTCGTCATTGTCGTTGCGTTGACATGTGAGGCTTTTCTTTCTCTCCCTAATTCCGTATAATTATATAAAAAAGCCTTCTCTGTTTTCTCAGTCTCGTGTATGCCTATATAGGGACCTTTTATTTTATTTTGAATTTCCCCGTAAAGACACCTCTCGTCTTTCTATATCGACTCAGTGAACCGGTCCATTGGATTGGCCGAGGAAGATACGAGTTAGCAGCGAGTGAAACCAAAGCACTCTGGGAGAGCAAAGCGGTTCTCCGCCATATTGCGCCTCGCTGCCATTGGAGTGTTGACTCGGGAAGTTTTCCTCTTCTAAGCATATTGTCTGCTGTGCTGCCACCCCTGTCTTCCCTTGGCCCTAGTAGCACATTCTTTGAAAGCTAACGGTCTCGAGCATGGGCCGGGCCTAGCGTATGGAGGGATGGATGAGTATGGAGTATTACGGGGAGAAAGGAAAGAAAAGAAAGAAGGAAAGAAAGTAAAAAGGACAGAAGGACAAGAGAAAGACAAGAGAAAGACAAGCAACGGCGAGGGTTTATTGTCCGAGCTCGCCCACTGTCAGACGTCCAGGTTTCGGGCAGAAACGAGCAAGGCCATGCTCGAGAGAAACGGAGAGGGAAAAGAAAACAATCACGAGAAACACCTCATACGCCCAACCCAGTTCGCCACCCAACTCTCTGCGCATAGTAAATATCTCAACTGCTCATCCCATGCGTCTATGCTCATGCGTGTTTGTTTACTATCCTACAGTTATACGACGTACGCCTCGGTGCTTTGCATGCCCGAGAACTAGCCCTCCGTCCGACTTCTTATAGGCAGTAGTCATAGACAAGTCCTTCGCGGATTTGAATACGTATTCGTCTCTTCTATATGACAGCTGCTATACACCACCGTCTATTCAACACCTTTCTCGCTACTTCGTACACGCTCCGTACTCTCTACTTTGTACATCTCTAATCTCTATCTACACACCTCGCATACATACACCTCTACTGCAACCCCTCCAACGTTGCATTCTTCACACCCTCTGCATCTTTTACCCCCCCCCCCCCCCTTCTCCTTCAACTCTTATTTGTAAACACTTTTTTCCTAGACGTCTTCTTTGCAAAATGACTGCCCTCTAGCGATATCCAAGCATTTAGGATATAGGATCATTTCTCGGGACTCACTCCGAAAGCACGAGCTGCCATGTTGAGTGTTGATGCATTCTCTCGTCCCTCGTCCCTCTTCCTCGACATCCCTTCTCGGCCCATTTTTCCACTCTCGTCGTTTGTTTGATTTAAGTAGATGCCACATAACTCCTCGGGGTATTCTTGTTGGAGCTACCCCAACCCGTATGGCTTTGTTCGGGTTTACCATTTGTGTTTTCTCGAAAGAGTCTTCCTTTCCGAATACCTCCTTCCACATCAGCCTGTCCCTCCTCCTCTTTTTTCTTTTTTCTTTTTTCTTGTTTCCTCCTCTCCGTTTCCCTTTTGTCTCTCCTCTCCGTCTCCCTCTTGTCTCTCCTCATCTCTCTCCTCATGTCTCCCCTCATCTCCACTTGGTCATGCTATTAATACTCTACTCTTCTTTTTTTTCGTTCTTCGGAGGAACTCGTTGCTTTATCACGCTCCTCATCCCTAAATCCGGCCTGGCAGTCTTGCCCGTCTCTCTCGTCCCTATTGTTTCTCCTATAACACGTGCGGTTACCGTCTTTCCGCTGCCGTGTCCCCGATCTGATCGAAAGGAATAACACGGGTCAGGGCGGCAACAGTCGACGGCAGACCCAGGTTGTTGCTAGAGGCTTTTCTATTCTCAATTTTCTTTTTCTTTTTCTTTTTCTTTTTCTTTTTCTTTTTCCTTTCTGCTTTTTTTCCCTCCCCCCTCATAACCTTCTCTTAGCCCTCGCACTTCTACATTTAGCAACATTGCTTCCTCTTCTGGGGCATTTGGAGAACAGGGCAGAATGGGGAAGAGAAGGAAAGGAAACACGGCTCGACGATGATCCAACACTGGTCAAGGAACAAGCCGAGCCGCTGTGTCCATGCAGAGCTTCCTCTCTTGTTACTCTTCTATGCTTCTACGACCTTCCAGCTGCTTGCCTTGATGGCTGCCGGCTGTCGAGGCTATCGAGGCTGTCGAGACTGTCAAGTTGTACCGTAGTCAGAGGCTGTTCTTTTCGCCAGCGGTCGTGATATTCTTTTTATATTTCTTATATTTTCCTTTTTCTTTCCCTTTTTCCTTTTCCGTTTTCTTTCCCTTTTTCCTTTTCCGTTTTCTTTTTAATATCTTCTGCTCATTAGGCTCGCCATCTCGCAAACTGCTAGTCTGCCAGCACGCATGCCGGTGCTCACTCGACTCGTAAATGTGATCAGTCCATGCCCAACTCCCATGCACATGTACCATGTATCAAGTATCATCCATACACGTCCTTCTTCCCCTTCTCTCCTGCTCTCACACTCTCTCATCTCCTACTCCCCTACTCCCCTACTCGCTACGCCCTACTACTCCCTGCTCCCTGCCTCTAAGCTCACCCCAGCCTGTTCCATGTAAGATTTATCCATCACTTCTCCCAATGGCTATTCTCTTTTCGCTTCGTCTACACCCCCTCCTCGACAAAACCCTGCCTGACTTGCAATAATACCGCTTCTATTACTATATCTTCAATTATCGCTCCACGTCAGTCTTCATTATTTTCACTTATTTATTTATGAATTTAATGGTTTATTCACTTTATTTGATCCTTTCTCATTGCCTCTATTCTTCTTAACTATCTCCAACAGTATCCCCTGCCCGATCTACTTTTCGGTTTTATTCTGGTTATTCCTTTTTATTTTTTAATCCTTTTTTATTCCTCATTGTTCTTTATCATTCTTGATTGCGTCCTCCCAATTATCCTCTTTATCCTCTACCTCCTCCTTCTCCTTCTGCTGACACTGATACCGACAGCACTTCTTGTCAACTTTACCAATCGGCTCTTCTTCTTGATACCGGGTGCTGTCCATCATCGGATCAGCTTCACTCGACACCAGGCGCGCACGCGGACCAGACTCGACACGCAAAGGATTGGGTTGCCAGGGCTCATCTATGCTATACTCGTCCATACTGCACCACGTTTCGACTCTCAACTCGACATACTTGTCATACCTGTGTACATCTTACTCGCCCTGGCACTCGACTCCTAGTACGATAGCCATCACATAAGCATATAACACGTCTCTCTCTCTCTCTCTTCTTTATATTAGCCTCAGCTAAGAATATAACCTCGTCTTCTCCCTCATCTCGGTCTCACACTACTACCTCCTCCTCTTTACTTTCTCTCACTTTTTCTTTATTCTCTCTTTACCTTCTGTTTATCTTCTCTTTACCTTCTCGTTACGTTCTGTTTATCTTCTATCTTCTCTTTATCTTCTCTTTATCCTCCCCTTACATCTACTTCTATTATTTCTGCTTTCCTGCTCGTCTCATCCTCATATCATCTTACTACCTTCCTCCTTTGAACATCAACTCGACACTTACTCACCATCACTGTAAGTAGGCGACGACCGTCCATGGTTGCCGTCACCCCTCTTTCTTCTTAAACACAACACTAGATTATTGGGGTGCCGTTGCCGTTGCCGCTGCGTTCAAGTCGGAGTCTTCTCTTCCGGGACCCAACCTCTTCCTTCTCATCAACCTCTTTAAACTCGTCTTCCGCGTCTGCCTCTTCAACCTTGACCTCTCCAGCCTCAACCTCGTCAACCTTGACTTTATCAAACTTAACCTCGTCTGCATCACCACCAGCCTCGCAGATGGCTGATACCATGTCATACCACCACTATCCCGCACCGCCCCCCAGCGGCAGTGTCGATCTCACCTCTCCGCCGTCTCACCCAACTCGCTCACACCCCGGCTATCACAACATGTCCGCCGACTACAGCGACGGCAACTCTCCCCATGGTTTGTCGGAGCCTCACCTCTGCACGCGTTTATTCTTTTGTCTCCCAAAGTAAGCAACTAACCTTGTAGCAATGTCGCAATCCGGCGTCCCACAGCAGGACCATGGCGATCACTCTGCCATGAGCCTCGCCGCTGAAAAGAGGAGAAACAAGCTCGGCTACCACCGCACGTCCGTAGCCTGCGGCCACTGCCGCCGTCGCAAGATTCGGTGCATCCCGTCACCCAACGATCTCCAGGGCCGCTGTATCAACTGCATCCGTCTCAAGAAAGACTGCAGCTTCTTCCCGGTGGACCAGCAGCCACCACCAGACACCAGAAAAAACTCGCGATCTTCGGTAGGCCATTTGTTTTCGTCCCCATCACCTGTATTGTCATAGCTCGCGCCAGTGTAAAACCCTATGCCACCGCCGATGGCTTCCCTCAAATCTAAAGGCAGCGGCAAGATGACACCCCCCCTCCTCTGCCGAGTCGAGCTTCATCCGACTCGCACATCCTGCCGAGCCATCACAAACCTCAAGACACTCGTCAGAACCAATAGCTGACCATGCCTTCGATCCAGACAATGGCGCCACCCTTGAAGTCGGAGCCCTACTCTCCCGACAAGAGTATGTAATCCTTCTCTCTCTCTTATATATTATCAAGTTTACTAACGGCATAGTATCTGGGAGAAACTCCTTTGATTACACCAATACCGGCATGACTAACTGGATGTCTGCTGATGCCAGCCCTAACTCGTCAAAGCCCTCGGACATGGCTTGGCGCTACCAGGAATCCCCCATCACGCCTTCGTTCCCTCCCTACACCACACACACCCCGGCCGCCTGGACACCGCAATCGGAATCCGCCGGGCCCCGCACCGGCGAAGATCTCTGGTCCTACCCGCAACCACCGCCGCGATCACTCTCGTTCAGCTCGGATACTATGAGCAGCGGCGGCCACCATTCAAGCCAGCAGTCCTACCCATCCATTTCGCAAATGACAAGGGGCGCCCACCACAGTAGCGGCGGCGGTAGCATTAGTGGCGGCTCGTCGTATGACCGAAAGTCCAGCAGCGCCGCCTTGTCCGACCATCTTTACCAGTCGCCCGTATCTACCGCAACCACGATCCCGGGCGTCGATAGCATCGGCACCACACTCGACCACCACGTCTCGCTGTCGGCCGGATCAGCCTACCCCGCCTGGTCCAACACCTACTCGTACAGCAAAGATGCTGCCGAGGCATATGTGAACTGGGGCGACCCAAACCCGCCTGCAAGCGAAGCACATGCAGCCTCGACCATGTACTACACGCGGTGAAGATCTTTGGACAAAGTCTGGAAGTGACAAACATATTAAGGCAGGCAAATGTAAACAGCCGGACCGGGCGGGCATGGAAACTGGAATTGGATTTGGGACAAGGTACAAGGAACAAGAAACAAGGGATAAGGAATTAGGTAAAAGTTAAGCATATCCCTCGACGGAAATATTTACAAAACGGACGTCATCTAGAATGGTGTCTAGAAAAAGCATGTAATACGGGGGGGGACGGGGGTTATAGGTCGTATTACATGGTTTCATTCATTTCTATATCGGTTGTGTTCAGTTCTTGTCGTGCACTGTTTAGAAACAAAGTGAAATAGACACTTTGGAGTGATTCAAAAAAGAAGAGGCGGATAATGTTATATAGATCTGTCGCTGTTTGTTTTATATGTGCAGTGTTTATTTTGATGTTGGTTTTGCACGCACAGTGTATTTCCCGTGAAACAGCTACTTGGAATACACCGATAAAAAGAGACTAAGTTATGTATGATTTTTAGTAGCAAAGTTAAGAGTACATGTGCACATAATATTGTACTAAACAGTTGCGCAGCGCTATCATTATCATTAGTTGGGGTGTCTTCTTCAGCTACCTGCAAGTGGCCTGTTTCGGCCGACATCCCTTCTCGCATATGCATATCATGCACGGCACGCCAGATCTAGATGAAAACCGGGGAGACTGGAGAGGAACAGCAGAGGCACTGGAGAAGATATGGGGAGGAGACGGACGGCGCTGGACGGGACCGCGGGATGGCTATCACGTTGCCACACCCATCCCGCGCGTCCCCCACAGACAGAATCCTGGCTCCTTTCTTCGGGACACACATCCTCGGCCCGCATCTCCAAATAGCGGCAGAGAACAAGGGCCCATATCGGCATGGTAGCGTGTGCACCCGCACATGCGTCTTCCGTAGTGGCACACGCCCATGCATCGGAGAATAAAAAGAGCAAAGAAGACGGAGCGAAGCATGGACAAAGAAAAGGACAGAAAAGAAAGAAGAGAAAAGAAAGAAAAGAAAAGAGAAAGGAGGGCTACCTCATGATGATGCTTCCATCCTCCACAGCAGCACAATCAGGGATATGTATGCGGCAACACTCAGAGCCGTCAGCATGGCCACGCTGTTGCCGCTCGTGCGAAACTTCTTCTTGGTGACCACGTGCGTATACGTGCCGTCCGGTGCGAGGACATGGTGCCCGTCATGGTCGCCGTACGAGTCGGTCTCTTTGGCCTCCTCTTCAGAGCAGAAGAACTGCCGGTTGCCTTCGTACCGCCGGTAGATGGCTACAAGCATCACGGCAGCGCCATAGACGGCAAACAGCGCACCGATGGCGTAGAACTCGGAGTTGAAGATCTTGAGCACGACCAGTGCAAATGAAAACTGGGACAGAGCAGTGCGCATGTAGGCACCCTCAAACGTGCGCTGGGCAGCACGAATTTCGACGAGCCTGCACGTTAGCAGCCATAGCAAAGAAGAGTGAGAAGATGGGAAGATAAGAAGAATGAGAAGAATGAGAAGAAGGATATGAATGAATTAGGCAGGGGACATACTCGTCGGGCGTCAGAATGACAGACCGGGCGCGGTGAAGCCGCAGCTGCAGCCGGTCCTCGGGGTGAGGGTACAGCGCCTGTGTCGTTAGATGCGTTGTTGACGTTTATGAATTTGACCTAAAAAATAACGAACCTCAAACATCTCGACTTGGTGAATAGAATAAGCAAATACGAGCTGGTGTATATAAGAAACGGAGAAATTAAAGTGAAAGATGAGAGTCGAGCTCAAGGACGATGACGGCCGTGAACAAAAACGCGATTAGGCTGTTGGATGGCACGATGAATGAGCCAAGCCTGCGTCACACTTCTGAGCGGCTCACAAGGTCGTCCCAGGACGAGTCATAGAGGGCCTGCGTCGCTGTTTAAATGGCGCGAAGATGATGTTGCGAGTAGTGCAATGTACTACGTATGACGAGATGTTCGCGGCTTATAGTCTCTATAGTTTGAATGATTGAGTGATGCTGCGTGAGGAAAGAACGTGCAACGTCGGTCGTACAAGCCGGTGGCTCTTTCCCTAACTTCACAGCATGTGGACTGGCAGTTGCCAACACGTGACACTCCACGTGCAGCCGCTGCGCCCAATGACCCAGGTACCAATCACACAGCTCGACAGCCTCATTAAACCGCTCCCTGTCGCTACTGAGCTCTTTTGTCTCTGGCGGTCCCTGCTACGGCGACGCCAGCAAGCGCTATTTTCGAGCTACAGCCTCCACCTGTGGCTGCACCGTGCACTGCCATTGGTCCCTCTCCGGCCGTCCTCCCTTCTTCCCGCTGTAATATGTATCCCTATCCACCCAGCGAGACACGCCGTCGACACCATTGAAGCCATTGAGAAACCTGGCCCAGCTGTCTGTCTATCATTGCTAGTCCGAGTCAGATAGTCCTTTGACGCCTTTTCACGCACGCTCGCCATCGCCTCCCTCTCCATGCAACGTCGTCGGCAGCCATCCCATCCAAACACGACCTCGATCTCGACCTCGACCTCGCAGACCAGCGCCAACCCCGACTACCTCTCACCCTCGGCCTCTGCTCCCATCGAGCTACGCGACCGCCAGCGGCCTGTCCACGGAACCAGCAGCAGCATCAGCGGCCTCTACCAGCGCGCGCCGTCTGCCGTGACCGACTCCTACCTACCTCCGTCCTCGCGCGTCGCGTACAACCCCGACGACACCATATTCATCATGAAGCCCGTCGTGAGCGCCATTCAGGCATGGTCCTGGTATGCACCGCCGTCCAACACCGAGACGCCCGAATCGAGACCATGCTAACCGCGCAGTTTCGTGATCTCGGCATTTGCCATCCTGATCCTGTCCATCCTGGGCCTGCTGTTCAAGAACAACCACCATGAGATGGTCGGCGGCATCGAAGACCCTGAGAACGGTCCCGAGGTTGCGGCTACCATCTTCACAGCCGTCCTCATCTACATCGTACGTCATCCCGCATCGTCTCTGAATCTCCCTTTCTAGCCGTGCCGTTCCATTCTAGCTGTACTCTGAATGTATGCATGCTGACATACACACCTAGGTTTTCCTCGTTTTCTGCGGCCTGCAAGGCATGCTGCATCTGCGCGAAAACCGGCGAGGCGCTATTGCGTTGTAGGAAGACGACGTTTAGCGATACCGGCGATCATTTCGGCTACACTTTTTCGACTACCGCTTGACGATGTCCTCTGGATCACACGGCCGATGCGGACCGGCCCGGGATGCCCTGGACGCCTACAGCTGCCGAGGCCGCCGACAACCAACCGGATGACGTCTATACAGGGGGGCAAGCAGCGCACCCACGGCTGCCTTGGCCCCTGTTGGGTTGCGGCTCCGTTCTTGTTGTCGAAAGGTGTTTGTAATCTACATGGGGCACGGAGGGCAACTTACCCGTTTGTTTAATACGTTTGCGTTTTTCTGCATACTGCTGTTTCTGCATTCCTTTCGCTTCTATGTTTGTCTAATCGCATTTAATTTCTGGCATCTCTACACCATGGTACCCTGATATAATTACATTGCTATTCTGTTGACATAGTTGATTACGTAATGTCTAGAGTCTTTTACCCAGACTTTCTTTCAAAACAAAGACATAGTTGGATTCAGACTTCCTGCATAAGAGCGCATTGTCACGGCGAGCTGACACGAGCTGTGCAAAGGAAATAAATGCCACTCGTTTTAGCCAAACTAAAGCCGTGCCAATAGCTACTAGTTCATGCACTCACTGTACTGGCACATATCATTGTTATTTACCGAATCAAGAGTGTCAAACATATCTTAGCAAGAGCGGACACTTCCCCTCCCCTCCCCTCCTAGCAACCCAGATGTCGTCTTCTACCCTGCCGGCCAGCGCACAACACAACACCGTCAATCCAGACACTCTTCGCATGCAGCACGATGGCAGATGAACTGATCTCCCAAGCTCAATTCCCGCCCGTGGCAGCACACGAGGATTGCATGGCCTCTATTGCCGACGTCCTAAACTCTCTCAGGCACGCAGAGGACGAACTCCGTGCTAGTTCGGATGCCTTTGAAAAGAGTGTTGGCCGTTTCGGCAGTGACCCACGCACGCACACATACATGGCGGCGAGATACAAGGTCGTCAATGTGATGCTTCAGTTTGAGTCGGAGGAGGACTACGAAGACATCCTCGAGCACTGCATGGATATGCTGCGACTCTCTCGCATGGACGAGTTCCACGTCCGAGACATTGTGCCCAATCTGCTGATGCTTCTTGAACGTGAACAGGAGTGCTATGACTTTATCAAGTGGTGGTCTATCGCCCTGTCCCAGAAGCAGGACCTGAACGATCTGGCTCGCCCCTACTTGAACCTAAAAGGAGCCAACGTGTTCGAGCGTATCAGCAAACTCGACCTTGGCAGCCTTAGTCTGTGCAACTTGGCCACACTGACTCTTTTGAAAGTCAAGATACGGTTGGACCTCTCCGCATTTGAGGATGACGATTATCTCCTTTTTGACTCGGATTATAGTGGGAGCTCGCTTGATCGTCCTATCTGTGACCTGGTGCGCAAGAAACTGCGCAACTCCGAGTCCTTCAATGGGCTGAAGGCGCTTGCAAATTTGGAGAAAGACTACGGAAAACTCTGCGGCTTGATCGAAGGCGCGAACCCGTACTTCTGGGATCTCATGGCCAGCGACAGCAAGCTGGATCAAGTCCAGCGGTCCCAATGCCTCCCGGGCTCGAAGAACGAAGCAGTCATGGCCCGGCACCTGTGCAAGACTGCTTGGGAGGAGTCAGAAGATGCAGAACTGATGATCGAAGCTGAAACTGTAAAGTTTGCCAAGATCTACAACAGCCCAGCACACGTGGCCGGCCTGCAGAAGAAGCGAGGCACGGGGCGCGCCTTTCCAAGCCTGTTTACGAGTGAGAAGAGCCTGGCAGATGTGTTTGTGCCCACCCGACTGGACGACAGCCAAAGCCGGCGCTTTGTTCACGGGCAGGACGAAAAGAAAGCGCTGGTATACGTGGATGGCGCGTGCTCCAATAATGGGCAGCAGGACCCCCGTGCCGCCTGGGCTGTCGTGTATGGCCCACCACAGCCCGACCAAGGACATGTGTCGGGCCGGCTGGAAACCCTGGGACCCTTTGATCAACAGTTTACTGCGACGAGCAACCGCGCCGAGCTGCGGGCCGTCATTGCTGCCCTGCGGATGTGCGACTGGACATACTCGCAATTCAATACGCTTGTTATTGCTACGGACTCGGCCTATGTCGTGGACGGCACTACCAAATGGGCCAAGGGGTGGGTCGAGAAAAACTGGAAGCTGACTGGCGGCGGCAAGGTGAGGAACCGGGACTTGTGGGAGCTGCTTCTCTGGGAGGCCGAGCGGTGGGACCTGTTGGGGCTCAAGGTCGAGCTCTGGAAGATCCCGCGGGAAGTAAACACAGCGGCCGACAAGGCGGCAAAGGATGCCTGCGAGCAGCCGACCGTGGCCAACTTTTCGGATGCGACAGTCGCCTCGCCACGGAGCACGACTGCAAAGCCTCGCTTTCTTGCACTGGCCTTGGAGACAGCGCAACCCCTTCACGACACATACCTGTATCGTGTGGCGCCAATGGCCGAAATGAGAATCGCGACATCGGAAGAGGCCGCAGTGTTGATGCTGGCACAGGAGAGCCCGCCGCCTGTCATCATCGCAGCAGACGCTGCCCTCTTTAGGAGAAAAATGCTTTCCGAACGGGTCATTGACAATGTCCGGCGGGGCGCCACGCTCATCGTGACAGGCGCGAGTGTTAGTTTGGCGCCGCCAAACTCGTTCAACCAGCTCTGTGTGAAAATGGGCCTTGCCGGAACATACTCGGCATACACCCGGGCCAATGTGACGCTGCAGAAAGATGTCGTCGGCGACTCGCTAGCACCCAAGCTGCGTGCCGAGTACCGTATGAAGGCCGTGTTCCTGAAAGACATGCCCAAATCGGCAATGTGGTATGTGTCGGACGACGACCCGGCCCTGTCTTCGGTGGTGCTGGCCCCTCTCGGGCAAGGCAAGGTCGGCTTCATCGGGGATGTGACCGAGGACGAAGCAACGTTGATAGCTTTTGAGGCGATGTGTGGCCTATAGGATGATGCGGCAGCCCGGCTGCCAGAACCGCATAATCAAACGGTTTACTGAGTCTTCTTTCGACGCCCAGAGTCTCCTATATATGCACGGCCATAGGTGAATCTTTCACGTACGGCCATAGATACTGGAAAGCACGGGATCCCGTCCGCTCTCCCCTAGTTAAACCAGTAATCGGCGGATTAGTAGTTGGGTCGGTGACGACCAGCGAATACCCTCTGCTGTACGTTTTTATTATTATTTATCTTTTTGTCTTTTTGTCTTTTTGTCTTGTTGCCTTTGTGTCGTTGTGTCATTTCATCTTGTTCTTTTTTACCATCACGAACATTTTACTGTATAAAGGCTCACCTTAGGAGCGTCTGTGTTTAGAGCACGAAGTCAGCTGTAGTGCAGCGAGCTTTTATTATTAAGTAAAAAGGATAGTGGCACTGAACCATTACGCACCAAGACAGGTTGTAATCTGGCTCTGAGATGCTAGGAAGTGGACATAGGCAAATGTGGGACGATCACCAGACAGAGCAGCCAATAACCAAACCGCCAAACTGCCATCCATGAGTGCGAGCCAATCTTTTACGATTCATTACATCGTAGCCCGTAGGCGAAAAGATAGGAAAGAAAGAAGACCAGAAAGAAATTACTCTAAAGAGCCACAACTACTCACGCCGCCTGGGTACTGAAATCCGACGCTCCTTGAAGTAGAGACATGGAGGACGTGATGGTCGGCACTTCTAAGGCCGGGGCAACGTCTTATGCATAGTCGACCAAGGAGACCTGAGGATGGGATTTGGGACGATGCGTTGCCCAGCCTAGGCTGCGATCCAAGCACGTCAGACCACACCACACTTCGTATCCAGCGTGGAATTGTTTTGCTTTCAACATCGTCGACAAACTCCTCGCGCCACATCCCAACCACCCAACCACAATGCTATCGGCCTTCCACGAAGCAACAGCCGAGAACTTCGTCGGCCAGCAAACCCTACCAAACAGGCGCACCATTGAGCATTACCATGGCATCACGTCCGTTCTTCGCCGGCTTTCTTTCTTTCTTCTTTGGCAGCTGCAGGCCTAACATAGAAGCAGTATTGTTCGCGACCCGAACGTGAACATCGAGAACGAAGACGAGCGTCTTGCCTTGCTTGCCGAACTGAGGTAGGATTCTATCTTTTCCATTTCCGAGCTGTGTACCTTCCGGACCCGCGCTATCGTAACCTTGCTCATCACTTATCGTGGTTTCCACTACACAGGGCGCAAGCAATCCCTCCCGCTGTTGACCTTAACCTCGATACCGTCAACGAACGACTCCGACATCTCTCGAACCAGCCGGGCCGGCAGATCCGGCCGCAAACCCCGTCCGAAGCAAGCACGATCGATCCTCCAACGCCACTCGAGGGTGATGCCCTGCTTCAATTTCACAGAGACGAGGAGAGACAATACCGAGCGAAACTTCTCGAGGATGGCTGCCCGCCGTGCCACCCTCCGGAGTATGTGTTTCCTTACGACACGGAGGAGAGACTCCCAAAAGAACACGCTGCCGCCATGTTCTACATAATAAACGAAAGAAATGGCTACGGCTTCATGCCCCTTGCCGGCCAGTCACGAGATTGGAACACGTTTCGAAGGCGCCAGAGACGCATACGCGAGGACTGCCAGAGCTATACCCACCACGATCCGGAACGTGTATTAAACAAATATATACGAAGCGGCCAAGATTGTCTACGACAGCGCAACTATGCCGAGTCTGCCTCCCTCGTTGACTGGTCGCTCGATCTCTCAACCCAATCCCGCGTCCAGAACTGGCTTGAGTTTCAAGTCTGGCACATTGGCCACAACAAGGCCATCAGGACCGGCGCAGAACGGCATATCAGGGGCGCGTTCGATGATGCAGATCGGCTATGGCACCGGAATTACGAGAATCGCCGCATCGAGTCGCACGAGGCGATGCTGGTCTGGATGGAACAGCAACGGGTTGCCATGTCCGCAGACCAGGCGAAAGAGACGCAGTCAACGACGACGACAAAAGAGCCGATGCAGCGGCAGCGGCGCAGCAGGCCCGGCGCCGCAGACGCGACGATTACGACGGCCCTTGCCGAGCGCCGACGGTCACGCCGCGTCCAAAGCCTGACACAACACGCCACGGCCGGTGCTGGCACGCAGCGGGGGGCCTCTGCCGCCGCGAAAAGCACGACAGCAACATTGTCGAAAACACGAGGGAGAACAAGAGTTGCGAAGGAACCTACTTCCCACACACGCTCTCGGCCGACGCAGCATAGAGACCGGCAGCAACCCGCAGCCGCCATGCCAGAGGTACCAGAGCCACCAAAACCCTGGACAATACCCACGGCCAAGACACCAAAGCAGCAGCGCCGTCGGCAGGGCGCATGGTGGACCGCCAGTGCGGCGCAACAAGAGGACAACGCGACCGACCACACGGCAGCGAGGCCGCCCCGGCTCGGCAAGCAACGCGTCATGAAGACAGAGGTTGTTCCGCAGCAGCAGCAGCAGCAGCCGGTGGCTCGAACGCCGCCCGTCTATACACGGAGCGGAAGGCAGATCAGGAAGCCGACCTGGCTAGGCTTTGTATGAATGAATGATGAGATACCCTTCTGGACATTAGGCTGATAATAGAACCAGTTTCAATGCTGGTTCGTTTCTAAAACAAAACGGGTTACTTTCTCGCACCGCCCACATCATATTATCGCCGACATGCTCACCGCCTGGACGACTGTCTCGTTGACCTAGTGTGTGCTACTCCTCGTAATAGAGACTAATAAGACAGGCTCATTCGGCCTCGCTCGCAGTCATGGCAGAATGTCGGACATTCTACAGAGTCTGGTGGCTTGATGAAAAGCGCTGGCCCTACAGCCCAAAGCTCAAGATTTAGGGTGGAGGAGAGTCGCATGTAACTTGGCTTTGCATAAAATGCATGCACTAAATACAGCGGTGCATGCATAGTGTTGGTTGAAAACGCGATGTAGATGAAAAGAAGCAAAAGTCCGGACAGAGCTCGCTCCTCACACGTCTGATGGCTCAGCAAGACTAGCGTCCACGCGCCAAGCTACCCCGTGGACCATAACACCTGTCTCCAGGCCAGGAGAACACTCAGGCGCGAAAGCTAAATGCCCGGTCTGCTATAATGATTCATGATGCGTCTGTCTCTTTCCGCACTGGCCGCCTCCTGTTGTAGGATTTTTAGGTGACGCTTGTACGCATCCACAAACCCTAGGATGGCCCATTTCCGGCCCGAAGCCTCCTTTCCCAGTGGGGGGTCAAACACGCTCTCCAAGTCAATAAACACGAACCGGCCGTCGTCGGCAATCATGATGTTGTTCATCTTGGGGTCTTCGTGCACAACACCACCGCCGTACCGGATCATCTCGTCCATAGCCGCCTCAATGCGGCTGTGAAACACATCGACCTCCAAGTGCGGCATCGGCTGTGCCCACACAGTGGGCCACGGGAGGAAAGATATGACGTTGGTCCTGTCACCTTCACAATCCGCCTCGCCGTAGTAGTAGGGAACCAGGGAGCCCTGTGCCGCGGCCAAGCGTCGATACATGACTTGCTCATTTTCAAAAGCCTCGGTGTGTTCCGGCTTCCGCAGCTTTTTCAGAACGACGCACTCGGGCAGGCCGTAACGCGGCCATATGCGCTTGGCGAGGCGTTGCAACGGTGGCGGCAGCCAGGCAAGGCCCGCGGCAACAAAGCGGTTCCAAGCACTTTGGTGCAGCGTCGCCTTGATGATATGAGGGTAGAAAGGATCGATCAGCTCGGCAAAGGCGTAGATCTTGCTGAGCCCAAGGCGGAACTAAGGGGAGCAGGCGGTGTTAGAATCAGCGTCCTAGGTGGATAAGAAACATACTAGTTACATGAACTGTACCTGAAGTTCTCGTGGGTAGACGTGATCCTCGTTCATCTTGAAAGTTGACCGCAACGACAACGGTCAAAGGGGTTGGTTGTTTCTAGGATCCCGTGATCATCCCATTTCTCAGCTTGAGTCTGCCTGCATCTCTTTGCATCCGACTCCCAGCCGTCTTTCTCCCCGACTGCTCCACCCTGCTGCCTGCGCTGCCTGCGCTGCCTGCGCTGCCTGCACTGCCTGCAGCGTCCATCGTCCGTCGTCGCCGTTTCGTTGCGCCATCAAATGGAACCAGTCTAGCCTGCGCCGGTTACACGCCGCGCCAGAACTAGTGGATCCGCCCCAGAAAGGCTGAATCCTCCCCTGAATTGGCTTACCATGCAATTCTCAACTTGCCAATTGGCCTTACGAGCCTGGATCGTCATTATCGTTTCAGTTTCTCTTCTCGATAGTTCACGATGTTGGATGCGGGGCTGTTGCCTGAGTTGAAATGCCCATCGTTCCTTCCGAACTGCTGCATCATAACCAGAAGGAGCATCACGACCACGGACTTTCCATTGTGGTACACATAGTCCTGTGCTTCGCGCTCCCTGCCGTAAATGGAAGTAGCAACCCAGCTAGCTGCTCGTATCTTGCCTTTCAGCTCTTGCCAATGTGCTCCAATTACGGTGGCTCCTGCCTCCCGCATGCCTCTTCAGCGCCAACGTTATACATCTTGGCAAGAGCCAAATCAGACGGCTCGGAAATGGGAAAGAGCGACCCCTGCCGCCCTGCCTAACAGCTGCTGTCCATCCAGCATCTTCACCGCGATGCCAATTTCTCCTCCTTAACTTTAGCTTCATTTTTGGCTTCATTTTTGGCTTCATTTTTGGCTTCATTTTTGGCTTCATTTTTGGCTTCATTTTTGGCTTCATTTTTGGCTTCATTTTTGGCTTCATTTTGGCTTTGTTTCTACTTGTTTGTCGTCTTGTGCCCGCTTCTTCTCGCTTGTCGTTTCTCTAGCCTCTCAGCCCTGGCCCCATTCCTTCACGCTTGTCCCATCCCGTCTCTTATTCCTCTTCAAGCGTACACCAACCAGAACGGCGCTCGACAGCTATTCCCCATGTGCACGTCATGCCGCATCCTGGTATATAAGCTCCGCCGCCCCAGGCTGCAGCGGCCCCTCGTCGAGCGTCCTAGGAGATCATGAAGGCAGCAGTTGCAGCCTGGTCGACGAGGTCAAATCTTTCATACATAAACCGATCCCCAGCCTGCTTTGTCCGTGTACTTGGCTGCAGTCTGTCCAAGTGCTTCATCTTGTCGGTGAGTCGATCAATTGCTGTGGAAGCTTCACGGACATCGTCTCCATTGGCCTCGTTTTCTTGTTCGCTTCGGGCCACCCAGATGCTTACCAGATACTGACTTTGCTAACACCTCTACCAGAACAGCTACTCTTCCCATCTCCTTATCAGCAGACCAGTACACTGGTCTACCTGCAGACAGTTCTATTCTACAGCTCACAGATCACTGGCTTTTCAACCGGCAGTTTTAGCCACAGCCAGAAAGATGCCGTTCCTTGAGATCCCCCCCATCCCGGCCCCCCTCGCCAAGCTGCCGGACTACATAGCCGAGCACCCGGATGTTCCCATCACCGAATTGCTGGAGCCTTACCGCAAGTATGAGGCCAGGCTGCGTGAGGTCTACGCTCAAGAGCCGAACCACCCGGCCCTTCTAGACCCCGACATCAACGTGGTGCCTCTTTTCAACGAAACCAACCCCAACCCCAATATCCGCATCCGTGCCCGTAATCTCGAGGCCGAGTCCGAGGAGGAGCAGTCCAAGTATATCATGGCCCTTCCCAAGGAGAATCGGCGGCTTGATGGCACGCTCGCGGTCGTGCCCACCTTCCAAGACTTCCAAAACAACTTTGCTGTTTTCTCCGAGTCCGCACTCAGCGATGTTGGCTGGGATAACATCGTGGCCGCTGGCTCGTCCGTCGTCAACTGCCTGCTGCCCATCCCAGACAAGTACAGCAACTCCCGCCGTTCGCTGCGCGAGTTCTTCCACGAAAAGTTTTCTCCTGCATCTGATGTCGACCTCTTCCTGTATGGCCTCACCGAGGACGAGGCTGTCGAGAAGATCAAGCAGATTGAGATCGCAGTGCGGGATTCGATTCTGTCCGAGACGACAACGGTGCGCACCAAGCATGCCATAACCATCTGTAAGGATAACAGCTTCACCACTGGTGTCGTACCTCAACTAACTCCCGCATAGGCAGCGAGTACCCAACTCGGCATATCCAGGTAGCACACACAGCTTCACCTCGTCCTCTTCTAGCACTAACCAAGTCTTCAAGATTGTCCTTCGCATCTACAAGTCGGTGTCTGAAATCCTCACTGGCTTCGATATTGACAGCTCATGCGCAGCATTCGATGGCAAACAGGTCTACTGCACACCGCGTGCGCTTCAGTCTTACATGACCCAGATCAACCATGTCGACCTGACGCGCCGGAGCCCTTCCTACGAGAACCGTCTCTCCAAGTACAGCCACCGCAACTTTGAAGTGTACTGGCCCGACCTTGATCGTTCGCGAATCGACCCCACCATCTTTGAGCGAAGCTTCAGGCACACGCTTGGTCTCGCCCGTCTTCTCGTGCTCGAGCGCCTCCCGACGGCTGAGACCCAGCAGGAATACGCACAACAGCGTCGCGAAGAGCGTGGTCGTCCACACCACTACATCGCTCCTACGGGTTTGCGTGGCAATATCAAGGACGAGCACATCGACGAAGTGGCCGAGTGGATCAGTCAAGAAGATGTCAGCAACTATGACACCTTTGTCATCCCCTATGGCCGTAGATTTACTGCCAAGCGCATCGAGAAGTTGTGCTACACCCGAGATCTGCGTAAGTCAAGAGCTGCACGTTTTACTCGACGCCGAGTTGTATCTCCCTGGATACTAACCACTGCATAGTTCTCAACGCCGAATGGAACCAGAAAAAGACCCGCGAGGCTTACCTACATCGCCATCCTGCTTTCGTACGTGACAATATTCCGGCTTACCTGAGTATGCATATCATACATCAACTGAGGTCTGGTACTAACTATATAGTTTGGTCGCGCCGAGGATGTTATGAACGACTGCTGTGGCTACTGCCCCAAGCCCGTCACAGAAAAAGAAAAGGAAATGGCCGAGTTGGAGAGCAAGATCTACATCTCTGGCAAGATCTCATTCCTTACAGACAACCCTGGCCGCCAGGTAAGAACAACGCAGTCTTGTTTAGTTTCCCTGCCCTCTCCATCATTACTTACCCGCTAACTTTGTGCAGCAAATTGGCTCTTTCAACCCTCTCACCGATAATGACTGGACAGACATGGCCTACGTGGGAAACACTGCTCGTTTCTGTCAGGCAATCGTTGACGGTGACCTTGACTTTGTCAAGAATTGGCTTTCCCAAGACGGTGTTGATCCGGACAGACGCGATCACACCGGCCGCACTCCTCTGCATCTTGCTTCCATTTGCTCCACCCCCGAAGTTGTCAAGGAGTTAGTCGACCGCGGTGCACGCCTCGTTGCTCGTGTTGCAGATGGCCGCACCGCACTGCATTTTGCAGCTCAGCGCGGCTCTGTTGAGATTGTCAAAATCCTCATGAACAAGAGCAACGCAAACGAGGCCGAAGAGTTTGAGAAAGAAGACCTGCGCCGCAAAACGAAGCAGCAGGCTGCGAAAGACAACAAGATACAGCTCGTCATTGCTCCCAAGAAGGAGTCCGTCAACGGCGACGACACAGATGCCAGTGGCGATGAGGAAGACTCTGATGCTGAGTTGGTTGACGCTACCTCGGAGTACGGCGCTTTCTCGACCACCTCTGGATCCTTTGTCCACATCATCAGCAATGACAAGTCCAATGAAAGCCCTCCCTCTGAAGGCGCAGCTCTCGAGGACAACGGCGAAGAGCCTGACTTCTACAATGTCAATGTCGTGGCCTGGGACCAGCCTTGCTCCGCTGTCCACTATGCTGTCATCGAGGGCCACACTGAGGTCGTCAAGGTTCTTTGCCAGGAGTATGGCGCAGACATCTTGCTGCCGGTGAAGTTCATCAACCGATCCGAGTATAGTCCTACAGCCGCCATCCTTACGCTGGCCTTGTGTCTGCATCTGCCAACCAACAAGGCCAAGACCATGGTTACCGCTCTCCTCAGCCTCGGCTCAACATGCTCTCAGGCCGACCTTCTTGGTGTCACGGCATTCCACAACTTTGCTTCAAGCGCCCGTGTGGATCTGCTCGGGCTGCTTGCTGAAATCGACAAAACCGGCACTGCCGCGGCAATCAACCACATCTCGTTCCCTGCCATGTACAACACCACCAGCCCGCTCATAGCTGCCATATACTACGGCGACATCAACATGGTCAACAAACTACTCGACAGTGGCGCGGCACCTCAGATCGACTTCGACACATGGCTGAAATCAGCCAAATCATCACCCACATACTCCGACCAGCTAGGTGACTTTGACAAGAATACGAACCTCTTCCTTACGAGAGTTGAACAGCCTTTGATCACGGCAATCCGGTCTCCGCACCCGGAGATAGCTCTGGAGCTTCTTAACCGCGGAGCAGACCCCGACACAAAGACCAAGGATTCACACAACTCCCGCAACTACTCCTGGATGTCTCGTAACAACAGTCCGCAAAATGGTCTGGCCATTGTCCGGAACTATCTCACAGCATTGCGTGGGTCCGACATTGAGACAACCAAAAACAAGAAGCCTTTCAGCGATACCGAAAAATCGGATGAGTTCCTGGCCTCCCTGGACAAGGACAGCTGGGTGTTTATGATGGCTTCGCGGGACATTGCGGCCAAGAAAGCCGATTTCAACAAGAAGATGGGCAAGTACGAGGAAGAGGTCAAGAAAAGAGCAGCGTCCAATGGCCCTCGGGAGAAGAAGACTGCCATCGCCGGCATGATCAAGACACTTGAGCAGATTCAAGACAAGATTCTAGCCTCAACTCGTGAGCAGCAGATCGTTCGCACCGAGGAGATCCAGGAGACGGCCTTCCCCGTCCAAGAGTTCAGCAAGGACTACGAGTTTGTGCCTGACTTCAGGGGCGTCACCGATGTTACCGAAAGCCGCCGCGCAGGCTATGTGCAGTTGTTCGATGCTGCTTGGAAGGGCGACCTGGGCAAGATCAAGCAGCTTACGTTGACCGCATGGGGCGAGAACAAAGACAAGTCTCCCCTCTCCGTTGCAGTCAAGGATAACGATTGGAATAGCCCGTTCTCGCTTGCGTTCCTTCGTGGCCATCACAAGGTTGCTCACGCCATTTTGGAGATTGCCCAGGCCCAATACGCCCCCGCAGAGGAACGCGCTGTTCACTACGAGATGAGAGACACCGACTTGGACTCAAATGCGAACAGCGAAGATCAGGAGTGCTCCTACTGTGGCTCGGTGCACGGGGACGATGACGGCCCGTACCGCACGCTTGCCGACAATGACAAGTTCACGATAGAGAACATTGGCGAAGTGAGCATGCAAGTCAAGGGCAGCATAAAGCCGGTCGATATCCTTGGCTGGAAAGCATCAGCCCACATCATGAACAGTGAGGATCCCGAGCTCTTCAATCCAGACGTCAAGTACAGCATGTTCGAGATCGTGGCAAAATGCAACGACATGAAGAGCCTCAAATTTCTTCTGGACACTGCCGAACACTTCAGCAAGCACGACCTAGACAACAAACACGCTGGGGGAAGCAGTGGTACACGGTTCTATACGATGCACAACGGCGAGTTCAACGACCTGATCGCTGCCGGTCGCACGGAGATGCTTGCTGAAGTCATCAAGAGGACTGGTGCCGGCCTGCCTCTGGAGCATATGGTCAAGAAGAGTGGCTTCGAACCGAAGAACAAGCCGCAGTACTACCAGGGCCTGACTGTCTACGGCAAGAAGAGGACCGACTGGGCCGAAGCCGGCCGAGGCACGGTCAAGATCGCGACAGGCTTCAAAGACTCTCCATTGGTCTTTGCTGCAATGAGCGGCAGCCTTGAGTCTGTCGAGTGGTTCCTGAGCGACACGCCCTTGCGCTGCTACCTCGAGTTCACAAAGTCCAAGGCGGCTGAGGCGGATGAGCGCATTGCCCATCTAGGCCGATCACCAGGTGGTTTCGAAGGCGCCATTTCTCGCTGGCTCACAAATGGCCGTAAGTTTACACACGTCTTCTCTTCTGACTGTCTTTTACCTGGAAATTTTACTAAAACCATCTACAATTACAGGCGAAAGCGCACTTCTTGCTGCCATTGAGAGCGCAAGCAAGACTGAGAACGCACCCATTGTGGAATATCTCATCAAGGCCTTGCCAGAGTCAGTGAATGCAAAGAGTGTCATGAACCACACTCCCATGGCGCTGGCTGCACTCTTGGGCCAGGTCGAAACACTAGGTGTTCTTGTTAAAAACGGCGGCGACCAGTCCCAGCGCCATGAGCCCACATACGCAAACCTCTTGCACGCGATCCTTTGCTACGGGCCAAAGGCAAAGGAGCTTCAGGAAGTTTTGGATCTCCTTGATCCCGCGGCCCTCGCCCGGATGTTCGGCGAGCGCACTCACCACGCTTCATGGTGCAAGGGCCAGACGCCGCTGCACTCTTGGCTCAGCAAATTTGCAGGGAAATGCAACCTTCACTGGCACAGAAGCACAGCGCCGTACGAAGACTCCAAGGAGATCGCCGAGGTCTTGGGCCTGCTCCTCAAATACTCGCACGGCAGCGAACTCAACAAGATTGACAGCTCCGGTGAGACGCCGCTCCATGCGGTTGCTCGCCTGCAGCCTGATCCAATCATCGTCAGGACACTTGTCGAGAGCATTCCGGCGGAGCTTGCTGCGAGCTTGCTGCGCCGCGAGAACGCCGCTGGCCAGACACCAATCGAGGTGGCCCACGACAGGCTCTTGGCAGCTGTCATCAAGGAGCCAGTCATACAGTACATGCACAGCAGTGTGCTGTCTGTGAGCGAGTGGCCATCGCAAGACGCCGACGAGTTCGTTGAGTCGACGGACGACAATGGCCAGATTGTGGCACCCATCACGAAGCGAGTCCACGCCAGCGTGCCACAGAACGTCGCGCGCGCTCAGATCATCTGGACAACGTTCAGCAAGTATGCTACGCAGACGCCGGGCAAGCGCCAGCTCGTGAGCCTCAACGAAGCCAACGATGTAGCACGGCGGGTTGGCCGCGATACCCAGGCGCGCTACGGTACCAAGGTGATTGAGCCCGCAACGGCCGAGGGCGCCAAAGACAAGCAGGGCGACGAGGACGACGAGGACGACGATGATCTTGAGGGTCCGGCGAATGAGTACGAGCTTATGAGTAGTTCGTTCCCTGCGTACAAGTACGGGAGCAAGCCTTGGAGCTACAAAATCGAGGGGCTCGATATCTGAGTAGCCTGTCGTTGTATTGTTTATATTTTTGAATATGTACATTGATCTCAACTCTATTTCACAGCGAGTCGGGTAATTCAGTTCTCTGCTATGTAGTTGGACTACTAACTTATAATATTTGATTTGTTTGTTTGTACGATCTCCCACGAAATCAACCCGAAACAAATGAAATTAAAGACTCGTAAATTATGATAACTTCCACGAAGCCAGATACAACCAACTTGGACGCTATCCCTTAGATACAGCTCACATCAGAGTACAAATACAAACAAATACGAAAGAATAATAAAATAAATAAATAAAATAAGAGGGACTCCGTAGGCCTATATTCCGTACTCTTTCTTGCTCGAAAAGGGGTATTTAAATAGAGTCTCATTCTTCGGCTCACAAAATCCTTCTCCAGAGCCCGACAGGAAGTTATAAAAAATACAGAAAAGAAACAGTTTGGTATTTCAGATTAGAGAAAGAAAGACTGCACGGCAAGAGTAGGCAGAGCAGAGAAGAGTTGTGTTGGTGCCTTGCAGAGATGGAAGCAGAGATGGAGACAGAGATAATTAAGATGGAAAAGAAGACGGAGAACAGAAACACTTTCGCTTGCGGCGTGTCGTTAGATGGAAAAAGAAATCAGCTAGAGATTACAAAGAGGAGTAAAAAAATGGTAGCGCGATAAAACGGCTGGCGGGTATGAAGAGGGGGGACGGCGCAGCTCAAGGGCGCCATTTGGGCCGGTTGTCGGCGGGCTCAGCTGCCTTCTTGCGCATCGCGAACCGCGCGCCAGCAAGCGCTTGCGGCGAAACACGCCCGGACATGGTGCCGTCGTTCCGGTGGGGGTTGGGCAGCAGGCTGGATCGCCGGCCCGTGGCCATGGAGCTAGCTGGCCGCTGCAGATGCGCGGGCGATTCGTCGCTGGGCCGCGGTGGCTGCAGAGACGCGCGGCGGTTGTGCGCCAGCGGCGACCCCGTGTTGGCTGGTGCCGACGAGTGCGAAACAAGGCGCGGCGGGCGGTACGGTGGCGCATCGCGGAAACCGGGCGGGTCTCCCGGTGACGAGCTGGCGGGTTCTGGGGAGGCCGTAGAGGCCCGGCCGAGCGGGCTGCGCATCGGGAGCCGGGTGCCGAGGCTCGAGGCTGACCGAGGCGTGCTCGCTACCGAAGACCGGCGCAGACTCGGGGGTGTCTTGGTGTAAGGACTCGGCGTCGTGAGACTCAGGGGCTTGAAATTGTGGCCCGTGTCGATGCCCGACGTGGACGAGTTCCAGCGCGGACGGTTGTCTAGTGTCGATGGGGGTCTTGAGCCGCTTCCGTAGGCCGAAACGCGCTTGCCGACGGGCGTCACAGAGCCGTCACGGTTGGGAGTTGACAGACCGCTGCCGAGCCCGTAGCCCGGACCAAGTGAGCTGGAGAAGCGCGAGATTGGTTTCCGGCCCCCGGAACTAGGGCCAGTCGACGACGACGAGAGACTCTGGCGCATCGAAGGCTGTGGGAGACTGCTGCCCCCCAGCACAGACCGACGGCGGTTTGTCGGAGTGGTTTTGTTGTCTGGATGGCCGTTCCCAAGACGCCTGGTCTTGCTCTTGGTGCTCTCGAAGCCCAGAGACGACATGATGACGGACGACGGTGGCGAGCTGTGCGGTGTGTCGTGGCCGCTGCCGACGGTGGAGCGGTCATTGGAGAGCATGCTCGAGACGGAGTCGCGCAGCTGCTGGTTGCGTCTGTCGTCCGCCTGCAGCTCCTCGATGGTCAAGTCAATGTCATGCATGTCGTCTCTCAGGTTGTCCCACTGCGTCTGCAGCTCGGCGTGAAGGCGTAGAATCTCGCCGTTCAGTGTCAGGCGATCCTTGACGCCCTTGTCGATAATGGCAAGCACGCGCTCGATAGCCGGGCCGTAGTGCAGCTTCTTCGTCTCGTAGCTCTCAATCTTTTTCGCCATGACGGGCTGGTTCGTAAGGTGCATGCCCGCATCAAGGCCCTCCTTGAGCTTGGCCACGCTGCGCTCGACAGACTCGTACATCTTCTGTGCCTGGCGAGCGGCGCCACGGAACACAGTGACCCAGCGGTCTTCGCCGAGCTCTTTGCGAAGAGACTCGGCATCCTTCTCGAGCTTCTTGTAGCTGGCATCCAGACCGGAGCGGCGCTCCTCGAGCTCCTCACATGCGGTCGGGAAACACGAGTTGGCGCGCGTATCAAAGACGGAGAGCCGCATAGGCAGGAAATCGAGTGACGCACGTAGCGGCTGCATGCGGGCAAACAGGGCCAAAAGACTCGAGTCGTCCTGCGAGATGGTGGGCGTGGAGCTCCGAGCCTCGGGCGATACAGGACTGGCGGGGAAGAGGGAGATGCTAAGCCGGTTGTTACCTACACCTGCTCCTGCTAAGCGCGCTGCAGAGTTTGGTTTCAGTTGGTTGGATTGCGATTCCTCGACAATGGTCTCCAGATCGCCGATATCGACACCAGAACCGTCTGCGCCAGGAGGGGCGGCAATGGACTTGTGGCGGCGCTCCTCCATCTCGAAAACGAGACGGCTGAGGTCGTCCATTTCGTTCTGGATGTCGCCAAGGACCATGCCCCAAAGCTCCTCCCACTCCATTGCGATCTCGACCTGGGCCTTAACGCTCTGGAGCGCAGAGCGCATGCGGCCCCATTCCTCCATGATGGACTCCATCTGGACCACAGCCCGCTGCAGCTCTTCGGGAGTGACACTGGCAATATCGGGCCGGCACTGCAGCTCTTCAATGGCACCGACATAAACATTGATCAGCTCCTCGAAGCGGATGATTGCATTTTCGACTTCCTCCAGGCCTTCACGGCCACCTGCGGCAGCCCACTCTACATCGTCGTCACTGTCGAGACCGCCGATGACCTCGGAGGCCTTGGAGATCCAGTTGCGGATCTGCTCGGCGGCACCAATAAGGGCCCGGGACGCAGCTTGCGCAGTCGGAATGGCAGAGACTCTGCTGGACAAGGACTCGGCATCTGGGAGCTGTAGGGACGTGAGCTGCGCAAGCTGGTTCGCAAAGGAGACGCGCGAGAGAGTGTATATGGAGCCAGGCCGCTGCAGGCCTAGTGGGTTGAAGTAAGAGGGCGCGTCGGGAATGTAGTCGGTGTAAGACGGAGCGGCGGGGGTTGGCTGTTGCTGGCCGTTTTGGTTGCTAAAAGACCCTTGGGAAGAGGGAGGGGTATCTTTTGGCAAAGGTGGTGGTGGAATATCAGGAGAGGCGATTCTGACGGAAGATGAGTTGGACGACAGGGTGGCCAATGAGTCGCGTTCAATGTGCTGCTGGCGCGTGTCGAGCTGAACTTTGGTGCCATTCCCGTTGGTGTGGTCGGGTAGACGGTACTTGTTGGTATCCATTTCGAGAGGCAGGACTGGCTTTATTTCGGGGAGGAAGGAAGAGGCGGGCGAAGCAGTGGCAGCCGCGTCTGGTTCTGCATACACATCTGCACGCTGGTCGTCGGGCTCGGTCACAACAACAATGGCTGTTGTGCCCGTGGCTGAGTGAGAGAAGGATAAAAAGTCGTCGCCGTTTGTGACGTAGGGATCAAAGTCGAGCTCGCTGCCGTAGTTGTCGTTGTACTCGGTGTCGGCGTCAGTGTCAGTACCGGCGTCGCTGTGGGCCTTGGAGCGGCCCGAGATAAGGCTTGATACAGAGTGCAGGCGGGCTGAGGATGGGCCCTTCCAGGGACGGCCACGCCGCTCGATAACGGTGATTGAGGAAGCGGCCTGGTGGTTCTGGTCGATCTGGCGGATCTGGTCCTCTGGCAAGCGGCCGACTCGTTCGGGATTGTGCGTTGATGTCGGCGGTGTAGTCTTCAGGGTGGGCGCGCCGAACCCGAGAGCCTTGAGGCGTGCGGCGAGTCCTGGAGACGGTTTGCGAGGGTTCAGGGGCTGCGACGGGGTGGACGCGGAGGAAGACGAGGCGCTGCTGGACAAACGGGGACGCGCCGCAGCGACAGGCGACAGGTCCTCTGGCGTGACTGCGAAACCGACGCGACGACTGGGGCGAGAGGGCGACGACGAGGGGGTCAGAGAGTCAGACGGCTGTGAGAGAGAGGAGGTGGAGCGTGGAGGTAGAGAGTGCTGTGAGGATTGTGGTGACTGTGCGGGCTGTGAGGGTATTTGCGACAGAGAGTGCGTGTCCAAAAGAGGAGTCTGCGGGTTGAGGGGCGTGGGAGGTGCAGGAGAGGGCGCGCCGGGAGCAGACTTGGACAAGTCGTCGGCGGCAATGTCGGAGCCGGGCATTCGTTGGTGGTTGTAATTGAGGCGAGCGAGATCGCTGGGAGAATGGACAAGACCTAGGGCAGACGACACGACATCGTCATTGCTGGGGGGGTGGTCGGGGTGGTCGAGGCGGTCAGAAAACGGCTGCTGCAAGGTGAGGGCAGGAAAAGCAGGGAATGCAGGGAATGCGGGCGATGTAGGCACAGTGGGCAATGCAGGGAGTGCTGGCACGGCAGACGTCGACGTAGAGGAGGAGGATTGGCCAGAGGATTGGCCAGAAGATGGACTAGAAGACTGCCTAGAAGATTGGCTCGAAGATTGGCCAGGGATGTCTGTGTGCAGGTGGAGGTGGCCTCCACTAGTCGCGGCAGCGGGTGCGGATGGAGCAATGGCTGCAGAAAAAGTGGCCGCAACAGACGCTGTAAAGGTGGTAAACGATCGAGGTTTCTTGCTCTTCTTGGAGCTGCTGACGCTGCTGCTTCTGCTGGTGCTCCTGCCGGGCGTGAGACTACTGTCAGGCGCCGATGCACCGACAGCAACGCCCGTGGAAGTGGCCAGGAACGTGGTGGTCATTTAGCCAGAGGGCAAGCCGAGCAGCGTCGATCCGAGCCAATCCGCAGGGAATTGATGCGGCCGTTCGCGCCTGTTCTCGGCGTGCAGTTACCGCTCCGTCTTGACGGATGCGAGCAGAACCGAGTGCGTTGCGAGGGTGTTTCCTGTCGAGCAGCGAGCGATGGGCTCTGTGGAGTTTGGCTGCGATCTCCTGGGCGTCTCCTCTTTAGTTTGACGGCTGCCTTGTAGTCTAGTTGTGTGTTGCTGCTGGGCGCGAGTGCAGAGCGCGACTGGCGTTTGCCTACGTCGCAGACAAACAGCGCTGTGGAATTGGGAACTGCACGTTGGGATCCGGCGAAATGGTGTGCAGCGGGTGCAGTAGGAGCATGCAGGAAAATGGAGAAAGCAGGGGCGCCTGCGCGGTAACGAATGGCCGTGGTTGCGGGACGCTGTAGTATGCGTGTGGTGTGCTGGGAAGACGCGGCTGCGAGCCAACCGCAAAGTCGAAAAGTGAGGCAGAAAAGAGCAGAAGAGGCAGAAAAGGGGAGATGAGGGATGTCGTGATACTAAGAAGGAGGGGAGAAGTTGAATCCAGGGTAGGCAGGAGCGAAAAGCGAAACGACACAGCTTGAGACAGAACAGGCAAGAGGCAGGAGGGTTGTTTCCCTCTCGGACGAAATTGCGTACAGGCAAGGGCGACGGCAAGGCAGGAGCGACTCAGGGCCGAGAGAGCACCAAACGGGCAAGTGCAGGCTTGGGCGCGACAGAGCACAGAGCAGGACACACCACAGGAGGCTACTTATTGCAGGTAAAATACGAGGAAAATGCTGTAAAATAGAATACATGCGATTACGGTCGGCGACTACGGCTGGCTGACGTTTTTCGTGACGACTGGATGGTGCGCATTCCCTGTAGGCTGTGGGTTGTGCTGAAGCCTGTGTGCGGGGAGGGCAGTAGCGGCCAGTCGTTCCTTCCAGCTTGTGACAGCACGGAGTATGTGACCATTGGCCCAGCAAACCAGCGATCCTCACAGACGTGCATCGGACGAATGCTGGGCATAGGGGCGTTTTGTCTCAGGCACCCAGTGCAAGACAGTCCGGTAGATAGTGTTCTGGAATACATATCGTATCGCAAGTACTATCTTACGAATATGAGAACGCTACCACCAATGACACATGAGAGAACGTGCATCCGTGGTCGTACATGAAGCGGTCAGAAGAAAAGGAGAGATGCAGACGGGAAGAAAGAAATCAAATAGAAGAAGCAATATGTAAGAAGGCTGGCTCAGATGCAGTAATACTCTGCAAGAGCGAGGAGACGAGAGACAATACGGATAGGGGAACACAGGTATCAGAATAGGGGACAAAGAGAAAGGGGCAAACAACGGCAGACACGGCCCACGAACGGGAGCTATCTAACAAAAGGACTGTTCCTTGTCGTGTTAAATCAAGCTGGTTTCCTTTTCGGGATGCTCTTCTTTGTTCTTGAGAGCTTTCTAGCGTCAGGCACAGTTCTCTCGGCGTCGTATGGATGCGCTGGGGTGCCGGAATCTACGAGGCAGCGTCGACTTTTTCAACACCAAAACTCCGTATTCTCCAGAGGTATCTTATACGATGTACGGCGCGTGGTGACCGGTCATCTTGCTCTTGCTGCAATCTCTTTGCGAGCAGATGCCAGCAGTGCGACCGGACCCGCCCAGGCGAGTGCTGGGTCGTCTGGCCCGGGCCATGGCCATCTGGGCCGTTGGGGCGATACAAGTAGAGTAGCTCGAGGCCGTCTTCAGCTCGAGCTCAGTGCACACTTCACAGGGATGCCGATAGAAACGTCACATTATTCAGAGCTATGGGCAAAGACCTCGGGCCATGTTAGTGCCATAATTACTCAAGCCTGCAGGGGAGATCGTGAAAGCTCGTGCAATCACAACGATCTTGGCTTTCACATACGACGTCAACCCCGGAACCCGAGGTGGCCGCAGTCTCTAATTTCCCACGTCACTCGAAATACGACTGCAGCTGCTTGAATACGGTCGAAGCCCGTACTCTGTAGCGAGGTGTAAAACGCCTTGCATGTATATTTGTATCTTACATACGACACGAACACATGCCAATTTGTAGTCAACTGTTTGGGAGCCTTCGTCCATGCATCTGCCTTCCGAGGGTGTGCCGTGTCCGCACGACAATTAGCTGCACCTCACACAAAATCGAAACATGATTAGCCAGAACACTGCGGCGTTGTCGAAGCCATGAATCCCGAGCAAGCGGCTGGAAAGGCTATATGTAAGACGTAAGAGCGGCGGCCGTCTCTGGGAATAAGCAGATCAACAACCAATGCATGCAGGTCCATGCAGGTACACAATACGAGCTTACGATGCTGTCCCACAGAGCAAGTACGTTTCTGCGAGTACACCATCGAGTCCTATGTGCACTGTGAGATCCTGCCGGACAGGCTCCTCCAGCCCGGCTCCCCGTCCTCCATATCGCCCACCAACAGTTGCAGGACACGCTCCTGCGGGATGCATAGCACGGAACAGGCGCATATTACCTATGCAGGAGAGCGTAGTGAATCGTCCTATTTACCTTGAAAGCGAATCGACCAACCGCTACACGATATATTTGTTTTGTGTGGTGTACCTGCACTCCTATGGACGCACACAGCTCGATCCCAGATGCTTCTGCATTGATGCTACCTCGACGGCCTCACTAAGGCCAGCCTTGTCTCGTGTGTCAATACTCAATAGGCATGGCCACGTCAGGCAATCGACGGACTCTATTATCATATCAGGGCAGCAGCCGTGGCAATCCTCCGCCATCATCACGTTGATCTCCATCGAGATGGTTCTCAACGACGTCATAGTCGACTGGAATCAATCCGCCATACCACTTACCATTCCATTGTCTCCGTGGGAACAGCCTTGCGTCTTGTGCCGCTGTGCCCCTTTCGATCTATGCTATGCATGTCGCCCTTCACGACGAGCCGCACGAGAGACATGCACAATCTTCATGTATTAGTGCGTGCATCATTTGTGTAATGTACAATACGCCTGTTAGGCTTAGCGTACACACGACCCACATCTCTCCGCGACCACGCTCTGTGCCGAAGGCCGCTAGAGCCACTATGCCTCTATTGTAAGCACTAATACTGTTGGACAGTAGGGGAAGGAACCCTGGCGACCCTGCCAGCCTGCTTGCCCGTTTCTCCAGCAATTCGCCAGATTCCTCAGCGACCTCCGCCGCCAGTGCTGACCAACCACGCCTGACCTCCTTCCCAGACAAAACAAGCCCCTGAGTTTGCGAGCACGGCGCCATAATGGGAAGGCATCACCGTTGGCCATGCTGGTTGCTCTTTCCTCACTTACGCGTGAACCCTTTACTCGTTGTTGTCGATTTTGCCTACAGCATAGTCTTACATAATCACGTCCCCTATCCAGAGAACGACATCGTCAGATTAGTTCCGGCGCGAAGCTTTTTGCCTCACTTTTTCGACTTGCGCTGCACAACACCCCTCCCCCAAGCAGAGCATCAGAACAGACGATGCGTTCCTAAGTGCGCGGGACTGCAATTCCATATCCGCTGCTGCACTTGCTTTTTGCTGCTTTCCTCTGCATCTTCACCATACTGATCAGCAGGCAATCTAGCAAGCCATCAACAAAATACAGCCACTTTGAGCATCCTCTCTTTTTCTACAAGCCAACCCAGCAGACCACCCCAAGTACAGGTGTAGAGCACTTCGACAGGCACCGCAGCTCATTTAAATTACACACCCACTCACGCCTCTGCCCCTCGCCGTCGTAGCATCCGGAACGCTGATTTCCCCTATTTTAGTTTCTTATTTTCTTATTTCCTTATTTTCTTATTTTTCCTTTTTATCTCTATTTATCCCTTCTAGTATTCCTTCTGTTTTTCGCTTTCTGATCTCGATTCCATTCGCATTGGCAGTCCCCTGCTCTTTTGTTTTTCGACGAGGGGGCGCACAGACGCACTCCATTCGCGTCTTGTCTCTTTACACGTTGGACACGTTTGCTGGCCTCGACCGCTCGCCACATCCCAGCGAGCTGCTGTTGTTCCTAACGCACCATACTCCGTACACACGCACAGCACATCTTACTGGATTCGCAATTCGGTCTACTTTCCGGCTACTTCCCGACTGCGTCCCGACTCCTTTCCGACTGTTGCGTCACATCTTGCCTTGCGGCACCACGTTCCACAAAACACGCGATACGAACCTCGATACAACCCCTACGCCTACTCTCGGCTGCCGTCCCAGACGAGCTACAGAAGCAACATCAGCTTCACTTCCCCAGTATGCGGCCATCGTCCCCGCCGCCCGACGCCGTGCCGTCCGTTGCTGTCAAGGGTGCCGCCAACACCAGCGCCAACGACCTCGGAGCCCGCTGTCTTTCGAACGCTTCGTCCATGTCCCACGGCTCCGCCACCACGGACGCCTCCTCGCTCCTGTCCCTCGGCACCGCCGGACGGGACTCCCGGGACTCCCTCGGCAGCGAGACTTCTTCTTCGGGCTTCAGCCGCCCGTCTTCGGGAAGCTACTCCGGCATGTCGGCCCTGTCACCGTCGTCGTCTAGCAACCGTCTGTCCACGGGCAGCATGGTGTCCACCGGAAGCACCATCACCGGCAACAATGGCACCGGCAATCCTCCGGAGCAGCGCCACACAAAACGCCGCGGCTACATGCGGCCGCACGGCACGGACTTTGCTGCTAGTGCCAGGTCTCGCGAGAGCGTCCTGAGCCTCGGCAGCATTGCCCATCTCCAGCACTACTTTGCCCGTACCGGGCTGCTCGATCTCAAGGGCCAGCTCGAGCGCAAGCGGCGTGGCGGAAAGGCACGCACTCTGGACTTCTCGCAGCTCGAGGGCACATCCAGCTACACCGGCCCGCGCGTCCAGTCCATGATCATCCTCTCGTCCGATACCGACTCGTCCTATGCCTCCATGGGCAACAGCCCTGACCTCTCGGCGAGCGGCGGCATGTTTGTCGAGTCCCCCGTCCAAGAAAGGATGGGAGACGACTGGTACCCGGAGGACTTTGAAGGCGCCGACCCCGCCGTTATGCTGCCACCCACGGTCAGCACATATATGCACCGCGAGAAGCCTCTGCCGAAACCGCCTTCCCTCGTCGAGCTCAAGGCCGAGCTGAAGCGGTCACTCGACAGTGCGTCTGCATCGCTGGCCGAGGCCCGCGAGGCCAAGGCGAGCCCGAACGCACCCGCCACACCGACCTCCTCCGCACCATCATCACCAGCCAAGATGGCGCTACCGAACCCGAATCCCCAGAACGCAGGCGCAAAGGCCGCCGTCACCGCCTGGTACGAGATCCAGGGAATGCACATCCTGGACGTCATCACACTGGCCATCCGCGCCGCCAAGGTCTACTACACGAGCCACGAGAACCCCGACCGCCTCGACGCCATCAAGCCTGAGCGCGAGGTCCGCTCCGAGCTGCTGGGCGTCATGGACGTCCTCAAGCGCATGGCCACCCGCAACTTCTCGGGCGGTGTCCGCACGGAGGAGATCCGCAACATGGAAGCTTGGGTGAAGAGCCTCAATGCGATGCTCAGTGCAGAGGAGGTCATGATCGTAGCCGAGCAGGCCGAGCAGTCGAGCTGGGTCTGGCTCAAGGACGACAACTGGCCGGCCGATGCGTCGCCCGAGAGCGGCGACCCGGCACGGGCGTATGCGCGCGAGTTTGCCTTTCTGCAGACGATCCTGGCCAGCGCGTCCATGACCGAGGACAAGGTCGACACCGTGCTGCCCGAGTGGGTGCCCATGGACCGCAGTGCCGTCGCAGCATCGGCCGACGAGGCCTCCGCGGTGACGACAACAACAGCACCGACGTCGTCGACGACCACCCCCGCCGCGCCGACGGCGTTCCTGCAGCACATGCAGAACGGCGTCTGCCTGATACAGCTGCACAACTGTGCGGTGCGCAAGTCGCGCCGCCGCTTCGGTGCCATCCCGACGTTCCATGCCGACACCCAGAAGCCGTACCGCGCGGCCGACAATCTGCGCTACTGGGTCAAGGCCGCAGAGCTGCGGTGGGAGGCCCACCTCAAGATCGACCCGCTGGGTGTCGTGTGCAACAGCCGGCCCGAGGTGTGGCCCGCGTTTGAGGATGCCATCTACAAGTGGTGCCGCAAAGTCCGCGAAGAGATCACGGCCGAGGTGGTCTAGTTGACTGCCCGGTCCTCTGTCTGTCTCTTCCCGTCTTGTCTTTTTCTTCGTCTCTTCTTCTCTTCTTCTCTTCTACTCTTCTTCTCTTCTTTTCTTTCTGCGCTGGTTTGATTTCGCTTGCCATTTCCCCATCATAGCCAGCCCTCATCGTTTATCTTCTCTTCTATTTTCTTCCCTTCTTTCTCTTCTTTCTTTTCCATATATTCACCTTTACCTCTTGGGACAACTTGATTCTATGAATTTGTCTCCTCGACATATTTATACCCTTTTATTCTTCTTTTCTTCATCTCTTCTTCTCTTCTTCATTCTCCCTTTCACCTCTTACCTTTTACCCTTTCCTCCATCTTCTCTGCCTCTACTGCATATTACCATGGCGTTGATCCCCATTACACATCTTTCACATCTAATCTGGCTCCTGAATCATCTTCATCTTCTCTGTCAATACTTTTCACCAACCCCTTTCCCCCGCCATATCTTATTCTCACATACTATTCGTCCTGGGAGGTTTCATGTCACACGTCTACCAGTTTGGATATTGCGGTCTCGCCGCAGTCTCTATTTCCTTTGTCTCTATTGCAGCCGCAGCAAACTGCACACCAACTGCGCACTCAGATTGACTACGGCTACATTTCGGGAAGACGCATGCAACGAATCAAAATAGTAAAATACATGTCAACAAACTGCAACCATGTTCTGCTTTGTGATCCGTGACAGTGACCGTTGCTCTATCTGCACTTGTTATAGTATACTTTTGATTATGGTATTCCCGTACCCGAACGCCGACTCCTAAGATACAAATGTGTAAAAATGTGATGTGATGGGACATGCGATGAACAGGAAAGCAAAGAGCGCTGACAAACTCCGACGACAATGATAAATGAAAAGCCCGCGACAACGATGCAACGAAGCATACTTGAAAGATACCACGCATGCGAGATGGAATCATAGCGGCATCATGCCGATCCCGCTTCCTCCCCCACCCGCGGCCCGACTGCCGCCCATGCCGCCCCGGTTAGATGCGCCTGCAGACGAGGCACCTGCTCCCTTACGCTTGGTCGCTCCTGTTGCGCTGCCCCCTCCGCTGGCCGCGCGACCGCGGGAGCTGGTACTCCCACTACGGCTGCCGCCGCCGCGTTTGAAGCCCTTACGGCCCCAGCTCTTGCGAGATCCGCCGCCTCCGCCTCCGCCTCCACCGCTCGACTTCCCACTCGACTTGGTCGGCTGGCTCTGCAGTGTCTCCAGTTCGGCACGCCAGCGAGCCGCTTCGTCTGGTGCTATAGCCGAGGCTGCAGGGGCCCTTGCTCTGCTAGCATTTCCATTTCCATAGTTTGAAGGGCCGGCGCCACCATCATCACTACCGAAAAGGTGATCGTCGTCTTCGTCTTCATCCGAGCTGATGAGGTCCACAACAGCATCAAAATCGGCCTGTGTTGGGCCACTGGAATTGTTGTTGCTGTTGTTGCTGGTGTTGCTGGTGTTGTTGTTGGGGCGGCGGGCAGGACCAACAGGTCCCAACAAAGGGCTGTCATCTCCAGCGCCAGACGGCCCGTCGGAGCCGAAGCCCATCATGTCTTGGTACGTCGCGTAGAACCGCTGCACCAGAGGCACAAACTTGGGCCCGTAGCGCCGCACATGGTCCGGGTCAATGCCTCGGATGCGTCGCATCTTGTCGATCGAGTCGGTCCATCTTATGGCCATCTCGCGCAGGTGCGTTTCCGTGAACAGAATACGCAGGCCCTTCTCGTTGCGAATCTTCTCTTCCAGCCGGCGTGCTTCGTCAGCAAACGCGACGACGATATGGCTGTGGATGGAGTCGATGTTCGCTTCAGACAGCCGAGGGTCGCGCGCAATAGGTCCACCGAGCTCCTCGAGTCGCTGCTGCCGCTGGGGGGTCTGGTTTTTCCTGCTTGGGGTCCGGCTCGACTGCGCCTGTGGTTCTTCATAAGCATACTGCTGGAGCTGCACCTGCCGCGGTGCTGTTGTTGATGCCGTAGACTTTGCTCGCGCGCGGGGTGTGGCCTTGGGCCGTGGCGGTGGGTCGAATTCGTCGTCGTCGTCGTCATTGTCGGATACCACAAAGTTATCTTTGGCATAGCCGTTGACGTGGACTGGACCAGCGTACCTCTCAAACTCGCTGTCGCCGTCGTCGTTGTCGTCTTCGCCATCCACCTCGGCTTGGTCGAGAACGGCCGATGCTGCCGCCGAGCCCTTCTTCTTATTTTTGCCGGCAGCTTCTGTTGAAGAGCCTGCTGCCGTTTTACCCTTGGCGGTCTTGGTCTTCCTGGCGGGCTTGTCCGCCTTGTCGGTGGCTGCCTTGGACTTGGTCGTCTTTTGTGTAACTGCAGCGGCATCGTTTACCTTAATAACGACCTGCAGCTTCTTCTTGCCTGAAAAGTAATCCCGTGCAAACTGGCCAAGCTTGAAGTATTGGATGGCCATGCCGTGTCTGTTGACCTTGTTCTCTTCTTTAAGCGCGTGCTCGCTTAGCAGCCGGTAGATCATCATGTTCACGTCGTGCTTCTTGAGATTCTTGGCTATGCCGTAAATGTCATCGAGCGACCTGTGTTCCGACCGCCGCTTGCCCATCAGAACGTCTCCGCACTGCACCATCGTGATGAGGTCGGACTCCTGGACGATACGCAAGACGGCGACAGCGTACTCGGTAAAGTCTGTGAGGTTGAAGTGCGCGTCGCTTCTGCAGTTGTCGCATGTCTTGTTGCAGTCATTGCCATTGTAGTCTTCTCCAAAGTACCGAAGAATCTCTGTGCGCCGGCAGCTCTGCTGGTTCTCGCAGAAACCAACCATGCGCTGCAGCATATCGCGTTGACGCTCTTTCTGCTCATAGCTTCCATCCGAGTCGTCGATAAACTTGCGCAGATTCTTGATGTCGCCGTAGCCAAAGTAGAGGTAGCAGTCGGACTGCTTTCCGTCACGACCGGCACGGCCAGTTTCTTGGTAGTATCCTTCAAGACTCTTCGGCAGGTAGTGATGCACCACAAAGCGCACGTCCGGCTTGTCAATGCCCATGCCAAAGGCAATGGTCGCAACCACCACTTTGATGCGGCCCTTTTGCCAGTCGCGCTGAATCTGTGTCTTTTCATCGGCATCAATTCCTGCATGGTAGTGATGCGCAGACACGCCGTAATCTTTTCGCAGCTTCTCAGCAAGACTGACAGTCGACTTTTGCGAGAGTGTATACACAATACCAGTCTGGCCACTGTAGTTGTCTCTGATAAGCGCACCAATGCTGTCGATACAGCCCTTTCCCTTTGACCGTAGTTCATAGTAGAGATTGGGCCGGTTGAAGCTCTGCGAGAACACATCACACCCCTCGATGCTCAGATTGTGCATAATGTCAACGATGACATTGGGAGTCGCCGTCGCCGTCAAGGCCATCACAGGTACGTTGGGGAATTGGCGCCGAACGTTACCCAGAGCCTTGTAGTCGGGGCGGAAATCGTGGCCCCATTGGCTCACACAATGTGCCTCGTCAATGACAATCCGGGCAAACTTTTTGTTTCTGTACAATGTCGTCAAGCCACTAAGGAACTGCTGGCTCTTGTTGATCATCTCGGGTGTAACGTAGAGGAGCTGCAGAAAGTGCTCAGGGTTAGGCTTGTGAAACAGGCTTAGGACGTGCTTCCGTGCAGCAGCTGGTGTACTGCTGTTGAAAGAACTGGCGGCAATGTTGAGGGCATTAAGGTGGTCGACCTGGTCCTGCATCAAACTCAGCAGCGGACTGAGGACAATTGTGACACCACTGGTCTTGCCACTGCCGATGACAGCTGGTAGCTGGTAGCAGAGGGATTTTCCACCTCCCGTGGGCATGAGCACAAAAGCATCTTTGCCTGCCAGTGTGGCATTGATGGCCTCGAGCTGGTTGTGGCGGAAGCCAGACATGCGGAAGCGGTCCTTCAACGCACGTCTCACTTCATCAGACCACTGGAAACGCATCAGTTCAGGCGGTATAGACGGTTTCTTGCCTGTACTTGCTGGCTTCTTGGATGTGCTGCGTGTAGACTCGCGCGACGGCTCGCCCACATTCCCCGATGTGGGAGCAAGTATTTGTCTGGGCGCCGGCGGTGCTAGCCGAGACCTTGATGAGTTCTCCGCACTAGATGAATGCTGCATCTCGAAATCTTCAGCAACCTGAAGCATCTCCACATCGTCGCTAAAGTCGTCGCTAAAAAGATCGTGGTTGCGTGACGGCGCGGCCGCCCGTAGCGGGCTTCTTCTTACAGGGAAGACGTTTTCTTGTCGTGCCATAGCTGAGCTGGCACCATTGTTTGAGCCATACTTTGACATTGGCAACGGTGGTAAAGCTTCCACCTCGTTGAAAAGGTCGTCATCGTCAATGTAGTCGGGTACATTGTCGTCCATGTTGTTGTGATTGATGGGGTATTTCGAGGGCGGGTTGGATGCACGAAGCAAAGCGTGAGGTGGCGGCGGTGGTCTTGGAAACTGATTGTCCCAAGACGTCTCGGGTCGTTGATTTCTTGGTGGGGGAGCTTGTGTCTGCAGGACAATCTGTGAAGGGTTTTCTGACATGACTGTGTTGTTCCTGGACATCACTTGTGGCATGAAGCCCTCGGGATGCTGGGTTGCTGGGACCACGACATTGTGAGGACTACCGGCATCGAACCCGGCGGGGTGATCTGTTGGGCTGATGCCAGCCTCGGACAGCCGTGACCGCAACGTCTCCTCACGATCCTGGACCTCAGTACTCAGCTCGTCTAGACGGGCCTCTTCGGCCTCTGTGTCTTGGTGCACTTGATAGGCCTCGGTGATTGCATTTAGCAGGGTCTCCTGATCATTATAGAGAGCTGCATACGATCTGAACTCGTCCACCAGGCTGTCCACCTTTTGCCTTTCCTTCAAGAGAGGTTCCTTCTCTCCCTTGATCTGCAAGCGTCGAGCTGGTGAACTCTTTTCGCGGAGGGCTTTTGTGTAGTCGGCTGCATTTTTGCGAATCTTCTCCTCAATGCCATGCTGCTTCCACCGGAGCGCAGGCCAGTAGGATAGAACAGGAGGACGTTGTGTAGCTTCTCCATAAACATCTTCATCTTCTTGTGCTGGTACTGATACTGTTGGTGCTGGCTGTGTTGATTGTGCAGGGCGGGTTGCGTGGTCGTCGGTGAGGTCGTCTATATCCGGCAAAGTATCTAGCATGTCATCCTCCATATCGGTGTCAGGCATCTCTTCTTCCGGTGTCTTTGTGGCATGAGCTCCTGTCGCAGAGCGATGTTTGTTTGGTGTGTCGACAACTCGTGAGGCAGTACGGAACGTCGGTGAGTGCGGCGATGGTGGCCCGTCCATCACAAGTACAGAGTCGTTGGGACATGAGACAAAAGATGCGTTCCGGGTTGGTGGTGTGACAAACTCGTCTTCTGAATCCATGACTACATCGCTGCGTATTGACTCGCGCTTCTGCCGCTTTTGCGGCGTCACCGACTTTGCTAGAGTTGGAGATGCTGGTTTGACAGCTTTTGTTGGCGATTTTATTGGCGATCTTCTTAGTGTGCTAGATGTTGCTTTGGATGGCGTTTTTGACGTAGCTTTTGAAGGTGTTTTTGAGGATGTCTTTGCGGGCGTCTGTCGGGTCGTGAGGGGCGAGGACGACGCTATTGCCACAATGTCGTTCACGTCTGGGAAGTCGCCTATGCTTTCCGTATCGTCAAATCTGTCTTCCTGTGACGCTCTGATAGCCCTTTGCAGGTCCTGGTCCGTGTGTGCCTTTCTCTTAGGCGGCAGCGTAGCCCTAGGCAGAGAACCGCTAATCTCCATGCTCTTTCTCTTCTTGCCGCGCCTCGACGATGCCGGCTCTGGAAGTGAGACCTGGTCTTCCTGCCATAGCTGCATGCCGTCATGTGCCTCTTGTCTTGGAGATGACGACGGGACGTTATCATCAGTAGTGAGATCAACGACCGAGTCAAAATCGTCCAGGTCAATATCAGAGGGGTAGTCGAAAAATGGAGATGCTGAAACGGGCGTCTTGGTCCTTTTGGTGTGTGAAGATGAGACTGTCGGTGCCGCTCTGCTGGGGGTTTTTGCCGATGTTGCCTGTTTGTTGCCGGGCTTCTCGCGTGCCGGCGTAGCAAGGCCCCGTGCCATTCCCGGGGCTAGGCGGGACAGCGATGGTTGCTGTGGCAGTTCCGGCTGGGCCTGCTGCCTCCGGCTGGGTGTGTTGGAGAAAGCTATGCTCATGTCTGTAGCAGGGATAGAGGATGGAAATGCGGGAGGTGGCAGATTTCTCATTGCCCGGTTCACGGCTGGGTTGCTGGGGGCATCAGAGGGGGCAGGGAAGCCCGGCCGCAGAGAGGGAACCACAGTCGATGCCGTAGAGAACGGCGTGGGTAGTGGCACAGGGGTATGTGAGGCCCGTGGTGTAGAAAATGCTGTCGGTGCCGTCGAGAAATTGCTGCTGGCAGGCGGCGGAGGGGGGTCTCTGCGGAAAGTCGATATGAGAGCTGCAGTCGTGGGTGAGTGGGCTGCTGATGGCCCTGGTGTCAGCAAGGCAGACGAAGAAGCCTTGCCAGCAGTGTAATGTAGAGAGTTTGAGCTCGTTGTCGCCGTCAAAGGGCCGGCAGCCGGACGTGTCGCTTTCGGGTTCCGCAGGAGCCAAGGCAGCTGTTCAGCAAGATTGTTGAGCGTCATGGGACCGAGGTCGAGGAACAGCCGTCCCGGTGACTGCTGACCGACATAGGGGGGGTTGAGCAGTCGGGGTGCGGCAGTATCTTGAGAGGTGCAGGCGTGTGTATGCAGGCTGGGATGAGGAGGGGACGATGTGGCCACAGATTGGCTGGCGATGTTCGGCTGCGTTCGTCGCTCTTGCCTTTCTAGCCTGGTCTGGGTTGCGGCTTCTGGATTGGTGTGCCGTGCTTGCTACAGCCTGGGTAGTTCCTTCCACGAGTCGTTGTGCCTGGTGGCGTCTGTGTTTCTCCCGACCCGCACTGAGCGCGTCAAGGATGGGCGTCGCGTAGTCAGGTGGTCCCGCAATTCTCGTCTCGTCGCGCGTACCTTCCACTAACACCTAAAGTGTAAGATGTGCTCCACTTATATGGTCATTGGCCCCTGCCGTGTTAATGGGAATACAGTCTCTTAATGGCAGTCTCGACCAGCACTTACGATCGTTCTTTCCTAACAGTTTCACTCCCACACACACCATGGCAATTACACATCACAGGCACTCATTGCTGACAAACTTTGAAGAAAAGAAACCAATTGCCGCAATCTAAGAAATTGTGTCTATCCGTGCCGGTACTTCTATACCGTTCCAGCCCAAGTTGTTTGTCGTCATCATAAAGTAAAGCAAATACACAACGCCTGCCGTAATACGGCAAAACCAGCAAAGGCTCAAGCCAGATCCCAAATCAGATGAGTCGGCCTAGTAGACAAGCCGGAGTAATGAACCAAAAAGAAGCCTTAAAACCAAAAAAAAAAAAACAGGACCGAATTGAAGAAGATAAAAACAAGAGCCAAGGAGATATAGAACAGAAATAAACAAAGGAAATAAGATAAGGGAATAATTGTTGCTGAAGGTTGCAGAAGGAAAGAAACGAAGTTTTCAAAATGGGTGTTCGGCGTGGAAAGAAGATATAGAAATTAGAGAGAATAAGGAGGGTGAGAGAGGGTGAGAGGTAGTCATGTGCAATGTTCAGCGATGTGGTATGCTTAAACCTTGGACTCTTCGACCTTGCGCTGCTCTGACGAGTTGAACAAGTAGATAATCGAGACCATCAGCTTGCTGGCAGCCGACACGTATAGTGCAATCGCAGAGCCCGCCATTCGATAAACAGCTGCTCCCACAAGAGCACCGACGACAAGCGCGACGAGGAAGCCAATACGACGGCATTGTGGCCGGTTGCCTCTGAGAATGAACATTCGCTTATCGACCATGACGTCGACCCAGGCAGCGGTAGCCATGGCTGTGCTAATCTCAATCATGCTGAGAGACCGAGACTGGACAATCTGACTACCGGCCGAGAAAGCGAGCAAGCCAATGACGCCAATGGTTCGAGAACCTTGGAGATCAATGCCATACTTATACTGGATGCCTGCCGCAGCGAACACCATACAAGCCTGGAGAAAGTTGCAGAGAACGAGCCAGAGGCGTCGGCGTGGACCAACAAAGTGGCTGAGCTGTCCTGTGATCCATGCACCGGCAAGGAAGAAGCCGAGTGACGCGCCAATGTTGGCAGTGATGAAGAGGTTGCCGCTGAGCTCCGGCATGACGAGTGCTACCATGAGGAAGACCGTGTTACCTGTCTGGTTGGACGTGAAACACTTGTAGTCGGGGAAAGAGGCAGCATCTTTGTGTGTCAGTACATGACTGAAGGGATAGAAATGGGGATGGGATGATAGTGGAGGTAGACTCACCTTGGATGCCGGTAGAGAATGTGAGGACAACCAGCTCAAACTCGGCCATCAGAGATGGCTTGACGTCTGCCATCATGTGGTTGTAGAACATCCTTCCTCGGCTGGGTGACTCAGGGGGTGCGGATGGCGAGCAAGAGACTCCGGAGGTCATACTGGTATCTGAGTCTGTCTTGTCGCTATCGTCACTGGGCTTCGAGGCATGGCCATGGCTAACAAAAGGGGTGTGTGAGGTCGAAGGTGTCATGAGGGACGAGATGACCAGAGGCTCCTGGTGCTTTGTGCTGCCCATTGTGGTGTATGTAGATGATGGAAGAGTTTATATGTCGACAGTGTTGATGGAGATGACAGTGACGAGTGATGATAGAGACAATGTTGGAGATGATAGAGATGATGGTGGTGATTGTGACAGTGATGATAACAGCGGTGACGGTAGTCAATATGATGATGACAGTGATGACGAAAGAGCAGGTGTCAAGGGGCGAGATATATAGAAGAAGTAAATATAAAGAGACTGCTGATAGACGAACAAGGGCGAAGTGGGATGTCTTTGGAGGTGGCTCGCGGAGGAATATGTGGTAAAATATTAAACGTGCGTCGAGGGGTGCGGGAGGATGGGCAAGTTATGTAGGAGAGAGAGTCCGATGGAGAAAAGGAAAGAAGATCGAGAAATGAACGGGATCGATGAAGGAATGCAAAAGAGGAAATGGGATTGTGAACACTTGATACTCTACTGTTGACGGAAAATATGTGTCCAAGACTCTTGGGAGTCGGCCTTGGTGACGATCGACGGCGGCCCCTAATATATACATCTTGGCGACTCAAGCCGTGCGGCCTCCTTATCTTACTGGCCCTCATCCTCCTTGCACGTTCTATGCACACAAACGGCGTCTGTTCACCGTAACACGCACGGAAGCAGAGGAGGGAGGGGTCTGGCTGCTCCGCTTGACGCTTGAAAAGACGGCAAAAAAAAAAGAAACATTGTCGTAAAAGATAAGACAGATGAGCGGCTGGCAGGCGGTGCCGACTCGGACCCTGCCCAACAGCGGCAGCATTCCGGCTCTCGGTGGCGTCCAGCCCAACACAAGTGCGACCGATTTAGCACAGCTCGATCCAGATTGATACAGAATATATAGACCGATATAGTTAGCCACAGGCACAGCGCTTGGTAGACTCGGAACATTTGGAGCAGAAAAGCCAAAAACTACTTGCCGGCTTGGAACTGCTTGGGCGTAACCAGCCAAGAATGATTCGTAATTCAAATGGCAACATGGGTGTGTGATTCCAGGCTTCCGCTCTCCCTTTCTTGACCATGGATTTCAAAATACGATAATCGAATCTGCATCATAGTATGTGACAATGTAGGCTGTGCATGCCGCCAAGTCAACGTACAGCCAAGTCTTTTATCGGACACTCGCTGTAACAAGGATCGGACTTCTTGCGCAGCTTGCTTGTCCCCCATGTATTGAGAACATTTTGTTTATCCATGACGGTCTTGGCCAAGGAGATCGTCATGGCCCGCTGGGACAGGAAACAAAGACAAAAGGGTTGGCGAAACCATTGGCCAAGAATCGACAAAACAGCACCGCCGTGACTATATCTAGCACAATACTACGAGACTATATAATATAGTAGCCTTTTATGCACGCAATATACAAAAGGTCTTGTCCCGCCAGCCCGGTCTGCACACAACTCGACAGCATATCAGCATATGTGGTTAGCAGGACGAGGGATCGTCATTCATTTAACTGTTTTGTTTCCGTTTGGATTATTCAGGATCACGTACATTGGGCATCATTCGCACGGAACAACTTATCCCTGGCTGGTCCATCTTGGCGCCTGTGAGACTCGCCCAGCAATCCGAGTCTCGTTCATTGACGAAAACGAAGACGACAGAGACAGACGGTGATTGGCACGCGGCTTGCTGGTGGTGTTCCGCCAACCATATCCACTCCGTCGGCATCGAAGAGTGTGCGGACGATATGACGGTAAACGCTATGGAGACGAGCACACGAAAAAATCAGAAATAGTCACGTAGTAAAGTCGAAAAGACGGGGCGGAGAGAAAAGGGGAGCCATACGAGTACAAGCGTGGCCGTTGCAGGATTCTGCACCAAGAGTTCTGCTGCACCTGGCCTCTTCGGCGTGGCACGGAACTTTCACGCCCGGGACGGTGAGTGGGTCGGCAGCCGGCGCGGTTGGTGAGAGCCGTGTTGCAGCCGTGCACGATCCAGGAGCCGCCCAGACCGCCCAGACATGGAAAGGAGCTGTGTGGCCTTGGCTACTGTGGGTCTAAGTGGATACATCCTATTGGCTGATAGCACAGCCTCCGACGACCGTTCTTGGCCGAGTGCCGTATATAGTAATATAGTGTCATGTGACGTGGCACGATCGACACCGTCACTACGAGCCACGCGCGGCCGTCGAGGCGGCAACGCGAACACGCACACGAAGAGGCGTTGACTGGTATTGCCCGGAGACCGACGTAAGCATAGGCCGTTGGCTCTTGGCTAGATAAGGGCTCGACGGCTGGCAGCCCAACAGCACAGCAAGACAAGGTCCAAAGTTCGGGATTTCCATCTGCCCTATATTTCGTGTTTTGTGTTCGCAATAAGCAGGCAGGATGGCAGCGCAGCCTTGGCAGTATTGCTCAATCACAATAAAGGACTTTCTTAAAACAGAGCTCAGACATTAATTACTAAGGGGTGACGGACCGGGGCAACTGTGTTCTTTGTAAGCCAGCGCCTATGATCCTTTCTTAGCTTCTTTGCAGGGCACGCAGTTGGCACTGGCAGTCGACGATCGTTGAAAAAGGCGCAGTCCCATTGAGATCAGCTCTGCCAATGCTGACCACTGACATGTGCTTTGTCCAATGCACCACGCACAGCGATCGTCGTCTGCCACCACGGGGGCGACTAATACGAGTAAGAGACACTGTTGTCATGGCGGTGGCATCTGGTGGACGAGGGTCTTGAGGCATGGCAGAGCTGTCCACGTCGCACAGGATGCAGGACACAGGACAGCACGAGTAGCCCAACCGCCGTCTTGCACAACCCGGTATGGCTCAAGTCTCTGTTCCACAAGCACAGGCCACACTGCCAGTGCCAGCTGCAGAAACTGCAAAATGCATGTATTCATTATCAAATCGATATATTCGACTGTTCTGCGGTTATAGAAACACCCCGGGCTCGTTGGCTCTCGATCCTCCTGTCACTGCAACGGAAACATGCTCATGCTTGCTTGATGTCGCAATAGAAACACAGAAGTCTTGTGTGTAAGGAAACGGCGTCGACATGTTTCATCCTTATCTTTATTCCATAGATTTGGTTTCTTTTGTTGCCTGTTTCCGTGCCGCTGTACTTTTGGCCTGCGCCAAGCTGGCCCCGTTTATATCTAGGATGTTTATGTGGTGTTACAGCTGACGCCCGTGCTTATCTAATCTCGCTAAGAGTCCAGACCTGATAAGGAACGCTCTATTCATACTGAGAGCATTTCCAGTCATCATGCGCTAGTCCTGATTGGTCAGGCACATGTATCCCACTCTCCCGCAGTTCTCAGTTACTTGGCGCCCTCGAGTGCCGAGAGCAAGCGTTCCGTTCAGCTGCTGGGCTGTTTGTCCTCTTCTTCAGGCATTGAGCCCGGCGTTACACTCGACTAACCCCAGATCTGGTTCCCCAAGACGACTCTATGTTTATTCCACATTGCTGGAGGGCGACTCCAGTTGCAGATATCCCAATATACGGAGTATCTTACTTATCCATTTTGGCGTTCGCTCCTGCCGTAGCCTGTGTCTTTCGATTTGTTGGAGGAAGGTGCGACGCCCAGATTCTAGGCTGCAGCTGAGCTGAGGAAGGAGCTGAGGAGGTTCTTTCTCGGTCTGGACGAGATGTTGGAGGCACTCACTAGTTTGGGGACTGAAAGCTTATCGGCAGGACCTACCAAGCAGTATTAGTCACTGAAGGAAAGAAGGGGAAAAGGGGCCGCATCTTGGTGATTCTCCGGATTCCCCCCGAAAACATAAACCTCGTATAATAACTGGCAGATTCAGATCCAGCACAACATCAGACTCAGACCACAGGACGCACCCAAACAGCCTCGCAGCGCTGATCAACGCGGTCGCCATACCACATCACTGGATTCATCCTGCTGCATTGCCATAGGACCCGCCACGTTTTCAACTGGCATTGACAGGCCCAAAAGCCTCAAAAATACCGGAGATCAACCATCTGACAACAGTCGTCTCTGTCCCTCGTCGCTCCATTCCTCGCTGCGCCTCTCTGTCTCTCTCTGCTCCCTTCTGTGCCGTAAGTACCGTACCCATTGAACCGCTGCTCTTTGTCATTGTGTAGCGGGTTCTCGACATCGGCTCCGCGAGTCACAGCACAACAGCACTCCGTGGAGGGCCCATAGCGGCGAATTCTAACTGTGGGGGCAAAGACCACTAGGACGCTCAGAGATCGCCTGGGATACAGAGGATACACCGTGCCCCGGCGCCGTTTTTCCATTTTGCTGCTTTAACGTCCGAAGCCAGTATCGCATTCAGGACGTCCGCCGCGTTTTCCTGACGCCAACGACCAAGGACGGAGTAGAACGCCAGAAGCTCTCAAGGGTCCTGGACGGCCTCCACAGGTCGAATCTTGAGAGACAGAACAGTCCCTGTTCCCCCAAGATAAGATATTCAAGGCTGTGTTTCTGTCGATCGCTGGGCGCGTAGCCTGCTGTCTACATCGACAATCGACAATGCAATAGCAGCTGCGAACCGGCTACTCAGCTTCGCATCGTCTGTGGCATCATGGCGGGCTTTCGGCTTGCCGATCTGTACCGGGCACCCGATGTCAATCCCATCAACCAAAAGGCGCGGGCCATCCCGGTGCTCAACCCCATGGATCCATACGGACGCGTCTTCTTCTTTTCGTGGTTTGGCTTCATGGTTGCTTTCTGGGCATGGTACGCTTTTCCACCGTTGGTATGCCCTCTCCCCCGTGTCACTCTATGTTAGACAACCCCTACTAATGTACGCAGTTGACCGTTACTATCAAGCACGATCTCAACCTCTCCACAGCCCAAGTTGCCAACTCTAACATCGTGTCACTTGTGGCCACGTGAGTACAGCCCGGCACCCCGTTGCGCACATGTGACGCATGTGACGCATGTGGCACTCCTGCTAACTAGAAAGTCTCGTTATCCGTATTGTTTCCGGCCCGCTATGTGACTATTTTGGTCCTCGCAGGGTCTTCGGCGGCATGCTGCTGGTCGGCGCAATCCCCACCGGCCTTGCACCCCTGATCAAAGATGCAACGGGACTCTACCTTATTCGCTTTTTTATGGGCATTCTGGGCGGCTCTTTTGTGCCATGCCAGGTCTGGACGACCGCTTTCTTCGACAAGAATGTGGTCGGCTCTGCCAATGCCCTGGCTGGCGGCTTCGGCAACGCGGGCGGCGGCATCACGTACTTTATCATGCCCGCCGTGTTCGACTCGCTCATCGGTTCAGGGAGCTACAGCGAGAGCGTGGCATGGCGGCTCACGTTTCTAGTGCCTCTATCTGCAGTGGTCGTGACGGGCGTTGCCTTGCTTTGGCTTTGTCCGGACACACCCGATGGCGCATGGGGCAGCCGGCATGTCCATACTCAACAGAACCTAGCAGCACACCGAGCGGCTTTCCCATCTGCTCTCGATGCCGCCGACGCTGAAGCCCAGGCAAATGCGGAGCACACCATTCTCACCAGCAATGAAGATAAGCTCGGGCATGCTGGTATAGAAGGAAGCGGCAGCGGCAGCGGCAGTGGCAGCGGCAATAGTGGGAATAGCAGTCCTGGTGAGCTAACGCCATACATCAAAGCGCGTCCGCGCGGCAGAGGGCCCAACCAGGAGGTGCACCTGACCGAAGCAGAGATGCTCGCAACGGCCAATGGCGAGGTTGTGCAGGACCCCAATATGTCCGAGGTGCTCAAAGTGACATTCTCGCTGCAGACATTTGCCTTGATGCTGACGTACATGTGCTCGTTTGGCGGAGAACTAGCCATCAATTCGGTGCTGTCGTCATACTACCTGTACAATTTCCCACAGCTGGGCCAGACAGGCGCCACGCGGTGGGCAGCCATGTTTGGATTCCTCAACTTTGTGACGCGGCCGTCGGGCGGAGCAGTAGCCGACGCACTGTACCGCATGGGCTCTGGCGTGGGGCAGTCTCGGTTCAAGCACCACCACAGGCTGTGGTTCAAGCGGCACTGGATCACCATGTGCGGCATCCTGGGTGGCGGCGCACTAGTCCTCGTGGGCAAGGTTATAGACCCGCAGCGCACTGGACATCCGCCGAGCGAGGCTGTGACGTTTGTGCTGATCGCCCTGAGTGCGGTGTTCCTGGAGGCGGGCAACGGCGCCAACTTTGCACTGGTGCCGCACGTGCACCCCCAGGCCAACGGCATTGTGTCTGGCCTGACGGGCGCAGCAGGCAACCTGGGCGGCGTGATCTTTTCCATCATTTTCCGGTTTGTCACTCACAAGCCAGCGCCAGGGGCCCCGTCGGCGCCCAACTATGGCAAGTCGTTTTGGATCATAGGGGTCATCCATATTGTCGCCAATGCCGCCGTCAGCTGGGTCAAACCCATCCCGAAGGACCAGATCGGCGGGCATTAACATTCTCTGCTTGCCACTCTGGTCGTTTCTCTCTGTCTTCTCTGATTTCTGTTATGTCTGTATTGCTCTGCTGGGAGACCGGTATGGTCTGGTATTTGTGTTATTGATACCCGGTACTTCACTATGTTCGGCGCACATGTTTGTCTAGGTTTGCTACGGGTTTTCCTTGATGGGTAAATATCTTCTTTTCTAATGTCGACATGTATTCTCATTTTCGTGCGCTCATTTGTTGTTGTTTATTACTTGTTTACAAAAGTCGAAATAGCTCTTGACGCGAAGCTTTTATCACAGATTATATCAGGACACCATTTTGCGTCATAAAGAAGCAGCGAGCTAGCTCACTGTGAAGTTGTCTCTGTCGCCTCTTTGACAATCTGCAGCTCTCCTTTGGCGTTGTAGCCGACACGGCCTTCGTTGACAGCGCGCCGCAGCCCTTCCCGCAGCACGGTCCGATCGCCGGTTTTGGGGTCCCAGTCCCAGCCCTCACGCATCCACATCCAGCGCAGACATGCACGCAGCTCCTTGTCCTGCGGCAACACGCGCATCCATTCAGGCTGGAAGACTGTTTTGCTCTGATCGGCAGTGTCAATGCCAGTGTCAGCATCGCCTTTCCAGTCAGTCGACCGCCCGAGCAGCCGGTCCCGGCAAAAGATGCGCCACGAGTCGACCGCGTAGGCGCCCTGTGTGATATGGCCAATCTCCCACTGGCTATCGTTTAGGCGGGCAGGGATAGCATCGCCGTCGTGCAGCGAAGGGTAGTTTTTGACTGTTGTGACGACGCCAGCCTGCGGTGGCCGCTCGATCCAGCGGCGCGCGTAGCGCTGCAGTGCCGTACACCGTATCGAAGCCATGCCGAGGTGGCGCATTCGAGCAATGAGGCGTGCACAGTCGGCCTCCACCAGGCTCTGGGGTGTCGGGTACTCGGCTTTGATGGCCCAGAAGACGGGCAGCGAGACGCGGCCGGCAACGCGTGTGAGAAAGACCAGGGCGACCAGCAGCCAGAACGGCTCGTCGGCCAGCAGTTCCTGGACGAGACCAAAGGACGGGCTATCGAGTGGCGCAAAGGGAAGGCCTGACACGAGGCCGCGGCGCGAGTCTTTGGTGGGCGATGGCGTCGAATGTGTCTCGCTGCCGCTGGCGTCGTCGGTGTCGTCGGTGTCGTCGGTGCCACGACTGACACGAGTGACATTATCGCCACTGCCGCTAGAGCCTGCCTTTGCAGTTCGCTTCTTCCCCGAGGGTGAAAAGAAGTAGGACGTCGTCTCACGGGTGCTCCTCTTCGCCGGCGAGGATGTGGGAGACGAGCGTGCCATCGACTTATGAGGAGATGGAGGTGCACCGAGCAGCTTCACGGGCGATGCTTGGGGAGCAGGAGCTGGCACCGTTGGCCCGGGCTTTAGGGAGACGGCCGGTGCAGAGAGCTCTGGGCCTGCGCCGACTACTGTCCGTCGTGTGATGACAGCCACGGTTTGTGTTTTGCTTCTCAGTGGCCATGCAGCGCCGCCACTGTGTCTGAGCGAGTCCAGGATCCAGCCATCGCTGTCGCTGCTATCGTCGCCGTCGTCGTCGTCCTCGCTTCCATCAGCATCTCCCACGCAGCTGACGCTGGCATCCTCAAAGAAGGGCGACTTCTTCTTGTGCGGCCCCTTTCCTCTGCTCGTCTTTTCGATCTCTGCCGTTCGTGTCCTTTTCTTTTTATGCCTCGCTCCCTTGGCCTCTGCACTCGGCTGCTCTGTATCTTTTGACAGTGCCGCTTGTGCTTTCTTTTTTGTTCTCTTTTTCTTTCGGGCTGTCCTGTCATCCGTCGTGTCGTCCCTCCCAATCCCGCACAGCACATCGACCTCTTCCGTCGGGGCTGCTCCCGAGGCCAGCAGGTCGGCCAGAAAGGCGCGCGAATGGGGGTCGTCGCCGACATCAAACGCAGCCAAAAGATCCTGCGCAGCGTCGAATGTAAACGCAGGCGCCATATTGCCCATGCAGCGTGTGGTGGCAGAGAGAGTGCGAGGTCGAGTGCTGAGGGGCAGATGAGGTTAGTGAGTGCTGGTGTAAGCGAAAAATGGAGATGGTGAATAAGTCGACGGCACCGCAGTATCGAGTGAATGCTGCCAGTACGATTGCAGACTGTAATGTTGTTTGCACATGGCTATTGTCTGCTGATTTATTTGTGAGTTTTCTAGTTACTCTTCTCAATATTTTCCCACTAAACCTCCATTATTGCTCTCGATGTGACCACTCGTTCTCAGATTCATCTCACCTCAGCCTCACTTGCATATTACTATTCAAAGTAGCACATAGTATGGTCTAAAGCGCGGTGTTAATAATATATAGAGTAGCTATTCTGGTGATAATATATAGAGTAGCTATTTTGGTGATAATATATAGAATGGCTATTCTGGCGATTCCCTCTCAGCAACGTATACAGGTGTGATGATATGTAGAAACGTCGTTATTGGCTGTTGTTTATAGTCTTGACACTAGTTCGCGGCAGGACATGCTCGCGTCCACTTGATCGCCCAGTTCACACTACTGTCATGGCTACTGGCCAAACAGTCGTCTGTCGGAAGCACCTGAGCCGTCGCAGGAGTCGTCTCGTCTCGATTGTGCGAGATGCAGCGTGGACAGTCCGAAAGTAGCCCAAGAGCAGTGCGGTCTACCAATAGCACCGGTATCTTCAGTCAATAGCGCACACCTTGTAGTCAGGGTCTGTCGGTTGTTCTTGTCAGCTGCTGCTCTCCTATAGTCAAGATGATAAGAGCCCGGTACTCACTTTGTTGTCTGCTTCGAGCTCTTCAGATCTGACCGGATGTATTTACGTCCAGCTCACCACCACTGCACGTCGCTACTATACGAGCTGGCTGTGGTCGTTGCATCTTGGATCTCCTTTGACTCTCCTTCTTGGGTCTATGAGGTGCGTCCGGGTTCTTATATCTGTATTGGAGCACTATACACTGCCACAAAGACCGGCCAACACAGAGATGCGGTGAGAGACCAACAGGTCAAAGCAAGCAGGGAGCTGTTTGTTGTCTCTTTGACACTGTACACCTGCGGTTTCGAAAGCGATTGCTCGTCCTTTGAGATGCTGTTTTCTGTTGGCTGGTGTCTTGTTTGAACGCTCGCTGCCTGGTGAGCTGGATCTGGTCACTTTACTGTGGTATGCAACCACCTGGGTCTACATGAGTTCTACCTAGCATTTGATTATGTAGCTATTTTCAACACATTATATTTGTCTTTCTGATATTTCGTACGGGTTCAAATGATAATAAAAATAGAAAATACTAAAACGAGGAAATAGTTTTAATTATTAACTTGCGCTACGTATTTTCCAAATAAATAAAATACTGCAATATTGCTATGCTCTCTCCGGTTCTACTACAATACTAAAGATAATTAATATACTCAACAATATTGAGCCACACTGTCCTTCAATGAGAGGTAACAGAAGAAAAGAAGTGAATATAGGAGGCCACATATGATTACATAATCACCATGTGAGCGTAAAAGTGGACCGGCAACGACCAGATGATGTCAGGGCAAGGGATCCTCGGAGCGCAGCCAAGGGTTGATGGTTTGTTCTCCGACTGCTGTCTTCTTCGCCCGTCTCCTCTTCTTGTCCCTAACCGTCTCATGATGTAAAGTGGCCCCATCGGATTGCCCTCTGCTGTCCTTTTGTTATCCTCCTCCTCCCTCCTCTCGATTCTCTTCTCTTCTCTTCTCTTCTCTCCTCTTCTCTCCTCTCCTCGTCTCCTCGTCTCCTCCTCTCCTCGACACCTCACCACCATGTCCGTCCACCCGCTCCAGCGATTGGCGTCGCCCGCCCGCTCGGCATCGCTGCTGCTGCATGCCGCCGGCATCGCGTCGTTTGCCGCGTCGTTTGTCTACGTCAAGTGGTTCCCGCAGCTGCCCACGGGCTCGGTGGGCGGCGACTTCCAGTTCCTCACCATCCTGGGCCTCGCGCTCTCGCTCGCGACGTTCGTCGTCGGCCTCGTCGCTGACTTGTCGCTGACGCGCCAGGTCTTTGAGGCCAAGAACTTCCTGGCGGTCTGTGTCGCGCCCCTCGAGGTTCTCATCAGCGTGCTGTACTGGGGGCTGTGCGCCATCGACCGCGACCTCATCTACCCCCCGGGGCTCGACCTCTCGCTGCCGCTGCTGCCCGACGTCGGCTTCCACCTTGCGCCGGCCGTCTTCCTCGCGCTCGACCTGCTGCTGTTCAGCCCGCCCTGGACCATCCGCGGCCAGGAAGCCATGATCCTGAGTCTGTGCATTGCCTTTTTCTACTGGATCTGGGTCGAGTACTGTTTCAGTTACAATGGATAGTACGTGCTCTTCTCTGTCTCGCGTTGCTCCTCTCTCTTTACTCTTTTCTCTTCTCTCTCTTCTCTCTCCCCCTTCTCTTCCTCACTGCGCTCAATATACTACCAACCGCTAACATCATAGCTACCCGTACCCCATCTTCCAGATCCTCACGACGCAGCAGCGCATCTTCCTCTTTGCCTCCTCAGCCGTGCTCATGACCGGCAGCACTGTTGTCCTCAAGCGTCTGTACCACCTTTTCAACGGCATTGTCAAGGGCACCAAGATCGAGTAGACAGCCAACATAAGCAACGTCTCCAACTCGTCGACAACCTCCAACAAACCCAGACGCACCACACCATCGCAAACACATAAACACACAAACACACAAACACACAAACACACAAACACACAAACACACAAACACACAAGCACAACTTTAACATCCGCTTTCTCCCACTTTCTCCCACTCTCTCCTACTCTCCCACTTCAACAACTGGCAGACACGACTAGATACCATAGACAGTTTTGATTTAATACAGCAATTGCCTGGAACTACTCAGTAACCTTGCTACCCGTCAAACACATCGTCCCAGGCCTGGCTCAACCACTCAGCCCCTCCAAGACCATGCATGTGCTCGTTCCCATCTACTTTTTACTTTTCCTGTTTCCTCTACACGTCTGTCCCTCGACCGGCTGCTGCTTTGCAAATCCTCAACTCAATGCACTGTCGTCGCCTGTAGACTTGCACGTGTAACTGTAAGCCGCAGTCTGCAGATGTGATTGGTCAACCGTTCTCTAATTGGAGTCTGCGATCGCTCTTTTTTTGCGTCTCTCTCTCCTTGGAAGTGTATGAACGGCGCATGGCTACTGCCCCACTAATCAATCAGTCCCAATACCCATCTGAGTGGTCACCCGCACCCTGGCTCATCTCTGATATCGCATTAAATTTGCAATTACTTTAATGCATCCCACCTTGAGTCATCGCGACTCTTGTCGTCAATGGCAATGTCGACAAGCCTCTGCCTCTTCCTTGGACCTCTCACATTGTATATTCTACTCCGTACCCAAAGCAGTCGCACAGTCGCTCCTTAAGATGGCTGTAGTATTACTAGACCAAACCCAATAAGAAACGTCCAGCCTCCAATTCGGCCCGTCCATTGGCCCAAGCCTCTAGAAGCCAATGGCAAAGGCGGTCTAGTATTTGCCTCTTAAATAAAGCATTTTTATAAAAAACAAATACGGAAATTAATAGAGAAATCAATAACAGCAGCTCGAGACGACGACGCGGGCAGAAAAAACGACGAAAAACGAGAAAAACTGGAGAAGGGTCTCCTCTTTGTCAGTGTTCTTGTTCTACTTGCCCACATGCTTCTCGGATGACTCTTATTCTGTCGCGTTGAGGTAGCTGTCTCGTCTGTCTTCGTCTTCTTGCTATTCTCTTTTCTTCTCTTTTTTCTCTCTTCCCTATCTTCCTCTGGATACCTACGATATTCAACTCCGCCTCTCCGTCGACCTGGTATTGGCCTCAAACGAACCTCGAGAACCTCGACCATCCCCATATACAAATAACCACATACCGTCATTATGTCTGTAAGTCGAAGCCGATCAATGCCACTTCACATTCAATACACCGGCAAACGGGCAAGCAATGTGCATCTACTAACAGCGCAGGCCTTCTTCCAAGAAAACAAAAACGTCGGTAACCGCGCCGAGAGCGAGGACTGGAGAAGTACGCTCTTACCTTTCACTTCCCCTACAGACACGCCCGCCACGCCAGATCTACAGCTAACAACCCTCCAGTTCGCGGCTACAACCCGCTGACCCCCCCGGACCTGCTCCAGCACGAAATCAAGCAGACGCCCGAGTCCAAGCGCACCGTCATCGAGGGCCGCAAGCAGGTCGAGGACGTCGTCAACGGCCGCGATTCCCTGAACCGCCTGCTCGTCGTCATCGGCCCCTGCTCCATCCACGACCCCGAGGCCGCCCTCGTGTACTGCGACATGCTGCTCAAGGAGAAGGAGAAGCACAAGGACGAGCTCGTCATTGTCATGCGCTCGTACCTCGAGAAGCCGCGCACCACCGTCGGCTGGAAGGGCCTCATCAACGACCCCGACATCGACAACAGCTTCCAGATCAACAAGGGCCTGCGCCTGTCGCGCAAGCTCTTTGTCGACCTCACCTCCAAGGGCATGCCCATCGCCAGCGAGATGCTCGACACCATCTCGCCCCAGTTCCTCGCCGACCTGCTGTCCGTCGGTGCCGTCGGCGCCCGCACGACCGAGAGCCAGCTGCACCGCGAGCTGGCCTCGGGCCTGTCCTTCCCCGTCGGCTTCAAGAACGGCACCGACGGCACGCTGAGTGTCGCGATCGACGCCATTGGCGCCGTGCGGCACCCGCACCACTTCTTGTCTGTCACGAAGCCCGGCGTCGTGTCCATTGTCGGCACGGTCGGCAACGAGGACTGCTTCGTCATCCTGCGCGGCGGCACCAAGGGCACCAACTACGACGCGGCCAGCATCGCCGACGCCAAGGCCGCCCTGGGCAAGGCCGGTCTGCAGCAGCGCCTCATGGTCGACTGCAGCCACGGCAACTCGCTCAAGAACCACAAGAACCAGCCCAAGGTCGCTGCCGACCTCGCCGGCCAGATTGCCGGTGGCGAGGAGGCCATCGTCGGTGTCATGATCGAGAGCAACATCAACGAGGGCAGCCAAAAGGTCCCCAAGGAGGGCAAGGCCGGCCTCAAGTACGGCGTCAGCATCACCGACGCCTGCATCCACTGGGACGACACCGTCGATGTGCTCAAGGTCCTGGCCGACGCTGTGAAGCAGCGCCGCGCCGGCGCCTCTGCGTAGGGCTATGAGTGTGTTTATTCATTCTTGATTTGTTTGTCCTTTTGTCTGATTTGTTCTTTTGTCTGATTTGTTCTGATTTCTGCCGTCGCATCTCATTTCGGCGTTGGGTTGGAAAAGTAACTTGGCTTGCTGGGGTTCCAAAAGCATCTGCATTTAGATTAAGCATGATGAGTCGTTGTCTTTACCTTGCATCCTACAATTTGTCGTTCGTATTTGAATATCTCTAGCAACCGCATAGTCTGACGTCCGTGACGGAACCGCGTGTTCCCGATGCGCGGCTTACATAAGCATCGCGGCAAAAGTCGGCGCTGTGCTTTGCCAACACCTGCCATCGCATTGGCTGGCGCTCTCCACCCAGCTGTTTTCGCGCATCGAGAGAAACCGGGCCACTAGGAACGAGCCGTGGGTCATGCATCTCAATATTATTGTGGCCTTTTTTTCTGCTCTCTGCGTGCTGCTAGCGACTCGAGCGAACAGTGAGCGATTAATTGCCCTTTGGCCGGGCGGGACTGTCACGTGCGCCCTCATGTGACCGCCCCAGTGCCGGCTCGACCAATGAGCAGCGGGCTAAACCGGAATTATGCTGTGTGTTTTTGGCCTTTTGGCCTTTGGGGCGCTCCGTCGCTCTGGCTGAGGTGGGTGGGTGCTGGGGGGGGGTGCTGTTTCCTCTTTCGCTTCCGCCAATTTTCGAAAATTCTCTATGCTTCATGGTCTGAGGAACCACTTCTTCCCAAACTCACGCTTCTTCTCTCTCGCCTCACCACGCTTCCGCTGTCTACCACCCCCCCCCTCCCACCCGACCGACTCTCGACGACAAGTGGCATTTCGATTGCCATTTCGCATACGATAGAGGTCGACGTTTCCTCCCTTTTTGTCCCTTTTTCTCCCTCCGGCATCGATCAGAGGGCCCGACCAGCTTCTTCTTCTCTCGGTTTTTCCTTTTTTTTCCTTCTTCAACCCGACACAATGTTCGCAAGGTCGTGCATGCGGACATCGCGGGCGTTCAGCCCCGTCAACATCGCAAAGGTCAGCTTTTCCGAACTATACTGGTAGAGATACACGGGGCGATTGGGGCTGCTGGGACGCGGCATCTCGGTGCTCCTCGATGCTCCTCGATTGGCTCGACACGTCCGCCACCACCCGCCTCGGGTGCTTCTCAATGGACGCGGCCTGGTCTGCCGAGCTCGATCTGACCCGATTGATGCCGCGTTGCGCCTTTGTGCCATGTTCCGGGACCCAATTGGCCTTGCTGGAACCTGTACTGACGTTTCTTTCTGCTGTAGCGTGCCGCTTCCACGAGCTCCGGAGCTTCTGCCGAGGCCTCCGCCGCCCGCCTCAACGTCGCCGCCGCCGCATCGACTGCTGTTGCCGTTGGCTCCGTCGCCTGGTACTACCATCTCTATGGCCCTACCGCCCAGGCCAGCGCTCCTGCTGAGGAAGGGTAAGTCGAACTTCGAACTGCTGCTATCAGCAAAGGGATAGACGACAGTGGCAGATGACAGCCATATGACTCAAGTCAGCGGCCCGAGGAATGGACAGAGACCGGCTCGTGTCGGATCGTACTTTTCGTCATCGGACTGCATGGGCCTTGGTCTATCCTTGCTGTCCTTGCCGCCCTTGCCGGTGCTGCCGGATATGAGCTTGGCTGTCGCTGCCACTATGTCGCCGTTGACCGCCGCATCAATCTCCGTCTTTGAACCATTACTAACCGGATAGTCTGCACTCGGCCGACTACCCTTGGGTCCACCAGCAGTTCCTGAAGACCTTTGACCACCAGGCGTACGTATCCCTCTCCCTCATACTCGTAATGCTGCCGACACAACCGCTGACATTCCAGCCTCCGCCGTGGTTTCCAGGTCTACCGTGAGGTCTGCGCCGCCTGCCACTCGCTCAGCCGTGTCCCCTACCGGACCTTGGTCGGCTCTATCCTGACCGTCGACGAGGCCAAGGCTCTTGCCGAGGAGAACGAGTACGACAGCGAGCCCAACGACCAGGGCCTCATCGAGAAGCGCCCCGGTAAGCTTGCCGACTACCTGCCCGACCCGTACCCGAACGAGGAGGCTGCCCGTTTCGCCAACGCCGGTGCCCTACCCCCGGATCTGAGCTTGATCGTCAAGGCCCGCCACGGCGGCTGCAACTACATCTTCTCGCTGCTGACCGGCTACCCCGAGGAGCCCCCTGCTGGTGCCCAGGTCGGTGAAGGCCTGAACTTCAACCCCTACTTCCCTGGTACCGGTATTGCCATGGGCCGTGTCCTGTTCGACGGCCTTGTCGAGTACGAGGACGAGACCCCCGCCTCGACCTCGCAGATGGCCAAGGATGTTGTTGAGTTCCTGAACTGGGCTGCCGAGCCCGAGATGGACGACCGGAAAAAGATGGGCTTCAAGGTCCTCGCCCTGACGTCCGTCCTGTTTGCCATGAGTGTCTGGGTCAAGCGGTACAAGTGGGCCTGGCTGAAGTCGCGGAAGCTGGTGTACGACCCCCCCAAGAACCTGGGCGGTCACTAAGCGTACAAGCTTAACCTAGAGCTTCCTGCCGATACCTGCCAGTAGCCTCGTGATGGTGTGAAGAAGGACGAGGCAGCAGCGACGACGACGACGACGACGATATATACTAGAACCACCACCAGCTTTGTCTCTCTATATTGTGTTTCTTTTTCATATTCTTTCTCTTACCGGTTCTTCTTGTCGGACGGTCGGGCTGTCCCGGCTCCTCGTTCCTCGCCTCACACCTGGACATTTAAATTTTACATTACACATACGCGCATATTATTTCTTTCCTATTCTCGTTTCTGCATCTCATTTTCTAGTTGTCGATATACACAAAACAGTCTCTCTTATATTCCCCTATTCAAGAGCGGACGGCAGCGGCCCTATGCTCTTTTTGGCGCAATGTGTTCATAAAAGCAGGGCCGGACGATATACAGGAATATAGAAGAGCGGGATATCCTCAAAAGAACGAGAGAATACAAAAAAAATCATCAAACTGATAAAACAACTCGGGGGTCCCTGTGACGGAGAGCACGGGGATGAAAAGCTGCATGGCAGAGCGCGTTTTGTGAGGTTAGAGGATGGGAGGTGATTCTGTTTCCGCTTATTGCTTGTCTGTCTGAATACATGTACTTTTTGATACTGCTTTGGCTGTTTCTTGTCGTCTGCTTCCATGGCTGGTTGGTGGCAGACAGGTGGCACGCATGGAGAGGACGAGGAGAGACGAAGAAAAGGAGTTTTGTAGTATTTTATTTTATTATTCATTTTTCGATTTGTGCTTTATTGCGAGCTGTGCATCGTAGCTTGGAATAAACTGCAATCGAAATAACAAGTAGACAATACGTGAAAAGACGGCGCACATGAATACGCCGTCATCTGGAGTCGTCTTGTTGTCATTCATAGGGAGACTGTGGTCTGAGCTTTGCTAGGCGGGTATTGCCATGTGCTGGCTGCAGGCGGCCAACCGCTAACACTAGCCACGCTAAAACTTCCCATACTACACATCCGCCAAAACACGCCCAAGCATAACAAGAGCTCCGACGTCGTCACTCGATAACTGCAACTACAGCCTCGACAACCTCCCTACCGCGGTGCTTTCCTACCTGCCGCCCCCTCACACCGACATTCCACCCCCCCAATACAGGCCATGGCCGACGACACATCAAACGACGGCGCCGAGCCGCGGCCGAACAAGCGCAACCATGCCGAGTTTTCAGAACGCGAGAGCTCCAAGAAGAATGCGCCAGCATCCGACTCTGATGCCGGCTCGGACTCAGACTCAGACTCGGACGACGAAATGGGCCCGCAACTGCCGTTGGCAGCCGGCGCAGGTGCCACTGCCGCTGCTGCGCCCAAGAAGAAGAAGCGGCGCATCCTCCAGCACGAGAAGCTGTTTGTGTCTGCGCTGCCGACGTCGCGCCGCTACTCCAAGTCGCTCATGCACAAGGAGCAGCTGTCGTTTCTGACGCTGACGCCGGGCACCGACTTCCTCATCACCACATCGGTCGACGGCGTGGTCAAGTTCTGGAAGAAGGTCGCCGACGGCATCGAGTTTGTGAAGCAGTTCAGCGCCCACCAGGGCCCCGTGGCCAGCGTGTCGGTCAGCGTCGACGGCCGCAGCTTTGCGTCGGCCGGCGCCGGCGCCGATGACAAGACAGTCAAGATCTTCGATGTCAACACGTTTGACCTGCTGTCGCTCATCACGCTCGACTTTGTGCCGCGCGCGATCTGCTGGGTGCACCGGCGCGGCGCATCGCTGCCGCTGCTGGCCGTCGCCGACAAGGACTCGGCTGCCATTCACATCTTCGACGGCCGCGGCGAGGCCTCGCTGCCATCATCGGCGTCCGACACGCCAGCCGTGCTGAAGCCCATCCACACCATCGCAGCCATGCACCGCAGCCCGGTGCTGCTGCTGGCATACAACGACGCGTACGACTGTGTCGTGTCGGCAGACGCCGGCGGAATGATCGAGTACTGGAAGCCGAGCGGGTCAGGCGCATACGCGAAGCCGGACAATGTGTTCCGCCTCAAGAGCGCGACCAGCCTGTTCGAGTTCAAAAAGGCAAAGTCGGTGCCGACGGCGCTCACCCTGTCGCCGACGGGCCAGCAGTTTGCGACGCTGAGCTTGCCGGACCGCAAGGTGCGCGTGTTCGACTTTGCCACGGGCAAGCTGGCGCGCACGTACGACGAGTCGCTGCGCACGGCCGAGGACATGCAGCAGGCGGGCACGGCACTGCGGCAGCTGGACGCGGTCGAGTTCGGGCGGCGCTTGGCTGCGGAGCACGAGATCGAGGCGGTCCCTGCCCTCGCCGACGCGGGCAAGGACTCGATCCGAGACAAGGCGAATGTCGTCTTTGACGAGTCGGGCCACTTTCTGATGTACGGCTCGATGCTGGGCATCAAGGTGGTCAACACCTACACCAACAAGGTGGTCAAGCTGTACGGCGCCGACGAGCACTTCCGGCCGCTGCAGCTGGCGCTGTACCAGGGCCAGCCGCAGAAGAAAAAGGTCACGACCGTGGCCATGGCGGCGTCGAGCAACCCGCTGCTGCAGGAGTCCGAGGTGCGCGACCCGATCCTGTTTGCCACGGGCGTCGGCAAGGTGCGCTTCTACATGTTCACGAACCAGGAGGACATCCCCAAGGGCAGCGCGCGCGATGTGCTGAACGAGAAGCCGACGGTGGCCAAGAACGCCAAGGGCAGCAAGGCGGGCACGGGCCGCGACGGCGAGGGCAAGGATGCCGGCAAGGCGGGCACGAATGCCGTCGTGCACACGACGTACGGCGACATTATGATCCGGCTCTTCCCCGGCTCGGCGCCCAAGGCGGTAGAGAACTTTACCACCCACGCGCGGCGCGGCTACTACAACGGCACCATCTTCCACCGCGTGATCCGCAAGTTCATGATCCAGGGCGGCGACCCGATGGGCGACGGCACGGGCGGCGAGAGCATCTGGGGCCGGTCGTTTGAGGACGAGTTCAGCTCGCTGCGGCACGACAAGCCGTACACTGTGAGCATGGCAAACGCAGGACCCAACACCAACGGCAGCCAGTTCTTCATCACCACCGAGAAGACGGTCAGTTTACAATTTTTTTCCCTTTCCATTCCGTTTCGTTGACGACCGTGCATGTACTAACAGACTCAACAGCCATGGCTCGACAACAAGCATACGATTTTCGGCCGTGCGTACCAGGGAATGGATGTCGTGCACCGCATTGAAAACACGCGGACGTCCAAGGAGCGGCCCGAGGAGGACATCAAGATCCTGAGCATCGATATCAACTAGATGTGCTGCTTACGTCAGCCAGGCGTGACGACGGAAACATAATAGCGACCATGTAAATAATACGACGACGAGTCAATGCTACCTACCGTGCAGTCCCATGCCATGCAGCGTTTCGGCGTGCCAGCAAGCTGATGTGCAGATTGGTTGAGCCGGTTATATCCGCTCCCATTCAGTATGCAGTCGCCAATCGCGTTGTCGCAGCACTCGACGCTTCATCGAGGCCCCGACGTGTTGTCTGTCCCCGGCTTTCCTATTCCCTCCGGGGTCTCTAGATGGTATCGTCAAAAATTCCCAGATTCAAGTGTGGTTCAGCTATCCTCGACCCCCCCACGTCTTCACCTGCAACACGCACCCGTAAGAGCCCGCATCTGCCGGCATCGTAAGATACATCCATCTCTGGATCCTGGAAAGTACCACAACGCCGAGCTACCGAGAAACGACCCCTTCTGAATTGTGAAATGTAAACCATGTGTATGGCTCTCTCCCACATGCCGGCCCAGGTCATCAGAGCAGCGAGGCGGAGAGCGGCGGCCTGCTGGTGGTGGACTTGGTGCGTGGAGACACACAGCAGGACACCACAGACAGCCCGGATCGTCTGATGTCGCCCGGCTGCCATAGTCCAGAGCCAGTCCAGTGCATCCCACGCCACATCTTCTCTGCGTGTCTAGCTCGGCTGTCAGATCACTCTTCCACAAATCAAGATCGAATCCATGCGGCGTCAACCGACGAGGACGGCTCTTGGCACCGTCCCTTTTCTACACTTGCCCGTGGCATTTCCTATTACGCGCATGCAGATACACTGAAGCGCCTTTGTGATAGTGTTACCGTCGTAAATGCTACTCTCAGGCTACGAGCCGGTGATCCTTCGTCTTGGATGCTCGTCTGGACTTGCCCCAAGGGGGAACCCATCTTATGCCGCCGGCTCTCGATTGTTTCGTCGGAGGGCTGCATGGATGGAGGGCCGGCGTCCTCGCTCCTGGGGAACAGAAACAGGCGCCAAGGCACAGCAGGCAATGGGCTAGGAAGAAAGCGAGACAGAGACGTTGCAGACTGCTTCCCGAGCAGTCCTGCGCCTTGCCTGGGGGATTAACCGCGGGTCGTATCCGCGAAGCTGACATGTTCGGCTTAGATACGTTAGTCCTCTATACTTGCTAGTTCGCCCGGCCCTTTCTTCTTGTTGCCAGTGTTGTTCCTGTTATCTCTGTGGCAGAACCATCCCATCCACTCGTCCTTTTCCATGCCAATGCCGTGAAGATGAGAAAAGTGTGATCCTTCTGCCAGTCATCCCTTGGTCGATTAGTCGGTGAGCCGAAGATGACTGCAGCCACAGAACCCTGCTAGCCTGTCAGGGTCGGGATTCTATGAAGCCGAAGAGCAATGTCGTTGACAGGACATTGGCATCGCACGAGTCGGTACTGCTGGAGACTGCTGGAGATTCTGATGCATATTATATAAATAGAAGCTACGGCATGACTAATTAGCATGTTCAATACTGTCTATAGAGCGTCCTGACCGTAGGAAGGAGCCCGCGGTAGGATGCGTGCATCGTGCCTGCTCTTGAAGATTGACCGTCCTATTTTACAGTGTAGGCAGAGCAGTCGGTGTGGGGCAAGACAGGACGAATAGCACAGAAGGCGCCATGCAGTAATATGTTGCTGTCAGTGAGGTGAAGCAGCTTGCAAGAGGCAAGACCAAACGCCTGACAGAAGCAGCCCCACCTTCCTTCCTTCCAAGCCTTATCTCCTGCCAAAAGAAGGTCCCGACAGAACGTTCTCGGCCGCGCCAGGGGAGCCGTAGGGGAGCTGTCTTTCAGAGGCTCACTGCTGTCACAACAGGGGACGCAGCTTGCCGATCCAGCAGGATCATGGCCATGGCGAGATGCGAGAAAAAGAAACGACAGCGCAAGTACCTCGCATGCTCGAAGAATACTCCGACGCTGGGACCTGTGCAGCGTAATGGTGATTAGTCGATTTATCCTGCGGCTATTTATTATTGCTATATTGCTATTTAAATATACTATTAATAAATGATCGTCCCAAAGCCGCTGTGCAAAGCTTGGGAAGGAAGGTGCGAGGCCCTCTCTCGTGCGTCGACTCTACGTCCAGGCGGGCTGTGCGTGTGCTATTCACATGCATATACGCAAAGGGAAGGAACACCTCGCTTGAGCTCTGCTCCTTCCCTTGGATCAGGACGTGCCTTCGAAGAACGGCGGAGAGTGCGCCGCTGAAGAGAGCATGTCAGGAAAGAGCAAGGCAGACAGCAGGAAGGAGCGAGTGGTCCTGCTTTCCCTCCAATGCTGTCCCCGTGCCCTTCTGTGCTCCCCCCTCGCCGTGAAGTTTACACAACATCTCTCGCTACTACATCTACATCTACTGCATCTACTGCATCTACATGGCGGTCAAGAATATCAGAAATCATGCAATGCACCACCGAGCACCAGGATGAAGGAGATAAGATATCTTGCAAGAAACCCGGGACCAATACTACCCCTTATCAACCTGTCAGGCACTGCCAGCTACCTCTGGCTCTTGGTCGCTTGCTTTATCTCGAACTGCGCTCACGCCCCCTTCTGCCTCGATTGCCTCGATTGCCTCGACGCTAGAAGATTGTCTTCGTCGACTCTTTGATCCCTCAAGCGGCCCGCCTGGTAGTGCCAGAACCGACAGGCCGGGCATTTCTCGCCTTGCTAGCCTCCTCCTGCCTGGCCCCCTCTTTGTTCTTGGTTGATTGCGCGCTCTGCGATCTACGCCAATTAGTCGCCGCTTCGTGGCACAGGGTTATCTACGGAGTTTTGGCAATCCCACGCTTCCTGCCCTCCCCTCCGACCCTGCACCCTACCGGATATAGATATACTACGGGAACCGCATAAGAGCCGGCCCAGCCTGTCAAAGCTCGCAACTCAAATCTGCCAAACACTTCACTGTCGCTCAGCCTCCTGTCTTCATCGTCCCCATCTCGCAGGCTGGCTCAGACGCTCAAGGACTCCTTTGCCATTTTGTCAGCGCTACCCAGCGCAAAGCCGAAAAACACAAAAAATTACATAAAAACCCACTCTCCCGAAACCACAACGGCGCGCGGGGAATCTTCCACCACAGTGCAGCCAACAGCAGTATAGCAATTGTGATTTGTGTTCAGCGACAACCGCAGCCCGCCTGGATCACAGAACGAAGCGATACAGAAGACGCCCAATTGGGAAAAACACAAAGCAGACGTCCAACAGCGCGCTCTTCCTCGCAGAGTCTCGGCACCGTTCCGCCCTCCAACGGGACCAGCGCCTCTCACACACCAGACACCAGACCGGGAATCGTTTTGTTGTAGCACACGATAATGCCCACGCCTGGCCTGGCCCCGGCCGCGGCAGCTCTGTTCCCCGTCACCTTCACAAACCGCTGAACCGGCGCCCGCATCGCCTGTCTGCTCGACCGCTGTGCAGGGCTTTTGTCGACGGCGACGACGGCAGCTGGTGCGAAAGCGACTACGCTACAGTCCTCTCTACCTAGCTTTATATTTAGCCCTATCTACGCCTTATCTTACGCCCGTTTCTTACGCTTTTCCTCTCTGTTCCTTCTCTCCCTCCTTCTATTCACTTTTACGCCAACATGCCTCGGCCAAGGAAACCAGACGGCCGCGAGCCCAAGAGCCGCAGTCGTAATGGGTGCTGGTGCGTACTACTTGGGCAGCTCATGGAGGATCCGGGGTGCCATCTTGCCATGCCCGCCGCGGCATATCGTTTCGTTGTCTTGGATGGTCCGTTATACTGATACCCTACTGTGCTACAGGTCGTGCAAGGCGAGAAAAGTAAAGTGCACAGAAGAGCGCCCCAGCTGTTCAAAGTAAGACAACCAGAACTATAATGCTATCTTCGTTCCCATCTCGTCGGCTAACCACTGACTTCCCTGCAGATGCATCAAGGGTGGCTACCAGTGCGACTATGGCATCCGCCTCAATTGGGACGGTCGGCGCAGCAAACGCCCGCAGCTCAAGGCTGTCCACCTCGATAACGGCACACTGGTCGAAGGTGACGACGGTGACTTCAACGACTTCATGGGCGACGGCGAGGACGAGGTTGCTTCCGGCCTGTCAGAGGCTCCCCAGCACCCCCCAAGATCGCAGTCCCAGCACGAGATGCAATTCCAGCTCGACCTGACTCTGTCGCCGCCATCTGTCTCGTCCTCTTCTGCGCCAACCGCCAGCGCACACGGCTTTAACCTCATCTCCTTCCAAGCCCCCAGCAACTCCACAACGTCTGCGCCGACACGCGCAAGCAAGCAGTCTAGGTCCCGCCAGGGCGGCACGGCAGGCCAGTTTCAGGTGTTTGGCGCCGCAACAATGACGCCGCCATCACCAGTCTTGACAAAGCAGATCAAGAACGCTTCCAAATCACTACTTGGCGCACTGCCGACGACTTCCGGAGCGTCCTCAGCGCCTCGCTCTTCAGTAGATGCACAACGGATCCCGCTTCCGGGGTCGGTATCCTTCTCTTCCTCCACATATCCTCACGTGCCAGGCTCTATTGACGAGAGCGTCTCATCGGCGGAGGCGGGGGACCCCAACCATACCTCGTTGAAGCGCCAGCGTATCGACTCGGACGTCAGCGAAAATGATTTTGCCTGGACTTGGCCCTTGTCACCCTCTACAGGCTCCGGCTCTCTCTCTGCGCCATCACCACGGCAGGCTATCTGCCCACCAACCCATATACCAAATCGACCAGTTGGCGATGCGTCATCTCCTCGGCCAAACGACGACAACCCAGGCCGTGGCTCTCCCCATGCAAATGGAAATATTATGCACCTCCAGACCACGAACGACTTCCGCCGCCTCAGTGTCAGCTCCCTTCTTTCAGGACCATTCGATCCCAATGCAGTCATTGGCACGCCCCCGGAGAACCCACCCTCCACCTCGCAGGACGATGCAAAGGCCGACCATGATACCCAAGACCACAGTCGCCAGCACCGCGGGCATAATCAATACGGTATCGATGCCGGTTTCGTGGATCTGGATCTGAGCAAGAACGACGATTTCAACGCTCTATCTGGCACACCAGGAAACTCTAAATTTGGCAAAATGTCTTGTTACCGTCATGGCAAAGCACATGAGACGGGTGGCTACTACAGCAAGCCTATCCCTGTCCATATTCCTCACGCACTGGGCAAGCTACCTTCGAAACTCATGGACAACCCAATGAACTTGTTGGTATGTATATAACACGAATCCCTATTAAAGCGCTCTTGCTAACACGATAGTACTTCCACCACTTTATTAACAACACGGCCCGGGTTCTTGTCCCTCATGACGACCCGCAGTCGAATCCGTTCCGTACCATCCTGCCACAGTTGGCACTGAACAACGACAATTTGATGAGCTTACTACTAGCATATTCGGCCTCCCACCGCGCGCGCGTTCTCGATCAGCCAGAGCCAGCGATGCGCATCGCCCTGTGGGTGCAAGATATCTTCCCTGCTCTACGCGAGTCGTTGACCGATCACAAGCAAAAGATCTCCAATGCCAACGTTGCGACAGCTATTATGCTGTCATCTCTCGCCATTGTGTCGCCCACCGCCTTTGGCTACGACATCCCATGGCAGAGGCATCTGATGCTTGCACGCGAGCTTATCGGTGCTCGGCCAGAGGGTCTCCGCGTCGACCACCATAGCTCGCTAGAAGGCCAGGTGTGTTCCTTTCTCTGGAGCTGGTTCGCGTATCTGGACGTGCTAGGCGGACTGAGCGGTGGCCTCAATGACGTCTCTCCCGCCTGGATCCTCGACTACAAGGTCTACGACCCACAAGATGACGACGAGATCGACTGTATTATGGGTTTCACGACACGGTGCATCTACATATTATCGCAGATTGCTGAGCTTGTGCGCGAGTGTGAACCCAGCCGGCTCGCAATCACCAAGCGGGACCCAGGCGGGTGGATCCCCGGCCCTGAGGTCGAAAGGCGTGTCGAGTCGCTCGAGGTAGACGTGCGCGACAGTATGGTGCAGAAACCCCGCCCATGCTCGCATTTGAAGCACAAGGGCGACGTCACATGTTGGGACACAGTCGAGATGACAGCAACCAACGAGGCCTATCACTGGGCAGCCCTAGTGCATTTACACCGGCGCGTGCTTGGAAAGCTGCCCGACCATCCGGATGTCCAGGGTCCCGTGCAGAAGATCATCAAGTGCCTCGACAGCGTCAACGTCGGTGGCACAGCAGAAAACTGCTGGCTGTTCCCACTGTTCACGGCAGCTTGCGAATGCCTTGACGATGCCCAGCGCAAAAAGATGCTGAATCGGATCCGCCAGATCGAGGGCTGCGGCATGATGCAGGTGACGCGCGCCCGAGTACTGATGCAAAAGGCATGGGGTACGGGCAAGCCCTGGGAAGTGCTTCTTGAGGGCGAGTTCCTGGGATGATATCTTTTGCCCTCTTATTCTTTACTTCTGTCTCTGCTTTTTCTTTTTTTCATCGTGTTTCTTTTGCAACAACACTTAACGACATGACACTACTAGAGGCACGCGGCAAGCTACGAATTATTGCTATGCATGTGCGGTTCAATACAGCGCCCAGTATACACAGACAGTTACGGGCTGTATTTTTTTGGGATATGAAGGAGTTTTTATAATGGAATGACGGGCACGGCAGACAAGGTGGAAACGGTGTCACGGAGGCTCAACTGCCGCGGGTTTACTAGATCATTTCTAGGGGGTATTGCTCTTGTTGATTTCGTTTACGTTTTTGTCCACCAGGAGTTTTGTGGCTTTCTTTTTGATATATTTGGAATATGACCAGTTTGTATTTGTGGTTGTGTTTTGCTTATTTTATATTATAATATTCACGGTGGGCTTCTATGGCAGTCTCACAGGGATGATTTAAGCTCAAGACCCTGAGGTCGAAGCATGTGCGGACCAAGGTCGGCCAACGATGCACAGCCGATCAAGCTCATGGTCTGGTCCAGGTCCGCAAGCAAGCCAGCGAGGACATGTTTGGCGCCCTCTTGGCCAGCGATTCCGAGGCCATAGATGACAGGCCGGCCAACGAGGACAGCCTGTGCTCCGAGACAAACGGCCTTGACAACATCAGCTCCAGTCCGGATCCCAGAGTCAAAGAGGATGGTGAACGGCGGGTGTCTGTTGTGGTCCCCGTTCTCGGCATCGCGCACCGCCTTGACAACTTCAGGGAGCACAGCCAGGGACGCCACTGCACCGTCAACCTGTCGCCCGCCGTGGTTGCTAACTACAACGCCATCCGCACCATACTTCCGGGCAAGCAGCGCATCTTCAGGGTGCAAAACGCCCTTGATCAGAATGGCGCCGTCGTCGCCCCAGAGCCTGCGCAGTGTTGCCAGGTCAGCCCAGGGCCGGCCGTGCCGTGGAAAGGCCTCGCTTGTCCACCGCAGCGCTGCCGCCAAGGGACTGCTCTCGGGTGTTACTGCCTCTTCGCCCTCTTCACCGTCCTCTGCGAGTTTCTTACGGAATATGGGGTCGCTGAAGCCGATGGCATTGCCCTCGCCTGTGGTGATGAACGGCAGGTAGCCTGCATCCAGATCGGTGGGCCGCCACGAAATGGTAAACGTGTCGACCGTGACGACCAGCACGCGGCAGCCAGATGCACGCGCCCTGCTCAGAAGAGATGCAGTGATCTCGTCGTCCTTGGGCCAGTACAGCTGGTACCATGCACTCGATTCATCGTTGGCCGACTGAATGGCTTCTGCAATCTCCTCAATGGTCGACGACGAAGCCGTGCTGATACAGTAGGGCACGTCGAGCTCTGCGCAGGCGGCGGCCGTGCCCAGTTCACGGTCCGGGTGGTAGGCGCTCTGTACGCCGACGGGCGCCATTATGACGGGGCTCTGCAGATGAATGGGTGGTATTTTCCCGCCCTTGCCAAAGAGAGTTGTCCGCAGGTCGGCGCCAGGCTCTGTCGTGGAGCGCGGCGACCGCATGATGCGCGGCACGAGGGCCCAGCGGTCGAGTGCGCGGCGGTTCGCGGTCATGGTCGAGCCAGACCCGGCGCCGCCGGCGATATAGCCAAACGCCGCGGGCCTGTCGTGCATAGCCTTGCGGGCCTGCTCCTCGAGTGCCACGGGATCAGTGGTTGTGATGGGCGGCTGGTCGGCGAGCAGACGGCCGCGGTAGAGGTCATACAGGTAGTCTGCATAGGGCGGGCTGCGGACCGGCGGCGGCTGAGAGTCGGCCATGTTGTTTAAGGTTTGGGAAATGCGTTTCAAGCTCAAGGCAGGGCCAACAAAGAAGAGAGCTGACATTAGATGAATAGAGACGAACGAAAGAGAGAACAGGATCTCAGCTAGAGATCCCTTTAGCTAGTCCAGCTTCTCCGCACTTGCGCATGTCAACGCAGGCATCCAGGCTCAGTGAGTTTCTGTCAGATGTAACCCTTATCCTCGACGGGTAAAGGAATGTAGAAGCAACGATATTACTGACTATTTTCTATCTATTTTTATTAGAAAAGAAAAAGAAAAAGAGAAGGCAACACGACTTTGGGCGGTGGCGGGCTGCTGCATCCATGTTTTCCGGGGTATGTTGACAAAGCACTGCACTACGTCACTGCCTCGGTTCTTCCGCTTAGCTGCTGCATCCTCCGCACCGACGACAGCACAGAGAGGAGTTTACATACCACGCATGGATATACTTTTAATATAAGAATAAAAATAAAAATAAGAATAAATTGTACCGTAAACCATCAAGTAAAACATAACCATTTTTTGACAGAGGCAGAAACATCAAACGTTTTTCGGGAACCCCCATTTACATAAGATAACACGGCATAGAAACATGGTAAAAGGCAAAAGGCAAGAAAGAGGCTGTAGTCCGCCAAAACAAGTATAGAGAAGAGGACATGAAGCTCAAAAGAAACGTATAGAAACGTATAGAAACGTGCGACAAGGCTCTACTCCTGGACCTCGACATAGTTGGAGGGGAACAGGCCCGACTGGCCCTGGTAGTGGCCGAACCACCAGTCGTCGTCGGGGAACTCGACCCCTGTGATCTTGGCACCCTCGGGGAAGCTCAGTTCTGGTTTGTTAGTATATCAATCGGTAAAGGAAACATCAAAGGGGCTGCGAGGGTCAGGATGGCTTACCGTTGTCTTCACCGGCCTCGTAGTCGTACTGAGCAAGTGCCCACGGTCCGTCGCCGCCGGCCTCCTCCTGCTCGGGCTCAGCAGCCGGTGGCGGTGGTGGCGGGGCGTGTGCTGCTGCGACGGGTGCAGGCGCCTCCTCCTCGGCCTCGTCGTCGCCCACAATCTCGACGTAGTTGCTGGGGAACAGGCCGGTCTCGCCGCGCGAGTTGGTGCCCATCCACCAGTCGTCGTCGACCTGGTCAATGTTGGTCACGAAGTCGCCCTCGACCAGGTCAATCTCGTTGTCCTCGGCCTTCTCGTAGTCGTAGTGAATCACGGCACGCGGGCCACCAGTGGCAGCACCACCACTAGGCGCAGGAGGGGACGGTGCCCGCTCCGGCTCCGGCTCCGGCTCGTACTGCGGCTCCGGCTCCGGCTCGGGAGAGGGCGCACGCGCAACAGGCACGGCAATGCGCACGGGAGACTCTGGCCGCTCCTCTTCCTCTTCCTGCTGCTCTTCCTCCTCCTCCTCGGGAGCTGGCGGCGGTGCTGACCGAGACGGTAGGCCAGGCAGCTGGACACCACCAATCACACCAGCAGCAGCAGCACCAGCCACAGCACCGGCGGCAACGCCAGCAGCAGCGCCGACGCCGGGGCGGGAAGTAACAGGAACGGGTGGCGGCGGGCCGTAGTCGTCGGTGTCGTCGTAGCCGGCTGACCGGTCGGTGGGAATAGCAGGAACATTGTGTGCAGTGTTGACAGAGGGCACGCTCGGGGCGCCGGGAACGATAGGCTTGGTGTCCTTGAAGCGGTCGCGCAGGGCAGAGATGCCACCACCACTTTCACCGCCTTCTGGTGATGTTGGGCGCTCGTCGTGGGCAGCACCTTCAGAAGATGCACCGGTGTGGTTCTCAGCCACACCGCCGTGGCCAAGGCTGGACGTCTGCACGGTAGCCCAGCTCTTGCCCTTGTATGTGCTCTTCCAGCCCTCGCCAGCACCGGCCGCGCCGCTCTTCTGTGCGCCCAGCGGCGCGGTCGAGGGCGATGTGTGCTGTGCGGTGATAGGAGCAGCTGACAGGCCGCCTTCCTTGGCAGCCTTCTTCTCTGCCCAGAGCTGCGCTGGGGTCTTGCCGGCAGCGTCGGCAAACGAGCGGCCAGGGGCGCCAACAGTCGCTACTGGCTTGGGAGAGGTGGGGCCAGCCAGGCCAAAGCTGCCGCCGCCGATGGGCTTGGTGCCGGTGAATGTGGATGCGGAGCTGCCAAACTTGTTGGCGACCTTGGGCTTGGGCAGAGACGTGATGCGCTCGGACTGGTCGTTGAAGCCCTGCGAGGCGCGGGAAACAGAGACTGGTGCGGGTGCGTGTACCGGTGCAGGTGCAGGAGGAGGTGCGGCAGAGCTGTCGTCGTCATCGGGCTTGCGATGGGCCTTGGCGCGGATGGCGGCAATATCAACCTTGCCGATGGGCTCGTAGGCGCCCTTGACAGTCGTGGGGCGGTCATCAGCGGGCTTCTTGGCGGCGGCGCGGATGGCGGCAATGTCAATCTTGCCCACGGGCTGGTAGCTGCCGCCGATGACATCGGAGTTGTTGGCAGGGGCGGCAGAGTTGACCGACCGGGGAGCGGGCTCTGGTCTTTGCTTAGTGAGCTCGGCCATGTTGACCTTGACGGGCTTGTAGGCAGACGCGACCTTCTCGAGCTGTGTGCGGGTAACGGGAGGTGCATCGTTGCCCCAGCCGTCGTCGTCGACATTGGCGGCCTGGCGGTTGCGCGCGGCGACGAGGGCGCTGGTGGAGGAGGCGGAAGAGGCAGTCGGGGTGAAGACGATGGGCTTCTTGGGCGGCGGGGGCGCAGCAGCAGAGCGCGATGTGGCGGCAGAGGAGCTGGAGTACTTGGCGCCGGAAGCATCAGCGACCTTCTTCATGATGGCGTCGATCTCGAGGTCGTCCTGGGAGCGGGCGGTGATCTGGACGTGGTAGCCGTGCAGGATCTTGGAGACGGCGTTGAGGTGGCTGGTGAAGTAGCCCTTTGTGCGCTCGGGGACGCCGCCGCCGCACCAGGCCACGAGGACGTACTTGGGCAGGGCCGAGTTGGGGTCGAGCACGCGGACAAAGGCAAACTGGATACGGCCTTCGCTGAAGTCCTCGATCAGGTCATCGAGGGGGCCGCTGCCGGTGCTGTCGACCTTGAGGACGCTCTCCTTGTTGCCGCCGTCCTGCTGGAAGGCATTGATGAGGGGGGCCTGGACGGAGAAGAGGGCCCAGCGGGCGTCGTTGGGAGAAGAAGCGGAGAGGGCCGGGCCATTGAGGACAGATTCGTAGCTGCTCCGGATGGAGGGCCCGTTGATTGAGAGGTTGAGAGAGGTCATGGTGGGAGAGGAGGTAGAGGACAGGAGGTAGAGGAGGTAAGAGAGTAGATGAGGAAGAGAGATGATGAGGAGAGATGAGAGGAGAGTAGAGGAGGAGGTCGGAAAGGGCGGATCGAGATACTCTCACCAGGAGAGACGGTGAGGAGGACAAGGGACAAGAAAGAAAGAGAGAGAGAGAGAGAGAGAGAGAGAGAGAGAGAGATGGAGAGACACGAGAGACACGAGAGACACGAGAGAGCAGCAAAGTAAGGTGAGAGGTGGACGGGTTGAAGAGGTGATGTGAGGTGGTGGAGGCTGGAAATAAGCGCAAGGGGCAAGACTGGAGCGAGAGCGAGCGAGGAGGGGGTCCGGAAGAGGTGGAAGGTGGAAGGCGGACGTCGAGCAGAGCGACGGGCTACGGGGACGACAGGGCGGGGCGTATGTAATCAGTGCCAGGCTCTTTCCTGTTTTGTGGTGTTCGGTGTTCGTAATAATTAATTATTCTTATTTATTGTGCAGTTTGCGTACGGGCTGCTCTTGCCTTGTCTGGCCTCTTCACCCATCCGCTCCTTCCTCCGACAGCTGTTGCTGAGGAACAAAGACAGCCCCAGCCAAGGAAGAGGGAAAAGCGGGCAGTGCTGTCTTGGTGGGGCAGCAGCAAAGGCAGCACATGCCAGTAGGAGACACTGTATGCTTATGCTTACAGCACAGCAGCACCGCAGCAGCAGCACCGTAGTATTGCTCCAGCTCCAGCTCCAGCTCCAGAAGAGAAAGGCGGGGCTGCCACGCAAGACGGACGGTGAGCACACGCGAGGCAGCAGCTACTGGCGCTCCTGCCATTCTCCTGCTTAGCTCATGCTGCAGCCTACACACAAACACGTAAGATATCTTAAGATAAGATACCTTTAAACATAGATAAACGGCAGGCGCAGCCAGGAGTGCAGTGCGGCTTCCGTTTCCGCACTTCAGCGGCATCAAGAGAGGCAGGCATGCAGTGCGAGGGAAGGGGCGCCTGCCGTGCGAAGCTCACCCGTGAACGGTGACGCAACACATGTGATGCTCGAGAGACGATTGGAGGGCTGCGGAGGACAGAGGCAGCCGGACAGTGTGGCGCATCCACTAGCACACTGTGTGCACTGTGCTCGTGTCCTATCTTGATTTTTCGTTCTCTACGATGGGGATGACTGTCAAGGATCATTGATCAAAGAGGTCTCGTGTTGGAGATGAATAGAATACATAGTTCAGAGAAAATAATAGAATAAAAATAAAGAATAAAAATAAAGAAACTAAAAAGAGACTGCAACCAGGATCATCATCGCCGGCCCGCGACGGACTTGGCATTCGAGAAGAAAGAAACTGACACGTCTTGGCAGGGCTAGAGAATAGATGCGAGATGAGCCGATCAATGATAAAGCACCTGTATGATTTCAAGCTTTATTCGATGGCACTTGTATGAATCCAACCTTTAGATTCGATGTAAGCGCTTGCCGAGCCGTCATGTCAGATTATCGACGTGAGGACTGCGATGCTGGTTAGATGCATTACATAATCTACTCGAGATGGAGAAGGGTCTACGGTCACTCGTAACGATCAGAAGCAGAACAATAGAACATCGTTGGACTAAGAAGACATAGGAAACAACTAGATGCCCCTCGGGGTAAATCATGGCGGCAATGGCAGATGGAAACAAATGAAATCAGAATATTAGATCCAGGTCGAGGGAGGAGGAGGAGCATCGCGTCGTCTGCTGGTGCCGCGCATCAATCGCTCGGATCGAGGTGTTGATGGAAGCGCCTGCCCGTCGCCGCGACTCTGGCGGCTTCGCGCCTCTTTGCAGCCTCTCTCCTACTCGCGCTCGACTGCTGCTCGACAGCTATACGCTCCACGCTCCACGCTCCACGCTCCACGCTCCACGCTCGCTTCACGCTCGCTTCGCTTTGCATTCATGTCCGTCGGCCCGCTTAGCACATCTCGCAGCAGTCCATACAGCAGTCCATGGACTCGTCGCAGATACAACAACACAGCAGGGTACCGAGACAGGCCTTCAAGCAGCCACCACCGCCGGACTGCTTCTGCGGCGGCGGCGCCTGCTGGTACTGCATGCCGCCCTGGGGAGGGTAGTAGCCTTGTGGCTGGCCGTTGTTGTAAGCCTAGAGATGGTTAGTATTCGCCGAGGCTGGTGGACGATGCCGCAATGCTGCGATGCTGCGATGCTATGATGCCGAGTTTGCGACATACCTGGGGAGGGTACTGAGGGTAGCCGCCCTGCTGGGGGGGGCCGCCGTAGCCCTGGGGAGGGCCCTGCTGGTAGTATCCCTGGTTGGCCATTGTGTGTGTGTGTGTGGTTCTGGTATGAGGGTGTTTATGAGTGTGATGATGCGTGGGCTCGAGATGGTCGATGGGTCGTAGAAGATGATGTCGAAGGAAGAAAGGAAGAAAGGGAGAAGAGGAGGAGAGGAAACGGAGGAAACGGAGGTAAGAAGGTAGAAGAACAGAGGAAAGAACAGAGGAAAGAACAGAAAAGGCAAGAGAGAAAAGAGGAGCAAGTGGATAGGGCTGGGGTGGGTAATACTCCGTAGGTCTCGTAGTGTACGAGTACTCGTACATACGCCGCAGGTGGATTGGTTTTATGGTTTATGCCTATGCTAAGGTGGTTAGCAAGGAGCTGCAAGCGTCCGACAGCGAAAGGGTTGGGGCCAATTGTTTGACCTCTAGGGGCAGAAAGAGCGATCGGCTGCCGATGGAGCACCGAAGAGGGAAGGAGCGACAGAGAGTCGTCTTAGCGTCAGCGTGGGTCTGCGTGTCTCTGGGACTGGGACTGGGACCCATCCGCCATCCTCGCCCTCCAGCTGGTGGCGCCAACTCGGTGCAGGGGGTGTGGCAGGTGCTGCAGAGCTGAGCGCACTTGCCGGGTATGGATGCCGAGCTGGGTCGCTCTTGCTGCGTATTCGATACTGTTCTCTTGGCTGGTCATTGACGGCAAGTCGGCTGCGTATTAGCTGCACTCTGGTTTGTGCACAGCATGTTCTACAGTTCGTCCCATATCTTCTGGTTGTCGATTCAGCATTCAGGCTTGACGCCTGCTATTGGCAATTGACGATTTGCAGACAAAGTACTCGTATCGACACACGGCAGAGTAGCATCGGTGGCTTGCGCAGTCGTTGTGGGGATCGCAGCAGGAAGAAACAGGGAAGCCGCCGCTCAACGCCCTTGCCACTGCTGCGCACTCACTATGAGTACACTACACTACCACTGCACTCAATACTCACTAACTCACTATTCACTGCCTCGTGATGCATCACAATCTAAGCCATGTCATGAGCCGCGCAGCACGCAGGTCAACGCCAGACTCCGGATGTGCATGGCCGTGGCGGTCTTCCCGGTCGCTACCTGCTAATCCCATCCCAGCCGCAGGTACCGGGAAGCTTGGAGCTCATGCCCTGCCCTATGCTCTGCCCTACGACAATCCACTTGCTCCATCCGCGGCGACCTGGGATGGCATTGTAAGATATATTATCTACGGAGTAGCCGTCTTGGATTGTCTGTTTAGGTCGAGTACAAGGCTAGTCATTTAAAGAACAGACAACATCGCAAGCCACCATCGAGTGCACTCCATCACCACTTGACACAGGGCTCGTTTCACTCGGGCCAGGGAGGCCACCTCGGAACATCAAAGTTGTTTCAACAATCAGCAGTGGTCCGTGTGGTAGCCGCCCACTAGGATTAATAGCATTCAGATGAATGGGTAAAAGACAAATACAGACGATGCTGCGCCGCAGTCCCGGTCGAGGATGGTCTCTTATCATAGCACTAGCCTGAACTTCGCTGTGCCATTTTTGAAGTTGATAAAGGAGCCCAGCCAGCTAGCAAAGAGAGTACACGGGAGACCGGCAAACCAAAGCAAAGAAAAACAAATTAAAAAGCAAGAAAGAAACCAGAGACCACAAGAGACCACGGAGATGCTCCTGCAACCCTTGTTTCTGACGGTTGCCAAGCCATGTTGGCCCCTGATAGCGCTAAAGCGGCATCGTCCGTTCCGTGTTGTGTCTCTGGTTGTATGTACTCGTAGGCTCTAGCATTATATTCAAGAATACGAAATGCGCACAACGTGGGCCATCTTGGCAGTGCTCGTACATGTACATGGTCCAGCGCCGTGAACCGTGGGCTGCTGGCCGGCAGGGCTGGACAGATCGTAGATGCGCTTACATACGAGTATGCGAGGAGGAGATCTGACGAAACAGGGCAGTGCAGGTCAGCAGCCAACCGGTGGCAACAAAACTGTGCTGTCTCACGACTCGAAGACGACGTCCTTGCATCACCACTTGCGCCACACAAGCTAGCTATATATTTAGACGCAGGCATGTTTGTTGTTATTCAAGTCCATGGATAACCATTGGCGAACGTGGCTTATGGGTGGCCTCAGTCGATGCAAGTGCAGGTCGTCCTGTATCTTATGTTTATCATTTGTAATGGCTTTTCAAGTGTCTTTTCTGTTGCTTGTTGTATTCCAGAGTTACAAATTACAGTGTAGAGGGAAGGTTGGAAATATGTGAAGCTTTTACAATAAACAATAGGGTTAGAGTTGTTCAATAATCATCATAACCTTATGTCTCTATTGCTTCCAATCAAATACTAACAATTGCCGAAACAATATAGAAATAATTGGAATAATCAGAAGTAGCTGAACGGCTGAAAAGAAAGTAAAAAGCTGCCAGTTTGCCCAAAAGAGAGAAAAAATAACATATTAATAAAAATGCAGCAAAAATACAAAAAGAAATCGATATGAGCTCCGATACGGGGAATCGAACCCCGAGCTCGACGGTGAGAGCGTCGGATGTTGACCATTACACCATATCGGATTGTTTGATGACAGACAGCACTCTACACAGGCCTATATCAGCCATGTCCGCCTGCCTGCGCCAGCCCGCCCAAAATGACGCAAACGACCCCTCGCCAATGGCAAGACCCGACTCGATCAGATTATCCAGGGACCCACTCTTTTGAAAATCTGATTTCTCTGCCTTGGTGGACTCGCGGATGCCGTATTAATTAGAATTATGGTGCATTGCCTCATTGCCCCATTGCCTCAATGCCTACTTGCCTACGGCCGCTAATAATACCGCGGGGCTGTCACCTCTGCGACCACCCAAGCTAAATTTTGCATTCCACTTGTTTCTTGTTTCCCGCCTATTGCACCAGCAGCCGTTCATCGGAGCGCGAATTCCGATATGTCAGCGGGCAAACACCTAAGATACACTCTCTCTCGATTTAACGACTTGTAATCACCCCTTGTCTCCCTCTCCCAGCCAGGCCGATTGTCCCACCCCCACTGCCCCCTCCGACTCGACCGCATCCTCACCACACAATGTCCACCATCACCGAGATCAAGTCCGTCGAGGAGTGGGAGGCCCACGTCGCCGGCCTCGCCCCCTCGACGCTGCTCGTCGCCTCCTTCCACGCCCCCTGGGCCGCCCCGTGCGCCCAGATGGCCACCGTCCTCGAAGCCCTTGCCGACGAGTACCCCCCCGCGACCGGCGCCGAGCCCGCGTCGACGTCGTGGGTCGCCCTCAACGCCGAAGACCTCAGCGACATTAGCGAGCTCTATGATGTCACGGCTGTCCCCTTTCTCGTCCTGCTGCGCAACGGCCAGGTCCTCGACACCGTGTCGGGCAGCAGCGCCCTCAAGGTGCGCACCGCCATCGAGCAGCACGCGCAGGCACCCACGGGCACCGCCGCAGCCGCCGCCGCGACCGCCGACCCAATAGACACGGCGCCCGCACCAGCGCTGTCGCCCGAGCAGCAGAAGGAGGAGCTGTTCAAGCGTCTCGGCGACCTCGTCAAGGCGGCGTCCGTGATGCTGTTCATGAAGGGCACGCCGAGCGACCCCAAGTGCGGCTTCTCGCGGCAGCTGGTGGCCATCCTGCGCGAGCAGGGCGTCAAGTACGGCTTCTTCAACATCCTGGCCGACGACGAGGTGCGCCAGGGCCTCAAGGAGTATGCCGACTGGCCCACCTTCCCGCAGCTCTGGATGAAGGGCGAGCTCGTGGGCGGCCTGGACATTATCAAGGAGGAGCTCGAGGGCGACGAGGACTTTTTCGCCGAGTTCAGCGTCAAGCCAGCAGCGGCATAGTCAAGGAAGAAAGTAAAGAATAAAGAAAATAAAAGAAAAGGAGAAGAAAAACAGAAAAAGCAGAGGGAAAAAAAGAACAGAAATAAGAAGAGAGAAAAGAGAAAACAGCGCGGGAGTTTATGTGGTCATGGTCGATCTACTATTTGTTTTTTTGCTGCTGCTGCGTCTCCGGGATGGAGGATCTGGGATTATCTTGACGATTTGCTTCGCGCATGCATTGCTTGTTACTGCAGTTACTTTTCTATTTATGTCATGAATCAAGTCTATATTACTATTTACAAGTGAAATTTTTAAGAAAATCAAAAACAAACAAAAAAAACAAAGCAAGCATGGTAAATTATAGATAAATTATAGATGCGCCCATATATCGTCTTTCGGAGCTGCACCCTTCTCGAGCTCGTCCGCGCTCGCATCGCAGAGCGCCAGGTTCGCCGCAGGAATCACATAGTCCCGCAGCGCCGCCGTCCGCGACAGCAGCAGCATCCCCATGCCGCCATCGCCGTGCCAGATCATGTGGCAGTGGAACTTCCAGACGCCCGGGTTGTCCACCACGACCCGCATCAGCGTCCACCCGAACCCCTCGGCCGCCACGACGTCGCGCCGCACCGGGTTGCCCAGCACGCTCTGCTCGAGGGCGACACCGTCGGCAAGGCCTCTGCCGTCTGGCTTGAGGCCCAGGGCCTCGTACCCGGGGAAGTAGCCGTGGCCCGCGCCTAGCACGTACACCTGATGGCCGTGCAGGTGCAGCGGGTGGCTGCCCTCGTCAAAGTTCTGGAAGAGCAGGTCGATGACCTGCACGTCTTGGTGTGCGAGCACGAGCTCCGTCGTGCGGCTGAACGCTGCGTCGTTGAAGCCCGTCACCGAGTATGCCGCGTCTTGTGCATGCAGTCCGGCGACGACGCGCTGCAGCACGGGCGATGTGATGTTGGGCCGGTACGACGATTCGTTAAAGTAGCCACGCTGCAGCCGCCAGTCGTGGATCTCGAGGTTAAGGCGGAAGTAGTACGAGTGGTCGGCCACCTCGGGCGCTGGCTGTGCCGGAACGGGCGCATAACGCGCTTTCGAGAGAGCCGACGTCTCGGCGTCGTCGACGCGCACGTTCATATCGCGGCACACAACCGTCGGCGCGCCACTGTCGTTTTCTGTTACTGGCATGCGGTTTTCGTCTAGGGTGTCGTTTGTATATCGCACGACTGCCAGTGCCACCGGGTTGTCCTCCGCTGCCAGTGTGTATTCGGCAAAGCAGTGTGTCGCAATGCGCGCACGCAGCCAGTATGCCTGGTCTGCCGCTGTCGTGTCGTTGGCCGATACCACGACGCTGTACCGCTGTCCCGGCGCGAGTAGAACCGACTTTTCCGAGGCGGGCGCGATATCAACACCGTCCACCTCGGTCACGGCCAGTTCGTGGTGCCGGTCGAGCGACACCTCAATCCACGCAAATGCGCCTACATTGACGAGGCGCAGACGGTGCTTGCCGCCCGATGGCAGATCGAAGGAGGGCACGCGGGCTGTCGAGTTGTCGCAGCGGCGGTCCGGGTGCAGTGAGCAGTCTGCAATGTTGGCGCCGTTGATGAGAGCGCCGTTGGGCAGCGGCGACGACTCGGCGCCCGGCTCAAACGCTTGAAACAGCAGCTCGCTCGAGAGGTCGTGGTACCAGTCCTGCACCATGACGACGCGGTCAGTGTCGTAGGGTAGTTTCTGGAGAGACGAAGAGACGCTGTCGTCGTTCTTCTCGCCGCGCGCATGGATGACAATGGGCCCGATCATGCCGTCGAGCGACTCGGCACCCTGGTGGCCGTGGTAAAAGTAGGTCCCGGTCTGGCCCTGCACTTTGAACTCGTAGCGAAACGACCGACCAGGGGCAATGGGGCACTGCGTGGCACCGGGCGTGCCGTCCATATGGTTGGTGCCGTTCTGGAAGAGACCGTGCCAGTGGATGGACGTGGCATTGATGGCCGTGTTCTCGACGTTGACGACAATGGTGTCGCCCTCGTTGCAGCGGATCAGCTCGCCGGGGAACTTGCCGTTGATGACTGTCATGGGCCGGAACACGCCGTCGGGGTTGGCGTCGATGTTCTGCACCACCCAGTTGTACTCGCGCACCGTGGGCGCTGCATTGTAGTCCCAGTTGGAGTCCAGAGCATAGTCCGAGTCCCTCCTTCGGAATGTGTCTCCAGTCTCGGGACCTGCAGCGTGCTCCGTCTCTGGAATTTCAGCTGGGGCTGATGCTGCCGGCGGTGATGGCGCAGGGGGTGTTGGGTCTACAGGAGCCGCTCCGACGGGTGTATCCTCTGGCGTGGCCTGGGCGGCGGCGGCAGCTGCTGGTGCTCCATCGAACAGCGCAATCTTGACCAGCAGCAGCAGAGTGAGGAAGCAGGCGAGCGCGGCCAGGTAGAAGAAGCTGGACCGCCAGCATGGCTCTGGCTTCTTTTTCCTGGATGCAAAGCGGCGCGCCACCCGCACGCTCTCGCGCCGTGTCTCATCGTCTCCCAGCAGTCGTTGTCCCTGCCCAGCGGCATCGCTGTCGATCGATCCGCGCTCGCCCAGTCCGTCTTCGAGTCGCGTGCCATCCGAGTAGTGCGCCATGGTCTCGACGTAGAGGGACAGCGTCCCACAGCGGTTCTAGCCCGTCGTCTTGCTCGTCGTCTTGCTCGTCGTAGTTGTCTAAGCTCGTCGGTTGAGCTGTATCAGCTCGCGATCGTCAGGTCGTCATCTGGTCGTACTCGTCTAAAGAGAAAAAAAGAAAAAGAAGAAGATCGTTCGCGTCATCTTTCCGTTCTTCCTCCTTGCTCTACTTTGCTCCCTCAAACTGGTGCCGATCTAGCACAGACCGTGGTCCCAGTGTTCTGGACGCTGCGGGTGCTAAACTGGATTTGCAACGCTGGCCATTGGGCGGATGGTGAAGAGCTGCAGCGTTATCAGTGTAAGTCGCGTGCCCGTGGTCGCATTGTACAGAGTGATTGGCCGGACAGGTGGGTCTCTGGGATGAAGAGAGAGGAAGAGAGGCACACGGGAAAAGCGACAGAAGAGAAATGGAAGAATGATGATAAACCACGTGAATGGCAGAGAAGGAAAGAACCGAATAGGAAGGTCCTGAACTGAGGCAGTGGGAAGGAATTATGCTTACCCAATATCTCGACTGTTCTTGCCGTGATCAACGGCTACTCGATGTGGAAGGCTGTTTCGGAATGGCGATAAGCAGGAGCACATGCATAGAATTAACTGCATAGGAGCAGCTGAGTAGAAGTCGATGTGCAGATGTCTAGGGTTAAAGATCTCGAGACGCGAGGTAGCATGCGGGCAGTGTCTTGATGAGACAGATGCGAGGATGCATTCCGTTATGACGGCAACCAACGTGGGCAGGTCAAGACGCTACGCGAGATAAGCTTTGCCGAGAGTTCGAACAGGAAAAAGAGATGAACGAATGAGCAATCTGATGATGAAACGACTCAACACAGAGCTTTCTGAATAAGAGAGGAATAGAATAGAGGATATTAGAGAGAGAGATCATAAGATGAAAGAAGACGTGTCGGGGTCCTCACATGAGATTTACCAGTGAGCAGGGGACGACCGAACACAGCATCTGAGTATCAAGGGGAAGAACGGGACGAATAAGGAACAAGGAACCATACGAGGATCAATTGCTTGGCCAGTGTGCCTTGCCAGCCTGCCCAAGAACGGCCGCTTGAAACGGTGGCAAAGGATGAGAGAAGAGTCAATTGGCTGTGACTTCTCGATGCGCAGACTGGGATACGAATGAGGAACGATTGGCGGGGAAGTCATGCACAGCGGCGCCGCACAGGGGACCGATTGGCTGTGGGCTGTAGGGCCAGGGGTTGTCAATGCACAGGAGGCCGTTGCAGTACTCCGTAGTAGAAAGCGGGAATAGAAAGCGGCGTCGTGACGACCCTCCTTTTGACAACTGTGCCTCCTGACTCCTGCGCTCGCGATATACCTTGGTTTCAGTAGGAAAATAGAGGAGCAGGAAGAATGTAGGATAGACTTGGAGCTGGGGAAGAGGAGCAGGACTATGAGCATCAGAAGGAAGCAGATGCGAGCAGCTGGTTCACAGTGGCAGAGCACGAGTTGTGCAATGGATTCTTCAAAGATGAGAGGCCGTCGGAGAGATGGAGTAGCCTGCGCCGATTACATAAACCAAATGAAGACAATATGGCAACGAGCGTAAGTGTCAAAAGAGTAATATCAAAAGAGGAAAGAACGGACAGGAGCAGGGAAGAACGACAGAAGGGCTGAGCTCACTGTGCCCCATAATGCATCCATGCAGGGCGCCTCTTTATTTGTGCTTTTATTTGTATAACACTTTAAATGGCTATTTCTGCTCTGCCCGACGTCTCTCGCCCTCTTATTCTCGGCCTCTGCTCTTGTCTGCTGCGTCGCTCCTTCCTTCCTTCCTCTTCTCTGCAACCAGTCGCTCTTTCCTGTCTTGCCCTCTGCTTCGGCCACTCGCTCTTTCCGGCCACTTCCAACGCGCCGCCATTCGTTTGCACTTTCCTCTTGTTAACATTCTTGTATTCGCACTGCTGCTACTATCACTCGCTGCATCTTGCATCCTCCGTTTGACATATCACCAGCCGAGTGTACTCTTCTCTCGGTTTGCTCCATCCTGCCTTTCTTCCATATCCTCACTATATACTTGCTGTGCCGCTGGCCGCTGTCTCCTCCATCTGCTCATCCAGCCCTGTCTACAAGCTTTTGCGTGTGACACTCTTCTCCCGTCCTTGCAACAGCCAGCTTTGCGAGTGGCTTCCTGCACAAAACCTTGCCGTCAAAGACTCGCACTGACACCGACATTCCTGCACTGCTGCCGACAAAGACTGCCGTCCGCACCAACTGCACAGACTGGACAGACTGCATAGACTGCACAGACACGACGAACAGCTTCCTTGTCTTCTTTGTCTTCCTCCTCTTGTCACGACCCTCGATCTCTTGGCTTCACTCTTTGTCTCCCTCTCCAGCCTCCTGTCTCTCCGTCATCTCATTCTTATATATTGATACCCTACGCTCGTTCGTCTCTATCTCTTCATCTATCCTTCTCACGATCTTTACGTCTTCACAATCTTTGTACTTCACAGTTTCTACTTTTTCACAATCTATATTCTTCACCGTCTCTACTCAACAATCTTCAGTCTCTTCAGTCTCAACCCCCCTCATTCGCAATGGCTCGTCTCTCTCTTGCCGTCCTGGCTACCCTGTTCTCCAGCAGCCTGGTTGCTGCTGCGCCGACCGAGACCCCTGTCCACACCTTCTTCCGCCGCGACACGTCGGCCGCCGCCCTCATCGCCAAGGTCATGCCCGGCACCCTCACCTGCACCAACACCGTCGCCGACACCGGCTGTGTCAACAACACCTATGCTGCCAAGTTCTTCATCGACGCCTTTGATACCTACAACATCAGAACCTCGGCCGAGATTGCCGGCGTCCTCGCGCTCACCAGCCTCGAGTCCGGCGACCTCTCATTCCGCTCCCGCTCCGACAGTCCCGGCCAGGGCACCAGCAACATGCAGAGCCCCGGCTTCAACCTCGACTATGCTCGGTCGTTCCCCGAGCTCGCAGCAGCAGCCAATGCGTCCGTGAGCGACGTCACGGCAGTCCTCGCCCTCGTGACGCCCGACAAGTACAACTTTGCCTCGGGTGCCTGGTTCCTCGCCACCCAGTGCTCCGACGCCATCCGTACGCAGCTGCAGACGGGCACCGATGCAGGCTTTGCTGCGTACATGTCCTGCGTTGGTGTCACCGTCACAGATTCCCGCCAGGCACACTGGGTCACGGCCCAGAAAGCCTTTGGCTTGATCTAGTGATTTAATTTACCTGCGCTGCTGGTATTTAAATTTTGTCGCTTCTCGGTTTAATCTGTATATACGCTATTTCCATGTCCCAAACATGTTGGATGATCATGTGCTTTCGCTTCATAACGGCTTGGTCTTGATGGCTAGTCTTCTTTTACTTTTTTATTTATTAATAGACTCATAATGTCTAGATACAATACCACTTTCATTCTCGATATTGCTAGTAATTATTGCAACAAACTGGTAATGTAGCTATGCAAATCTAGAGATTGCGAGTCGTGTCTGTGCAAGGTGTCTGCACCTTTATGACCTCCCATATTTGGCCGACAGCCCGGGATGACGTCCCGTTTGGCGGTATGTGTTCCTGCGGCATATTAGGTTTGTGAATTGGCAATCGTGCAAGAAGCTGGAAAGATCTGGAAACGAGATCATTGTGAACAAGAGCGGGATATATAATTGATAAAGCAAAGCTACCAAACACAGGATATAAAGTACAGCCATGGCTTGAACACGGCGCCGGTGACCGGCTTGATTAGATAAAAGAAACACCAAATGCCGCAAGACATGATGCGTGAGTTGAGAGGGCTGGGCGGGCTGTATCATTCAACTGCCGATATAATTTTAAATCCTCGAATCGTCACAATAGGCACTTGCCACATGCGCACAGAATTAACGGGACACGGCCCAAGACAGATAACAAAAATCTCCAATCCAAGCACAAAACCCGTTAGACACTCTCGGATTCTGTAACTGGCATTCTTTTGCCATCGATATAGTCCAAGCTTCGAGCCTCTAGCTCCCGCAAAGTATCAAGTATCTCTAATATAATACATGGCTTGGGACTGGTGCGTTGTGTCGACGTTTTAAGAGGATGGGCTGGGGTCTGGCATGTTTGTGGTGCCGTCATAGTTGTAGGTAGGGTTGTTGGGGTCTGTCGCCAATGACTGCTGATCTGCGCCGAAAATTGTAAAGGACTGATCGGTGACCACAGGCCCGGTCTGAGCAAACGACTGAAGAGTATCCTGTGCAATCATGTTAGTTTGAGCCCGTCATATTGTATCAAGGTTCTACAATCCCAAACTCCCAATTTCCCAAACTTACCCAGTCAAAGTTGTTTGTGAAATCCATGTTTTCGTCGAAAAGGTTCGGACCAGAGTTCATGCTGTTTAGCATGCCGAATCCAGCCATGGAGCCCATCAGATCGCTGTTGAAGTCCGGCGGCGTCATGTTCATGCCTTCTAGAGCCGAAGTGTCGATCGCTGTAGGCATCGTAGGGTCGATGGCGCCGTATGTGGTGCCTCCAGGTGTTTGGATGGTACCAAACATACCATCGCTCAACCCGGGGATGGCGCCGGGGACTATGTTGAGCGGTGCGCCCAGCGTAGGATCCGCATCCAGCCTTGTGTCGCTTGCTGGTGTGTCGATGGCCACCGAGTTGTCGGAGGGAGTTGACTTGGGGGGTTCTGCCCCTGACACGCCGCACATGCTAGAGGACATGAACGTTTCGGTGACACGTGTCTTGGGCTCTGTCTCCGAGGGTGCGCAGCTGATCTTCTCTAGAACAATGCGGATGATATTGTAAGCCTTGTAGGCCTCCATCGAACCGTCTGCAAGCGGGCGCCAGATTTCTTTCGTCGCCTGGAGAATCGTGATCATCTCGGTGCGCTGCTCCTCTGTCCAGAAGCTGTCGCCTTGCCGACCTTCGATCTTGGCCAGGTTGTCGAAGCGAACCTCGAGCGCAACAAGCATAGCAGGAAGCAGGAAGTCTTTGGTGGCAATTGATGCGACGTACCACTTGATCGAGCGAAGCCTGCCGTTAGACTGAGACTCTTTATTGAGTGTCTGCAGATGGTGCAGAGTCTCCATGGAGGCCTCGATCGCACTGCGTCTTGAAGGGGAGTAGCGAGGATTCTGTCTTGCCCGGGACAGGTACTTGCGGTGAAGCAGGCACATAATCTTGAGATACAAAATATCAATGTTAAACCGGGCAATGATAAGCGTCAGGGGGTCCTGGGACCCTTCGAGTGGTTTCAGACGCAGGTGGGATGGAAGCTGGTCTTTGACATCCCGCAGGCGAGCATCGAGCCGATGAATTTCGTCGTACGGTACGGGCTTGCCAACACGAGTGGTCGCTTGAAGAATGTTGCCGAGCTCCAAGCAGAGCTTGACCTTGGAGATCATGTAGCTGATGGGTGTGGGCTCCGAGTTTGGTCTTGACTGCGGCAAGATCTTTGTCGTCGGTCCGAACTCCTCGTCGAAGATGTTGAGCGGGAGTTGGGTATCGCAGTCGTGGTCGTAGATCATGTTAGGGAGCGATACTTGGTGGGAGAACATGACGTCGCACATGCGCACGAGGGCCCACGTTCTTCGCCGCATCTCGGCCTGAAAGGGTGTGATTGATGGGAACCACTTGGCATCGCGATGGTAACCCATGCGGAAGGCCACCCTGGTGATCAGAGACCCGATAAGCCACAGGCCAAGATCGGCATCCCAGCGAGACGAGTACTCGCCGAAGACGTACAGGATCATGGTCTCGACCGTGTACTCGACGGGCTTGGTGTAGTCGGCCGTGACAAGGCACTGAACTGTGCGTACACGGAACAGAGACGCCAATTCCATAGCATGCCCCTTCCACTCGGGTGGTTCATCACCCACCTTGTGGTAGCTCAGCATCGCCAGACACATCACTGAGTAGAGCAGTCCCAGCCACATGATTGGTGTTTTTGAGGGGTTCTGCCAGTGGCTCCGTAGCTGTGCATTGAATGTGGGCGCGTGGATGAGGTTGACAGCATTGTCCATCGAGTTGAAATAGCGGCCGCACAGGGTGAGAACAGTCGACTTTGGTGGCAGCTCTGCCCGCAGGTCGCCTTCGGTAGTAGGCTCAGCTCCGAGGAGGAACGTGGGAGCTTCTCGTGCTGTCGCAGGCTTGCTTTGCAGCACACGCTCGTAGCTCTTCTCCAGATCTTTGCGATGATTGATAAAGTAGTTCTTTACTTCACTGATGTCTGCAAGAATGGTGTGCCAGTGCTCCTGGCCGATATACATGGACTTGCCACGGTCGGCATCAACCTTGAGAACACCGAGAGAGGTGGCAAGGCCGTCATCGATGTCACTCCCCTCATCATCGATATCGGCGTCATCTGTCGGCTGCGTACTACTGCTACCGGGATCTTTTGCTGACGCTAAGCTGTCCGTTCGTGAAGTGCTGTTGCCCGTGCTCGCACCTGGAACCATGCCTGCTGCTGAAGCGGCAGTGGCGGGGTCGACGCTGTTGCCGTTGTGCATCAATGACAGGACGAGGCTCTCAAGCCGGTCGATGCGGTTCTGCATGTCATCTGGGCTGTTTGTATCTTGGCTGCTTTTCTTGCGGCTCACAGGCGCCGCATATGAGCAAGACGAGACGCTCGTTCCGTCGCGCTTGACACAATTGCTGCACGGGTGCCCGCGATCACACTTCCTATAATGGAGGTCAGTATGCCTGCCTTTTGAAGATTTTGCTCGAAACAGATAGTGTTATGATTGGGCTATATTTACAATCTGCAAGAATGAAAGTTAGCATTGATTCATCATGCGAAAAAACAAAACAAGGGAGGAGGCACTATATCAGCATACTTCTTGGTTCTGCATGGATAGCAGCTGAGGGGAACACGATTTCTTTTCCGCACGACCCGAAACTGCTCTTCGGGCGACCGGGCACCCGACGAGGGCGTTGAATTTGTAGTAGGCGACATGGCTGGGGTGGAAGCTGAGTGAGTTGGTGATGCTGCTCACAATCTCTTGGAATAACACTTGTCGACTCGTGTCCAAACGGCGTCTGGATCTGCTCGGCACGGCACTGCTATCCAAAAAGTCTCCGAATGCTGCTTTTTCGACTCTCAGCTCTGCGAGACAGGTGTAGGGCTGTCCCGACGGTGGAAAAAGGTAAGATACGGGAGAGCTCTCTGCTTTTCCAGAGATACAATCCCAACGGCACCAAGAGTATTCGAATGCCAGACGGGTGTGCTGGAGTCTTTCAAGGTATCACTCCCTGGTCGGTCACGCTGGTTGATTCGGGAGACACGGCGCGCCGATTTGCGCAGAAAAACGGTTGATATGATACGATGTGAATAGAGGTGGCCGTTGTGCGATTCTGCACAGAGACCAATTGGTGGGTATGGGCTATGAACGTCGAGGAACAAGTTGAGAAAGTCGTGAGTTTGGACGAGAGTATCCTGCGACGATTAAGCAAGGTTGGGATATGCGCGTCTTCGCAGAACAAAGGCGTGGTGAAAGAAGGTGTTTTGCCACACTTTAGTGCTGGGGTGAGCTTGGGAACAGACGAAACCCCGCAGTGCACCGCGTATTTGATCCGATCTTCCTAGGTCGTAAAACAAACTGCAGCGATGCGCGCGATGGTGAAAAAGTCGTGAGAGCAAGGTCAAGTTGAGACGTGGCAGGGCGAGGAAATGGGGGAAGAGAGAGTAGAGAGAGTAGAGAGAAGAGGAAGAGAAAAGAGTGAAACGAAAAAGAGCGAAACGAGAAAGAGACGGTGGTCGAGTTAGAGATAGTGGTCAGCTGAGACGATAGGTGGGCTGGATGAAAAAGGGAAAGAGCGATTGAGGGTGAGGAGCAAGGAGCGAGAAAGAAGGAAGGAACGGATGTAGTTTGCGAGGTTTGATGGAAGGAGCGAGGGGAAACTGAAAGAAAGAAAGGAAGGAGGGGAGGAGGGAAAATGAGACGGGGAAAGAGAGGCCCGGTCGCGACTGTCTCGTCGTTGTCCCTTGTTGCTGAAGAGGCCCGGACTTTAGGGAGACAAGCACGAGCAAGAGCCGTGCGCTAAGATGTGCCAGAGAAGAGATGTTGATGCTTGAGCTTAGGTAACACGCCGAGGGACCGTCCCACCTGATTCTCAAAAAGACCGTATCTTAGTACAGACGGCCGTTTTCCCGCAGAAAATGTTGAAAATGTAGAGCCTGCGAGAAAAAAATGTGTGATAAACCATCGAGTCCGATAAACATCTCAATTAATTGCGAATTTATCTATTTATTTGACATACAGGACGTGGCAGGAGCCGGTTGAAATGCAGAAGGCACAATGGACGAGGGACACTCGCGACAGGCAGGGGCAGGCACGGCGTACGTAATGCTTAGGATGCTATGTGGGAGGTGGCCTGGCCCTCGAGGAACCGCACCGGCCCCAGGTAGCGGGCTGCCCGACATAAGGTTTGGCTAGGCTTCTGGCCTAGGCATCCGCGCCCACGTTGCCCGTAAGACGTTGCAAAGCGGCTCAATCCATCAGTCCCAATGACGTTGGTGGTCGGCCCTTTCGTGATTAGTAAGCACCTGCGGCCTATTCTGCTACATGCCAACCCACACCACGCTCGTAAATAGGCAAGATATCGTTACATGATGCATCAGTAGCGGGACACTTCCACTTATGAGTCACAGTAGTGCTGCAGGGCAAGATGGAGACGCTAAATGGGGTGTATGATCGGTGCACACTATCACGAGGTTCTCGGCAGAGCGATTAAATCATAATATATTCGCTCATAAATCGCTAATAGATCGCTTACGTAATACCAAACGTAACAAAGCCGCCCAGACTGAAAGATGCCAAAACGCCAACTCGACAGAGAATACAAAAGAGATGTGCCCGGCGCCAGCGCTCATATCTTCTTGCCGGTGACTATATAGTGCCCGATGCCGTCTTGCACCTTCCAGCCCGCGTCCCTGAGGGCACGCCCAACCTGGCTGTACATTGGCGAGCTTCCGCTTGCGCTGTGGCGTCCGATGCCCGTCACGACCTGCAGAGGGTTCTCCCGTGCTTTGCGGATGGCGTCTTCGCCCAGAGCCGACCACCACAGCTGCGTGCGCGCGAGGGCATTGCGCACGCCATCTAGCACGGGGACGTTATGGAGGTCGATCTTGTTGCCCGCGCTTTGGCCAGCCACAATCGAGTCCGAGTGGATGCTCTCGTGAAGTCGCGCCGTCTTATGGTGCTCTTGACTTCGCTCGGTATATACGACGGCAGCCTGCCGAAATAGAGGATCGGATCTCCCGCGGCGGAAAAGATCTCGAGCCGACTCGTACGACTGGCTACCGATCTCGCGATGGTGCAGAATCACTGCTAGGTTCTGGCGCTGATCCTCCGAGCTGAGGGTGAGAGTCGACCGGGACGTCTGCTGATGGCCAGAACCAGCACCGTCGCCGTCCTCGTCTTCCAGCGCGAGCGGCTTAAGCTTGTAGCTGACAGGCACCTGGTCCGTTTTGGGCTGCTTCTGCTTGGCATTTTTCACTCTCCGTTTTGAGCCGGGACGGAAATCGCCGTTTGCGAAGAAGCCATCGACACCCTTTGGGCGCTGACTAGTCTCCTCCAGGTATGTGATATTCAAAAGATAGTCGGAGGCCTTGTCCATGTCGCCGTCGCTCTTCTTGAGTGCATTCTTGATGTCAATGTCCTTGAGCCCCGGAAACGCCGCGCGCAAGGTGACCATGATGTCGCAGCTGTCGGTGGGCGAGTCGTTGGCACCACCCCGCCAGCCATCATACGAGCCTCCGTAGATTGATGCAGTAGGCGACAAAGGGCCACTATCGGCGTCTGACGTGGCGGTTGTTAAGCGACTTGGAGATCGGCCGTCGCCTTTCCCGCTCTCTGCGCGGGACGACGAGTCGGCTTCAGATGAGCCGACTATGCCTGGCGACGAGTCGGCTGTTTCATTCTGCAGCCCGCTTGGGTCGAACCCAGAGCTCTCTTCCATAAAGACGTTTGCGGCAATTCCGGCGAGTGCCTGCCGTGCTCCTTCAAAGCCTAGTTCATCATGGAACAGTATGATGAGAGGCTCGTCGACGCGTGCCCGAAACTCATTCTATGCGACGTTAGGAAAAGGGTCGAGGGGTGTTGATTGGCACGAATTCACGATTGCCGCCCGTGAGTACTTGGGGAGTTTCATACCAGAAGATCTTCCATCTCTTCTTCCTTTGTACGCGAGGGAGGCGCCTCAGGCTGCGTCTGAGCAGCCTTGCCTTTCTTCTTCCCCATGGTGCAGCGCACAAGTACTAGATTCTAAGAAGATGGCCGTGCTTTCTCTTATGAGGCAGGCGATCCTGCTGTGATACAACAAGGTCTTGGTGTAGCCTCGCAGAGGTGCGTGCAGTGTCAGTTGCAGATGTGACGTATCGTGTAGCGCGAGAGGTATCTATGAAATGCCCTTCCAGAAATCGAAAAACTGAGTGTGTGAAGCAGACATGGCTGGAAACGGGTGGTGGCAATGATAACAGTTCTGGAATTCTAGGCTGTGCACGATTTTGTTTTGATAGATTGGCGTGAATGTGTGGTTGGACGACGAAGGAAGCAGATGACACAGAGTAGCACACGCGGGCAAGACAAGGAAAAAGAAAACGAGATGCATCACAAGTACAGTCCCAACAAGGCTGATGCACCAAACTAGGAAAATGGCACACGTGATCTTGGTGTGGGTGAGGTGGGGTCAAGATTGCGGGCGCCACTAAGCTTACAACCCGAGTCCGGTGCTGGAGCTATCTAGCTCATCATCGACAGGCCAGGAAGTATCATCACAATATGCACCCCGACTCTGAGGATAACCCTATGTTTTGACCGTTGCGAAGTTACTTTGCTTAAAATAAAATGCAGACCTGTTCTGCCTACTTCCTCTTCGATTTCAAATCACCGATTTGACCCAAAAACAAAACAAAAAAGCAGCAACAACATGATCGACAAGGATTCCATGTATTTTTCTTTGAGTGGCGATATCCCTATTGGCGGGCCAAGCACCTGGCACGTTATCGATTGGGACCAGAGACAGGTCGTTTCGGTAACTATGGACGGAGAGCAAGACGACGACAGCGTTGCCATTGAACATTTCAGCCTCTATAACACCCAATTGTCTGCCGAAATATACAGGATCTATGTGTCGGACACCGGCGAGATCATCTCGACGTCTACCGACCAGGAGGACGATCAGACCTGCTGTGTGCACTATCCATTCCTTGACGAGGTGGCTGTCCCAGAGAGCACACTGACAGTACGGCGGAACGAACTTGAGGAGCTCCAGAGGCTTGGCCCTGATGTAGACCTTGTTGCCTACACTCCATGTCTGGGTCGACCTGCAAGAAAGGTGAAGCTTAAGTGCCGTTCCTAAATTGTCGCTGTGTGATTATGTTAACCGTGTTGTAGGTCGTATTTAAATACTACTTCCTGTGGCAGTATGCACAAATGGCCTGGAAGGAGATGAACCTATGGATGCATCTTCCTCGTCACCCAAATATCGTCCCCTTTGACAGGCTTGTCGTTGATGAGCTCGAGGGTCGCGTGATCGGCTTCACAAACGACTACCTACCTGGTGGTAGTTTGGAGGAGAATCGGTCACGCGTCTTCAAGCTGAAATGGCTGCGGCAGCTCACACATGTCGTTGACGACTTAAACCTCCGATACGGTATTGCGCACCAAGATATCGCCCCGCGAAATGTCTTGGTTGACGAATCGACAGACTCTCTTATGCTTTTTGACTTTAACTTTGCCGCCCGCATCAACTACCCATCACCTGGAGAGGGCGAGAGCTACGTCGAGGACCGGAGCGATGTAAAGGGCGTTCTCTTCACCATCTACGAGATCATCACACGAGACAATAGCCTGCGGAACATGCCTCACGAAGAGCAGAACCTCGACGACCTTGAAATAGAGTGGGTGAAGCACGCAGAGGTGGAGTTGGACCATCCAGTTGCATCATATCAGCTCGTCTTGCGAGAATGGCGGGAGAGAAGAGCAGGCGATCTAACACATGCCATGCATCCTGGCGATTTCCCAGAAGCCATCGACTGGCCTTCTCGGCCCAAATCACCACAGAAGACCATATCACTACGAGATGTGGATGGAAATCCGGTTGACTTTACCACGGACATGTGGTGTGAGAGCCGACATGATGTGCTAGGTCGAGGGGAGAAGGTCCTAAACTGGGAACGGCCACCTCAGACTGTTCTAGACAATGGGACTCGGCTGCTCGCTAGCGGTGAAGTAATTATCTGCTAAAAACCAACAGTCATCACCAATGAAGGACTCGCTGGAATGGCAGGCTTGAATACGTTAATGTAAGATATCTTAACCCCTTATAAACATTCCCATTGCCCTTTTGTTATAGCAAGTCGGAAACATCATCGCATACGACTTGCCAAATGCTTTTTCTTGAAGGGTTGGTTATAAGGTAGTGGTCTACTACTGCATCGACAGCCACGTCGGCTCCCACGAATACACAGCCCTTGCATATTCCCAGCGTTTCTTCCTTAAAAATGAAAGATATCATAGGCAGTGCAGCCTTGTGCACGCCTGTGCGGACTTGCTCATTAGCGGGTGCCAGACTGTACAGCGCCTGTGCTTGGCCCTTAAAGACGGCTCGTGATTTAATACAGGGGTTTCTATGCAGATTCGGGGTGAATATCAAGTTTTATGGATATTGCATATGGTCGACTGCAACCTTGCATGGCTTTATCCCACACCATAGACGACCTACTAGAGTGAGGCAGATGCAGCTCATCACAAATCACACAAATCACACAAATATTTTGACGATGCAGCTTACTTAAGCCGCCTGATCCGGCCCAAGCACAACGTCACATGCCACTGTTTGGTGCTTCCGTGTTGATGCCCGTCGGTCTTTCCTCTTCTGGCCCGCCATAGTAATAGTAGCAATAGCAATACCAGTCAGCTGCACCTGCCGTATCAAAAAGGCAAAGCGGTCAATGTAGGGATGGGAATAACAAGGGAACCGTAAATAGGAAAGAGCAAATAGAAGAGAAGGTAAGCGCCGCCGGACATCTTGTCCCACCAAAATGCAAGTCCGGAAGGCGCGGATGTCGCAACCGACTGATAGCCCTGCCGGGTGTTGTTCCCCTCCTCCAGATAAAGAATGAATATCTATGCAGACCTCGCTCTTTGCCCTCGGCCAACCTGGCTCTTCTTCCGTGACTTAATAACATCGCCAACCACAACAGCTCTTGGAACATCCATATCTGCTCTACCAACGCAAGGGTCGGGTTGCACCCTTTTTCTGTCGTTACTTTACTGCCAGCGGTATTGGTTGTCTTTTTATTCATTTATTGCACTTGTTTTCTTTTTCATAATTTATAGTCTGTTTCTCCGGCCTCGGCCCTCTCATCGTCATCATGGATCCCAGCTCGCGCAAACGAGGCTACATCAACTATCCGGAGCAGATCAAAGGGCATGTGATCCACGACGCTCTCCATAAAACAAGCTTGCTAAGGATCATGCTAACACATACAACAGCCCAGATGTCCCGTATCGCAATGAGCGCAAGTCAAACCCGGCCTTGCGCGGCCCTCTTTTGTTCGTTTGCGCGTACATGTATGTAGTATATTTCCGTATCGGCATTAGGAGACGACGAATCACTGACCCGACAGCATGGAATGGTTTGGCATTGTTCGCCGGGTGGTGTGGCTGAATGCCGGCTTCGGGTCGCTGAGAAAGATCATTCCTCTCATTGAAGACTACGAGCCCAGGTACGACCCTACTGTCATCCCACTGCCAGAGCCAGGCCAGCCAGAGTGGACAGAGGAGAGCCGACTGGATCTGTCACTGCCCAAGTCCCTGCCACCTCCAGCTGCGGACAGGTTCCCGGCTACGAGATACTACACTGCCGCGGATTACCACGAGCTGTATCTGTCTGGCAAGCTTACACCGCTGGATGTCGCAAGGAGCCTACTGCCGTTGATCCGCAAGAAGAGTGCGGCCGGCGACGGACCTGCCGGCCCACATGAGATTGCCTGGTTTGAGACCAAGGAAGTCATTGTTTTGCGTGCGGCTGAGGCATCTACCCTGAGATACAGCAAGGGCAAACCGATAGGCCCTCTTGACGGCGTACCGACTGCTGTCAAGGACGAGTATGACATGGATGGCTACAGGACGTTTCTCGGTTCCGTCAACGATTACACCGGCTCTATCACCGAAAACGGCAGCATCACTGTGTGGAGTGTGCGGAAACTTGAAGAGGCTGGCTGTGTGATTCTTGGCTCGCTTCACATGGTTGAGTTTGGACTTGATACACCCGGAAACAACACAGTCTACGGCACGCCACCAAACCCATACAATGCAAAATACTACACCGGTGGCAGCTCGTCTGGAAGTGGCTATGCCGTGGCATCCGGCCTGATTCCCTTTGCTCTGGGCAGTGACGGCGGCGGCAGTGTCCGCATCCCGGCCTCATTCTGTTCTGTGTACGGTCTGAAACCCACCCACGGACGCATCTCGTTTAAGCCAGGCCAAAACCACTGTGTCACTTGCGCCTGTCTTGGGCCACTTGCTGGTGATCTGCGCACCCTGGCAACTGTGTACTCTGTCCTGGGCCAGCCTCATCCAACATCGCCATTCCCACCAGCTCCTCCACCAGCAGCCATCCTCGACACAACAAAGCCAGCATTCCCGTCGTCTCTGACAACTTCAGCGTCGCCTGCCGGCCAAAAGATACTTGGTATTCCAGAGGCTTGGTTTGATCGTGCCGATCCTGGTGTACGGGAGCTGTGCCGCAGCTACATCAACCGCCTTGTTGAAGAACATGGCTACCAGACAGTCTCCATCGATATTCCCTTCCTGGTGGAAGGTCAAACTGCACACGCACTAACGGTCCTGACTGATGCGGCCACGCTGCTGCCCAATTATGGAAACCTGCAGACAGGAAACCGCATCCTGCTTGCAATTGGCAGAACGACCCCGGCTACCGACTATATGCTTGCGCAGAAGCTTCGGGCTGCCCTCATCAACCACCTATCGCATCTCTGGACTAAGTACCCTGGCATGGTTATTATGACACCGACAACAAGTTGTGCAGGGTGGCCGGTGCGGAACTCAAACGAAAGCCGCTGGGGCATCAGTGACGGTGATACGACGTTGCGCACAATGGAGTACGTATGGCTGGCCAATTTCTGCGGTCTTCCGTCCATTTCTTTCCCAGCCGGCTATGTCGTGCCCGAGGGACAGGCCAATGCAGGTGCAGTTGCAGGGCCCGACGTGCAAGGCAAAGTGCCAGTGGGCATCATGGCAACGGGCGAATGGGCAACCGAGACTGACTTGCTGCGACTTGGCCTCGACGCGGAGAACATTTCTGCTGAGCGCTTTGTGCGGTCTCCCATCTGGGTGGATGTGATTGGAAACGCAACCAAGGCCAAGGAGAACGGTAAGTAAGAAGCTGAGGGGTGAAGCTTGCATCTCTGTAGTGAGTAACGGTTGGATTAAGCCTTTGTATTATTGATATCCCCGACTTGGTTAACGCTGCTTGAAAAATAATATTACTATCAGGAGACACTCAATTAATTAATCTACATTGTTATTACGGCCATACACGACCGACTTCGATCGAGTAATGCCCCCCTTCTAGATGCAAGAGGATGCCTCCGTTGTTTGGGAGAAAGTGGTGGTCATTTAGATTGATGGCCTTGCCGTTGATGATGATGCTGGTGGAAGTTGGAGGAAACTTGGAGCTCGGCGGGATCACAACAACACCGCCAATTTTTACTGGTGTATAGAGCTTCAAGTTCAAGGAGCCTGTTGCTTGGCTCCTTTCCCAGCTAGCCTCATAGCGATTTCCATCTGGTCCTCGGAAACCGCCGCGGACCTTAGTAGGACCGTGTTCCGCAAATCGAGGGTGAAGCTGCCAGGCCCCCTTGACACCACCAGTGATGGAGAGCCCCAGAAAAAGCTCAGTCAGGGCGCTCGTGGGACCTGTTGACCAGCCGTGGCTGTGGCTCGTGTATTTGGCGGCTGTCTCGGTGTCGTTTTTGGTACCACCGTAGCCGCGGTTCCACCGATAGTCAAACGACGGAGGAGATGTACTGTTGGCAGACAGATACATGCCTTCAACAAGCGTGCTTTCCGTCCCATCAGGTCGGTCGAGGTAGCCTCCCCAGAGGCTGCTTAAGAGGACCAGGGCACGGTCGGGGTCATTGAGAAACTGAGCTTGTAGCTCCCAAGAGGAGATGAAGAGAGAGATGTGACCTGGCAGCTCAGGGGACACGGGATAGGGCCCGGCTTTGGTATGGCCGCCGAGAGTGACCCAGTTGGACTGCAAGTTAAAAGTGATATTGGCCGCAACGAGACTGTTCTCGACGAGACCAAAGACGACGGCCATGGAGTTGGCATCCTGGGGGTAGATGGGATTGCCCGAGGGCACAGCACTGTCGCGGAACATGCCGCGGTGACCGTCATAGCAGTACTTGATTGCTGCATTGCGGAGGGCACTGGCGGCAGACGTCCATGTGGCAGCAAGACTGTCGGTCTCGGATGTGGACGGCATCCAGCCGGCGAGAATGGCTCCGGTCTGAAGTGTGCGGTACAGGATAACCTGGGCCTCGGTGGTGTTGCCAGCCGTGTTGAGCCGGGCCCAGTCGCGTGTTCCCGTGACAAAGAGCAGACCACTACTGTCCTGCTTGGCGGTGATAAATGCCATGGCTTTCAGGTACTGGTCCCAATTTCGCTGCAAAAAGTCGGTGTCGCCGCTGTACAACACATAAGTATACGTCCCGATCATTGTCCACATATGGTACGTGTCGCTGCCCTGCTGGAGAAGCGGCGGACCAGCCTCTGGAAACGAGCCATCCGAGTTCTGCTTGTCAGTGAGGGCAATCCAGTTGGAGCCGTGGGAGGCAGGGGGGGAGCGGACCTACCTGATAATCATACATTGTCTGCAAGGCATTCTTGATGCTTCTGTGTAGTGTCAGCGGGTGGGGTCGGGAAGCAATGTGCTATGAACGAAACTCACACTGCATCGCCCGTGCTGACAAAGATGGAGGGCGCTGCGATACCCATATCACCCGGCCATACAGCACGGTCTCGCTTGGCACCGTCTACCAGAATCGAGTCGCCGACGCCCAAGTGGCCGTCGTTTGCCCAGCCAGGAGCCGGCCAGCCATCGGGATCTAGGCCTCCTTGTGATACGAACGGCACGCGCCGACCGGTAGACGTCGGCACTGCGTTTGTCTGCAGAGTGTAGGCGCCGGCATACCAGATGCGGTTGAAGAGCTCGTTGTCACAGTGGAAGTAGCCCTGGTAGGCTCGCAGGTTGGGCCAGGTAGGCTGGATGGACAACTCGAGCGAGACACTGTGGATCGTGACCGTGACAGGCAAGTGCTTGTCCTCTGTTGTCTCTGTTGTCTCTGTTGCGAGAAATACAGTAAGGTAACGAAAGCCACCGCGGAGCGTCTCACCGGGCATTATGTACGTTTTGTTGATGCCGTCGTTATCACCGCCCTGGCCTAGGTCGGCATAGAGAGCCCCGTCTTGTACTTTGAACGCGCCATTGGACAAGTCAGACCACTGTCCGATATAGTCGCTTGATTCGGTGAACGCAAGGCCAAGGGCACTGCGAGGACGTGCGCCTCCACTGACAGAGTACTGCAGTGTCACGAGGCCGCCGACCTCGAGGCCAAAGTCTAGGACGACCTCGGAGCCATTTGCAGCGAGAATGAGAGGCTCGTGGATAGGGTCGTAAGGCGTGCGTGTGAGACGGTATGCTTGAGAGTCGTTACCCTCGGGCTGCAGTTGAACGACCGACTCTGGTGAGACAGTCCTCGACGTGGGCGCAAAGATGCCATCCTCCCACGGCCCGGGAAACGCCGATGTGGTGAAGTTGCTGTCACACAGCGTGCCGTTCCAGCAGCGGCTCGCCTTTGCTTGGGCGCCCAGGAAGGCACAGCATAGAGCCAAGGCGACTATGCTGAAGAAGCCAAGGCGATGCGTATCCATGATTGACGCTTATAATTGTGAATCCAGATGATGAAGCCATCTCTGATTTCTGCTGATGATTAGGCAGTTTTTATGTTGAGATATCTGAGGAGACTGCCCCCCCCCCCAGTCGCATAAGATTACCCGGCTTCCCCTCATACAGCGTTTATGAGCTGTGCCACAAAGTTACATTGTATCACATGTGTCGGTATGTCATTGCATGTTATTTATCTATGAGTTGAGACGTATATACATTATTCATTGTCCTGCGTATACATTCTTTTTACTCGGACAGGTTCAGCTTGAGGAAACTGACGGTGATGTGCTTGGCCCGCACAAGAGCCGCACGCTCGCCCGGCGTGTTGACGTCGCCGCGAATAAGCGCGCCGTGCTCGACGACGGGGAAGTGGATGTAGTCGAGGGGCACGCCGTTCTTCTGCAGTGTGTCAAAGGTGTGCTGCTTCAGGGCCGGACTGAACAGGGCATCAACCGCCGGCGCTAGCACCAGTGTCGGCACGACCAGCTCGTCAATATCTTTTGTGGTGAGCAGCGACGGGTGGGCAACGGCGACGGCGTCGACGAGAGGGCCGGCAATGGCACCCTTGGTGGCGGCATCCTTGTCCTCGGGCTGGTTTGCGGGCGCAGCGCCGAGACGGAAGGCAGCCCAGCCGCCATAGCAGAAGCCGACAACGGCAACCTTTTCATAGCCGAGGTCACGCTTGAGGGCGCGGGCCACCGCAAAGACGTCGGGCTCGCGGACGTCACGGCCGTGGCTGCCGAGGAAGGGCAAGATGACCTGCTGGAGGAACTCCAGGTTGTTGAGGTCGGGACGGGACTCGCGCACAACGACGCCGCCCTGGAAGAAGTCGGGCAGGTAGGCAGTGACACCGGCCTCGCGGGCGTAGTGGTCAGCGAGGAGCCGGGCGTTGGTGGCCTTCCAGCCATAGATGTCGTGGACGATGAGGACGGCGGTTTTTGTGCTGGTGCCGCTGACATATGTATCGAAGCTGGTGGCAATCTTCTCCTCACGGCCCTCGGGGGTGCCGTCCCAGGTGAAGCCCTTGACACAGCAGGTAGACAGAGACATGATGGTAGTGGTGGTGATGGTGGTGGTGGTGGTGGTGGTGGTGGTATAGATGAGGTTTGAGGGAATTGGCTGGAGCGATATTTATAAGGGTAAAGATGCTCATATGGTATTCAAAAATCAAGCATGCCAAAAGAACGACGGTCTCGCCTCTTTATATAACACTTGCTTGATCGATTGAGTCGTCATTCATACTTATTCCACTTGCCTCAACTCCCTCATCCACCTCAACTCCGGCGTCATATCTACCTGGCTGTACTCTGCCAAGCAGCCGCGTAAAACCCGGGGCAATATTTCCACCGAAGCAACAGCCGTTCAAGACGCATACTGTAACGGCTCTGACAGCTTTGACAGCTTCGACAACCTGAACAGCGTGGACAGCTTGTACGGGACTTTGTCGGGTACGTGCAAGAACGAGGCCGAGCTGGTGAGGATTCGCGCGCTGCAGTGCCCCATAGCCAACCGCCACAAACCCACCGCCGACGTGGTTGATAGCCGTGGTGGTATTTCTTCGAAATACTATGGATATCCCGGGTACAACGCGGCATCTGCAGCCTGTTTCTACGTGCTTATCTTGCGCCCTCTTGCTCTTCTTGCCCTTCTTGCTCGTCATGCTCTTCCGTGAACTTCCTTGTCCATGGAAGAGCTGTGCTCCGTCTTAGTCCACGGACATCACGAACGGCACCACGCATTGCCAAAGACGAGAATGCTCGGAAAAGCCGGTTTCGACTCCGAGACTCCTGGCCCGGCTCTTTACGAGAGGCAAAGGACCTATCGAAATGTAGAACAAAGGGTGTAGCAACCGCAGAATTGGACGATCGATCTTGCATTTGTCATCTTGCCTGGCTGTCGTCGAAGTCTGCATGATTTGTCAAGCCGCGGCTCGTTCCATACGCAATTTGTCCATTTCTGCTGAGTGCCGGGCCCATAGTCAAACGGAAGAGTAAAAAACATTTAGCCCCGAACAATGGCAATCCGTTGTCGACGGAGTTGAGCCTCTTTGGGAGAGCGCCGAGTAGATTTGGCATGGAAGCGGGGCATCGGATCGGAATGCACAGTGCCCGACATGCGATCGAGCTGTTATGTAATCCATGGCGAGTACAGTTCACGTGCGGGATCACGCGACTACTTACACGGCCAAGCTCCACCAATAAGCTCTCGATCGGGAAGGAGTGGTTGGTGTTGGCATAGTGCCCCATAAATATAGTGGTTGCCAGGTTGCCCAGCCAGCCCAGCCATTTCATTTTATGAGCGTTTGATCTCTTCTTTTGAGCCCGTTTTATTCCACTTACCTCTTAGACGTGCGGATCAAAACATACTGCCGCATTGCGCCTGGCGTGGAGGGGGGCCCAGCGTGCGTTGTAAGATACTCCGTATGCTGTTCAGTGTAGGCTGTGAGATGGACAGCTGGTCTTGGCCAGCTCGCAGCTCTGGTTGCCACGCATATGCAGCTATTAGCTGGCGCCTCGTAATACATACGGGCAGTGTGATCTGGCTTGTGCACTGTCGGGTCGAATACAACATAGCGAGGCATTGCAAGATCTTTGTGAGTTGTGCATCGTCAATACGGTTTGCGTTGGGCAGTGTGTCGTATTACATAAGGCACGACCGGGGCTGCACTGGCAAGATTGAAACACGGAAGGAGGGACCGGTGCGCTTTCCTGTCGGGCGTCATCCATTTTGCAAATGGAAGGTGCGTTCACCGTCTGCTCTTTCCTCGTATCTTATCTTACCCATCCTCTTTCCTCGCGCCAATGCGACGCCCCTCCCAGCCACCACCCTGCCTTCTTTTCTTGGACGCAGCCTCTAATTACTAGACTGCTACCCGAGCTGCATCTTTCGTCATCTGCTGCACATTGAGTTTTTCGTCTTCCTCACCCTCTCCCTCTCTCACCTGTCCTCCATCTTCCTCTCCCACGCTCTCCCCCTTCTTCACCTTGTGCACCGATCTACAGGCTCTCCACCTTGTGTTTCTCATATCTACTGTCGTTGCCCCCCCATTCCTCTATTCGCGACTGATCGACACTCTCGATTCACCCGCATTCCTGATAGCTTCGCCGCATTCCTCTGCGACCGTTTGCACACCCCGACTCGACGACTTCATCGCATCTAAGCATACTGCGCGCGCATACCCCGTCTGCCGTCATGTTGTTTGCCATCTTCTTCGCCTTTTGGCGCTTCCTCGAGATCGTCACCCTCGTAAGTACCTTTGCGGTTGGACCACTGAAGCTTTTGCCGTCGAGGACGAGAGAAGACATCTAACAGACATAGATCCCCATCATGGGCATGATGGCGTGGTTCGTCCATGCTTACATTGGCGCCAACGAGCTCACCCCCAACTACATCCTCATCATGTTCATCACGGCGACGCTCGGTGTCGCCTGGACCATCTTCACGCTCTTCAGCTACCACCGCAGCAGCAGCAACTCGCATTTTGTGTCGCTCATCGACCTCGCCTTTGCCGGCACGCTGATCGCCGCCGTCTACCAGCTGCGCTTTATTGCGCGTGCCAACTGCACGAACGTGTCGACCACCGACGACTGGGTCATCAGCGCCGGCAGCCTCATTACGCTCAGCGGCCAGGGCATCCACATCGAGACGAACAAGCCGTGCGCGATGCTCAAGGCATGCTTTGCGCTGGGCATCATGAACGTGGTCTTCTTCTTCTTCTCGGCCGTGCTCGCATGGATGCACGGCGGCCACCTCAGAGGCGAGGAGAAGGACCGCCGCCACGTGCGCGAGACGACGGTCCGTCGGCACCACAGCCGAAGTGGCGGCGGCCGCGGCTCGTCTCGCCCGCGCAGTGGCAGCCACCACAGCCGGCACAGCTCGCACTCCCACGCACACTCCCGTCCCTATGTCTAGAGGAGGCACCTTTTGAGATGCGGTATATACGTGTGACAAGAGGTCTGTGGTATCGAAGAAGAGAGTTGATCTACTTCGATGTTACTGGTTCTTGATTTTGGTTTTGATTTTGGTTTTCTTTGTTTGGTTTTCTTTATCTGGTTTTCTTTATTTGGTTTTCTTTATCTGGTTTTCTTTATTTGGTTTTCTTTTGCTGGCCAGAGCTGCTCTCTGCAAGGCAGACACCGCGGTACGATCTGGTACGGTCTGGCACCTAATTTGGAGGCCACGCAACGATTTATGACATACTTTAGCTAGTGCTTGATTTGCATTCGGGTTGTCGACGATGTCACGTTGTATTTAGATGCTTGTATGTTTGGATGTGTGTATTTCTTTGGATTTGGCGGCCTTTTGATAGGATTGTATATAGAATCATCGAACATTGCGTGTTCATCCATGAGAGCACGCACGTTGCAATCACCCATTCGAATGGATAGCCGAACGTATACAAACAAACATGCTCCTAGTATTAAGTAAGAAATCAAGCAAGAAATCCAACGATCTAATAATCACTGACACCGCCAGCTCGATGCCGAGTTGGTACTTCCCCATCCTCGGTAGACAGCCTCTTCCGGGTATGGGCACAGTGGCCGCGTGCGGTTGACAGTGCCGCCCTTGTTCCAGACTGTCGCGACGATGCTCTCCGGCGCCCGGTTCCCTTCTACCCACTTCATCAATGCCAGCAGCGCATCGTGCCCGGCGCTCGGCAGCTTGTTGGGCACCCCCGATCCAGCGCCAAATCCATACTCCTCCTTCAAGATCGTGGCCTGGCCCGGCGCGGCAAACATCCACGGCGCATTGACGTCTGGTGCTGTGCCGTAGCAGTGGCCCATGCCAGGCACCTGGAAGTAGCGGAAGAAGTCTTGGATGCCATCTTTGGCATTCTTGTTCAGAGACAGGTTCATCGCCTTCATCGTCTCGTTGTAGTAGTACGTGGTCATGCGCGGCATCATGAGGGCGTCGGCGAGGCCCTGGTACATGAGCACCTTGCCGCCGCGCTCGCGGAACGGCGAGATGTCATAGTGGTCGGCCGTCGCATTGCCTGGGTTCGCAGCTACAGAGTCGTAGAATGTCTGGTCCGAGTTTTGCGACCAGTGCCAGCTCGAGTCGTTGTAGAGCCAGAACCGCTCGTAGCGGTTGTCAAAGTCGCGCGCGTCGATCTTGGACAGGTAGACAACCCACCAGTCCTCGGACCCGGGCGAAAAGCCGCTGTGCATAAAGTCGCCTTTGCCGGTGTAGGCGTCTGCATACAGCACCGTCTCGGCGAGGTGTATCTGCTCCTGCGAGAGGCATGCACCGGCTGGGGCGCGGCTGCAGTCCAGTGCAGAGACATCAAAGTCACACGCTTCCGGCCGGCTGATGATGGAGTCCACATGGCCGTCGATGTGGTCGCACTGCTTGAGCGCTTCCTTGGCTAGCAGGCTGATGTCATGCGGGCCCAGCACAACGCCGCCATTGTCATTGCCCGGGGCGAGGTTGGCCGCGCCAATCCGCGTGATCCACGGCATCAGGCGCGACGTGTCCCACGCCGGCGCACCCACCAAGGCGCCGTCAAAGCTCTCGGCGTCCAGCTGGATCTCTTTCAGGCCCTGCCGCCCGCCCGTCGAGCACCCGCTGAAGTAGGAGTACGCAATGGCCGCGCCGCTGTAGTAGTGCTCCGTCAGCACCTTGCCGAGCTGCACAGACCCGTGCATCGACCGGTAGCCCCAGTCGGCGATCATGTCAGGCGTCGTGGGGTTCCAGTCGAGCGCGTCCTGCGTCGAGTTGTGGCCGCCGTCGGAGGCCAGCGTCGCAAATCCATAGGGCAGTCCCTGGCCCATGTCCGGCCAGTTGATGCCGCCGGCGAACGAGTAGCTGCCAATCGTCAGCATGCGGCCGTTCCACGTCCACCCCGTGGGTAGAAACAGTGCAAAGCGGTAGTTGGAGTTGGTTCCGGCTGTGCGGTTGTTGACACGCACGGTCACAGCACAGAGGGGCAGCAGCTGCGTCGCATTCTTCGTGAACCCGAGATCGGCAGTGCCCTCACCGTAGCTGCCATTCAGCGGCACACTACCGACACGCTCGACGGTCGCATAGCTCGGCAGGGCTTGTGCAAACGTGTCGGCGGTACATGGCCGTGTGCGGTGGAATCCGGTGCCGGTGATGCCGGTCGACGCTGGTGCCGCCCACGAGAGCCGGCCCCGGGTTGACAGCAGCACCAGCAACCACAGCGCCCACACGCCAAATACTGTCACGGCTGCCATGCGGAATAGTCGGCTTGTTCTAGACAGGGGAAGTGCTCGTCGCTTGCAGAAGTAGTGTAGATATAGCCTGGTTGCAGCAAGACTTGACTCTCGCGATGCCCTTGACACAGCGCGGCCATCGTCACTTATAAGGGCGTCTTTTTCGTCTTTTTCATCTTTTTCATCTTTTTCATCTCTTTCGTCTCTTTCTTCTCTTTCGTCTGTTTCGTCCTTTCCACCCTCAGAATCCTCCGCCTCCACCTCCACCTTCTCTTCGTGTGCCTCGCCACACTTCTTCTTCTCCAACAGATGGTCATCTCGGGTTACATCCGCTGCCGCAGAGTGCCTGGGTCGCTGCATGGTATCTGTGCTGGCTGTGTTGTGGTGCTCAATAGATAAGTACGATACACTCTTCACTCCTGATTCATCGCAAGGACCAGGGCTGACCGCCTCGGACTCGGGTATGCGTTCTTTTGCAAGTCGTGCAAGTTGTTCAGCTCGTGCGGCGTGTGCAGGTCTCAAGAGTGGCCAGCTGACTGATGTATCATCCGACATCTCTCGGTGCAGGGTATGTCTGTATGAGAAACTGGCAGCTGAGAGTAGATGGTGTGCGATATGCACATGAAAAAAAGTCGTGATTACAACAAAAATTCGATGATGCAGGGAGAGGAGATCACGCCCGACGACATGGGAATCTGGAAATGCCAGTAACGTGGATGACTAATCACGCTGGTTGCAGATCCGCGTCAGATCGTGGGCCGCATGTTGACAGCTGAGACAGGCTGACATAAAGACAGCAAGACAATTCCAAATACCAGGAGCAGAAGATTCGTTAAAGTAACGCCATTAAACCAGCTCGAACTCCAATCCTGTTGTTTCGTGATCGTCTTTCTTTTCTAACATTGTTGACTGCGTGTTCCAACAGTTTTGTATGTAGATAGCCAAACTAACGACAAGTGACGACGTCATGCTGCCATGGGTGTATCCGATCCAAAGCCAATGTATTGAGAGATCACGTACTTTGCATTCACAGTTATTTTCTGGTTGTCTTACGACTGTTTCTTTAAGGTAGCAAACAACAAGACATCGTGTGACTTTGTCATCAGCAATGCGTAGTAATCATGTGGTGATACATCTGCAACTAAGTAGCTAGTTGGCTATGACATAGATATCTACATTAGCATTTTGGTTTGCAACAGATACTCATAGAATGTGTGGGCGAGGTAGCTTTAATCAATCCGAAGTCTGGTTTGTTCTCAAAGTTAAAAGTGTAAAGTCAGAGCAGTATAGTTAATAACTTTTATTTTATTTGATGTGATTTGATTTGATTTGATTTGATTTGATTTGATTTGATTTGATTTGATTTGATTCAGTATATTTTATTTCAGATGAGTACGCGACGAGGCGACGTTACAAGCTCTATTTTACTGTTAACCACTCCAAAAGATCTAAACCAACCCAGGTGGCCGCAAGGTCCTTCTAGTCAGTCTCGACTCGGTCCCTAAGTGTCTTTTAAAGCAAGGGCTTCGGCACTTACATTCTCGGCGTCAGAGAGCACTTTAACGTAGCCGAACCAGGCTTCCGGGTGCGAGGTGACATAATCGTAGAAAGAGTCGGGTTACGGAGTCGATCAACGATAGTACTGCAGTTCCACAGTGTCCTCCATCAGCCAATGATAGCCGTAAGGACAGTGTCCGGCCAGCTGCGGCTTACATCACAAGCCGATGCCGTTCGTCGTTATCACTGTCGTCACCGCCGTCGTAGGTAGGCCGCGTCCACTATCCCGTGCCTTCGTATATGCCATACACACCCCAGACAGTGCTGCATCTTGCCTCCAACCATGTTCTTGGATTTTTCCTTGCCTAAAAGCACACGGTGCGGAACACGGCGTCGCGTCCGGAAAAGTATCCTAGCTTCTCGTCTCCTCTTTCATCTGAATGGAAAAAGGGAATAAATAGGAAGCACACCTCATGTCTTCACTTGAATACACCTCTGCCTACGATTCTCGTCTTGAATGATCAGCCCCAACGGCGTGAACGCTTCCTATAGCAGCACCAAGCCGGCTACCTACTTGTACGAAACGCTGCTGGCCATGAAAGCTGCCGATGGCCTCTCATGCTCTCCTTCGATTCCACCAAGGATAGAGCGGCAGGCGGGGAGCCGGCTCTGCAGCGGCTCTCTGGCTAGGCAAGCTATGACGTGTGATGTCGAGAATGGCTGGTATAAATATGGCTGGTTTTAGCTATGTTTGTTGACCGACGAGCGCAAGGTTGGTCTCTCGTGCAACGAAGCAGTTCCTGATGAGTCATCATATGCATAAGGCAGCATTCCCTCTCTGCGCCTAGCGTATCCACTTTCCCCACCCTACCCTTCTCCCCTACTTGCCCTTCTTCTACCGTCATCTGCCATCAACTTTGCATCGCCACATTGTCATCTGCTATCAGCTTTGCATCGCCGCATTGCCAACTGCATCGCTCCGATGGCGTCCCAACCCTCGCAGTCGTCTGTGGACGACCTCTTACTCGCCTCGCTCACGCCAGAGCAGAGGGTGTATGTAGAGCGTATGCAGGCCGAATTGGAAGCACGTGATGTACGTGTGAAGCAAGCAGAGGAACGCGAAAAGCAAGCGAGAGAGCAAGAGCGGCAAGCGAGAGAGCAAGAGCGGCAAGCTCGCGCTGATGCCGCTGCCTTCCGCAAGGCCCTCGCCGATGAGCAAGCAGAGAGACAAAGCCTAGAAGCAGGTGAGTCCTTTTTCACATGACTTGCACCCCTGGTGTCGTTGACTCCTAACATTAGCCTAGGACAAACTCTGGATAGTTACATCGCCATGGAAGACCGCCGCCACTACTATCTGCCGCGCCTGCTACCGAAGATCAAAACGGCCCAGTCCAAGGCAAAAACTACAAAGACCAGCACCACTACTGGCCGGACCTCCATCGTCAAAAAATACTACCCCCTGAATCTGAAGCGCTGGGATGAGTGTGATACCGTGCTGTCTGCCTCTTTCAATCGTCTTCGCGGGGTCGTCAACACCCAACAGGTCTTCCCCTCCAAGAACGAAATGCATGCGTTCGAGACGAGATTTCTGGAAGATCTGCCCGAGGAGATGGTCAATGCGCCCCTCTATCTGACCGAGCTCCGGACCTCGTTCTTTCTCTACGAGGTGCTTGAGAGGCCGTCGTCACGGATTCTCAATGCATTCCTCACAGGACACAAGCTTTTTTTCGATAACATGAATGCCGGGGCACATGTTGAGTACATTACCCAGGGACGCACGCAGGCTTCAAGCCAGAGTGACGGGCAGAGTGACGGGCCGAGTGACGGGCCGAGTGACGGGCAGAGTGACGGGCAGAGTGACAATCAGATTGAAGTCCAAGTCCAAACCACCAACCAGTCCACAGACCCAACCAAAAAAAAGAAACTAAAGGTTCCATCCAAAGTACAACCAGACTGCGTCGTTTTATACGCTACAACCGGCACTACGCCGGCTGGTACTACTTCTAGCAGAGTTGCCATCAACGCCGAAGAGAGTTCTGCAGCTGAAGACGGCGATGATAGTGACAGCGAAGATAGTGACGGCGAGAATAGTGACGGCAGCCCGGACATCCACCGCATTGCATTCGGCGAGCACAAGCCAGCGCACCGACTCCGCGGCTTTCTTTTAAACAAGCTAGTCGAACGAGGAATTCAGCAAGACTACATAGTACAGATGGCGCGCCGCAAGGCCACAGGTTTCCCTAAAGAAGACGCAAAGAACCGCACTAACTCTTTCCCGGGCCTGGTATACTACACCTACGCTCTCGCGCAAACCTTTCATTACATGATCTCGGCTGGCATCTTGTATGGCTACCTTGCCAGTGGCGACACTTTGACCATTCTCCATATCCATCCCGATGACCCTACGACGCTTCTATACCAGCCGTATGTGTTTCCCGAGTACGCTCAGGTACGGGAGGCAGGCGTGCAGCCTCCGGCAACAGAGCGCACAGATGCAGCAAATCTTCCCATCGGACGCCTCTGCGGCATGGCTGTTAAGGCCCGGGAAACGGGTGTTATGTCCGAACGATGGCGAACCGCTGCCTTGGAAAAGCTTGCTTTGTTTCCACATATCCCACCACAGCTTGCAGAAGACGACACTGCCGCGCCACCCTCCGACCCGCCAAGCTCTCCGGGAGACGACGACCGGCCTGACAAACGTGGATTTGACGGTGGGGACGATGATGAAGACGGCGGTGGCGATCATGGCCCCGGTCCATCAGGCCGACACCTAACTACCCCCCATGCGTACCGACCCCGCGTGCCATCTCCCTTGCGGGGGCAAGAGTCCGAAAATCACCACTCACGGCAGCCATGGCAACAGCATTCTTTCTTTGGCCTCCGGACGCCTGTCTACTTGAAACCGCACCGATTCGACCCGGCCTCCTTCCAGCCCATCCGGCCCTACTGTACGCAGGCTTGCCTTCTCGGCCTTGCGCGCGGCCTGCCGCTGGATGACAACTGCCCCAACGTGTTTCTCCACCAGCGAGCCGCTTGCTATGCCCACTACGGCGGCGCTATGACGGCAGACGACGTACTGCCAGCGCAGTCGGGCCAGACGATGCACGCAATCCGTAGCATCGAAGAACTAGGACAATTGGTCGTCCTGCAACTGTACGGCAACATCGTGCAAGACTGCCAGTGCCTCCTTAGCCAAGGCCTCCGCGGCAAGATTGGCTGTCTTTTCAAGCTGACGTTGACGGGCTACGGCTACACGTTTGTGGCTAAAGGCGTGCAGGACTTTGATCGGCGGCGGCTGCAGCGCGAGACAGCCGTCTATGACCACCTGGCTGACCAGCAGGGCCGCCTTGTGCCCGTGTACCTCGGCATTGTCAAGCTGCGGCTGCCATATCCGATGGACGACGCCCGACTGATGTCGCACCTGATGCTGATGTCCTACGGCGGGCCCGGTATGTTCGCGCGCGCGCTGCAGCGGCGGACGCGCAAGGGCAGGGATCTGGCCGGCGTGGATCTCGAGGAAGAAGCAGACCGCACCTGGAAGGAGCTGGAGCAGCTGGGCGTGTCCGACAATGACATTGAGAACATGGACAACAATTTCACGTGGTGCGATGAGGCACGGCGTATGATGCGGATCGACTTCCACTGTGCCGGCGTGTCCGGTCACCGTGTGGCGGCTGCGGGGCGACGCAAAACCCAGCAGATGCAAGGTCAAACCCAGGTTCCGGCCCTGACCCGGGAATCCATCTTAGCTACACCCTCGTCGATGGGGACGTCCTGCTCGCCGACGGTGGCGTCGTTTCATCGGTCGGCACGACAGCGTTCGATCGATTCAGACAGCCTGGACAACGGCGTGGCCCGGGCTGCTAAACGTCAATGTGTGCTGCGGCAGCGGTCAAAGGGCTCGATGGGGAGTGATTATTAATTACCTGGTGAAGGAGGAACCTCTCCCCCGGATGGTAAGTTTAGCCGGCGGTGCCCACCCGGGTATTTTATGAAGAAGTTACGATTAGAACTCTGGTCAAGTGCGGCTTGCTTATATAAGATAAGAGGTTGGCGTGGTTATGACTCGAGGAGACGAGACAAGAGAAGGAGACCTTCCACGATACCCCGAATAAAAGTCTTTACATTGTTTTATGATTTGCAGGGAGTTTTCTTTGAGCAAGATTGAGACGATCATGAAAACCAACACCAGGTTTTACATTTGTAAAAGCTATAAAGTCAAGAAAAGCGTAGTAAACAAGTAAGCCAACGAAAACAAAAGTTTACAGGAGATGGGCATGCCGTGCTTCTCATAGAGCGCCACGTTGATCGGGGCGCCCTTCTCCTTGGACTGGCCTCGCAGGCAGCGCATCTCTGCTGCTTCACTTTACTGTTTCGTCCTCGTCCGCACGCCAGTCTCATGACGACCGAGGGCACCGGATAGCTAGCAAGGACGAGGCAAGAAGGCAGGCATTGTAAGATATATTCGCGGGAGACTCGTCCCCGACGTGCATTTTTTTTTGCATATGCTCTCGTCGTCGCCATGCACCACAACATCATCATCGGCCCCTTTTTTTAAGCTATCCTTCTAACTAGGCGGATCCGCCGCCGAAAGATGAGGCAGAGATGGAGCAGCGGTTCCGCTCCTGGGATGGCCACCTCAGCCGCGCAGAGCAGAACGAGTTGGCTCGCATGCACAGCTTCAGCGAGAGGCCGTCGAGCCAGGAAGGAGATGACGAGTTGCAAAGGCAGCAACAACGCCCCTCACTGCCAGCTGAAGACGCCTCCCACAGAACTCTTCGTGGCCGCCGCCGAGTCACCAAGGATACTGCACAGGCTCGGAGTGGCACCCAATCCGGCTCCAAAATACCCAAGCAGTACCCTCGGATCACAAGAGGCGACGCAAGACATATACGAAAGAACGGGCCAGCCGGAGAATCACTGGTCAGCTGCCTGAGTGCCTCGAGGGATCTCGATGTTTAAGAAGCAACCGTTGTAAGGGCTAGCAAGGGGTTTGGAAGGGTGTTGGGATAGGTCGTGGGCGGCGCCAAGGGGGGTTCAACTTTGATTTAATACTCATCTTGTATCTTACATCTACTGCCAGTAGGGAAAGCACGTGGGATGGAGGAGACTCTAGCCTAGAGAGCTCAACGTTCGTTGGGTGCATACAGGAAGGAATCTAGGAAATAACTATTTGAACTATGTAATGTAGCAGAATCCAGTGAGGCCAACCAGTAATAGACAGTGTGAATAGAGACTGGTACCAGACGTCGGCACCCATGCCGAAGAAACAAAACAGTGTCAGAATACGCTCCTACCGAAGATAAAGCATAGTTTGAGGTAATATGGACGTAGACACAAGTACTGTATCTAAACAGTCTACGCTGCCATCAATCCAGCATCATCAACATTCAAACACGCTCTATTCGCTGGCCTGCTGTCACCGAGAGCATTTGAGCAAGTCACAAATAAGTCACTACGGGAGCCATGCACCCTGTCTTGCGGAGAAAGACGTACTGAATGAGAATGTAAATATATACAAAAGGTAAAAGCAAGAAGAAGAGAAGGCGTCGCAAAAAGAGAAAAGAGAAATGCATTGCTTCATCCCGTCATCCCCGTCGTCCCCGACCTCGAACCCCTTTTATCTGGTCTTGTCGTCAAGTACATACAAAGGACTTGCAGTCACCAGGCGTCTGGCCGGCAAGATGCAACGACAAGACGTTTAACGCCAGGTGTCGCTCTCGGTGGCGGTCGACACGCTGCAGCCCGAGGGCACAGTGTAGCTGCGGTTGGGGTCGCTCTCCCAGACAAAGGAGCCCGAGCTTTGCTTGCGGATGTACTTGTACGTGAAGGTCGTGCCCGCTGGCAGGTCGATCGTCACGTACCACAGGTTGTTGGACGACGTGTACTTGCTTGCGCTCAGGGCAACTGCGCTGCCTGTGGCCCAGTTACCAAGCTTCGCGATAGAACCGACAATGTAAACACTTTCGCCGTAGACGGTGGTTGCGATCTCATTGAACGTCACCGACACAGTAGTGGGGGTCGTGCAGGACGTCGGGCTCGTACCAGTGCCAGTGCCAGTAGCAGTAATGTTCACGGGCGTGCCGCTGGTCAGCGACGCGGGCCACGAGGTCGTGGCGGCTGTGGAGTAGGTGCCAATGGCCGAGGTGGCAGAGCACACGCCAGGCACGCTCGACGCGCTGGTCTCGCCCCAGGGCTTGGGAACCAGGGCGTCGCGGCGGAGCTTAGCAGTCAGCAGAGCAGCGTACGACCAGGTCAGGTCGCGGGCCGACAGCTGGACGCCCGAGTTGCGGTCGAACTGCTCGGCCATGGAGCCGTTGGACGCAGCATAGGTCTCGACAATGGACACGTAGCCGTCGGCGTAGGTCTTGACGGCGGCGACAATGCTGGCGTAGGTGGAGGTGCTCGAGGCGTAGGTGCCGACAGCAGCGCTGCTGTACAGCGCCTTGAAGAAGGGCAGCGACGTCGAGGTGACGCTCAGCGAGCCCAGCTTGTTCCAGGTGTACAGCGCGTCGTACAGCTGCTCGGCGGCGGCGAGCGTCGTGAGGAACCACGGGTTGCCGTTGTAGTACGAGTCCTCGGGGTAGCGGCCAGTGGCGACGGCAGCGCTAGCGGCCTTGCCCGAGTTCAGGGTGTAGATAGAGCGGAACGAGTCGGTGTAGACCTTGTGGTTGGCAAGAGCACGCGCCGAGCAGGGCTGGAAGGTGGAGTCGTCACAGCCGGCCTCGGGGTCGAAGATGTGAATGCTGGCCAGGAGCGTGTTGGCATCCTTGCCGGAGCGGCCACCGCCAAAGTTGGCGTTGATGTACGAGCCGGTCCAGAAAGACTGCAGGAAGCACAGGACCTGGGGAGCCTGGGAGTCGCAGTACGAGCACGACGAGCCGACGCGCTTGGCAAACGCGGAGCCCTCAACGAGAGCACGGTGCTGGGCTGCGACAGTGAAGAAAGACGAGCCGCTGACCTCCTCCCACAGGTCGAAACCGGTCTGGTTCCAGTACTGGGAAACGTACGACAGATCGTTGCGGACGACAGGCCAGACGGCGTTGATGGCCAAGCTGTTGTAGCCGTTGTCCTATTGATTATTTGATTAGATTTACTCAGGTGGGGATGTGTTGTGTCAGAGAGAGAGAGAGAGAGACTCACGAGAAGCCAGTTGCCAAAGTCGACAAGGGCGGTGGCGCGCAGGGCCGGGCCATCACGCTGCGGGCGGCCCCAGCTGCCGGTAAAGGCAGTCTCGTCGACGTTGAACTTGGGCTCACCAAGACCGCTGCCGTCGGAGAACGAGCCGGAAGGGTTCGAGACCGTCTGCAGGTAGGCCTGCGAGTTGACGTAGTTCATGATGGGCGTCTGCAGGGCAGTCTCGCCGTTGCGGAACAGCTCGACGAGCGTCTTCAGGACCAGGGCAGCATCACGACTCCAGGTGTAGTAGTCTGGTTGTTAGTGAACGTCCACGGACCTTATAAAGAACGAGAATGACAAAGCCTAGACTTACAGTTCGGGTTGTCGGTGCTGGGGCTGGCAATGACAATGCCGGACTTGGCGCTCAGGGAGTACTGGCCGGTGCTGCCGATGTTGGCCAAGATGCGGTTGATGGAGATGGGCGACTCGGCGGCGAGCCAGCTGTCGACGGTGCCGGTGGCACGGGGTTCCAGCGGCTCAGCAGCAGCCAGCGGCTGAGGGGCACCCAGGACCGTCTGGGCCAGGGTAAGGGCGGCAAGCGCCCACGAACGAACAGAAGGCATCGTGGTGATGGACACGGGACAGGTGGGAGCAAGCGAGAGGAAGAGAAGGGTGAGGGTGAGGGTGAGGATGAAGGTGAGGGATGGGGAGGAAACAGATCGACGCAAAGACGGACGGCCGCCATGGCCCTTTATACTTTTCATAGCCTCACCAAGTGCAGATCTTTCACGGGACAATCACAGAGACGAGCACATACGGCTGCAAGGCGTGCTGGTGCCCTCACTGACGATACACATCCCCAATCCAGCGACAGTCTGTGGTGGACAAGCGTGAGGTGTGGCGTTAGTTTGGCCGATTACTCCCCTGTCGCTTGCCTCCCAACTAGTCACTTTGCCTACTCCGTATGGCAAGATGTCAGCGAGGCTTAGTCTGGTATTTCTGTAGTATTTTTGTAGTTTTTCTGGTATTTTCTGCACGTCAAGAGCAAGTAGTATGGGGGATGGAGAGCGGAGAAGAGAATAGAGAATGGGGAATGGAGATTGGGGGCTGGGGTATTCACGATGGGGCCGTCACTGTTTGTATCCGCCGTCGTTTTCCCCTTCTTTCGGTTCCTTCGCTCGGTAGGTCGCTGCCAAGAGATTCAAAGGCAATTTCCACTGCCACACTATCAGTCAATGCACTGACGACATTGCCAAGGAGCAGCTGGGACTGTGAGTTTTCAAAGAGAATGGTCGAAGAGGAAGGTCGAAGCAGCAAGGGGATGACAGGAAAGGGGAGGACGAAAAGAAGAAAAGGAAAAAGTCAAGACACGGGATCGATGGCAGCAAAGCCCAGCAGTAAACGGCCCTTTCCCCACACGCCACTGCCCCCATCTCCGCACTCCGCAAGCTTTCACGTGCATGTCGATTCCTTCAACGGGTTGTGTAGCCTCTGGGATTCAGAATCAATGCTGTGTGTGTGTGCTGTATCTTACATACCGTGCCGTGAAAGGCTGGCTGCTACGCGGCGGGGGCCATTGCGGCTGCCGATTCCCTTCCTGCACGTATGCAAACCCACAGACGACTCTCAGACGACTCTAGGGTAGCATTGGGCATTGTGTGAGGCTTTGGCCAGGCCATTTCTCCTGCAGGGGTGTCTTCGGGGCATGCCTTGTATTCCGTGTCTGTACTATGTAGACCGTCTTTCTCCCCGACCAGGCGGGCCAGTGCCCTGCTGACTGTTGCTTCACATGCTATTTGCAACACTCCCCCTTGGCCGTGCCATCGAGTCCGGCCCTTTATGTTGGAATATGCATAAAGTCAAAAGTCGTACATCGGACAAGTAGAATAACGACTATAATTCAAAAATGGAAAAACAGATCAAGACTGAAATACGCCAAAATACAAAACGTTGACAAAAAACTAGCGCTGTGCTGTTCTCGATCGAGAAGGAGAATAAGCGGCAAGACGAATAATCACAAACAGGCCTCGACAGGCTTCTTTCTTTCGGGCCTTCCATGGAGACTGCAGACGAAGATGTAGATGAAATGCGAGGGGTGAACGCGGAGAATATAGTCTGTTTGGGGAAAGGGGCCGCTAGGCTCCTGTGCAGTTGAAAATATCCTGTTATGCGGGGAACAATAGTGAGTAGATGCTTGTTTCGGTGTTTACAACGTAGTAAATGAAGGCATTGACAAAGGACGGGAGGGATGCGGAAGCGGGAGGGGTGGTTGCGGAGGCCAGGGGGACAGACGACAAGAGTACAGACAGGCACCGCACAAGTGACATGATGGAGTTTGGCTACCAAGAGGCAGTCGTGAAGACACTGAACATTGGATCCCCAGGTGGCCTGCCGATCAGAGCCATCACAGTGCTAGTCCAGTGTGGAGAGCTGCGACGGTATGGATGGAGGGTGGAGGCTGAACGCTGGCTTTTGTGAATCCGAGAAACCCGAACCAAGCTTGTTAGAGTAGTGCAATGCACACGCGTATGCAGTGGAATAGAGAACAATAAGAAACTACCCCGGCCATATCAACCTGCCGGCGACACCCCGGCGCCGAAAAGACGGAGGTGGAGGGTGGTATGCAGGGGAGGCCAGGAACAGGCGTGGTGCTGTGCGTCATGAGGTCAGCTGTCAACGACGCAGGCCTGGCAGCCATTCAGAGACAGCCATGGACTGACAAGAGTGCACGCACGTCGTAGTCCATTCCTGGGTGGCCCAGGTTTCTTCGTGATCCATGCTGCATGGCCGGTGCTGTGAGGGTTACGTTCGGACCGCCCTCGGCTGTTCTGGGATGTTGCTGGAATCACTGTGTGGCTGCAATGGCTAGCCTAACTGGATGGCAACAAGATCGACAAGTCCAGCTTGGCGGTTGGATGTCGCTGCGGACGAGATGAGGGTATTCAGACGAGACGACAGACGACATACGGCAGACGAAAAAGCGGGATACGCCGCCAGTCCACTTGTATTAATTAATTTATAATTAGTAATAATCAATGTAATAGTGTGCCATGCTCGAATAGAGCAAGCCGTTAGCACAGCAATTATAGTCGTCTATATCAGGAGATGCTTGTGCATAAGTCGGAGAACGTCACTTGTTGGCGTGGATAGCTACTCCGCAGCTGTACGTCGTATGCACAACTCAACCCGGTTACCGGGTCCACGTAGAGAAAAGTTAAACAGCGTTGCTCAGAAACAATGATGATGAGGAAAGAAGAACAACTAAGGGCATACAAGGAAAGAGAGTTACAATGAAAATACAATACAATACAGTACAAAACAAAACAAAGAGACGGCTACTATCGGAGACCGTCGCCTTTCGGAGAGCACTGGCAGCATCGTGAGATCAACGACGACCCAAGACAGCCCTGCCAAGACGTTGCCGTACTGTGCAGAATACAGCCGAGACTAGGCCCGCAGATCCAGAGGCAGAGGTGGTGTTTACGTTTCTATATTTGCTATATTTGCTATTTTTGCTATATTTCCTATATTTTCAATTTTGAATATTGAAAAACAGCCATGGCCAAGACGCCGTCCCTCGGCCTTTTACTTTCGCTTACAGAGGCAGCTTTGTCGTCTACACATCTACAAACACACAGCTGTGGACAATATTGCATTTGTGTATTATCAGGCATTTGATATATAAGCAGGCCGGACATTTCTCTGGATGGGGCTAGCCAGGCCAGTAATGGGAACCAGGCTGTGTTGTCAAAGCTGGTTCTGCCGGCAGCGCCCAGACTCTCGTTCGCACGGCACGAGCTTGAGCATTCCGTGGTTTGATACCCCAAAGTGTATTCTGCATTATGTACCCCAAAGTGCAGGCTTTTCGTCGAGTTGTTTCTCTACTTGTCTCCAAACAAGACATAATTTTCTCCGGCGAAATACGGAGACAGGGAGAACACCAGTCGTCTGTAAATTAGTAATTAAGTATATTCTTCTACCACCCTTGTCGTTGTTCTCTTCCCATCCTTGCAGCATGCAGTCGTTTGTCCTGCAATTAGAGTCAAAACGTCTAGACCTGCCAATCACGCACTCCACTAGTTAGCCACGGACTCTTCATTCTCTACGGGTCCGATGAGTGTCTGTCGTCTGCGATCCAGAACGTTGTTTCCATAGAATAAAAAACCAGAGCACCCGTACAGATCAAACTATTTGTAGCTCAAGGATCGGCAATATATACTTTTATATCAGGTGGCGAAACAAGAAAAAGGCAACTTACAAAGAAGTCAAAAAATGTATTTTTAACAGACGCATGAAAAAGAACAAGAAAAGAAAATGAGACAAAATACAAGGATCTGTCATGGGACTCTTCGGCGGTTTTCAGACAGGACATCGCCGAGCGGCTTTATATCTTGCCGTCCTCCGCATACCCCGTAATATGTAGCGCCCTTTTCATCCCATCATCTTCGTCTTCGTCAAGCCCCGGCAGTTAACATCAAACTGCAGTCGACCATTCGATCTCATTGTGTCTAATGCTGCTGACGTACGTGGTTTTGCAGATCTTCATGATGGGTCAGTCCGTGAGCGTACATATTACTCGTAGTCATAGTAACCTCCATTGTGTGGCCTCCAGTTCCACGGTAAGTCGGGGTTCCCCTAGTGTACCAGATACAACCAGACTGCGGCGACTCTGTCAGATCGGTTGTTTCCTGGGCGCAGGGTGATACTGCTGGATGAGGTCAGATCATGAAGACAATAGATACGCCATCAGAGAGGTAGCAGTGGTAAAGATGCGGAGAGTGCATCCAAAGCCTGTGCGTAAAACGGCCTCGCCCATATGCAGACGTACACGAGTCGTGGAATGTGGAATCTGCGGGGAACGGCCCGTGGCCAACTGAGCACGTATTGACGCACTGTCAGTCTAACCAGGCTCTCCGACAATGCTACCCAGCATCGCTGACATAGTCTACAGCTTGATCGGTCCTCAGCTTGGTGGCCCGATCGTCAACGGCCTATATTTGCCAGTGAAACGGAGATCGGAGAATCGCTGCTGAGGGGGCCTCCATACCACTACAAGACCATACTTCTATGTGCTCATACGGTTCTTTTAATGTTATTTCTCTACTAGTTCCATGCATAGGAGTACTTGCTGCCCGGAAGGTCGGTCAGGTCGCCATCGTTGACTGCATCGTGTTGACGCGGCCCTCAAACTGCTGCGGGAGATGGGGTGAGACCTCGTTCAGTTCTCTGCCAAGTAAATACTTGAATTAAAAAGAACATGTCTTACCTGGTAGGAGTTGCTTCATTCTTTTATTGTTACATGCATCCTGAATCGCTATTGACAAACGTCGTCTCAGATAGTGTGCGGCGGTCATAGATGACTCTGCTGTCGATGTCCGTGACTTTGCACGTGATGCTGTGCCATAAAACAACAATTTGGCAAGTATATTACTTTATTTCATTTTACGAAGAGTCACGATCCTTTGTGTCAGTTCAGAGGCTTTACTTGTTGACGAGGACGAGCATATTAGTGGGTAGTTGTGCAGCGCTGATGGTCCCTAGAGCTACAAGGGATTGGCAGGGGGCTGTCTGGATTTGTATAGGATGTGCACCCGCTATACGTCGTACAGGTGTGCGTCTATCACGCTCCTGCTCCTGTTACTCCTCATCTACCTTCGAGTATAAATACAAATAGTGTCTGCCATTCTTCATACCCTTCATCTCTTCTCTTTGCAATGTCCCTATGCACCTGAAGATCTCTACTTCAGACCGATAGGCTCGTCTGCTTGCATTCCATTCGGAGTCGCACCAAGTGGCTCGATCACGGACCAGATAGCCTAGAACCACCAACACCCCAGCGCGTGGGCTTCTCGGCACGTGTGACAAGCAGCTATGAAGTTCTCCTCTCTCCTACCTCTGGCCTTCTTGGGCCAGGCGGTGAGCGCCTTGTCGCCTGCGGAGTGGCGCAAGCAGTCCATCTACTTCTTGTTGACGGACCGTTTCGGCCGCACCGACAACAGCACCTCGGCGACATGCAATGTCGGCGACAGAGTAAGCCGATGCCACAGAGCTTCCAGTTTACAGGAATTCACACATCATACTAACCGCATAGGCGTACTGTGGCGGCACCTGGCAAGGCGTCATCAACCATGTAAGTCGGCGCTCTTGGCACTTCGCAGACCCTACGGCCGCTAACCGGACAGCTTGACTATATCCAGGGCATGGGCTTCACGGCCATCTGGATCACGCCCGTCACCGGCCAGTTCTACCAAAGCACTGGCGATGGCACGTCGTACCACGGCTACTGGCAGCAGGACATCTACTCGCTCAACCCGCAACTGGGCACTGCCAGCGACCTCAAGGCCCTGGCAACCGCGCTGCACAACCGCGGCATGTACCTGATGGTCGACGTCGTGGCCAACCACATGGGCTACAACGGCGCCGGCACCAGCGTTGATTACAGCGTGTTTGACGCGTTCCCGTCATCGAGCTACTTCCACTCGTACTGCGAGATTACCAACTACGACAACCAGGACAACGTCGAGGACTGCTGGCTCGGCGACAGCACGGTGTCCCTGCCCGACCTCAACACCGATCTCACATCTGTGCAGAACATTTGGTACTCGTGGGTCAAGGGCCTCGTCTCCAACTACTCGAGTACGTTGGATCTACTACATACAATACAACATAGGATAGATGACGTGTGCTGACAATATAGTCGACGGCCTGCGCATAGATACCGTGAAGCACGTCCAGACGTCCTTCTGGCCCGGCTACAACGACGCTGCTGGCGTCTACTGTGTCGGCGAGGTCTTTGACGGCGACCCGGCCTACACCTGCGACTACCAGAACTACATGGACGGCGTGCTCAACTACCCCATCTACTACCAGCTGCTGTCCGCCTTCAAGTCGACCTCGGGCAGCATCAGCAGCCTCTACAGCATGGTCCAGTCTGTGGCCTCGGACTGTGCCGACCCGACCCTGCTCGGCAACTTTATCGAGAACCACGACAACCCGCGCTTTGCGTCCTACACGAGCGACTACTCGCTCGCCAAGAACGTGCTGTCGTTCCTCTTCTTCTCTGACGGCATCCCCATTGTCTACTCCGGCCAGGAGCAGCACTACAGCGGCGGGGCCGACCCAGCCAACCGCGAGGCCACCTGGCTCTCCGGCTACTCGACGACGTCCACGCTGTACACGCACCTCAAGACGACCAACCAGATCCGCGCCCTCGCAATCAGAAAAGACAGCAACTATGTAACGTCAGCCAACAGTCCCTTCTACCAGGACTCCAACACCATTGCCATGCTCAAGGGCTCGACGCCCGGCAGCAAAGTCATCACCGTCCTCAGCAACAAGGGCGCGTCCGGCAACAGCTACACGCTCAGCCTCAGCAACACGGGCTACTCGTCCGGCGCAAGCCTTGTCGAGCTCTACTCGTGCACGACCGTGACGGTTGACATCAGCAGCAACGTCCCCGTGCCCATGGCCTCGGGCCTGCCGCGCGTGCTCGTGCCCGCCTCGTGGGTCTCGGGCAGCGGTCTCTGCGGCTCAAGCGTGACGACGGGAACAGCGACAGCTACAGGTACGTCCACAAAGGCAACCACTGCTTCCACAGCCGCCGCCACTTGCACTCCAGCAGCCTCTGTTTCAGTGACCTTCAAGGAGCTGGCGACCACAACGTATGGCGAAAGTGTTTACATCGTTGGTTCGATTTCACAGCTGGGTAGTTGGAGCACGGCCAGCGCGGTCGCCCTGTCGGCGTCGAGCTACACGTCGTCCAACCCGCTCTGGACTGCTACCGTGTCACTGCCCGCCGGCACCTCCTTCACATACAAGTTTATCAAGAAGGAGTCCGACGGCAGCTTCGTCTGGGAGAGCGATCCCAACCGCTCCTACACTGTCCCGACGGGCTGCTCAGGCCTCACTGCGACAGTGTCGACCACCTGGAAATAGCCTCGCGGTTAGCCAAAACGGTGTTTGAAACGAAAAAGAAATGAAAAAGAAATGAAAACAAACCACACAGATCATGTTTACTTCTTTGTATATATTACTACCTCTTGTACATTGTTTCTTGTTTAATTTTAGTTTATCACGTTCACTATTTTCGGCCTTGTCGTCATGTCAAACATGCTAAATGCAGCATCGTTCTTCTTCTTAGTCTAAGCATACCCAAGGTTCCAAAAGTTGTCCAGGTTGCTCTTTGTGTCGGCGTCTACGTAGTCATGTGCTGCCCGGAATGTGACGTGCTCGCCGTGGATCTCGGCCACGCCGCCCGACTGTCGCAAAGCTGGGTCCCCTTGTCCCGCAACACCTCTCACAATCTCGTCCACGCCCCGAACGAGGGTTGCCATTGGTGTCATTGCCATCTTTGCAAACAGGTCCTTGCTCGGAGCAATATTCGTCTCGAGCACAGCCGGTGCCAGTCCGTGGATCTGGATAGCTGCCCGTCCAAGAGGCTGCGACAGTGACTGCACAAGGCCGATGACGCCAAACTTGCTGGCGGCGTAGATAGGTGCAATGGGAAATGGATAGAGGCCGGCGTTGGAAGCGGTGCAGATGATGTTGCCGCGCGTCTGTGGCCGGTCCGGGGCAGCGTCGGCCGGCTGGGAAAGGGCATTCCGCTTCATGTAGTGCGTCGCAAGTTTCAGAGCTGTCGTATTAGTTACTCTAGCAGGCCGTAGATCATTTCTTGTTTCTCGTCCCTTCATCCTTCTCCGCTTACTGTAGATTGTTCCGACGAGGTTGACGTTGAGTGTTCGCATAGATGGTTCCGATGGAGGCTCCTCTGACGCACTTTCTAACGCGCCAAGTGCCTCAGCAACCAGACTCGACTCGCCATTCTCGGAAATGCCCGCATTGGCCATGACAACGTCGATTCTTCCGTTGCAGCTTTTGTAAACTGCGGCAAATGCGTCGGCTTGGCTCATCCACGAGGAGACATCGCAGGTAAAGAACTGCACCTTGGTCGTTGGATTACGGCCACTTTGGCTGCCACCGAGACTTTGGGCAGCACTCTGGAGTTCTTCCGCAATCTTGGGTCCGTTACGCGCATCAACGTCGAGCACGGCGACGTGGCCGTACTGTTGTTCAACAAAGTAGCGGGCCATGGCCCGACCGATACCACTGGCACCGCCCGTGACGACGGCAACCCGTGCGCTGTTGGACATTCTTGTTCTTGGCCGGCGGCAGTAGTTGTGTGATTGTTTGATTGCTCGATTGCTTGTTTTTTTTAGATAAGAGTAGTGGAATGCAAAACAACAGTTATGCAGAAGCAAAACCGATGAAGAAACTGGGAGTTGCCGGAATTTATACAAAGATCCGAGCTCCACCAGAGTAGTATGTCCAGTCTTCGGCAGTCAAGTCAGGGTACAATGCGGTTGGAGTAGACAAGTCGGGGGTTTCGAGAGTCAGGGAAGCCAAGTGTAGCATTAATGGTTGCGTGCTAGGCAGCGCGTCAAAAGCATTGACAATAACACATGAATCATAACCAAAGGTCTTGTAGTATTCAAAATAAAATCAGGAAGTATCCAAAAATGTGTTCGACAACTGAAAACAAACGCAATCCGTGGTATCAGTATGATTAGATAGTAAGTGACAAAAGAAACAATATGATAGCAAGCCAAAATCGCTGGATAGACAAGCCAAAAAGCAGAAAGAGGAAAGAAGAGAAAGAAACAGGAAGAAAAGATAGATAAGAAGAATTGAGACATGTAGAAAAACGAACATCATCCCAAATATATCATAACAACACTCATCAACGCTCACGGCTCGTGGTCATCGATCACATCGAGCAGATCAAAGTCCCGGATCACTGGCGCCACGCCGCTCATTTCATCTGCGTCCTGGCTCAACAGGGGCCGGTCAGCCCGCCGCCGGCTACTGCTCTTCTCTCGCGGCTCACGGCTGGCACCCATGGTATCCTTGTCGCGACGGCGGCGGCGACGCTCATTGCTATCGCCCTCAGTTGTGTAGTTGCTGTTCTGCGACTCGTCCGTCGTCTCATCTAGCATCAAGAATGCGTTGTTCTGAGAGTCGGGGATGCCGGCCAGGCCTGGAAGCACCGGTGGGCCATTTCTCGCCGTGCGTCCATTGCTTCTGCCCTGCTGCTGCTGCTGCTGCTGCTCCTCAAGTGCGGCCCATTCGGCCTCCTCGGACGGTGGAACACCGATGCTCATGCCTTTGTTTATGCCACTGTTGGCATTGGAATTCGCGCCGCCGTAGGGACGAGACTGCTTCGATGAAGATGTAGAACGGCTGCCTACAGATGTCGCCTTGCTGCGCGACGACTGGGCCCGGCTCGAGTGCTCTGAAAAAGCAGCACTGCCGCTCGACATAACGCTACTTGCACCGCCATATGCCGACGATGGGGCGTAGTTGTAGCTGCTGCCACCGCCATACGCACTGCTGTTGTCGTTGCCACCGCCGACGGCGCTCAGAGCGGCGGTCATGGTTGCACCCGACCGTCCAGTCTGTCTACCGTATTGCGGAGGAAAGTTGATACCGGAACCGCCGCGGGACGAATTCCCGTCGTTAGTTGGAGGGCGAGGGAACGAGTATGCACTGCCACCGCCACGGTCGCTGGAGCTGCCACCCGTGATAATGCTGTTCCGGCGCATAGGGCTGTTGTTGTCCGATCCGCCCGACGATGTGGCCGAGCTATCCTCGTAGGCACTATTGTTAGCTGTGTTGCTGGTGTTCCATGTACGTGGGACTAGCCAGCAGTGAGACAGCTCGTGGGCAGCCTCGTCGCTCGATCCCACAAGACCACCACCACCCATGCTTCTCCAGGGAGGCATCTTGGCGCCCTTGAGCCGCGGCGACAGGTGGTATGCAACATTGTCGCGGTACCGCATGTTGAGTGCGTCTACGGACACCGACGCCAGAGTCTGGAGCATCCCGTACACCAGCACCCAACGACCCCGGCGGGCTATCGAAGGATCGACGTCACCCACGCGGTCGGCCTTTTCAAACTTGGAGAACGCATCGATGAGGTCGGACTGGTTGAACTCGGAGCCGAGAATGAGCATGTTGGTGGCCACGGTGTATGCGAGCTGCACACGGCGCTCAACGGCACCACCCCGGTTGCCGACGGCAGACTCCTTCTTCTTATCCTTGTCCTTGTCCTTGCCGGAACCGTTGTTAGTCGGCGGGATCGAATCGGGCACTAGCGGGAACGGGTGCGGGATGTGTGGGAAGCGTAGCTTGTTGTCGAATTCGACAAGCATGTCGGTCATGGGCAAGTCGGGAGTGTCCGCCTCGAACGCTCTGTTGCCGCTTTCAGACACTAGCATCCACTTGCGCCCAGAGCGTGCTTCAGACCCATCCCAGATGATATCGCGGTCAACGAGGTAGTCGTACAGTGCAGCAAAGTCCTTTTGGAGTGCATGAGCCACTGTCCGCGTGAGCCACATCTCGTCCTCCTCAAGCCCACTGGACCCTGGCACAGGCGGCGACGGCGGAAGAGGTGGCCACCGACCATAGGTGTGCGTGTAGTGTGCGAGCAAAAACTTCTGCATCCGGTCGGCCGCAGCCTTTGCAGGGCTGGGCAAGACTGGCCCGCTGCCGTTGGCAATCATGGACAGGGATGCAGGCCACATGTCGGCGTACTGGAACTCGGCTAGCCGCTCTTCGGCAGCCTGGACTCTCAGCTGCGTCTCCAGGCAGGCTCTCTCAAGAAGGGCACGTGTGATCGGTGTCACGCTCTTGAAGTCAGCACAGCCTTCGAGGCTCGCATACATGCCTGTGCTGTGCAAGAAACTCTCGCGCCAGCCTTCCTCCCAACGGACTTCTGGGCTCTCAGACCATGCAAGGAGTGAGATAGCATTTTCGGGATCGTTGCGCACGTCGTCAATTCCACGGGCGCCGAGGTAGTTGATGATCGTACCGACATTGTCCATCTCCGGGGGCATGTATTGCTCGAGTCGTGCATGTAAGTCTGACAGAGCCTGGTACAGCGACAGACCTACCAACGAAGCATGGTATAGCAAAGCAAAAATGTTGCGTGTTGTAACATGATGACGTAGCTGGTCGACTTTTCCCATGCTGGGTGGTGTAGGAAAGTACATTTCGTAGCTGATCTGGCCATCGGCATCGGCCAGGCTGGCATCTTCGGAAATTGGCGGTGTTGGCTGGCCCATGCCATACGCACCATGACCGTGGCGGCCGTGGCTGTGAGGCCCAAGATGGCCATTGGGGCCACCGCCTGCCATATGTCGCTGGAGCATAGGTGGTGCACCGATGGGCGATGGCGGTAGCTGAATGTCTTCTTCTGTAGATCCTTCGCGCAAAAGTGTGATGAGGTACCTAGACTCGGTTGCCTCAATGATGTGTGAAGACAGACGGAAGGATGGGTTGGGGCGGGGCTGCTGTCCCTTTTGTCCAAAAAATACGAGCACGTCGCCATTGGGGTCCCAGAGCTCCGGGTCTTTGCGAAGCTTGTTCCACCGCTGTACTGGCCGGCCGGCACCGATCCAGCGCTTGATGAGTGGTGTGTTGGATGCTGGGATAGGGGGCAGTTTTGCGGATGGCGGTGGTGAAGCCAAGTTGCCGTTGTCCCAGCTTGATACTTCCAGTGACGCTTGAGTGAGCTGTTGTTGCCGGTGGCGCTCCTGCATGGCCATGTGGTGCTGCTGCATCTGGTCGTGGTGAGCAGCAGCCATGTCGTATGGATCATTGACAGCATCATAATCGGCGCCGTTGTCGAGGCCCATGGGCTGCGGGCGCACTGTAGCGACGGATGGCGACCGCTGTTCTTGAAGTGGCTCTTCCTTCTTGTTCTTCTTGCCAAAGGTAAAGGCCTTAGCAAGGCCACGGCGCACACCCTCACTCTTCTTGTCGACAGCTGAGCGGAGACCGGACTTTTCAATCCCCGATACATCCTCTGTCCGAATATTAGGTCGCCGAGCCCGCGCGTATGCAAAGTCATCCAGTGGCCGGTTCTGGGGTCCTTGGCCTTCCCGCCGGCCATCGGTGCTGCCACCACTGCTGCCGTTGCTGTGGCCTCCGTAGGACATGTGTGCGTAGCTCATGGGCTCGGCTTCACGGATGGGCTCAGAGAATTTGAGGAAACGGCCGTTGGAAGTTCCGATACCGGTGTCTTGCCGCATGGGCTGGTTGTAGTCACTGATCGTGGCGGCATCGTCAGAGCTGACCGTTGACCGCGCCCGGCCACGGCTGGAGGCAGCAGCCTTCTCATTGGCCTTGGTTTCTGTGATCTTCTTCCGCACATATGCGCTTCTTCCGGACATATTAGGCGAGTATGAGGCGTCCTTGCGGACGGTGCTATGTTATGGCGAGTAGATGTTTGGGTGAAGCTGCTGTGTGACGGAAGAAGCGAAAAGACGACTGGTTGGAAAACGCAGAACTGTCAGACTGAGTCCACAACTGCTAATCTGGTGCTAATATCCGTACTGGTGGTGTTATCAGAATGTGTGTAAGTCTCTCTTAAATCATGTCGCAGTTGAAGTCTGGTGTAATGGTAGAAGAAAGAAGAAAAATGCTGGAATAAGCCTTTCAAAGAAATTGTCGTCGAGGCTGGACTGTGGAACAAAATGGAAAAGACTGAGAGATGCTGTTAGAGAGGTGGGCAAAGGACATGCGTTCGCATACAAGTACGTCGTAGATAGAACCCTGAGTTCCCATGTACTTGGTTCACCGTTGCAAGAGAGCCACAGCATCCACATTAGGAGGATACCTTTGCGTGGAAAGAAGGAGGATGCAAGTAGTGACAAGGGAAAGAGAGCTAGTGGGGGTATGTGCAAGTGTGTGTAGTGTGTGTGGGGGGGTTAAAATCATAAAGAAGTCAATAAAGAATTAAGAAATAGAAATAGAAAATAGGAAGCGTGAGTGCAGTGTACTCGTACTCCGTAGACGAATGCAGAATAGAAGCCGGCCTAGTCATGAGCTTGATCGTTTTGGGATCAAAGACAAGCAGACCCCTGCTTGTGGTGGCTTGAAGTGCAACGGCAGGGCCGCTCAATGCCACCCGCTGATAGTTGGACGTATCTTGCATATGCTTGCAGAAGACTCAAGTACTCGAGGCAAGATAAAAGTATCGAGTACTGGGTAGTGTAAGGGGATGGCGTGGCAAAAGGGAAAGGGGCAGGGAACACGACAACCAAGTACATGCCGAGACTGACAAGGGACTAAGAAATTAAAGAAATTAATCTCGGGGAATATCTTACCTCTGACGAGAGGAGAGTACTCCGTAATGATGGATAGCGTGGTGAGAAGTAGTATGGAGAGCGCAGGTTGGATGCAACAGCTGCAAGGGTGTGACAATTGCGTGCACCGGTGTTGCGTACTCCGTAGAATGTTCGAGGACGGAGTGAAAAGCAAAGGAATCTGTGTTTGTGCCAGACTGTGCTCGGCCGTGCTCGTGTCGACAAGTTCAATTCCCGGGTCAGTTGAAGCTGGTAGGTGATAGTTGATAGAGTGAAGGTAATGGTTGTGGGAGGAGGCAAGCTGCGAACTATCGGCAAGTCGATAGATTGTATGGGTGCTGATGTAACAGGTGGCTGAGATATCAAAGTAGGATTGTTGGCAGAGCAAATCTTGGAATGAATAATCGGCATCTCTCGTGGAGAAAGAGGCCGGATTGGGGTGGAGGAGATATATGTAGTTGCCAACCTCTCCAAGCAAGACACCCAGGCTGAGACGGTTAAAGGGCAAATGGGCTGAAGGGCAAAATACACGGAGGGCCGGGCAAGATCAGAGACATTAAAGGAGAGTAAAAAGGAGAGCATGTCCTCTCAGACAAGAAGCGAGTGAAGGGGAAAGTGGGATGTAAGACAGGATAGGATTCTGGGGGATGATCAGATCTGCTTCAAAGGGGCGACAGAGACAGGAGGGAAAGCGTCAAGATGGCAAGTAGTGCCAGACATCTGGGTAGAGAGTCCACATGCGTCAGCGGCGTGGTAGAGGCGGCACCAAAAAAGAGAATGATTAGAAAACAATAAGATGACCCCAAGTGATCCTCACGGCTAATGCACACTGTCACAGAGAAAAGCAAGTCAAAGTAAACAAAAAAAGCAGAGTCATCGATGGCCGAGACACAACAATGACAACAAAATGATGACAGGCGAGATGATGGGTGTATGGGGTATGAAGGTATCAATAGGTAATCAAAGCCAGAGTGTCAAGTTTTTCATGGTAATCAGAGTGATAAAATCATAAAGTGATAAAATAATCAAACGCAAGGAATCGAAATCAGGTATTCAAATCAGAGAACCGAAGAAATCATTAACCAGCGGTTATGAACAGCAACAGATACCAATAAAGGCATGCTGGAATTGGGGACGACAGTGACCATGTCGATGTTAATATCACAGTCGAAAGTGCTCGACCAGTAGAACGTCAAGAGAACGTCAAGAGGACGTCAAGAGGACGGGAACAGGGCACGAAGACAGACGCAGACGTGATGCCTCGACAGACTCTCGCCAAACGGAGTAGAGCCGTCCTGTAAACTCGTGTTAGTTGTGGGCAGAAGACTAGGCAAAAAGACCACAGGCGTTGCAACGCTCGGAACCCCTGGTCGGTCTGGCTAGCGTGGAGGTGGGACGAAGAGACGAGAGACGAAAGCTAAGAGACTAGGCTAGGGGGTGGTTTGCGATAAGAAGACGAGAGGCCGAGCCTGACCAATGCGAGAGCGTGAGAGTGTTGTCCAATTCAAAGCCGTAATCGAGTTGCTTTCCATCAGCAAGTGGCAGGTATCAACGGCTATCAGCTATCAAGGGAGCGTACAGCCTTGCTCATTGGACGGTGGGCACGAGAGACAAGACACGGCCATCCTTATTAGGGTGTCTCAGTGGACAGTGAGACCGAGTGACAGCTATCGGCTGTTTTCTCTCGTCTGACACCCTTTTCTTTTTGCTTCTTTCCTTTCTGTGTGTTCTGTCATGCGTCGTCTGGTGTCTCAACAAATGCTCCGTGAGACTCATCTCAACGATCAGACTGATGCGAGGCTATCCTTGACTCTGAATCACTTGAATCAAAGCTCGGTCAAGCCAAGTCTGGGGATATTGGGGCGCTGATCCCTCGTTTATTTTTCGCGTTATTGCCGTCGCAGTGTTCGTTTTTTCGACTTTGTTTCGAGATCGTCCAACGCCCTGCAGTTTCTTTTGTCTTTAGCCCTCTGTAGACTGCCCTGTCTTCCCGCCTTTTGCGCCTGTCCACCGTACCGTTTCTCATGGCGATCAACGGGGCATTTTATTCAAAGCGGCGCACGCAAGGCCTGAGGTCTTCCTTCCCTGCTTCCTTCTTCTGAGCCCTGTCGGTGATCATCCGACATTGTTGGACCATCCGACGGCCGCCTTGGCAGACTGCAATCAGTGCAATTAGAGGAGGCAGAGGAGGCAGAGTAATCAGGAATGCTCAGACAAGAAGCCGGTGGCTGTCTTGATCTCTCGAGACTAGAGTTATCGACATGACGGCAGTGGTGGCGCTCTGGCACGGGCGCCGGCGCTGGCGTTTTGGCGCACACGCTGACACCGTTGAGTGCTCGGCTTCGGCAAGAATGTGGGTTTTGTGGCGCTGTCTATGTACGGCGTAATACGGCGGAAGTAGATGGGCGCAGATGCACAGAGCAGAGCCAGAAACATCTCCAGAGTATCTTACGTCGTAGGGGAACTCGATAGGAAAACAGGGACATCGTCAAAGATGCATATGGTGGCATTCGCGAGTGGGCAGGGGACGAACCACAAGCCAGAAAGGAAGGAGCAACGGAGTCGAACAGGGGGTAGGGAGCATTAGGAAGCAGCCAAGGGGCAGCCAGGGAGGAAACGACGCACACAAAACAGCATCGGGCAGGCTGCAGGTAGCACTTTCCAAAGAGAGACGACGCGCAGTCCTGCCCCCACTTGGCATTCGACTGAACAAGAAGGAGCGGGAACGGCCAGTTTACACAAGAGGCAAGAGGTGCTACAAGGCACTTGCTTATTCGCTTCATGCAGGAAGAGCAGGTACGCTGGACTCTGGTCGGGGAAGGAGCGACCGTCACGACTGTGATGACTTTTTTCTGCGTGCATTCAGAGTCGTATCTCGTCTCGTTTGGCAGGCACGGCAATATCCAGGCTATATCCAGGCAATCTCGAGGCAATAATTCGTGGGCACGGACAGGTACTTGCACGGTCGCTCCTGCCAAAACGATAGCCTGTTTCCGTCTATGCATGGCACGGCGTAAGATACAAGAATACGCGTGCATTGCTCCGTACCTGCTATTCTAATATGGAGAGAATCTTACATAAGGCAGTAGCGGCTGCCGTAGTGCTGAGGCGCCGCTCCGCTCGGTGAGGACGTTTGTGTGATTGCATCGCGGGATGCATCGATGTATAGAAACGAAGCCCGATGCAATACCCGTCTTCTTCAAATGCATCCGTATGGCCCGGGCAGCCCTGCAGCAAGGCGGAGCTCCTACGCTTCGCTCTATTTTGTGCTCGTCTGTGTTTACCGAATGGAGTTGTGGGCTGCTCGCTCGGACTGCCAATGTGTATATTGTCCGGCGGCATGGGTGAGCATAATTGTGCAAGGGAGTGCTGTAGATGGGACGACAAAGTCCGGAGAAGAAGGGGAGGGATGCAAGTGGAAATACGACGCGCGCAAGGAGCAGAATGTGAAATGCATGGTGATATTGTGATAGAAAGGGCCCCGATAAAACACGGCTGAGAAAGTGGAAAATAGTAAGACGGAGTATGAATGTTCTTCTGGACGAAGATGAAATGGAAGGCAGAGACGGAGATGGAGATGAAAGATGGATGGTAGAAGATGGAAGAGTCGAAGCAGTAGAGAGGCAGCGAGAGGCAGCGAGAGGAAGAGAAACGAAGAGAGAGTATGTGATGGGTGCGAGTAAACAAACGGTTGCAGGAGTCGGGATGTCGGAAGAGCAGTGAGGAGACCTGCCGACGCGGACAGCCACTGTTCGGAATCACCCAATCTCAACTGGCATCAGACAGATCGTACGACGTACGATACTCGATTCTCGATACTCGCTAGCTGAGCCGGGAGGAAGAGGACGAAGGAGGCAGATGCCCGAGCCAGGGGAGCACATGGTTAGCCCTGTATCGGACATGCCACGGAAGACACAAAAGCCATGCGTTCTCCGTATCGAAGCAGAACTAGCAGCCAATAGGGCCAACAGGTAGCAGAGCCCATGCGCAAAGATATCTTCAGCAGCTTCTTTCAGGACTTGTGCCCGGCACTAACAGCGCCGTGCCCACCCCAAGGCCGATTCATGCGAGATATATTGCACTTGCGATGGTTTTGTGGAATGCGATGTCGAAATACTGAGTACTGAGTACTGAGCAGACTAGGAGTGGCTTTGGGAGATACAGCAAAGCGTGCTGTCGGTTGAGGCTGGCCGTTGTAGTTGGCAGTCGTGGCATCTTGATTAGGTTTGCTTTGATTTTGCTGTCGTCCATCTTCGTTTGAATATGCTTCAAGATCCATCACACCCCTTGACCCAAGACTAGTCTTTCTATTACGTTTGCTTTCCAGTTGCCGGAAACGCTGATCTACGGCTAAGTTCGGGAGAAGGATTCTGGAAGAGATCTTGATTAGATCTTCGTTTCCAGTACGTAATGCAAATGACTCGAAGACGCTATCCGTTCTCCGTAAGTACGCGCGTGACCACCGGCCATCGTACACGACGAGTTCGTCTATTTCAGGAGATTGTCGTCTTTCTAGGATACATCACTATTTTAGACGGACTTGCCCTGGTACTCCGTACGTTGTGCGGCAGACCAGGGACCCTGACGCTGTCGATCTTCGCTTGTTGGATTTGCTAGGCTCCTTGGACACTCGTACCTTATTAGATGGGTTTGCTACAGCCTTAATAAATAACATCAAGATGGATTGCAGGCCGGCAACGACTTCTAGAAGTATGGAAGAAGATCATCACAGATTAAGTTGTGGTAAAGGGCGGTAACGTGCTGAGGCGGCCGAGGTGGTCGAGATAGCAGCCTGTCCGTGTGGATGTCGATCAAGATATCAACATCAATGTGAGTTGCTTCAATTTTATGAATTAAATAGGCGTCAGTTGGGTTGAAAACACTGCAACATTATTATGTTTTATTGCAAAAGAATATTAGCCGGAATATAATTATTAATTCAAACCAATTCTATCTACTTATAAGAACATAAATATTCGTAGGAATTAGAAAAGCGAGATCAAAATCATAAACAAATATCATACACAACAACGGGCCAAGGAGAAAAATCCACGGAGTGTGCGAGGCTTTGATACATGCCGTGTCTGAAGAATGACACAACAAAGAAATAAAATCAGGATGCCGCACAAACGACTACCGAAACTGCAGATTGCTAGTCGCTGTCTAAAACACAACCCTATATACTCTCTCATTGTCCGTGTCCCGTTTGCGGCCATTGCTCTGGCTCCCTCCCTTGGTGGTGTGTGGTGCGTGCACATGGTGGCATGACGCCTGCATCCGCTTCGTTGATAAAATGTGCACACGATGGGTCACAAGACGGCAGTGATACCATACTACTACCGCTTGCCGCGAGCCGCACTGCAGATGGAAATAATACATCGGACATTGAATATCGTGGCCCTACTGAGACAGAGGCGGCAGGATCGGGGCGACAGGATCAGGGGCAAAGGGATGCAACAGACCAAGTATCAAGACAGAACCAGTGTGCATGCAGTCGAGAAGCAGTGTCTATTAATCATGTACCGAGTCAGATATGTTGATACAGCGAGCAACGGGGTGATGATATCTCCGGGCATGTGCTAAACCAACAGAGCAAAATCCAGCCAACATCTATCAGTCACATAGGGCAGGCAATAGTACAGAAGTAAACGTTCATAGGATAGTAGATGAGATATATAGGACATAAAGAAACAATCAACCTGCTCTTTCGAGTTTCCAGCACCCGTAAACGCCACATGACTAGATAAGACAACGCCCAAACCGTAACACTATAATAAAGATGAGCAACTGTGCTTCAGAATCGAAGAATTAGAAGATGAAGAGAAGGTGAAGAAGAGATAAAGAAAGAAGAATAAGAAACGAAGAAAATCACAGAGCCTCAATGGCTTTCAGCAGAACGTCAACACCGTTCTGGTCAATCTCGTTTTGCCATTCAGTGGACGCCGGCCGCAGCAGTGTGGCCACGTCGCTCAGGATACCCAGGGGGATATAGCATCCCGTCTTGGCCAGGTCCAGGCTGTCCTTGAGCCGGCTCGTGTGCTCCCACTCGCGTGCCGCCACCTCGGCATTCTCAATCACCTTGTTCGGGATGCCGCACATCGCCGCACAGTGCATACCAAACGACCCCTCGGCCACGCCGTCCTCGAGCCGGTACAGGAACGTCACCTGTCGGTTGGCATCGTCGACGTGGATCTGCATCCGCTTCGCCCGGATCTCGGGGTGGTTCTCAAACTCGGTCGCCAGCGAGTGGTAGTGCGTCGCAAAGAAGCCCACACAGCCAATGTGGCTCGCCACATGGTGCAGCACCGCCTGGGCCACCGCGACGCCGTCGTACGACGACGTGCCGCGGCCAAGCTCGTCCAGAATAACCAGCGACCGCGGCGTGGCCTCGGACAGGATCTTCTTGGTCTCCGACAGCTCCACGAAAAAGGTCGACTGCGCCGCAAAGATGTTGTCGTTGGCACCCAAGCGCGACATGATACGGTCGACCGGCGTCAGGCGCGCCGACACCGCCGGCACGTAGCAGCCAATCTGCGCCATAATGACAGCAGTACAGGACTGTTTGTTAGCTAGGAAAGGAGAATGGAGAATGGAATAGAGTACGTACCATGCGAAGAATTGTGGATTTTCCGGCTGCGTTGGCACCGGTGAGCAGGTTGATGCGGGCATCATCGCCGCCCAGGCGAACGTTGTTGGGGATGAAGTCGTCCACCGCGTTGATCATGCACGGGTGGCGCAGCTCCTCAAACTCGACAACGCTGCGCTCCTCGTCCACAAACACGGGCCGGCAGCTCGGCTGGCCCATGGTCGACGACGCCTTGGCCAGGCTCACGAGGCAGTCGAGCTGTGCGATGATGCGGGTGGCCTCGAGCCAGGTATCGGCATCGGCATCGAACCGCTGGCAAAAGTTGAGCGCCACCTCGCGCACCAGCTGCGACCGCTTCTCCTCTGTCTCCTGCAGCTCGCGCACAAGGTCCTCCAGCTCCTCAAAGTAGAACCGCCGCACACTGTTTGTCGCCGACATCTGGCGCCACGTCTTGGGCACTTTCACAGACTTGGGCACCTCTACCTGGTAGATCTCCTTGCCCACGTCGGTAAACTTGAGCGCGCGCGACTTCAGCTCTGCCCGTTTCGTCGCCAGCAGCGAGTTTAGCTCGTCCTTGATGCGTGCAACTTCGTCCGTGCAGTCGTCAAAGTCTGGCTCAATGCCGCGTTCAGGAATCAGCACTTTTTCTTCGCGCGCACGCTTGCGGTCAAAGGCGGTCTTCCAATAGCCCAGCGGCTTGCCCAGGTCAGGCATTGCCGTCAAGAGGTGGTCCACCAGCCCGTTGCCGCCGCTAAAGGCGCGCAGGAGTGTCATGGTGTATTCAATGTGCTCATAGCCCTCCAGCACGCGCACAAAATCCTCGGGCTTGCATGCACCCGCATGGATCCGCGACCCTAGGCGCTCCAGATCGGGCATCTTGCTCATCTCAGACGAGAACTGGTCACGCAGACTGCGGTCCGCATTCAGCATGTCCACGGCGTCCAGGCGTTCATTGATCTTGGTGATGTTGCATAGGGGGTGGCACACCCACTTCCGGAACAAGCGCTTGCCAAACGGTGTGATACACCGGTTGAGAAGGTTGAACAGCGTGCCCTCGGGGCCATTGTTGACCGTGTTGGAAAAGATCTCCAGGTTGATCAGGGTCTGGCCGTCCAGGATCAGCGTGCCGTTGCGGTGGATCGGGTTGTAGTGCTCAAAGTTGGCCTGTGTGAGCAGGTTGCGCTCCAGCTTCAGCGCCGTCAGGTAGTTGACCAGGGCACCAAAGGCAGACATGAGGTACGGTTTGTCCATGACCTCCTTCAGCTTTTGCGGCCAGTCTGTGATCTTCTTGTTGCCAAGCTCAGCCAAGAAATAGTCGCCGTGCTCGAGCTCGCGGCGGGTAGTCTCGCTGTCCCAGAACTCGGATCCTGGCTTCCGGTAGTTCCAAATTGTCATCGGCGTCGTGTTGTTCTTGAGGATGCGTAGAGCCTTAGTCGACAGGTGGCCCTTTTCTAGGAGCAGCTCTTGCGGCGACGTCTGGGCGACAAACGTCTCGAACTTTGTCAAATCGACGTCGTCCTCAAACTCGGAGATGAAGAACTGGCCAGTGGCAGCATCGACATAGGATACACCAAACACGGGCTTGCCATCGACCGTGCCCTGCTTAATCGCTGCGCAAAAAGTAGCCATGTCGTCCTGCAGCATGCTGCCGTCGACCAAGGTGCCGCGAGTCAGGACACATGCTAGTTCACGACGAATGATCTTGTCTTGCTTGCTCTTGGGGGCAGACGCCTTTCCGTCGCGCTCCCGCATCTCCTTGCCGAGAGCAGACTCCATCTGGTCGACACGGGCCACTTTGAAGCCCTTGGACACAAACTGGTTGACCCAGATGTCGAGCGAGCTCTCGGGCACGCCCACCATGCGCATGTTGACACGGTCCGTCATCTTAAAGTCAAACAGCTGGTGCCCAATCGTGGCATCGTTCTCGTAGAGCTCGTAGAACTTGCCCTTCTTGAAGAAGAGAATGGTGTCGTACAGCTTCTGCTTGATCTCCCAGTACTGCTTCTCAAATGGCGAGAACTTGTGCCACGCGTTGGGTGGGATGTAGATGCTTCCCTTGTCAAAATCGGGGTCGCCGGGCTTGTTGCGGTTCATGTCCATGACATTGGCCAGCCACGTGTATCTGTCCTCGGGCTCCTTGGTGTGCGCCTTTTCCTTTACAGAGCCGTTCTTGAGCGCTGCACGAGCACGAGCTGGTGGTGGTGCAGAGCGTGCTTCCGAGGGCTGGATGTTGTTGGGGTCAAAGCGCCACTTTTGCGCAGTGGAAGTCGAGGGCAGCTCGTCAAACACTGACTCGTCAATGTCGTCGAATTCCTCTGTCTTGGCCGGAGTCGGCGACGGTGTTGGCCGCTTTCTGGAGGACGCGGGCTTGGCTGGCCGCTTGCGCTTTTTGGACGAGGGGGCGTCGGATTCCTCAGAGGCAATGAAGTCGTCCATATCGTCTGTTTGTTAGCTGTATTCGCCGACTTGTGGGAGAGAAACAACTCACCATCATCATCTGCAGCAACTTCGTCGGCGGGCGATGCATAGTTGTCGTCGTCGTCATCATCGGGCACTGTACGAGTCCGGTTGCGGCCACGTCTCTGGGTGGCCGTTATAGAAGTAAAGACATCGTCGTCGTCGTCAGACGACTCTGCGTAGTTGACTGCCTTGCGGACCTATCCTGTTAGTATCGACTTATTGACACCATCTAGTAGAAGCCCTTTGGACAAACCTTGCGAGTTGGGCTGCTAGTCGGGACAGCGAGCTGGTTGGATGCTTTCTGGGTGGTCTCAGCGGGTGTGCACGGCGACGGTATGACTGCGGTTTTCTTGGTCTTTGGTACCTTGGTCGTGGAGACGTAGTTCTCTTGTGAGCTGGGAGGCTCGACAGGGTCGCTGCTGGGCACGGGTGTGATCTGAATAGCAGCTTTGGGGCGTGCGTTGGCCTTGGTCTCGCGCAGGCAAGGCGACGACATGGGCATACTGTCGTCGTCGTCTGCAGGAGCATCACGGCGGGACTTGTTCCCTAGAGTTGCTGACGGACGTGCAGGCAATGCCGACGCTGATGCGGATGCCGAGGGAGTAGGTGTGCGAGCAGTGGGTGTTTTGGCGAAGAAACCGAGGATGCTCTGCTGCTTTCCGGTGGACGGAGCCGCCTTACGGGCAGCCGGCCGAGCCGGAGTCTGAGCGTCAGCCATTGTATGAGAAGGTCAATGGCGATGGCGAGAAACGATGACGGAAGAAGAATAGAAGAACGAAGAGTTGAAGGAATGGGACAGAATAGAAAAATAGAAGAAGTAGAACGAGAGATGGCGAGGAAGAGAACGAGGAGAAGAGAACGAGGAGAAGGCCAACGCTCTACAACGACAACACGTTAATCAAACAAATACCCAGCTGGACCGCTGCTGCATGCAATTGACAGACCAAGTGCCGTAGGCATGTACCAACAGGCCGGTGCTTGAAATAAAGGGCGTCGCTGTACTGGCAGGGTGGTGGAGCTGGGGGGAGACACGACGCGCTCTCGAGGTCCAAATCCCAGTCGACGCGGATGCCATGCCGCGTCTGTTCGCGTTCCCTCTCCACCGCGCCAGAAAGCCATTAAACAGCTAAACCGGGTCTGCGGGTGATCACATGAAGAGTGGGGCAGTTTCTCCAGGCTGAGAAGGAAGGAGCGTGGGAGCTCAACTGATAAGGGTCGCGCCCGTTATCTGAGACCCACACATTACCTCATCAGTCTCCTGCATACTGTAGCGAAGCTCTGGTCCTTTGTAGCATCGGTGGGCACATGCTCGCAGCCAAGATACGTCGTGTGAGCAAAAGCATCTGGACCAGGCATCGACATCATCATCTGAGCAATATTACACTGACTACCTTCTACACGGCATGCGCTGCTAATCTAGGTCATCCTTGCATGGCGTCTAGCGGCTGTTGGCAGCTTTCGGCGAGTTTCTACTCTTCTTCTTGATCCGTCCTCATCGCCGTGGCAGCTTCATACCGTTGCCTATCGAGTATCAGCATACTCAGCGCCGACATGGCACACAACTCTTTCCTCTCCCGCTTCGGTGTGTCTCGCGACTCGGACCCCGTGCTGCCGTTGCACACCCAGAACCTTCGCCACAAACCCAGCGAATACGACCTCGACGAACTATCGCCGCGAGCCGAAGAGTCGCGCCTGTTCTCGGCTGATCCCGAACCTGCGTTTGTACCCGACCGGAAGCACCCTACAAAGGCTCGGGCACCGGCTGTGTCGTTTGCATACCAAGACCAGCTGCCTTCGTCTTCGCGCACATCATCCCGCCCACGACAGAGCGACTACCGAGACTATGACGACTACGAAGAGCCTGCAGGGCCATCACGTTATCCAACGAATACCAAAAGCAGAACAAATCAGCCCGCAATGTTTGCCGGGCCGCCACCACCGATCGCGCGGTCAATCGTCATGTACCGCGATGTAGAGGAACGCTCCGGGACCATTCTCGAGCACGGCAGGAATGTCAGAAATGGAAACAGGCATGAAAATAGCAGCATGCTTGGAGCGTCGTCTATTCGGCTGCCCACGGATACGGTGCTCTTTGATGCTAGACACCCGCATTCGAGCCCGCGGGCGTCGAGAGTAGGGTCGTTTGACGGGGAATCTACGTGGACGATTCTGCAGCGGCGCGAGCGAGCACTTCAGAAGGAAATTCAAGATTACCTAAATATCCAGTCTTCCGGGCTGGCAGCAGGACTAGGTCGCGGGCCGTTGAATCCAAGCCCGAGTCAGGGACGGTCCAGTGACGGAGGATACGGGGAAAGCGACGACAGCCGCCAACGACTAAGCCAGACCAACACACCGACTGCCGAGTCTTTTAATAATGGGGCCCGGTCCGTACGTCTCCCAACCGAGCGTGCAACGGCATCAGGTGCTGTTATTCCTGTGCGTCAGCCGCGTCCCCGTAAGCTGGGCTTGCGTGCTGCACGCGCCGGCCTGTCCCGTGGCATCTCACTCTTTGCTAGCCTCAAGGCGGAGGAGGATGCCGCACTAGAGACCGCACTGCATACACGGAAGCGCGCACTAGCTTACCTAAATCGACTATCTGGGCGGCGCAGCAATATTGTCCAAGAGCTGCACGCACTGGAGACGGACGAGGAGGAGCCGCTGGCGCGTGAGCTGACCACGCTTCAGAGCGCACACAAGAGCACGAGCGAGCAGATTTCTGAGCTGGAGGGACAGTTGGCGATGCTGCGGCAACGACAGCGTAGCCTCGAGGGGCGCATTGAGGACGCCATGAGCCAGCGCGAGTCGGGCTTGAGCGGCTACCGGGGTGCACTCAAGGAAGTCGACTCGCAGCTTACGGCAGTCCTGAGACGGCCGCCCGTACAGCCTCTGGACGTGGAAGCTCTTGGCGGAGACGCTGCGGCAAAACAAAGTCGTCTAGAAGGTCCGGACGAAGGCCGCATTCGGCTAGACGACCACGCGCAAACTACAGGACAGGCAGAAGTAGACGACGCATCTGCTGGAATCGAGTTTCTACGACTGCTGCCGGAGCGGCGCACCGAGGAGATGGCGCGGTTCTGGTGGGAGACTGAGGTTCGTATTCTGGAGCGGCGCCGAAAGGAGGTTGGCAGCGAGCACAAGGCGCTGGAAGAGGGTGGTGCGATGTGGCTGGAGGCTGCCCGTCTGGTGTCCGACTTTGAGGCGAACTTGCGCAGGGAGATGACGGCGGGCACACAAAATGGAAACGACGAGGCGGAAGGGCCTGAGAGCAATGGAAAAGGAAAGGGCCGGGTGCCGACGCCCGAGGAGAGGATGCGCAGCCAGCTGGCGACTATGGCAGCAGTGATTACCGGGCTGCGCATGCACCTCCAAACAGCCGAGAGCAAAGGCTGGAACCTTTTGATATGTGCCATTGGTGCCGAGCTGGAGGCGTTTAGGGAAGCACGGACTATGCTGCGGCAGTCTCTGCGGGCTGCTGGCTTGGATGTGGACGAAGAAGATACGGAAGACGAGGATGCCGATCTCGAGACGGCGTCCAAGGCCGACATGTCGGAGAAGCTGGAAAGATGGACAGTCTCTCAGACCGACGGGGCCAAGAGCCCCGACAACGGCCTTCTGCTCGACGGGATGAGTAAGACGACGCCCGGTCTCGGCGGTTTTGGGGTAGACGAGGAGGACGATGCGACGACGCCACGGCTTGCACGCTCGACGAGCGATGCACTCTCGTCTCTGAATAAAGCCGGCAGCCAAGGCGGTCAAAGCAACTGGCAGCACAGTCGGCACCACCGCGACCAAGCCGCGTCCGAGAGTGACGACAACAACGAGGTGCCGCCAGATCTGTTTGCTGCGCACCTTCCCGAGTATGACGAGCACGACGGGCATGCCGACAGCAGCGACAACGAGGTGCCGCCGGACTTTCTATCGGAACAGCATGCCGACGACGACAAGCTATAGAGACGCGAATGTGGCCGTCAGACATCAAGCTGGCTGATTCAGTTTTGATTTTCCCGTCTTCTGTCTTCTTTCTTCCGACTTGACTTCCTTTGATTTCCTTTTCTTCTTGTTGCTCTTCTTTCTGCTTTCTTCTTACTCTCATTGTCTTTCTCTTTGTCTTTCTCTTTCTTTCCATCATGACCCGTCTTGGAGTTTACATTGTCTATGGCTGTAGCTTGGGTGTTTGGATATCGTTTCCTTTTTGTTTCTGCTACGACTTTTCACATAGTTATTTTATCAATACCCTTTACTCTGATCCTCTGACCTCTGGTTTTTGACCGGATTCATAATCCCGTAATCTTGATGCACTTACACGCCTTGCACGTGCGGATCCGTAACTCGAAATAGCGTTAAATAGGGGCCTCAATGCGGGTGCGTCCACCGGCTGGTCCTCGGTAAAGACCCTGCCCCAGGCTTATTCCACGACAAAACGGCCAGAGAGTGCCCACATTTGTCACATGCGAGTGCATACGATAGGCAGAGCCTACAAGCAGTCTCGCCGTCTGCCCGAGAACACCCAGGCGGCGGTATGAATTTTCCTTCTGTTGCTTTCTGTCGTTTATCTTATAATTTCTTAGCCCTTATATGTCTGATTCAGTGGTCTACATTACATACGGATGCCCCTCTGTCCCGTTCGCGCCCCCTTCACTGCCCCGAGAGACACATTAGACTCGACGACATTCCTCGCTTGTGTTCTTAGCAGAGGCATCACCGGCAGCGGATTTACTTCAGCTCATAACGGCAAGTCATTGGGCACAGGTACGATCAAGATCATGAGTAACAATATAACATAACGCCAGATGGGACGGCAAGGCCAGTACCGTGCACAACCGCTGCTCGCCCTGCACAGGCTGGACAAGAGCAAAGAGATATAACAAGAGTATGCAAGAAAGAATAGCAGTAAGTATATCCCTAGTTGAAGGAGAAATCCGCAAGCAAGACAGCAGAGGACAGAAGAGGACAGAAGCAGGACACATAAAGAGCAGCATAAAACAAAACGAAAAAGAGCATTCCAGCATTTCCCGTCAGTCGTTGTTCGTTGTTCGTTGTCTTGGGGCGTTCCCATAGACGTTCATCCTCCACGCAACACACCACCTTTGTGGGGGAACATGGACAGATCATGAGCACATCAAGAGCAGTCACAGATCACCCTATGATCATGCTCACTCCATGGCCACTAACCACACCACTCGTCATCTCTACCGGGTCCGTTCAAACCAGCTGCTGGAACCGGCCAGCGCCACGGACTGGTCCATGACCCATTCACCAACGCCCAGGTACTTGTCGATCCACTTGTTCATGTCCTTGTTTTCGCCTGATACTTTTTCGCTCTTGATACTAGGCCTGGTGAGATCCCCAAAGGCAAACGCCAGGGGGCAGCTGTTAGTGACTGAGGGCTGATAGTAAGGGGAGCAAACAAAAATGCGAGGGTGGGAGTGTCGTTGTTGTTTCGCTTACGTTAGGCCGGTCGAGCGCTTCATGCCAGCCAGGAAGGCAGAGACTATGAGGTTAGCATTCGTCTTCGTCCTCCGTCTTGTGAGATCCAGGGCGGCCAACTTACTCAGGACCGCATCGAATGCGTAGTGGGTGAGACGGCCGAACTTCGACCACAGACCAAACGTCAGTAAGTTGAGAAACTACAGAGAAGGCGAACACGAAGGCGACCGGGAGGCCCGCGCCGCGGAGAAGGTTTGATGTTTAGAATCCAGCTGAGCTTTCCAAGTCTCTTGGGGGATCGCGACAAACAAGGCTCCGAGACGAGAGCCCGATGGCTCGACGGGGAGACTCACCACCATGGTTGCGGTGTAGAGAGGATCTAGGTAAGATGGCGGTATGTGTGTGCGTGCTCGTGCGATGCAGCGGTACCGTTCGGTGCGTTCGGTACGTTCGTGCGTTTGGTGACGTTTGTGTTGTCAGGTGAGTCGAGAACGGGCGGTGTCGCAGCCGTGGATTTCTCTGGCTCTTTGTTCTTAGCGTTTTCCGTTTTCCGTCTTTTCGATTTGGCCGTTGGGACCCTGTTGTCAGTTTGCGGGGAGCGTGGGTTGACGAGCGACAGTTTGCTTTTCAGTCTGGTCAATATGTCGGTTGCGTTTGAGCGAGTTGCTTGAACTTGGAGAAGTCGAGGAGAGGCGAGAATGGCGAGAATACAGGAGGGTGCACACGAAACAGAGGGGAAGGCAGCACTATTATCGGCACGACATCAGCCAACCACCACACCGGCTCTTGCTCTACTATGGGCTGAAGACGAAACGGGTGGCAGGTGACTGTGGAGTAAGGTGGCACTATCTCACGTGAAGATACGGGACGTCAGGGATCGGACAAGTGGGTCCTGCCTCCCTTATCGGTCTCACCTTATCTGCCTCTATCTCTTATCTCTCGTGGCTTTTGTCTCGCCGTTATCGCTGTCGACATCACTATCCAAGGCGCTCTAGTGAGCGTCCTTCAGCGTCGACAGGCGGCTGTCCGGCCGTGGCTAGTTGCCGTTGTCTGAGCCGCTTTTCCTTCTGGTCTTTTCATTTATTTGTCTTTTGTCTTTTGTCTTTGGTCTTCGGTCTTCTGGCTGTCTCGTCTTTGGTTGATGTCGCCGCGTCTTGATTTGCGCCTTGCGGCGTGAGGTCTTAAAGCGGACAAGATTCAAAGAGACCAGGAAACAAGAAACAAAAAAAGAAGACGCGAGACTTCACAAGAGTCAAGAAGGCAACATCTACAAGGTGCAAGGCACGTTTATCTTATATCAGATCATGAGCTTAGTCAATGCACTTACACTCTTATCGATTGCCTCCAGTCGCACTAGGCCGGGCGCGCCTATCCATTCTAGGGCAGTTGCCATTGAGGGGTTATTATTTTCGCCGCGTTTTCCAGCGAGCTCCTGCCATTTGCTCGGCGTATCTGGCCGAGTCTGGCCGCACACGGGTGGGCCGCGCAGTGTCACTGCTACTGCCTCTGAGGATACTCCGGGGCCCTGCAGGCTTGCTGGAAGGATGCAGTGTGGTGAGCACAAAGGACAGAGCAAAGTGGTCTACAACCAGGAGAGAACGGAGAACGGATGGCACGGCTGGACGCGAATCCCTACCGCAGAAGCGAGGCAGACGAAACCAGAGAGTGGGAAGACGGGGGGGAAGGTGGCCCTGACATGAGATGGTCGGACCTTCCCCCAGCGACGTGACAACAGTCGATGGGGAAGGCGCGGGTGGGTGGCCAGGCTGGACAGCCCAGTTGCCCAGTGGCTGCTGCCGTTCTGAGGGATAAAGGGAGAAATGAATAAGAGAAAAGAGAGAGAAGATTAATGGAAAAGGAAAGAGCGACGGGGAGCGAGGGTCCAAGAGGAAAATCCCCCAAATAAGGCCGTGCAAGGCTCATTGCCAAGACAAATCGTATTACGGTATGCAGCAAGTGCTACGACTGACGAATGGCTGGATGGGGAAAGAGGGACAGGTCAGACAGGGAAAGAGACTGAGACGGCGTTGGGCGGGTGAGGCACTTTCCCCAAAAGTTCGTTTATCCCTCTGTCGCGCAGCCAATTCGCCTTATTAATCGCGTCTGCTGCTTGCGCCCGTCCCTCTTTCCCATTCTGCTTCGCTCTTTCCTTTTTATCTGAGTGTCTGTCTCTCGCCTTCCTTTGCCAACAACTCTCAACCGCTGCCCTTCATCCCATCACGACGGGCTTCTTCACGCTTTTTCTGGCCGTCTTTTGCCTCACTTTTCACATCTCGGACGCTGAACAATCTGCTCCAACCATCCCCCAACGCTCCCTGTCGCAGCTCCCGCTCCTAGCTTCTTGCAGCGGTGTGGATCTCGGTCGTTTCTCACTAACAACTGCCCCTCCGTCATCGTCTGCAATAAAAAAATAATAAACAGAGAAAGGGAAAAAAGCTCAGCATAAAAAATTCGTCTGACTTGTCCAACCTATCCTTGATCGCCATACCATAACGGGTAAAAAAAGCTCCCCTTTTCCCTCTCGTCCCAAAGTCCTACATCTTGCTCTTGTTCTTCTTCTCTCTCCTCGCTCTCTCGTCCTTGTTTTTCTTCTTCTTTCTCCCTTTCTAACTATTCCCAACTCTCTTCAGACACATCTCCCCTCTACCCCTCCTCAACACACACACACACTACACACCATGGTTGCCAACGCCCTTGACCACCTGTCGCTCGGCGGCCGCATCGACTGGCTCGCCAACCTCGACACCGCGTCGCAGCCCGAGAAGAACCTCCGCCGTACCTCCATCATCTGCACCATTGGCCCCAAGACCAACTCGGTCGAGGCTATCAACGCCCTCCGCACTGCCGGTCTCAACGTTGTTCGCATGAACTTCTCCCACGGCAGCTACGAGTACCACCAGTCCGTCATCGACAATGCCCGTGCTGCCGAGAAGGTCCAGCCCGGCCGCCAGGTCGCCATCGCCCTCGACACCAAGGGCCCTGAGATCCGCACCGGTAACACCGCCGGCGACGTTGATATCCCCCTGGCTGCTGGCACCGTCATGAACTTCACCACTGACGACAAGTACGCCGCTACTTGTGACACTGCCAACATGTAAGACTCCCGCTTCCCTATCCATGCCTTACCCCTTACCCCTCTATTGTGGTCCCTCCGGACCTGCGGTCTTGGTTGTCTGAGGTCGTCGATTCCAGACTCTGGTCTGGACTCTAAACTCTTGACTTTGGACTCTGGACTCTGGACTGGACTACCCCTCCGGTTCCCGATGCTCCTACCTCTCAGTCGTTTCATATATACCGACGCCTTTTATTGGCCCACGCTAACCCCTCCAGGTACGTCGACTACAAGAACATCACCAAGGTCGTCAAGCCCGGCCGCAAGATCTACGTCGACGACGGTGTCCTGGCATTCGATGTCATCGAGGTTGTTGACGACAAGACCGTCAAGGTCCGCGCCCGCAACAACGGTTTCATCTCCTCCAAGAAGGGTGTCAACCTGCCCAACACCGATGTCGACCTGCCGGCTCTGTCCGAGAAGGACAAGGCCGATCTGCGCTTCGGTGTCAAGAACAATGTCGACATGGTCTTTGCCTCGTTCATCCGCCGCGCTCAGGACATCAAGGACATCCGCGAGGTCCTCGGCGCCGACGGTGCCCACATCCAGATCATTGCCAAGATTGAGAACCGCCAGGGCCTGAACAACTTCCCCGAGATTCTGGCCGAGACCGACGGTGTCATGGTTGCCCGTGGTGACCTGGGTATTGAGATCCCCGCCGCCGAGGTGTTTGCTGCCCAGAAGAAGCTGATTGCCATGTGCAACATTGCCGGCAAGCCCGTCATCTGCGCCACCCAGATGCTTGAGTCCATGATCAAGAACCCCCGCCCCACCCGTGCTGAGATCAGCGATGTTGGCAACGCTGTCACCGACGGTGCCGACTGTGTCATGCTGTCGGGCGAGACCGCCAAGGGCGCCTACCCCAACGAGGCCGTCGCTGAGATGAGCGAGGCCTGCCTGAAGGCTGAGAACACCATCTCCTACGTCAGCCACTTCGAGGAGCTGTGCGGCCTTGCCAAGCGCCCCGTCAGCATTGTCGAGTCTTGCGCCATGGCTGCTGTCCGCGCCTCGCTGGACCTGAACGCTGGCGGCATTATTGTCCTGTCGACCTCGGGTGACTCTGCCCGTCTGCTGTCCAAGTACCGTCCCGTGTGCCCCATCTTCATGGTCACCCGCACTCCCCCCTCTTCCCGGTACAGCCATCTGTACCGTGGTGTGTACCCCTTCCACTACCCCGAGGCCAAGCCCGACTTCAACGAGGTCAACTGGCAGGAGGATGTCGACAGCCGTATCAAGTGGGGTATCGAGCGTGCCCTTGCCCTGAACGTCATCAACCAGGGCGACACCGTCGTCGTTGTGCAGGGCTGGAAGGGCGGTGTTGGCAATACCAACACTCTGCGCATCGTCAAGGCCGACGTTGGCAACCTGGGCCTCGGCGAGCAGTAAATGCTGTCCAGTCGCAGGCAGCTATGAGCTGTCCTGTATATGATGTTTTTATTTGTGTCTGATATCTTTGCATGCATACGCGATGGAAGACAGGGTGCATTTCATGTTTTGGTTTTCCTTATGCCGTTAATATATGTCTGTTTGCTGTTTGTCATTCTGATTCCTCTTTGTTCTTTTCTCTTTGCTCTTTGCTCTCTGCTCTTTGCTCGTTACTGTTTCCTTATAAACCCTGCCGCAGTCTTCATGGCTCGATGGTACATACCTGTCCATGCCGTGGTCTGCATGCATACACATCTTTTCTAGACTAGAATGAGAAACAAGCTGAAATTCATAAACCGTACAAGCCCGTGATACTGGCGAATAGAAAGTGATCGGTCGATTTTGGTAGCCAAGTGTGAAATGAAGAAAGAATGCACAACGGGGAGAGCAGCTCTTAATACTCGATTTTTATTAGCGCTGCTCGGTCTGTTTTGTGCCTGGGCCACATCCTCGGTACTAGATTACAGCGAGCTGCACTTCGACTGGAGTATTTCCACCTAAATTTGCGGGGAGGATATTGATAGCCGAGCTTAGACGACTCCAACATCGTGGCGGTCGACGTCAAAACAAATCTACACTTTATTCATATACATTACTGAACTGTGCTGACAGTAGTGCCATGAAAGTGACTCCGTCGTTACGGCCATATTAGCAGCCATGAAGGCCGTCCACATCACAAGGTTCCTCAAGGTCGGTAAGCATCCATCTACCAAACTCTTCAGACACTTTATAGACGCAGGCCATCTAAGCTAACAACGACAGAGCCTTGATGGTGTTGTGGCATCAGATATTGACCCGCCTGTTCTAAAAGACGGCCAGGTTCTTGTTCGGGTCATGGCAGCTGGCGTCAACTTTGTCGACACGCTCTATGCCCGGGGGCTGCACCAGAACAACCGCCGGCATGTCCAGCCGCCCTTTACCCTCGGTCTCGAGTTTGCCGGCGTCGTTGATGACATCAGCCCTGGAGCAGAGACACCGTTCAGACGCGGCGACCGTGTCTATGGCTCGTCTTTGGGCGCCTACGCCGAGCAGATTGCTGTCCCAGCATCTGTTCTTTGCCAAATCCCCCCCGACTGGAGCTTTTCCGCAGCGGCAGGCATGGCCGCAACAGCCCCGGTTTCATACGGTGCACTAGTCACACGAGGCAATATCCAAGCCGGCGAGACTGTGCTTGTTCTCGGTGCAGCAGGCGGCCTCGGGTGCATGGCGGTGCAGATCGCGGCAGCCGCACGCTGTCGTGTCATTGCCGTCACATCGACTGCAGAAAAGTGTGCTGTCGCACGGCGCTGTGGCGCTAATGTGTGCATCGATACGTCTGTTATAGAGAAGAGTTCGTGGTGCGAGCGTGTTCGCGAGGCGACACCCGACGGCCGGGGCGTGGACGTTGTGTTCGACCCGGTCGGCGCTGTCGGCGACAGCCTCAAGTGTCTGGCTCATCGTGGCCGCATCCTCGTTGTCGGCTTTGCAGCACGTGACAACGCAACCCTAGAGCAGGTGGCCATGAACCGGGTGCTTTTGAAGCAGGCTACGATCATCGGTTACCGGTACGGGGAGTCGCTGCGGCGTGACCCGGCCGAGAATGGGCAGATCTGGCACAAGCTAGAGGCGCTAATTGCAAGCAAGAAGATCCAGCCCGTCGTATACGATACGCCATACTACGGACTCAAATCTGTTGCAAATGCGCTAAAAGATGTTGCGGATAGGCGAGTTTGGGGCAAAGGCGTTGTGCGTGTCAGCGACGACGAGCATCATGACATTGTGAAACCAAACAATGCAAAGCTGTGATAGTCAACACTAGACAAGCCACACCAACAACTAGAAAGACGGGAGCAACTAGAATCTACACAACCTGCCACAGTGCAACGAGACTGATGAATTTGTTTCATGGTATATAGAAGGGCAGCAGATATGATGATAGTAGGAAATAGAGCAAAATGAAATAGATAGAAGCCCGCACCCGCTTCCCCTCGCTGACAGCCCGCTTTGGGCCCCGTGAGATCCATCGCACCTGTGTCCAGGGCGATTAGAACCGCACACCCCAGATACCCCGACCGCCACTGACGCCCAACCACTCGCCGTAGTCCGAGTTCGCTAACCGTGGTACCCAGCCCAGGTTGCCAACCTCGTGGTCGCACTGCCATACAGCAACAGGCGCCCGTGCATTGTCGACCGGAGCGCCACCATTGGCCGGCGGTGGGGCGCCTGGGACGCCGCCGATGCTGCCAGCACCACCAGTCAGCGAGCTGCTATTGTTACTGAGCAGATCCCAGATCAGCACTTGGCAGTCGTCTCCACCGGACGCCAGCGTTCCACGGCGGTTGGGTGACCACTCGAGACAATTGACGGCGCCGGCGTGGCCGCGAAGTTCCAGCAATGCCTGGCCTGGTTGCCGCACGTCGAGAATGCGGATGACGTTCGAGTCCTGGGCAAACGTGCCCAGCAAGTGCGCGTCATGGGGTGATGTGGCCAGGCGCAGCAGGGGTGGCGGGTTCGACATGGTCTGCTGGGCCAAAGTGGGACTTATCCGTCCGCCTTGCGTGTCTGCAGATGTTAGCCTTCGTCTCGAGCAGTGCAATGCCTCGAAAATACATACCTCTCTCATCTTTACCAGTAGGCTCATAGATAATGGTACTGTGCTCAAGACTGCGCAGATCGAACATGCGCACACTGCCATCCTGGCCACAGCTGACAAAGACGTCCATGCTGTTTGCACAGAACCGGACGTCATATACCTCTTTGTCGTGGGCAATCAGCTGTGTCTTAGCAGTCAGGGACGGAATGTCCCAGATGGTGCATGTCGTGTCGATGCTCGACGTGATAATCAGGCTCGGGGACACTGTGTTCCAGTCAAGCGACGTCAGCGGTGCCGTATGGTCTGGCGTCTTGGAGTTGGAAAGCAGTGCCAGCGGTGTCAGCTTCGTCGGCACCTGCTCGCGCCGGCCAATGGTCGACGACGGACTCATGGCCGCAGCGCCCGACGGCGTGTCCGAGGGCAGAGACCACAGGCGCAGGTGGTCGCCTGATGTAGCAAGAAGGTCGGTGCTCTGCTTCTGTGAGGATGGCGGCTCCCAAAGCAGGCGAGTCACTGGGTAGGTGTGTGTCGCCTCGGCGACCTTTGTGAACTCGAGGCTGGACTTGGAGGTGCCTGGAGCATAAGCTTCCATGGGCGTAGGAGCAATGTGAGTGTCGAGGATTTGAATCTATACTGTTAGAATAGCTTGAGAATTGGCAAGACGCAAATGTACTATAACCCACAAAGTTGTGGCCGTCTTCGAGGTAGCTGCCAATGGCCAGCTTGCCGGCACCGCTGCCAGTGGAGGGCCATTTGCACCAGTCAAATGCATACAGTGCCCACGGCGCCATGTAGTTGCTGGTACCAGGCTGCGTATTCAGCGAATCGCCGCCAGAGAACCCATCAGAGACGCTCGAGTCGGCACGCGGCCGGATATCAGCAAGGCCAAGGGGGGTGTTCCGGGACCCGCCGGGCCGGAGGACGTTCGGGACGCTGCTATTCATCATGAAAGCGCAGTCGGACGGTGGTGGGGAAACTGCGAGAAGGGAGGGAGAAGGAGTTGATGAGAAAGACAACACGACACATGAATATCAGCCTTTGTGTCGTCCGGGAGCGAAGCTGTTCGAGGTCGTCGTCGTCGTCTCGAGGGGCGCCAGTCGGGCCGCACGTCCTGCAGCCAGACGCCGCTCTTGTCGTCACAGGCGGGGTCGGCGTGAGGGTGAGCACACGGTGCAAAGCTGGAGAAGGCTAGCGAAATGGCAAAACCTAGCGAAAGCGGCGAAGACGAGCAAAGCCTGGTGATGTGCCGCCCAGTGATGCTTGGTCCTCGACGAAGCTGTTATTATTTTTGGTGGGGTAGAGTCGATGCTCAGTGCTCGCCACAAGGCGCAAGTGTTCCTGCCGTGTCGCCTGGAATGCCCCAGTCCTAGCCCAGCGCTTACTAGCCACGGCTCGTTGCTGGCTTGGAGCTCTGATGGAGAAAGCTTATGTAATTATAGTTATGTAATACAATTTGAAGGCATCCTCGCGACCGTCACGCACAGAGTCACGTGTACCTTCTGGCTCCACACTAAGACCGGAAGAATATTGACTCGCTCCGCAGTAAGGAACCAACCGCGAGTTTGGCGAGCTAGCGAGTCTACTACTGGTCTACTGCATCTGTCGCGCCTCTGGCCTTGTCGTCAAACGGCCAGCCAACTCGATCCGTCAAAATTTCGATCCCTTTATTATCAACCCTGCGAGCACGCTCGACGCTTTCATCATCTCACACCCTTCTTTTCTTTCATTTTCGTGTCAGAGCAGTTTCTTTATTGTGTTTTCTTTGACCGCTAGTTCTCACTGGTGGTATTTATCTTCTTTTCCAGCCTGACCGAGCTCCAGGGTCTTGCTGTGAAGCTACATTTTCCTTTTGCCTCACTGTGTTCGCTTCTTCTCGGTTGTGCCTCACACTGACCCCGGAACTCGACCCATCTCCCTACTCTCGATTCTCGGTTCTCTTCCGACTCTCTTCTATTTCTCTCAAATCGCGAGACCCAGCTACTTGATACACCCCATCAGACATCGCGATGGCTTCGGCAGAGTTTGCGTACGACTCCGAGTCGGACGACGACAACTTCAACCCGGCACCCGCTGACCTGTCCGACGACGAGGACGGCCGCCGCAACACAAAGGCCGGCAGCTCTAGCCCAGCACCGCGCTCAAAGAGCCGCCATACTGTCGAGATCGATGACGACGATGACGACGAAGATGATGTGCGCCCAAACAGACGGCGCGATGACATCAAGGACGAGGGCGACGACGTCAAGAGCGAAGCTGAGGGCGAGCGGCGTAGCCGGTCACGGCGAGATGACGACGACGACGACGACGATGATGATGACCGCGATCTGAAGCGTAGTCGCGACGACGAAGACGAGGAGGACGAGGAAGAGGCCGATGAGGAGGCCGACGAAGAAGAGGAGGACGAGGACGACGAGGATGATGTGCAGGCATCGGTAAGATTATCGCCACTTTATCACCACCCGCTTTGGTTGTCCAGCGTTTGCTAACTATACTTACAGAGACACCGCCGCAAGCGCGCGCGCCGTGATGGCGGTGCTGCCTTCTTCGATATCGAGGCCGAAGTGGACGACGAAGACGAGGGTGAAGACGATGAGCGCGAGATTGAAGAGATAGGAGACTTCATCGAGAACCCCGACGAGGTGGAGGAAATCAACCGCAACGACGACCGGCAACATCGTGACCTGGATCGGCGCCGGGAGCTGGAACAGGGAATGGATGCTGAGAAGGCTGCTGAGATGTACCGCCAACGCTACGGCAACCGCCGCCCTAACAAGGGCTTTGGCGAGTCCGCGGCGGTGCCGCGTCGTCTTCTGCTGCCCAGTGTCGAGGACCCTAGCATCTGGGCCGTGCGATGCAAGGAGGGCAAGGAGCGCGAGGTTATCTTCTCCATCATGAAGCGCATCGAAGAGCGCTTCGGCACCAAGGACGAGCTTGGCATCACGGCTGCTTTCGAGCGTGGTGGCACCACCTCTGTCATGAAGGGATACATCTACGTTGAAGCACTGCGCCAGACCGACATTATGACTGCCCTCGACGGCATGCTCAACGTTTACCCCCGCAACAAGCTTATCCTCGTCGAGATCAAGGACATGCCCGACCTGTTCCGCGTTACCAAGACCCCGACCCTCGAGACTGGCGCCTTTGTGCGTCTCCGCCGCCCCCTCAAGTACTCTGGCGATCTGGCCCAGGTCATTGCCGTCACCGAGAACGGCCTCGAAGCACGCGTTCGGTTCATGCCCCGTATTGACTACGGCTCGCGCGACGACGCAGCTGCTAACCTCGGCCCCAACGGCAAGCCTATCAAGCGCCCGCCAGGTGTTGTCGGCCCCCGTCCCCCCCAGCGCCTGTTTAGCGAAGTCGAGGCACGGAAACGGAACCCGAAGAACATTATGCCGCATGCCCAGCCCAATACATGGACCTACAGCAACGACTACTTTGAAGACGGTTTCCTTATCAAGGATATCAAGCTGCAGCAGCTGATTGTCAAGGATGTGAACCCGACTCTGGAGGAAGTCGCCAAGCTGACTCTGGGCTCCGACGATGGAACCGAGAACCTCGACCTCAAGGCGTTGGCCGCCAGTCTGAAGGACAGCAAGGCCAATGTCGCGTACGTCCCTGGTGATGTTGTTGAAGTCTACGAGGGCGAGCAGAAGGGCGTGATCGGCAAGGCTGTCAACATTGTGGGCGACATTGTTACGATCGATGTTACAGACGGTGAACTGCGCGGCACGACAATCGAGGCTCCTACAAAGGGCCTGCGCAAGCGCTTCCGCGCTGGTGACCACGTCAAGGTGATTGGCGGCCGCTTCCGCGATGATGTGGGTATGGTTGTCAAGATCGACCAGGACCGTGTGACGCTCTTGACCGATCAGAGCAACAACGAAATCACAGTCTTTAGCAAGGATCTACGCGAAGCCAGCGATTCGGGCGGCCAGGGATCTCTCGGCCAGTACTCGCTACTCGACCTAGTCCAGCTCGACCTGTCGACTGTCGGCTGTATCATCAAGATCGACCGCGAAACGCTCGTTGTGCTCGACCAGTTTGGCGACACGCGCCAGATCATGCCGTCGCAGATCAGCAACCTCTTGCCCAAGAACAAGATGGCCGTTGCTGCTGACCGCAATGGCTCCGAGATCCGTCTCGACGATGTGGTCAAGGAGTACGGCGGCATGCAGCGCCAGGGCAAGATTATCCACATCCACCGGTCGCACCTGTTCATGCACAGCAATGAGACGACACAGAACGCAGGTGTGTTTGTCACCCAGACCAACAACGTTAGCACCGTTGCCGCCAAGGGAGGCCGCGTCAACGCCGCGTCTGATGGTCCCGATCTGAGCACAATGAACCCTGCTCTCAAGCGTAACAACGGCGGCCCAGGCGGCAACATGGCGCCGCCACAGCGCACTTTCGGTCGTGACCGCGCACTCGGCCAGACAGTCACCATTCGCCGTGGTGGCTACAAGGGCCTGCTTGGCATCGTCAAGGACACAACAGACGTGATGGCACGTGTTGAGCTGCACACAAAGAACAAGATCGTTACCGTGAACAAGTCGGATTTAATCTTCAAGGACAAGCTGACCGGCCGCGCTATCGACATCAACGGACGTGGTGGTCGCGGTGGTGCCTCTGGTGGTTTTGGCCGTGGTGGCAGCAGCGGCGGCGCCCCCGCTTGGGAGAATGGTGGTGGTCGCACGCCAGCACCCGGTGGCGGTGACAGGACACCCGCTTGGGGTCTCAACAAGGGTGAGTTGCTACCTATGGATCTTATTTGTATTGCCTCTATGAACCACACACTAACATATCCCAGCTTCTGCGCATACACCGGCATGGAACCGCGATTCTGCCTCTGGTGCCCGCACGCCGGCCTGGGCAGCCGATGGCTCCCGCACGGTCAACCCCTATGATGGTAGCCGGACGGCATATGGCTCTGGTTCGCGCACACCGGCATGGAACTCTGGTGCCAAGACACCGGCATATGATGGATTTGGCCACGGCTCAAAGACACCGGCATGGGGCAGCAGCGGCGGTGGTGGCAGCGATGCATGGGGCGCAGGCTCCAAGACGCCAGCCTATGGTATGTCTGCACCGACGCCAGGCGCGAGTGGCAACGACAACTGGGGCTATACGCCTGGAGCAAGTGGTTCCTCGGGTGCCTTTGACGCACCCACCCCTGGTGCTGGTCTTAGTGCACCCACACCGGGCGCGCTTAATGCCCCCACTCCAGCCTACGGCGCACCCACTCCTGGTGCAGCCCTGAGTGCGCCTACGCCTGGTGCAGGTTGGCAGGGCGGCTGGGGTGCCGATGCAGCTTCTACACCAGCTGCTGGTGCGCCTACACCCGCAGCAGGTGGTGGATACTACGGTGCCCCGACTCCTGCGGCCTACGGTGGCGCACCGGAGACACCCGGCGCCAGTGGACCGCGGTACGCAGATGACGACTAGAGAGCGTTTCTTGCGCCGGAGTGGACAGTGCCTGTGTGAGGCACGAGGCTATGTAAAAATATGTGCAAAGCGATGCTGTTTGCGGGGGGCGGATAGACTATTCGTGAAGTGGCCGGCCGGTGTGCTGGTGAAGAAAAGAAAAAACAAGCTGGTTGCTTTTTGCTTTTCCACTTTCGTTTCTCATTTTCAACTTTTAATTCTTCCATGTAATTATCGACAAAACTGCAGTTCTATGGGCGTTATTTGTTATTAGCATCATGTTATTTTCCAGCATAATCAATTTTGTTTCCATTATCTTGTGCTCTTTTTTTCTTTCTTCTCGTTTTGAATTGAAACTAAACTGATGAATTATTTATTATTTGATGAATGAAACACAATAACAGAACGATTAAAGAACATAAATATCACCACAAATCAGTAGAATACGAAAAGGTTAGAATAAATCAGCAGCAAGGTCTGTATATAGCACATCACCAAAATATTCCAGACATAATCATGCAGACTTTTGTCACTGATAACTGCCCATCTACAAACATGACTAATCTTGAACACAGCCGCTTGATCTTTGCTCGCTCTTTCCACCTTGGGATACATGCTTGCCATCAGTGCCTGCCTTTTTGCTCACCAACAGCGCTCCTTCATCGCTCCTTCCTCATATTCATTACCGACAGCTCGGTCGCATGGGCCGTCCCGTGCCGGGCCGAAAGCATGGCTTATGTAACGAACATAAAGACTGATGATTTTGCACGCATCGTGGACGCAGGTGGTGATGATGGTCTCGACCGCACGACGATGCTGGACCGAGCTAATGACTAAGCACGAGAGGGAGATAGAGGGCGGTGAAAGCCAAGGGCGGAATGATGTACGGCGGCATGTACAGCGGGAAGGAAAATTATTCTGCCGGCACCTCTGCGTGTAAGTCCATGGCCTCTTGATTTGCCGTCCTGGCAGCTCTTGGGGCACCGCTTTTAGTTTGCCCCACCCAGGCGAAAAAAAGTTCGAATTGAGTCCAAAAAAAAATAAGAAAAATAAAAAATAGCCAAAAAAGCCAAAAAGCCAGAAAAGTTTCTGCTTGGGGCCCCCTCCAACCATCTGCCCGCAAAAAACTTTCATTACCCCCCCAATCCCAGAGTCGCTTGTACAGGCTTTCCTTGGTCCTCTTTTTTCTTTTGTGTTTTTTTCTCCCCTCTCCTTCTCTCTCTCTTTCCTTCCTTCATCACCCTCACACATCACGAACCTCCTCACCCTCAAATATCCTCAAAATGTCGACCGAAGTCTACGACGGTGCGATCGGTATCGATCTGGGTATGTCTTGACCGGCCTTTTCACTTCGCATCGTCTTTTTGGGCCTTCCTTTGACCGTCTCGTCTCGACTCGTCTTGCGTCCTCGGTGTGTCGCGGTGGGCGTTTGATCTCTGATCTCTTCGATCTCGGGATGCACACACGACGGCCGACGACCGACGACCCGAGACGGATCCAAAGCGAACCCGGCATCAAACGTCGCCTCGGCGACTGTCTGTAAACATCGTCTAACATTGGTTTTTACCCCCCCCCTATAGGCACCACCTACTCTTGCGTTGCTACCTACGAGGGCAGCAATGTCGAGATCATTGCCAACGAGCAGGGTAGCTTCACCACTCCCTCTTTCGTTTCCTTCACCGAGGAGGAGCGTCTGATCGGTGAGGCCGCCAAGAACCAGGCTGCCATGAACCCCGCCAACACCGTCTTCGATGTCAAGTATGTATTCTCATGGTGACGGTGATGGCAAATAGATGCCAAACAGAAGATGGACACGCTTACTAACAAGACAGGCGTCTGATTGGCCGGAGATTCGAGGATGCTACCGTCAAGAAGGACATCGAGTCGTGGCCCTTCAAGGTCGTCGACGACGATGGTGCCCCCAAGGTCCAGGTCGAGTACCTGGGCAGCACCCACACTTTCTCCCCCCAGGAGATTTCCGCCATGGTCCTGACCAAGGTAAGAAATTCTTGCTCTTTTTACCTCTTAGAATAGCTGCTAACAACCAAATAGATGAAGGAGATCGCTGAGGTCAAGATTGGCAAGAAGGTTGAGAAGGCCGTCATCACTGTCCCCGCCTACTTCAACGACAACCAGCGTCAGTCCACCAAGGACGCCGGTGCCATTGCTGGCCTGAACGTTCTGCGTATCATCAACGAGCCCACCGCTGCCGCTATTGCCTACGGTCTGGGTGCCGGCAAGTCCGCCAAGGAGCGCAACGTCCTGATCTACGACCTGGGTGGCGGTACTTTCGATGTTTCCCTGCTGAACATCCAGGGCGGCGTCTTCACCGTCAAGGCCACTGCCGGTGACACTCACCTGGGTGGTCAGGATTTCGACACTAACCTGCTCGACCACTGCAAGAAGGACTTCACCCGCAAGACCAAGAAGAGTGAGTTTTTCTTTCTCTCTATAACCTCTTTCTCATATAAATACTAACAACACAGACCTTGGCAACGACGCCCGTGCCCTGCGCCGTCTCCGTACCGCTTGCGAGCGTGCCAAGCGCACCCTGTCCAGCGGCACTCAGGCCACCATTGAGATCGACTCCCTGTTCGACGGCGAGGACTTCTCCATGCAGATCACCCGTGCCCGTTTCGAGGAGATCAACAGCGTTGCCTTCAAGGGCACCCTGGACCCCGTTGCCCAGGTCCTCAAGGATGCCAGCATCGATAAGAGCGGCGTCGACGAGATCGTCCTGGTCGGTGGCTCTACCCGTATCCCCCGTATCCAGAAGCTGCTGAGCGACTTCTTCAACGGCAAGAAGCTCGAGAAGAGCATCAACCCCGATGAGGCTGTTGCCTACGGTGCCGCTGTCCAGGCCGGTATCCTGTCCGGCAAGGCCACCTCGGCCGAGACCGCTGACCTGCTGCTGCTCGATGTGTGCCCCCTGTCTCTGGGTGTCGCCATGGTAAGTCACTCCCACCCATTTACTGCACTCGGCCACAACGTCACAACACCCACCCCCCGCACTCTCGATTAAACATACCATTGCACCTGCCTCGATTCCTCCAACTGCACCTGCCGTTTATGTCAACTCCATCGCGTTTTCAGCCCCACAGACACTGCCCTAAACCAACCCCATTTTTACACGCTAATTTGACCCACTTGCTAACACACCCTTTTAGGAAGGTAAGATAACTGACTCTCGACATCTCGAGATCATCACCATCATCAACATGATGAAACTTCAAGAATATCTATGCTAACTAGTCGAAGGAAATGTGTTCGCAGCCGTCGTGCCGCGCGGAACGACCGTGCCCACTTTAAAGAAGCGCTCCTTCTCCACCGTTGCCGACCAGCAGACAACCGTCCAGTTCCCCGTCTTCCAGGGTGAGCGTGTCAACTGCGAGGACAACACCTCCCTGGGCGAGTTCACTCTGGCCCCCATCCCCCCCATGCGCGCGGGTGAGCCCGTCCTTGAGGTCGTCTTCGAGGTCGACGTCAACGGTATCCTCAAGGTCACCGCCACTGAGAAGAGCTCTGGCCGCAGCGCCAACATCACCATCAGCAACTCTGTCGGCAAGCTGTCTGGCGCCGAGATTGAGAAGATGATTGGCGAGGCTGAGGAGTTCAAGAGCAAGGACGAGGCTTTCAGCAAGCGCTTCGAGGCCAAGCAGCAGCTTGAGTCTTACATCACCCGTGTCGAGGACATCATCTCCGACCCTACCCTGTCCCTGAAGATCAAGCGCGGCCAGAAGGACAAGATCGAGCAGACCCTGAGCGAGGCCATGGCCCAGCTGGAGATCGAGGACTCCACCGCCGAGGACCTGAAGAAGAAGGAGCTGGCCCTGAAGAGACTCATCACCAAGGCCATGTCCCAGCGCTAAGCTGTCGATCCCGCGCGATCGAGATGCAGCATGAAGGAGCAACATTGGAAAATGGTACCGGACTACGACGACGACTACGACCAGTACAAGTTGCCTTTTGTGTAAGCCAAGAAAAAAAACATACAACAAAACAAAAAAGTTGCCTGTTTTTAGTGTTTCTGTATTTGTGGCCGTTTTTTTGATTTCTATTTCTTTTTTCTCGTCTAGATGGGTTAGGACAATCAAAATTACATGACGCATGTGAATCACTGGTGGTTGTCTATGAAACGCAAGGAAACGAAGAACGAACTAGGAAACAGTCAGGCGGGCAAAGGAAGGACAAAAAAGTAACTGCATGGATGGTCTTTGATGTACTTGTTGGGTTTATTTCTTAATTTGATACTGTTATTTTTTTGTTACCCCGTTGATCTTGTGACTACAGACTTGTGCATCTAATAACTAGACCGGATATCTGATTGTCTGATGTCTTAACACTTTAGCGGCTCCGGACCGGGTGGTCTGTAGCTGGTCGGCACAGGGTAGTCGGTGTTGACCACCGGCTCGGGTCGTTGGGCCTGTACACATCCTGGATCAACGACAGCAACACTGGTACGGATTCACTGCCGGCCGGCACTGCCAACTGTGCACACGAGACCAGTTGGACACCGCCGACGGTGTTTTCTATACATCTAGTGAGCATCTAGACAACGAACGAGGTGCTATTCAGTGCGCATTCACGTCTGAGGCCAGGAGCGCAAGGCCCACTAAAGCCTTCATGATGTGTACTGGAGGTAAACAGCATGGTAGATGTCGCGGCGGTGACTGCCATCTGCACATATCTCGTGGCACAATATAGAGTGGACAGGAAAGCTAAGACTTTCAAGGGTAATGTTTTTATAGAACGTCACCCAGCATCACATATCGTCGCCAGCTAGGAGAGGACACAAGACCAACATTAGACAGACAGATGGATAGGACACTACTAGTAAGCAGCTGCAACGGCAAAACTAAAGAATGCTTTTGAATAAATAAGATAACGCTGTCATGCTTTAATATACCGCCTTGGTGCCACGATGACATCCATATCATACAATCCAGCTGCCAAGGACATCGGAAGGACATCTGCAAGGACTACCTCGACCCGTCGTTGTTCTGCCCCGTAGGCGTAACATCCCGCTTGCCGAAGCGCGCGCCTAGACTGCCAATATCGCGCCGGAAGAAATTGCCAATGTTCTTGAGATTCTCGTTGATTGTAGCCTGTGCCGGGTTGGCCGAGTCCGCGCTGGTGCCGGCAGATGCACCCTGTGCACCCGTGCCAATGCCCAGACCCAGACCCAGGCCCACCCCTGGCCCAGAAATGCCAGAGACATTGCCGCCTGCACCAATAGTGCCGCCCACACCACTGCCGACAGACCCAGCCGTACCGAGCCGGTCTACGCCGTCGCGAGCAGCACTGAGCAGCTTCTCACCAAAGCTGGCAGGATCGAAGCGTGCCTGGTTGGCACCGCCCGTGGCTGCTGCCGTGGCTGCAACAATGCCGGCACTGCCCATGCTGTTCGCGCTCATGAGCGGTGTTAAGAGGGGCGAGTTCTGCACGAGCTGGCGGCCCATGCTATCCGGCCGGTCCCGATGGGCAGAAAAATACTCCATGAGCTGCGCCTGGTCTTGCTTCCGCACGCCCTTGAGGTCGAGGATCTTGCGGAAGTTGGTCTCGGACCGGTCGGCAATGTGGATGAGATAGGCCTGGATGAGCCCCTCTGGAGGATCCGGCCGCACCTGGAGAGTCTTGAGCAATGGGTCGACACGCGCCATTGTATGGTTGACGCGCTTGCTGAAGCTCGCCAACGCTGCGCTGGGCTGGTCAGGCACGGCGAGGGACTGCGACGAGGCGCCGTGGAATGCCAGCAGGCCTTCAAAGGACTGCGTCAAAGTATACTTGTCTAGCAGCATCTGCTCAGCAGCAACCTCCGACACCGGACGACATTGAACAATGTTGCTGATGTATGCCGTTGCCAGGTACTCGACGAGGTGGTCGCAGAACGCCCGCGCATAGTGCGTCTTGGCAATCACGGCCAGGATACTCTTGGCGCTCTCGTTGACGCTCTTGATGAGCTCGGTCACATACGAGCTGTGGTCGCTGACGCCCTCCATACGGCTCCAGTTGGTGTTGCGCATCTCGCGCCATGCAGGCTCGCATTCGGCCTCGACCTTGCGCACCAAGGCCTGGATACAGCTGCTGGCGACGCCCAGGAATGCATCGGCTTGTGACGACAAATCGACGCGCTCAACATACTCGGCGTCGATGCGCTTCTTCAAGCTCTCCTCGAGCTGCGTGGCGTTCTTGTTCCAGAAATCGGCCGTGTTTAGCACAACAATAATATCGTTGATCGGCGCTGCTGACGCGCCGACGATGTTCGGTCCAGTTTTGACCGACGCCGGGTGCTGTCCCGGCTGGCCTTGCAGCTGTAGAATCTGGAGTAGCACCTGCTGCGCATACTCATCTAGGTACTTGGCTAGGATGCGCGACAGGTCCAGCAGCCGCTCACCGGTCGACAGCTTAGCACATTGGGACAGTGTGACCTTGTAGACATGGAAAAGGTCCAGTGCGGACGGGGCAATGCTCTCTGGCGTGAACTCTTCTTCTTCCGAGATGAGTGCTTGGGTGCGGTAGCGCGGGATCAGAGCGGCAAGCAGGCGGTCTTGTGACTCGACCCAGAGGCTTAGATAGGGCTCAAATGCTGTCGATATAGACCCGTTGAACGTCTGTGACCGCTCGTCAGCCGAGCTGAGTGTGTCAATGCTAGCGCGTGGCTTTTCGCTGGCAAATCGCTTTTCAAGCCCTTGCTCAAAATCAAGCGTCTCTTGCAGACAGCTCAGCAGTAGCTCCACATTGATCTTGCCAGCGGGATCGGTTCGGCGCATACTCCGCTCGAGAATGCCCTTGAAGTCATCCCGCGTGCCGTCGCAAAAGTTGATTGCTAGCGTTTCATTCACGCGCCAGTGCGCCGGGAACAGGGCCGCGTGTTCCTCCTCGTGCGTGTTGAGCATGCGGCGGAACCACGAGTACCGCCGGCCAATGTTGTCGAGATTGCCGGCCTCGTCGTTGCCGCGGAATACTTGGCGGTACTCGCGTAGCATTGTGTTGACGTACCATGTGACGAGCCGTGAACGGGCATTGTCACCTAGAGCATCCATAACGACACAAGCCTCGATCAATGTGCCTCGTCTCTGGGCCACCTCGTCTTTTGTAAATGCCATTTCAAAGTCCTCGCAGACCTGCTCGAGCAGCTCGCGCTGGAGGTCACCGACGCCGCGACTCAAGACAGCAATCTGCTCAATGGACCGGTAGCTGTTGAAGTGCCGCATCAACTGCAGCACGGCCTGCAACAGACCGGCACACTCGCGGTATTGCCGGGCTCGGGAAAGAGTGCGGAGTTGTTCGTATGCGGTTGTGAGCATCTGCAGCCGCTTCAAGGCGGTCATGGACACAGTCAGGTTGCGCTTGGTGCCGTCGAGGCGCTTGATATCGGCCGTCATGGTTGTGATGTCCTCTTCAGTCTGGACTGCGCGCCGCCGCACATCCTCGATGCGGGAAAAGACAGAGGCCAGCTCCGACTGTGCCGTCTTCATGCTGTCGAGGGACGAGTCGGGCCCGTAGGCCTGTGCGGTCTCGAGCGCCGTGATGGATGCGGAGAGTTCATCGGAGTGTGAGCGCAGGCGGCGTGAGACGGTGGGAAGCGCGCTCAGAGTTGTGACGTGACCGAAAAGCTGGTTCAGGTGGCTTATGGGGTCGTAATCGGCTGTGGACAGGGGCCAAGAAGTTCCGTCAGTAAGAGACAAGCAGCCATGTGGCTATGAACAAAGCTAGCAAGACGTACCTGAGTCTAGGGACGAAGAGCCCTCAACCATGCTAGAGCTCATGTTTTCCGTGCGAGGAGGGGAATGAGGAGGGAAGTGAGAAGGGTGAGACCGGAGGAGCGCGGACGGAAGCAGCGAGTTAGACCGAGTCGTGGAAGCTCCGTGTTGTCCAGAAGGGTCACGGCATCAAACAGCTACGATTCGTAGCCGATCCCATGCGAAGTGTCCAGTGACAAGGGATGCCAAGACGAGCCAGTCCTCAAAGTTGCACAGAGGGAAGTCTGTCAACGGAGCCGACCACAGCCTGCAGGGTGACGTAGCTCCGGCAAGGCCGCCTTGCTCTATGTGCTTTGCGAAACGATGCGCTCCTGCTTGGGTATGGCGTGCCAATGCGCAGGAAGAGGACCCTTCGAGGAGGTGCAAATACAGGTATTCTCGGCGTTGTCGGGGTCGCTGATTGGGGCGCAATGGGATTGTTCGGCAGTCGACGTGGAGGTTGTGCTTGGGCAGCGTTGTCGGGGAGCAGCAGCCGACACAAGGCGCGAGACGGGAAGACGGACGATGGGATGATGCGATGATGGAAAGGATGCGAAGTCGGGAGCCTGATTACAAAGACTGTCACATGCAACGCTTGTCAGAATGTACAAGGAAAGGCGCGTGGCTAGCCTTGCGATAGGGGAAGGAGCGACGAAGCGACGACGGAAGCCACGACACGGTGTCTCACGCCTGCTGGCAGTTGGAGCTGCATTGCGATACTGCGGCGGGAAGGGGTCAGGAGTCTGGAAGCGGAAGGCGGTGAGGCTAGCTGTAAGTGGTGTCACGTGGAGCGCGACGGGTGGCCCCGCCAGTGAGTTCAGCATTTTAAGTGGTGATAGACGCCAAAGCAGCCAACGAGGGAGTTGACAACTCGCTGCTAAGCTGCTGCTGGGCGCGAGTTGTCAACCAACTCACTATAACAACGAAACTGCATTTGCATCCCACGATGCCCAACGGCACAGATTGGGGGCGGCATGCACTGCAACCAAACTGTAGAGGCACCACGGGAAGCAGAGCTAATAAGACTTGACTTAAGATACAAAGCGAGTGAACCCAAGACTACACGGGTCCCTAAACCAACGCATATGGCGAACCAGTCGTCCAGCTAGCCTAGCGCGGCGTGCCAGTTGTCTCACGCGGTCCCTGCCGCGAGTCAATTCGGGACGGGAGCAATACTGGTAAGATGGATACAAAAAAGCAATGGAACAAAAAGCGGAAGCAAGCAAAGAAAAACCACGGGTAGCAGCAGAGCAGCCAATAGCATGTGCATGAACAAGTGCAGGTGGACGGAGCAATGCATCATGGGGCGGGAGTGTGTAAGTGAGGGGCTGTCTTTTGCCGACGACGTCAACATGCGGCGAGCGCATGAGTGATGCACGAGGGGTTGCCAGCCTGTCGTGTGCACCTTTTAGCTTCTCCTGCTTTGAGATTATGCACTCACAAACCAAATAGATTGCAACTCTGGTAGCCGCTTGCGACGATGATCACCTTGCTGTTGGACGTCTCTGCTTTGGCTTTTGTTTTGCAGTGGGGAGGAGATATACAACGGCAACGGAAACGTAGCATGACACATCTCGTCTATTTGTCTGTTCCACACTCTCCCGAGACGGTGGAAAGCAAGCGAACAGTGTCTAGAAGGACCAGTCCCGACGGCGCACAATGATACCAAAGAATCGTTCTGAAGAGCAAATATACGAATAAAACTATGAACACGATTGGCTACTAGCACATCCTACGCTACGATTTACACACTTGTATTGCTGTTCCGTTTCCTGATGCCATGCCCAGTGCGTTGGCAAAGTTTGGCCGCAAAAGGGCCTGTCATGCAAGATCTTGGATGGGCATTGTCTTTGGGCCATGACTTTCTTATCTTCCTTTGTATTATATTGTTTCTTGTTTCTTCTAGTAAGATACATGTGGTCACGATCGACCTGTGCTTTGCCGTTCATCGTCTACCTTGATTTTCAGAGTGCCTGCTAAAGGCAGACGCGCGAATATCAAGCGGGCGCTTCTTCACCGTACTTTACGCAGAGACGGACAAGAAAATAAAGAAATCAAAAGAAGAGAAAATATAGAGAGAAGGAGCTAGAGGAAAACGGGCTGGTTCAAAATAAAATAAAAGCCTGCTCGAACTGTGCCGTCTTTACTAAATCCACATGGACCGGACTCGGAGTGCTTCGCGAGTTTGAGCCAAACAGGTGTATATAGTTTATCAAAACATAAATGAAATAGAATAAACGGGCACGGAAATATGGATGAACGACAGCTTGACAAATATGCAAGCACCCTCGTTGATGGCCTACAAAGCCCGGCAGAGTCTGCTCCGTACTCGTAGTTTTTCTTCATCCTCTTCTTCCCTTGCTTGCATCTGTCTTCCTTCTTAGACTTCCCCTCCATTCTCCACACACACTTGCGCGCACTTACATCCTCCGACTTACACCACCCCTCCTTTCGATCGAGGCCGACTTGTTTTCCTTGCTTGCTGGCCGTTCGATCTACTGGGTTTCTCGGTTTCAGGGTATAGGCAATCTAGGGATTACACAACAGGCAAGCACGCGCACTTGGGGTGGAACAGGAATCATCTCCAGAATACAAGCAGACGTCTGCGGTCTTGTGACTTTTCTTGGCTAATGCTCGGGTAGAACGAGGAAACTGTCTTAATCTACCCTGCTGTATAGCCTAAGCAAGATTGTGCATTGACCCTGCTTCCGGGAGAGAGTGGGAGAAAAGAAGCTTACGCTGTATGGAAGGACCAGGCGAGGTGGTAGTATGATAGTTGACACAGAGATTATAGAGAAAAAATAAAGAAACTAAAATAATCAAGAAAAAGAAGATAGACAGTTCTCTACTCTTTACTGCTCCCGCTGCACACCATGCATGCAGATATGCCCGATCATCAAGACGTCAATTTTATATATCTTTCCTCTTTCGGCAAGAGGACGGGGCAAATGGTTGTCGTTATTCTCGTTTATAGAATCAAGTGGCCCAACAGGAGTTCATTGAACAGAGGGGGGGGTCATACTCATGCACTGTTTATAATGCACCGCATCTGAGCTATAGAATGCCGTCGAAATTGCGTCATTCATTACCGAAGGAAAGAATGCTTAGAATGGATCAAAGTAAAATATATCAATATCAGTATAGTACAACCTGTGGCATGAAAGGTAAAAAATATTCATGTAAAGATGGTATGAATGCAAGGAAATATGAATTCTAGGAAATATGCACTAGGAAATAATAACGCTATGCTATGCTATGTCATGCTATGCTATGAAATGCTGAGTGCGTGAAAGGTCGTTGAACATGAATCGTGACGTCGTGAATAAATCTGAATCAAAATGAGAGAACGCTAGGGACCACGCTTACGCCCCGTGCAGCGTGTTGAACCCGGCTGCAATCAGACTCCGTTTTCTCTCGGGACTGTCTGACGGCGTGGACCAGTAGAAGAGACCGCCGAGGGCTTTTTGTTTGCAAAAGGCAGCCTTAATCTTGACCGTCTCGGGGTTGTCGTAGCTCACAAACCCGCCATCACCGCCCGAGCAGTGGGCAGCCACGGCCCGTTTGTCAACCTGCTCACGTGTGCCGCGCGATGGTAGATGGCAGTAGCCGATCGTGCCGTCCGATTGTGAGCTGACGTCCGGTGTGAACCGGTGGCCGGGGCCGGTGACCCCCAGGAAGTTACGGCCGTACATGGGGACGCCCAGCAAAATCTTCTTGGCCGGCACGCCCTTGTTCATGAGATACTGGACCGAGCCAGACCCGGACGGCTCGTCTTTGCTCGTGCTGTAGAGCTGGGCATGGTGTCCAGACCGACTGGACCAGGGCCCATAGAGGTCGTACGCGGCGAGGTTGATGAGATCGACGTACTCGGCAATCTGCTGGAGGTCAAAGTACTGGAGCAAATCCTTGGCAGCAGGCAGCGACGCGGCCACAAGATACTGGTCCGGTGCGAGGTACATGCGGACCTGAAGGAGAAGCGACAGAAAGTCGGCCCCTTGCTGTGCACCACACGGGTATACCCAGTTGATGTCGATGCCGTCAAGCCCAGATGCTTCGATCAGGCCGTGGACAGACTGTGCAAAATTGTCCCGGCGCACGGGGTCGGCGGCCACCTCTGGGTAGACATCGCTCGACTCGGCACCGCCGATGGAAAGAATGACCTGGAGGTGAGGGTGCTGTGTCTTGAGATGCATCAGCGAGCCCAGACCACCCATAACACCATCACATGGCGAGTTCATATCGGCACACTCGTCACTCAGCTGTACTGTGTTAGCAGTAATCCAAGCTAGATCCACATGAATTAGCATTGACGTACAAAGACGTGGCCGGCTGATGTGACTTTGGCAAAGGCGTAGTAGACGAGGCTAATGCAGCTATAGTTGAGCTGGGCGGGTGTGTGACCGTGGTAGAGAGCCTCGTTGGGGAAGTAGACGGCATTTGTAAACATGATATTGGACCGGCTGGTCCGTGGCCTGCGAGACGACATGGTGGGCTGATCAGAGTGTTGAATAGTTTGGTTGCTGGTAGTTGTGTGTCTTGTATCTAGTGTCTGATGTCCGGTAGAGGGAAAGCCTGGCAGTCGGAGGGGGACAGAGAGGATAGTTGATATGTGATGATGTAATGATGTGATGAGATGTGATGAGATAGGACCCAAGGGTTGTACGATGTAGTGTGTAGGGTAAAGGTGAGAGGAATCTAATGTATAATATATAACCCGGATGAGCAGCGTAGTCGGTGAGTGTAGATGCCAGTATAGTAACTGTAGTTGTTATTTATAGTTTATTTATCTTTCATTTATTGTAGTTCCGTATGTTACCCGAGGCTGAGCTTCACAAGGGAGTGAAGGGAAAGGAGGATGCGCCAGCTCATGCTGGTCAGCTGGATGTAAATGATCGGGCAGCAAGTCAAAAAAGATCAATTATGTAGAGTGATGCATTTATATAACAAAATAAATAAGAAACATGTTAATAAAATAGAAAAAAACCGAGAGAGAAAAACAAAACGGGCCGGGTGGGGAGTAGCGGCCTAGAGTCTTATAAATACGTACTTGATTTGAACCAAGAAGCCTAGTTGCGGGACAGATAAAAAACAAAAAACAACAACAAGCCAGTACCTAGACAACACCTACCGAGTAGACTGCTAGATAATAAAACAACAGTAAAAGAGGGGACGGGGGAGACGAGAGCGGAAGAACAAAAGAGAAGCTGGAGACGGTGAGCGTGGTATTGTGAATAAAATATAAAAAGACAGAACACAAGTGCTGGTGGAGAAAAGACGTTGCAAGATAAAAAGAGCAAAGCTAGCACCTACAGAAAGCACATTGTAGAAACCACAGCTATAAAATTGGAGTATATGATACTTTTTGTTTTCCAAAAAGAAAACCACGAAAATGTAAGAAAGAGTGCCTGTGCACGACGCTATCTGGAAGAATAGGAAATAATGACTGGCACAAACAAATAAAGTCTCTTCTTACTAGCAGCATCGTACCAGTTCTCGTTATGCCACTTGGCCTGCAGGTCATTATGTTTGCCAGTCTCTTCCTTGCTCTGTTTTTCTTTTTCTTTCTTTCTTTCTTTCTTTTTTCTTCTATTTTCTTCTTCTCGTTTTCTCGTTTTCTCTACTTCTCTTCTTTTTTTATCTATCCTTTGTTGTCCGCTCCCACTGCTACGCTGCAGAATGACAGCAGCATGCACTAGTTTATTATACTCTTCGATGCACATTCGTTGAAACAACCAACTCTGCTCAACATAGCATGTCGGATCCTGCGTCATGCACCATGCACGTAAAACGACACAGGCTTGCATATGGCTGTCTTGTCTCTGTCTAGTTTCTTTGTCTCCCATCCAGTAGTCCATACACCTCTTTGGTTTTGTAATTTCCCTCCCGTCTGTTCTATTGTTTTTATTATACAGAGAGCGGTGAGGCGCCCAACCCGACTATAAACCATTGGTCCGAAGACATGTGCACTTCGAAAACCTAGTTATGTCAATCTGGTATTCTTTCTCTGCCCAGGTGTCCATCAAAACGCCGTGTCGCCACCCCATCAAGCCGCCACCCATGGACAAGACCCAGAGATCGTGAGACTAGCAGAGAACGAGTACTCGTACGAGAAGACAGGGAACGACAATTTCCTGTGAGCTGCCCAAACGGGTAAGGATGCTTGGAATAGCGAGTTGGCACGATGCAGGGCACGAGGACGCCAGTGTCCCGTCTGCGGGATTTGTCGAGGCAGGCTCTGCTCTGCATTAGTGTGCTGGCTCTGGCTCGGATTATGAATACGTATTTCCAGAGTCAATCCTGGCGAGTATCTAATAGCAGCACAAGAGAACCCATCATCTTCCATACTCTGGGCGGCCGATATCCGCCGTCGCATTAGCATGCGGACTAGAATGCTCCCGCATCTATGGCAAGGGAACAAAGGCTTACGCACTAGCATCACGAATGCCTGTCTATTTAGACTATATGCAACTCACCCTGTACATCCTCTTCCCGAGTCACAGCCAAGAGTGGCAAAGGCAGGCACTTTCTGCGTTATGGTTTCTGCTCTCTGCACAGTCTCCCACGGAGGCTGCGAGTATCGAAACGATGCAAAGCGCTTGGGCTGCCTATTGTTTCGAGACATGTTGACATGGGACCCGAATACTTGCAAGGCGGCCGTGTTCTGGCGGTCAGTACGAGATGTGAGCTGGTCAATAAATTGCAGAAATATAAATCGACATGTGCACACAGGGCTTGGCCGTGACGATAAGCCACCACAGAACCTCTATTTAGTTCATGTATACCCTGCGTCTATGACGTGCCACTTATCGTTTTCTATTCTTATTGGTATACAATATATTACAGACATTATATATTACACCTTGCCTCACCGACATCAGAAGACGCGGGAGTGGAGTTGTCGTCGATGAATCAAAGCCACAAGCGAACAATAGAACGGACGCTTTGCAACGACACAGAAGATCAAGCAAATGTGGGAGGTGAAAAATAATAAAGCGGCCGCACATGCAGAGCCACAAGTAGAAAAACACCAGAGAGAATGAGAGAGAAGAGCTGCATGTTGGGTCTCATGCACGTCATACGTGGGTAAACAAAAATACTACAGAACGGAAAACAGCAAGATCTACAGAGAAGAAAAGGGCTCTCTTACTATAAGGATATGAAGCATAATTTAACCAAATATGTATAAGCACTAGACACCCTACACCAATGTGGTGGTGGCTCGAGTATTGTTGCCAGTGAGGCGGCTTGCTGCCGTTTCCTCGCTCTTCTGATATCTTCAAATTAAGGCTTCCTTTGGTCTGTGAGACCAAGACTGCCTTCAAGTCCATGCCGACGACCCGTGCTGACCGTATCATCGCACATCTGATCCTCAACAGTCCTGCCAAAGGCCCAGACGTCTGGCTGCTGCAATCCAAAGGTATCTTATCGAGGGCAGGCGGAATTGCGGTGAGCAAGGTGTTTGCTGTCATTTTGCCTCTGCTCTTTCGTCGCCCAAGCCGACCTCGCCGTGTACCTGGCTGCCAGACTGTGTCTGCTCGTGCTTCACCGACATATGCTTCGTTTCAGTATGGAAAACACAGGTTGTCACGAGCCAAAGCACGGACACTCTGAAGCCGCCTCACATTACCTCATCGCCACATTGCCTTACTGCCTCATTGCCTCATATGGCATGTATGTACTCGTAATAACGACAAACGCCCACTGCCAGCGCTTGGCTTGCTGGCGGTTGATCCTCTTTGAGCTCGGATGACCCGAAGTTGCACGGGGCTGTAATAGTGCAGCCTATTATGCCTCTTCTGTGCCAGGGTGATATTGAAAGAAGCAATATACCACAAGACCCTTCCTCTTCCTTCTTCCTTCTACGTGTTTCCTTTTCGCTTTCTGTCACGCTACTCCTTCTAGAACATTGCCCTGATGAGTTAGTATCGTAAGCTGATACATGCAAAACCTCCGTCGGGCATGATAACAGGTCACAATAGTATAATTCAATGTTGAAAATCAGATAAATTGCTGGCAAAATACTTGTATCGCAAGTAGTGATATAGTGCTAAAATGTCCCAACCAAAAGAAACACAAAAGAAACAGAACCATACAGACCATGGCTGTGATGGCTGTGATGCTTGCTACCGAAGCTCCAAACGTTTCCCTTTCCTTTCCATCCATACCCGAGTCATTGCCAATCCATATCTTGCCGTATGCCTGCCCAAAACAAACGAAAGCAAATAGAAACAAAAGAAACAAAAGAAAGCAAAAATTAGCATGAAAGAGCATCATCAAACAATAAACGCCAATACCAAATCGTTAACTGTCGTGTCCGTCCTGCAGCGTTGCCCGTCTACTCCGAGTCTACTAGGCCACCAAAGTCTTCCGTCAGCTCGGGGACATCCATAATGTTAGGGATGCCTCTCTTCGTCGGACTAGTGCTGCTGGACCGCTGCCGGCCCTCAATACTAATCGTTTTGACCGTGCCGTTGCCCAGCACCGGCTTCGAGATGCTCATCACTGACGCCCGTTTCTGTGCGCGCGACTCCTTGCGCAGGCGCACAGCAGTCGCAATGTCCACCTTGTCGTCGAACCGCTCTTCCTCAATCACCTGCTCTCCAACGTTGTTACCGTGAAGAAGATAGTGGCTGGGGTGAGGGTGGAACCGAAGGCTGTTACGTCCGAGCACGCTTCCCGGAGCGGACGAGCTCGTTGGCGACGATGCTGGCCCGTAAATAGCAGTCAGCCGCTTCGTTTCGGAACGCCGCGACGAGGTAGAGCCTGCAGGGCTGTGAGCTCGCGTGGGCGTGTGTGCGCGGTTCATATTCTGGATCTGGTCCTGGTGCTCAAACGATGGGGTTTTGTGCACCGTATTTTCCGCAGGCTCCGGCGACCGGCGGTGCCGGCTGATGTCAAAGTTCGGCGACAAAAAGTCGTTGTCTTCGTCGTCATCCAGAGTTGGGCGGCTCAGCATAATGTCATTAACCGATGCCATGTCGTCAAAGTCGAGGCAAGTCTCGATCTCGCTGGTCGATGGCTTGGACACTGACTTGCTGCGGCGCGAGCTGCGCAGGGAAATCGATGGTGCAGGGGCCGATGCTGCAAATGAATCTTCCAGGCCAGGAAGCTGGATACCGTTGAATCCATACCCGCTATCAAAAAGAAGATCCTCCTCGTTTCCGGCACGTCCTAGTTGGCCGTTGATGAAGGAATCATTGTCGTCCGATGCATAATCGTCGACATTAAAAGGCTCCTTCGATGGCAGAATAGACGAGCCCTTGCTGAGATCAGCCTTCAAATACGGCATTTTCAGGGGCAGCTGTCCCACGGCAATCTCGCTGTCGACGGAGAGAAGACTAGGGTTGAGGAGCCCCATGGTATGGAGATCAATCGAAGTGCAGGTGGTGTTGCGCGATTGAGGGCGGCCGTACATGGCCGAGCTCGAGCTAGATGTTGTCGGTGTTGATGAAGACAGCGACCAGTGACGTGTCGAGTTGGTGCGCCCCGGTGTATGCCCCTCTGGCTCTGAGGAGTGTGGCTGCGGTGTTGATGAATTGCCTGCTTGGTAGTTCTCGCGCAGATACATACTGTCACCGCTTTGGCTGCGAGAGCGGTTCGTCCGGATACAAGGCGACGGAGCCGTGTCCCGATCTCTGGCGTCGCCATGCCAGTCGTGCTTGAATGTCGTTGCCTGTTCCTTCAAATGGCTGGGTAGATTCGAAAGGTCTGGCATCCCGCTAGAGTCGGAAGTTTGCTGCTGCTGTGACAGTTGGACAGACTGCTCGCTGTGAATGCTGTGCATGCTGTGCATTGTCGAGGGGCGCTTGTGCGATGCTGTGATAGCGGAAGTCGCCAATGAAGCAGACAGATGAAACGAGGTGGGCTGAGGAGAGAGGATGGGCTGGTTGTTGACGGCATACTTGAGAGTTTTGTTGCCGTCCTCAAACATCGATCGAAAAGCGATCGCCGTCTTTGAAGACGTGGAAAGACTGCGGTGCAGGCTATTGGATGTTGCTGGCCGCCGAATGTCGGCTATCATCATGTCACGGAATCCGCCGTCCGATTCTGGCGAAGATGCACCCCAGCCAGTAACAATGCGGTTCGCATCATTGACGGAGACCTGGAGGCTGTGACGTCTATTCTTCTTGTCCCTGGCCTTTTGCTGCTCAACAAAAACGGTCAGCTCGGCGAGTGTGGGGGTGCTGTATGGCTCCTCTATGGAACTGGGTGGTGCAAACTGCATGGTCTGGCGATGGAGAGCCTTCTTTTTGTTCAGATCAGCTGTGCTAGAGCTCAAGGCTACCGGGTGGGAAGAAATGAGTGATTTGGACCACGGGGTAGAGTCGATGGTTGTATGCTCCGTGGCCAGAGACTCATCTTCGTCCTCTTCGCTGAAAACGGGCGCCTGTCGGCTCCAGGAAGAGATAGGCCGACGCTGAGCGTAGTCCGCTGACTCCTGTTGCGAACTGATCTTGCTGCCGTTTGCAGTTATGTTGCGGTCTGCAACGTCTTCGCCATAGTCTCTTGCGCCAGAAGCCTTGACGCGGCCTTGGAAGTCCAGAGGCTTAAACTCGGACTGTGCATCAAGAAGATCAACGTATGTCTTTCCGGTACTGAAATTCCGGATAGAGCTGGTGAAGCGGCTGCTGGATATTGAGCTCTGGGGTCTGTGCGAGTGCAATGTCGCCGGTGTGCTTGGCTCAGACTTTGGCATAAAGCCCGAGACACGGATGCTGAGCCGAGAGCCTGCTTTAGAAGAGGTGGTAGGCCGAGTGCTAAGTCTGCTCGGGCACTCATCTTCCCGATATCCAAGAACGACTGGTGCCGGAGCTACATCCTCGTATGTAGAATCGAACGAGGCTTCCCGCACCCGGTCCAGAGAAGGAAGTGTTTGCGCCTTGGAGCTCTTCACAACCTGAGAAGAGGCCTTGGAGCTACCTTTAGAGGCGCCATCACTGGGAGATGATGGCTGAACGACTTTGGCAGAAGTTAGTTGTGAATGCAGTGGTACAAATCAGGGCGGAAAACACTAACGTCTCACTGGCGACTTGGACGAGATCTTGCTCTCATAAGGAGGAGCTCTGATTTGAGGCTGGTATTTTTCCGATTTGAGTTTCCGTGCAATTAAGCTCATGAGGCCCATGATGACTGATTCTGGCCTGCCATAGGCGTCAGGCTTGCCACAGTGTGTCTGAGCAGTAGAGTGTTGACTGCTGTGATATAATATTGATATTCTGTTGCTGCTTAGGTACTGAAGATCGAGAAAGATGCAGGCGAGAGACAGTAGTAATGATGTTGTGAGAGTTTATAAAGTTGTAGCTGAGAACACACAGGCGATCGATTATGTAAAAAGTAATGCAAAGGAAGTTTTGAAACGAGATATCACGGAACGGAGGCGATATATAAGAGGACGAGGAGGGTATAGCAGGAGTTAAATAATAGAAAGAAGCAGAAGATAAAATCAAGGGGGCCAGATGAAGGTGGGAAGCGGGAGGCACGAGAGTATATATGGAATTCACAAATAGATAGCAAAGGGGTGTGTGTATAAGGGAAGGGGGGGAGTATGGCCTGAGCCTGTGTCCCGCTCAAACAGCTGGAAGGCACGCAAACACGAATAAATCAAAAAGCTACCCCGTCCAGACTAGAAAAAGAGCTAAATAGGATAAAAGCAAATAACAGCAAACAAGCAGAACAGTAATACGGTAAAGAAGTACATAATACCCCGTACATTGTCAACAAGCAGGCACAGGCAGGCTCAGGATACTCGGTCAATCGGCGGCAGGGGATATTGGCAGGCCACATTCTTCAGCTAACCATGCATAGTACAGACGTACGGAGTATATCCTGAACGAACACTAGTCGTAGTCGTAGCTAGGCATGGGGGTGTGAGCTAAACGAAGATGTGGGTGCATCCAAGCAATGCGAGAGCTGCAATGCACAAGGACTGGCGCACTGCCTCGACTGCGTACCTGGGAGCTGGGCACTCGAAACGCAAGCATTGCATTGCGAGAACAAGAACGGGCTGTGGGAAAGGACGATACAGGGATCAACAGACTGCTTTCTGTTGGCGTGCTGCTCATGACGCGGTCTCGTAAATGGCTTGCGGAGGAGACAGCCGACAATTTGCTACTTGATTGGGGCAGCAAAGATGAACTCAGCGACGCCCAGGAAGGACAGAATTACAAAAACGGACACAGAGGGGAAGAGGTGGATCGTGGAGAGGATAAAGGGCTGAAGGAGTCAGACAACAAGGTGTTGCTGTCGTTTGTAATGACGTGGGTGATATCTTGACCTGCCTCCTTGTCGATGCTGTTTCGCTTCTAGCATTTTCAGATATAGTGTTCCTGTTACCTTTGCAGCCTCATAGCCTTCCTGGACAGTCGAGGACAGGGGCATGATGCTCGGTGTATGACGGCATTTTGTGTTGCCGTCAGCCAAAGCGCGTGCAGAACTCCACCCGGGCTTCCATTCGTATCCCACCGTATTTTCTTTTCATATCGCGTTTGTGTTTCTTTTTCTGGCTGGTGCTCGATGGTACTGAAATCGGCATCGTGCAAATAGAAAGGCAATAGAGGGTATCATAAACAAACGAGGTAGGTCTTTTTGTTGGATAGCTGTTGATCGCCGACTATGTATTCATTTCCATTTCCATTTCATCTTACTCTTAATTGATTTGTATTAATCTTCTGCTGGGACATGGGTAGCTGGGTGGGACCCAAGAATCTAGATCCCGCCGGTCCAAGTCAACAAAAGAACAACCCAAAATCAAGCTCACCTGGGTTACCAAAACAACGCTGCTTTGGTTCCGAGAAGGCACGAAATCAATAGAACGCCGCTAGACGCCGTGGTCTGTGGTCCATGGCATCTAAGCGACTGCGGCACAAGTTGTTGTGCATAATGTGTACGCCTTACTGCGCGCTGCGCGAGCAGACACGAGACGATATTGCATGAATGGATGCATATCTGTGAGATATCTTTAGCATATGCGGTCCTGCATGTCGGCTGCACTTTTGGCGTCTTTCTGCTGTCCTTTCCCTGCTTGGCTCGGCCTGTGCTCACTCACTGCACCACACTCATATACACAGCCAGTGGGCAGCGCGGTTGTGCTGTGTTGATCAAGAGGGCAGCTTTCCGCAGCAATATGTGGGAGGACGTGTGCGACATGACTCCGTAGCCTGCATGTTGTGTACGGAGTACTCCGTATGATTTGAGTTTTTGAGATTGATGAGGTTTGATTTGATTTGATTTGAGTTAGATTTGACTGCTTTATTTCCAGAGTGGATGCAGCCGGGGCGCTTTCTGTCACTCTTTGCTCATAATTCTTTCACAATTCCCCCAAGCCCCGGCACTGTCTGGAGGAGGGCGTGTAAGTGCGTACAGAAGAGGGAAGAGGGGCGGCGGTCTTTCTTTTCTTCTTCATTTTTCCTCTTCTGTTTCGTCTTGGAAGACGGTTTGGCGGCCCCAGAGCCAGGGGTCCACCGACCGGGGTCGTGTCATCCCAGACAGAAGTTGGATGGACTAGTGACGCTCAGGCACGTCGTTTGTCTAATGCCGTTTGTCTCTTTTGCCATAGTATTCTTTTACTTCGCTCGTGGTGCGTGCTTCATTTCCCGGGTTTTCGAAGACAAAGAAATTGGTGGGCAGTATCCATCAGAATTTGCTCACGACATCCTGGGAACAGGGGAAGCATATTGTCGTCAAGCTTCTAATGCAGGCAGATTCTTAGTGTTCAGCACTAAGAAGAGGCCGTCGCAGATGGCTTCGCGAGCTTGCTAGGATTGCCTTGAACATGAGAGAGAGAAAGAGAGAGAGAGAGAGAGGTGTACGAGCGTCCGCCGTGTCGTCCGTGTTGGCCAGGCGAATATTGAAGTGGTACTGGCTGCGTCGTGGCTTTGTTGGAAGTGCCTGTGATTGTTAGTGGTCAGATCTGGTCTGCTTGCTTGTTTTGTCATCGTCTCTTTTCTTCTTTCCCATTCTTCTCGTTTTCTTATTCCTCATTTCCTTCTCTCTCCTGTCACAATCACAGATCGCTCTCGCTTGTTGCTCTTCTTTCTTTTTCGCTTCCCATCCTTCGCCTTTCCATCTCCCCGTCGTCGCCTTTTCTTGTCGTCATTGTTTGTCACACTCGCCTTAACACCGATCGCCTCGTTGCTGAATCGCTTGTTCTATTTGCCTTTGTCTTCTTCGTCTCTAGTCCCATTGCCTCTTGAGGAAATTGAGAGACAAGCGACAACCGATAGTAGGCCCTAAGAAGGGAGCCGTGCGGGCAGTTGTGTGCGGCGGAGACGAGCGTTGGCCTTTTGACGACGGCGTGCTCAGTTTGATGTCTGGCCCTAGTTGTTTCTGAGTCTCCAAAAGTGAGACATGCCAACAGAAACGAGATTGCGGGAAGTTCATGGAACAAACGACCGAAGCGAACGACGAAGAGAGAATGGCGAATGGAAAGGGGGAGGCAACTGAGAAGAATGTGCAGCGTGTGAAGAAACGAGAACAGACGAGAACAGACGAGAGACAATCGGGGTGAAAATGACAGGCAAAAGGACAAACAGCTCCCGAGACAAGACACGCAGAGAGACAAAGGGAGACAAGCAGCGAGACAAGCAGAGAGACAAACAGCGAGACAACGGAAGACAAGCAGAGACGAACCACTGCCATAACTCCATGGATAGCTCGTGCCTCATTGACCGTTGATTCCTTCCTCTCGTGTCTCTGCCTTGTGCGAGGTATGCTCGACTACGTTTACACGTTACACGGGCAAGACCAGAGATGGCTCTTTCCTTATTAGCTAGTCGACGCTTCTCTGCTCCTTCCTTTGCAAACACATGCCTTCCAGCATACTCGTATATTCTCGTCCACGTTCCCTCGCTTCCTTCTTCATGCGGCATCGTCGGCCCACCGTCCCTCCTTCCGGTGCTAGGATGGCACAGAAAGACCCAGCATAACGCAAAAACGAAGAAGCTGCGACCCAGCTGAAAGGGTCCCTCCTTCCTTCGACCAAGGCTGAACCAGGAACCCACTCTGGCCTTTGACGCCTCTGGTTTGTTATTGTCAGTCGCGACTTGCTTCTTCAACACGACGCCTCCAGGACAGATTAGGTAAGACGCGTTCCCCTGCATATGTAATAAGCAGCTGGTAAATGTTCCGTCCGATCGATACGTCAGCTTGCAGTTTTCTACGAGATTTTCAGATTTTCACCAGTATTAATGCAGAGCACTCGCTTAACGGAGTTTATGTATTGGCGATGGTTATTCCCCTTCCAGGCATGTATTTGTATTATTGTGAATTCATTTGTATCATATGGTCGTATTTACATATCTGGCTATTTCTAATACTGGCCTTTGGATACTTGTTGTTAATTCCGCCCTGATGGTGATGTGCAAGTGACGATGGAACAGCGGAGGATAGCAGGGTGCTGTACCCTGTCTGCCAACTTGGCCGGACTGTACGAGTAGATACATACGTAAAGATGCATCTACACAAAATGGGATACCAGGCGGCCGACGGACAGACATCCAGCCGTGGCTCCCATCTGGGCTTGGGATGGCAAGAATCAATTCGGTGACAATCGCACAGGGGGTGTCCTGTTTGGGAAGAAACTATTGGTTCTTCTTCTTCATTGGTCCTTTCCCACAGGCTCTCACAAAAGGTCTTCGATCCATCCCTGGAAGCAGCCAACAGAAGGCAGAAAACAGGAAGCAAAAGGTCGGAAAAAGAAAATACAAAGACATCGGCGACCTAGGAGCTGCAGGCTCTGATCTTTTCTGTTCTTTTGCCAGTGTGTGCCAGTCTTTTTCACGGGCGCTGAGAACGCAGATGCAGAGTTAGGGGACACAGCGGAGCGTGCTCCGTAGAGACAGCCATACGGAGCTTGGACGAGCGCAGTGCGTCTTGCTAGTGACGATCCACTTGCGAGGCCGGCGCGACTGTGTGATCCCATTGGCCTAGGAAACGGGAAGAAAGATGAGCACAAGAGGACTGGTGCCAGGGGCTGAAGAATAAATATGGAGAGCCAGTGGACAAAGGTGGACCGAGGTGGACGTGTGGGTGGAAGTGGGCGAGAGCGGGCGAGAGCGCGAACGGATCGATGAGCAATCGCACAGGTCGAGGAGATATCGAGATGGGAGAGAGAGAGAGAGTTTTGGTTCGGCGATCGTTCAGGGGGTTCACCAGGAGCTACGGAGTAAAGCAGAAGCGAAAAAGAAAGAATATGTGAACTGTCATATTCAACTATTTTAGAACATGCAAGTGATGCACAACAACGTCCGACCGCCAGGGTAGTGAATCGAAGAACGGGAGATAAGGTGTGTAGAGTAGAGGGACAGGGGAGATGGAGCGATGGAGAGAGGAAACGAACGAGAAGGAAGGGGGCTGTCTGGTTTGGCAATACCAATGGGAGGCATCCAGGGAGACACTGCGCCGTAGGTTGCAAGATACTTGCGGTTCTTGAGGCTCGAAATGGGCGTGCTCCGCGCGGCACAGGGGCTCTGGGTTGCACTCGCCAATGGCTACCATTCGACGGCATTGCGTAGGTTCCATTGGGCGTTGCTACAGTTGATTCTCCGTAGTACTTACATGGCGACGTCCCCTTCCCCGTCCGCAGTGCGAGCGCACAGTTGTTTGGGTCGCTTTCGATGCAACACGGTAGAGCATGCAGGGCCCAGGGGCTGCTTCTGACTACACGGAAGAGGCGGCTGGACCTCATCGCATACTATTCATGTACACAGCCCAGAGTATCTTACCAAATGCAAGTAGCCGGGGTGGACGTGCGTATCTTTCCATGCAAGAAGAATGAATGCCTGCTCTAGAAGGAAGGGAAGCTAAGGAACAACGCAACGCAGAGGAACGCAAAAATGCACATGGCGACGGGTAGGCCGCAAATGAAGGGCCAAGGGAGCAACCAGATCAGGGGCCCTTGCTTTGGCTATTTGATCCTAAAGCCATATATCAGACACCAAAGCATAGGCAGTTACATCAGCCAGTATTAATCAGGCTCAATATGAACCATAAGCCAGGAGAAACAAGAGTGAAACAGACGGAGGGCTTGACGAGGTTGGCTCAGAAGTTGAGTGATATCAGATAGTCTGGCGAGGCGAGGCAACGTTGAGACGAACAGGTCCGAGCATCACCTCGCGTCGTCTTCCCACTTATTCTAGCTTTGAATTATTTGTCTCTGGATGGCCAGTGCCGTCGTGATGTATGATGTCCTTTTGTTGCTATCACACATAGACATACATGGACACAATATATGGCAACTCTCTATCTTGCTCGACGCTGTCCAGGCAGGCAACGCTTTGGCCCTCTTCCTACATGACTGTAAGGATATACGACCCGTGCGTCAAGTCACGAGCATATTCTGTAGTCCATCCGCTCCTCCAGCTCCTGCTGCTCCTTTCTTAATTTATATTAGGCGTACTGATCCCATCCCACGTTCAACGGACTGTTGACCACAACCGGACTTCCACAGACACCAAGACGGCCGTGCACTGCTTCCTACTTATTTTTCCTTTCTAGAATAGCAATAGTCTCTGCATATCAACGGCGATTGCTGTTAATTCGGCCTTGCTTCTCTACGTGCTAGCCTATATTTAATCGTTTATTCGAGTTGTCGATAGGTTGTCCCCTTCTTCGTCGTCCTGTTGATATTCGCCGAGCGAGACCCTCATAGTGTTGCATTGCATGTCTCATATCAGCCAGTCTCTCAAGTCAGGTACTTTTACCAGCTGTTTTCTTCATCTCAGAGACATATATCCCAAACCCTCTACAGGCATTCCATGACGCACGAACAAACTCTCCGTGCGACACACCCTTTCGCGTCCCCTGGTTCCCCTGTGTGTTGCATTGCTCGGGCGGGAACGGACCCTCCCCCGCAAGATATTCGAGCCAACAACAGCCACTGGGTAGAGATTGGAGTAGTGAAGGCGAGAAGACGGCGGAATGGCTGAAGCAGCACAGAAAGCCCAGAGTAAGCCTTGAAGGCTTGGCCATTGGCGGTTTTGGTGCTTTGGTGTACACAAGCTGCAAGCTTTCACCGCACAGCATATTACGATAGTGAGAGAAAAATGCCCCGACAACCACTTATGCAAAGGCAACAGAAAATGCCCGAGTGTGGGAGGTTAACCTCGCCGACCACAAAAGCCAGCTTCGGCGCCTTCAAGTCCACGCAAAGCTGTTGCTCCCCCTCCTGCTCGAGATGTTGACCGCCTGTTCACTTCCGGAACGCCATGGCCCCTCCCAGCGACGGCAGTTGCATATTGCGGCTTGCCTTTCCTGCCGGCATCTCTCAAGCCTTGGTCCAGTGGAAGACTGTACGGCCATGGAGATGCTCTGCCTGCAGGGATCCCGGGGAGTCGTGGTGATACATGACAGCCAGTGGCGTTCTGCGCTCTGCAAAATGTCCGTGGTGGCGGCTTTGTTCAGCCTTTCTGGGATGAAATCTAGGACTTGAGTATGCCAATATAAAATAGGATGGATTGAGATATTGGTGACGAGTGGCAGACCTGATTGCTCCTTCCTTGTAAACTATGCACACCCATACCGTATCAATTCATCCGGATAGAAGAGATGTGCCGCTGCCTCACGGAGCCGTGTCGGTCTGCTCCTGCTATCTTAACAACAAAATCTCTATTTCTTTCACGTGAGAATCTCACATCGTTGGCGGCAGGAGGGACCAACAGGTGTACATCGTAGCTTCCTTACCAAGATATTCACCCATCAACGCAATGATGACGACATTGCCGTAGTTGAAGTAGCTATTAATGGTTTGTTTACAGACGGCTTAATTGAGGTGGTAACTCTTCTCCCTTCACATCGTGTTCGACTCACATCCTCTTCCTCATCTCCATTACCCATCTTATCACATATTAACACCATATATTCCTATCGTTCTTTGGCACGCCTCCTACAGCCTGTTTTCCTCTGTATCTCGGCCTCAGTCTTGACCCCTTAGCTTTTCCTCTCCTTTCACTTCTTCTATATCAATCCGTTCTTCCGACTCTCGCCATGTCTCCCATCAGCATCATCGCTCCCGCCATGTGGCAGCTAGACGGCGTCTGCACCTCTACAGGGTGCTCTGACGGCGCTTCGGATGACTACCCCGAGGACTATGCCCAGGAGACAGCTGCCGAACCTACTCAGGACAGCAACGTAAAGGTCTTGATCATTGTGCCCCAGCTCGATGGTGTCTGCACATCCACCGGCTGTTCTGATGGTGCTTCTGATGATTATCCCGAGGACCTGTTTGCCGAGACCACCGAGACCACTAACACCATATCGATCAACACAATCGCTCAGCTTGACGGCGTCTGTACTGCCAGTGGGTGCTCAGACGGCAGCTTTGATGAGTATCCTGTCGAGGACCCTGCTGAGGAGTCGTCTAACCAAGCCGTCGTAAGCAACGACCTCGAGAGCTCGGTTAGTTCTGTCCCCCAGGTTGATGGTACTTGTTGCTCCAACGGATCTTGTGATGGGGCATCAGATGACGAAGAGGGAGCCACAGACTGTGATCGGTAAGTGCTCTGTTGTTGCCGCTTGTGTCTGATTTACAGATTTCTAACTTGACAAGGTGAAGCCAGAAATGACTGCAACGCCCCAGCAAAGACTGAACACAACTCAGCGTTCAATCTGGCCCGGCCCTGCAGGGTTTATTGTGAGTAGCTGTCCACTTCTTACAGCCCTCTGCATCACATTCTAACAGAGACAGGCAGCAATTAAATTCGTGGTCAAGATAGTCAAGCTGATTGGTGGAGTGAGCCGGTTGGTGAACGTCAACCAGGAGATGGACGCATCTTTTGCAGTGCAAGGAGCTACACGCACTTGGACTTAAGAGCTGAGCTTCTTCTTCAGACGATGTGCCGAGAATTGTTTCGGTTTATTATATAGCATCATACTTTCACTCTGAGCGGCCAAGCCTGTACCTAAAACTCTAGAGCCTAAAGCCATTAAGAAATCCTTGATCTCACCTATTCCTTCTGCTCTCAGTTTTCAATGTTGGCTGAAATTTGCATTGCATCTGGCTTGAACTAATAGCGCATACCAAGTCAAGTATTGTGACTACGCCGCCCATCTTAACCGTTGACCCCATCCACAGCACTATTCACTGTCTAGTCGAGACTCGGGCCGAGAGCGACACAGCTGAAGCGCAAGTCGGCGGACTCCCGGTTCAGGAACGCCAACGGGCCCCATTGCAGGGCTTTCTCAGAGAGCACGTCATCGTCGGCGCCCAGCTGCCCACGTGAAATGGGGCCCTTACGCCGGCCGTCCAGCTCCCATAGCGTGCCGTCGTCGGTCTTCACGAAGCAGACATAGTGGAGGTCAATGTCGTCGCCTGCCTCGGGAGCCGTCGTGTCACCACGCTCGGCTGCAGCCAAATGGGCCTGGGCAAGTGCCGTGTCGGTCTCGAGCAGCTTGGCACGGTCTTCGGGGCCCAGATCGACAGCGCGCCTCAGCAGCGTGTCCAGCGGCGACCCATCCTCGACAAAGTTGCGTGCGGGGCCGTTGGCCGTGGCATGAAGCAGGCCCATGACGCCGCACGCATTGCGGATCGTCTGGCGGAACCACAGCACAGGTTCCTGGGGGCCCTTACCGAGGTACAGCTCGCGGTCGGCGTCCTCGGCAACACGGTGCTTCTCGTAGGCCTCCGAGATGGGGAACACGAGCAGCAGGGCCATGGCCGGGCGCGGCACAAAAGCGAGCATGTCGGGCTCGGTCAAGCTGAAGACATCGTGGACGGCGAGCGTGGGAGCGACACCGAGGCGGTGCAGCAGGCCGGTCATCAGCGGCGGGTTAGCCTCGAGCGGGATAAATGCATTGACGGCGCCCCGGTAAGGCTCCGTTTCATTCTTTTGCGGTTGGACAGACATTGTAAATTATTTGTGGTTGATGCAGTGTGAGAGTATAGGTCCGACGTCAAGATTGTATATGGATAAAAAGACGTCTGGCGTTGACTCGGCTGGCTCTTAGTGGGGGAGAGCTCTACGACACAGCGCTGTAGCCTGGAAGCTCCAATGATGACCTCATCCCCTCCTTCCTATTATCCATACCAACACTCGCATTTAGAAAACAGCAGCAGACAGCAAAGGCTGCCATTCATCAGCGAGGCTGCCGACACGATATGCAGCGTATTATCATAACTAGTAGTCATAATTTGATGCATGTCTTGTAGAGTTATTCAAGTATTGGTTGTGCTCTGGAAATTGATTTCTAGGCAACTTTGAGGCATCGAGACCTGGCTGGCGGGAAATGAGCGCTGGATGCTCGATGCTCTACCATCTGCAACATGTGAGAAACTTTTGATATATGTGACAGAATGTGTTCTGTCTCCAGGAATAGTTGTGCCGATACTTTAATAAATATGTAATTCACTATATTTTCGTGTATGTCGTGTTTTGTTCTTTCTTTCTTCTAAATCTCGAATATTTCAAGTCTCGCTATTTATCATTAAGCCCAAGAAACCGAACAAAATCAATATATTGTCTTTTTTTCTTCTTTTTCTTCTTTTTGCAGCTATTAGCAAAAGGCAATACACTTTCTGCCTTAATATATGTTTTCTTGTTATTAAGAGTTAGAAATGGTAGCCGTAGGAGCATCTACTTACACGACACGACAAGTGCACGGGCACGTGATAGGTCACATGCAGCTAAATATAAACAACCTCTCCTCTCAAATAGCTCCTTTGTCTCCTTCTTCCATCTATATGCAACTCTCTCGTTCACATAACCCGCTCCGACCCCAATCCCTCATGCTTTAATTCTATAAAAAAGGAAGGACACCTGCTCGACCTGACGCCTTCTCGTCACCCACTCTTAGAAGATTAAACACACTAAATAAAATAGACTAAAGCTACATTAGCTGATACGTCAGCTGGTGACTTCTGCCACCCGTCACCGCTCTCGTACGCATATCGCGAGACGGTCATCCACGCCCTGACTCTTAAACGTTGCTTCTTAAGCAACGTCCTCATCTCCTACGTGCCCCTGCCTTTGCTCGCTAGATTAGTCCCTCTAATACACTTCTTACCCCCCTGGGATCTCGTCGGCCTCAGGGGGATGTTGACTGATACCAGTCAGCTGACCTACTCGATTACGTAATACGTCATTAGGTAATCAGATAGATCAATACAATAAAGATGTGGATTACCATTTTACGACTTACCTTTCGCAACACTTGTTACTACTATTACCAATTCATTCTCCGCAACTATATCTTCCATTCTTTCATACATACCTAGTACCGTCAAGTCTCCGTTAGACTCCTCTACAATGGCACACGGAAAGGCAACTTCTCTAGTGCTGTTGCCGGCACCTCCAGAGCCACCGAGCCCCGAGTCACTAAGTGCAGCGTACCGGCCAGCCCTGGAGATGGCGCTACCAATGACGAGCAACAAGGCGAAGCCAGCAGTACTCATTGTTTCCGTTTTCTATCCCTCTGCCGAGAATTTCGTGTGGGGTGACGCACAAAAGCTGCTGGCTGGCCTGTACTCGCTCATCGTCGTGCTGTGCAAGGAGCAGCAGATCGAGACCGGCATGGACGATGGCCCTGGGTCGGTCGATGCACGGGTGGTCTTGTTGGATAGTGGCACGTCCGGGACAAGCAGAAGCACTGCTTTCGTCGACTTGTCTTCTTTGGCGGCTACACATAGCTTGTGGGATAATGTATTTTATCCAGAGAGCAAAGCCGGCCTGCAGCTCCGAGACCAGTTCCTCACGTCTGCTTCCCCAGTTTATGAAGACAAGGTAGTTGCAGTGGCGGGAGGCCTTACATTGCGAACCGGAGCAGCGACGGAGACCGCAGGAGCATCGCCGACCTTGACTACATTACACAAGACCGTCTGCCTGGGTGGAACATTCGACTACCTGCATCCGGGACACAAGCTGCTGTTGACTGCCGGTGCACTGCTGCTGAGGGTTCCGCCACCGTCTTCATTGGACAACGCACAGAAGTGCGAGTACGTCATTGGCATTACGGGCGACGAGCTGCTACGCAAGAAGAAGTACGCCGAGCTGGTGCAGCCGTGGAGCACGAGAGCGCGGGCCGTGGCTGACTTTCTGGCCACTATTCTCGATCTGCCCGCGGCACATGATCCGCCGAGCAATAGCAAAATAGAGGAGAAGGACGGTGAGCTACGGACATTGTTCCGCAACGGATCAGTTTCTCTCCTGTGTGTGCGCATCAACGACGGCTTTGGGCCAACCATTGAGCGCGAGGATATCACGTGTCTTGTCGTATCGGGTGAGACACGGTCTGGCGGCGAGGCCGTCAACAAGAAGCGCGAAGAGCAGGGGTGGCAGCCGCTGGAGACGTTCGTTGTTGATGTGCTGAATGCCGATGGTATGGCGGCGGTCAAGGACAAAGGCAGCAAAGACAGCAAAGACAAGCCGACGGCGACTGAGTCGTTTGATGCCAAGATCAGCAGCTCCGAGATCCGCAGACGGCGTGCGGAACGGGGCTTAATGCGCTCCACATAGGCGGGGCTTAGTGGAAAAGCGGTTGATTCCCCCCCCACGAGGTAGCATTTGAGTATCGACCACGCCATTCATGTAAAGGTATTCTGTGCAACAATGAACATACTTCGATCACCTACGCTGCTACGTGGCCCACGCTCGAGACACGCAGACCGGCATATTCCCAAGACGGTCACTTGCAATACTGCGTGGTTGGTATCTGCACCGGGCAAAAGTCAGCTAAGCCCTTGTTCACATATTCTGTTAAACATTCGACATTGGGGAAGACTACAGGACGCGGCTGTCGTGATACCGAGACTCGGACGAATCGCATTACAGGCAGAAATGGGCGCAAAGAAACGGCACTCTAAATACGCCCTACCATGCATCTACGACGTCCTATCTCCATGACATCAGCACTCATAGGCGGCACAGCAAGCATTGCTGTGCGTACTCGGTCCACGGAATAATACAACCTTGTCCTTGAGTAGATCTACTCTCATTCCGCCATCTTTCGTATACCGTCCTTCACATCTCATCCCCCGAACTCGACCCGAAATATCTTCTCTGAGACACACGCGGTAGGTCTTGATGGCAAGACGCTCGCTTTTTGACGTCAAAACAGACCCTGCATGATCGCCAGTCGTCGTGTGCCTCTACTCGTGGTGGCCTGTTATGTTGTAACAAGTATATACTGCACTCGGGCTCGCAGACACCGACACGAACTCAGACAATGCACCGCAGGCTGGTCTCGTTGGTCATGCATAGGTGCTCTGTATTCCACGTCTTCGGTTTGAGTTTATTCTCCGCTTTCTCTTGTTATGGCCTTCTTCTGTCTTTTATTTTTCACTTTATTTTTTGGTTTCTTCTTCGTCTTTTCTTTCGTTGGAGCATGGGCGTGATGGGTTTTATTGATATTTTTAGGACGCTCTGGTCCACGGCCCTATAATCAAACTGTCTGCTAAAACTAATACCGTAATGTGAACACGCCGCCGTCAACCATTTAAAAATGCTGGCCGTCTTTGAGAAATCTCACTGCGAGTGTCGAGCACCGCCTCGATCTGTTTGCAGATGTGTGACAGATATCTTCCCTCGTCAAAATGCCGTCCGATCACTGACACTCCGTATGGGATATTGGGGCCCGTCCTGACGAGCCGCCCTGTATCGTTGTACTCGACCTCTGTTGCTTGCTCAAAGTAGCCGAGCGGAATGGTGACTTGGGGGTAGCCCCCACCAGCTGCAAAGTAGTTGGCACAGGCTGCAGCCGTAGGGACAACAAGAAAGCTGACTGGCTCATGGTCATTGATGCCCTCGATACCGCCTGGGCAGTCTTTCCCATCCAAAGCACCCCTTATACCACCCTCCGCGGCGAAATACCGGGCGTTGTTTTTGGCTCTCAAGTAAGCTGGTGTCTGTCGCGTAGTTGCTTTAACCTGCTCGAACCGCCGCATGTTGCGCTTTGGTTTCAAATCGCCCAATGCAGACAGCTGGATGTTTGTTTCGCCCGACGCCGGGCGCGGCCCATGACCTACCCCGGGTGCATGCCAGCTGGTGTGGCGGTCCCAGATCTGAAACCTGCCGCCCTGTGTTTTGTTCGCAATCTCATATCTAGAGTTCACAGCAGTCACTTCCTCTTTTTCGCTATGCTCTTCACCATCCACCTGCTCGATGAAGTCACACAGCGCACCCCAAGGCAGTACATGATTCGGGTTCGTTTTCAAACTGAAAACATAGTTGATTAGTGCTTCGTTGAACTCGCCAGCTATGTAGTCAGTCAGCTCGAGGTGGTTGAGGGATTTAAAGAGATCAACTCCAGGGAAAGAACAGTCCACAAGTTCAACCCCTCCTATATCCTCGAGAGGCCCCAGGATCTTCTTCTGGAATGCCTCTAGTATTTGAGGGTGTACCCCTTCAAGCGCATTGCGTGGCACACCGATGCGCATGGCACCTATCAATGGGGGGAGCTTGCTCATGTTGCTAGACGGTGAGCCAGCGAAAGGAATGGCCATCGTTTTGGAGTCGGCTTTATCGCGGCCGGATATCGCATCTAGGATGTATGCGGCATCCGTATACGACCGTGCCAACACCCCAATCGTGTCCTGCTCCGGTGAAATGGGGACGACACCCCTGCGGGACACGAGGCCGACTGTTGGCTTTAGTCCGACAACGTTGTTTTGACTGGAAGGGAAGATGACGTTGCCAGATGTCTCGGTGCCAAGGGCAGCCACACAGAAACCCATATCAACGGCAACGGCCGAGCCGCTGCTGCTGCCCGAGGGGTCTTGCCGGTAGTGGTACGCACCAAAGGTCTGGCCGCCCCGTGCACTCCAGCCGTCATCAGAAGGAAACGAGCGGAAGTTACACCACTCGGAGCAATTGGTTATTCCCAGGAGGACGGCGCCTGATGCGCGCAGCTTGGTCACAGCTGGGGACTCTGAGCGAGGGTGGGCCCCGAGAAGGGCCAGCGACCCGGCGGCGCATTCCCATTCTACTTCATGAGCATGGATGTTGTCTTTAATGAGAACGGGCACACCGAACAGGGGCCTGGACATTGGATGAACGTCAGTCTCAATTCGCCATTGTATACCCAAAAGACTGAAACTTACCCTCGCATCCTGCCTATTTGTGCATACTCAGCATCCAACTCACGAGCAATATCCAAAGCTCGGTAATTTAATTCGAGGACGGCGTGCAGGTCGTTGTTCAGCATCCCCAGACGGTTTATGTGTGCTGCGACGACTACCGCAACAGACAATCCATTGCGATAGAGGCCATGCAGCTTGTCGATGGAGAGCTGTTCGAGCGGCCCCAACGACTCGAGATCTGCTTTCAAGTTGCAGGTTGCGATGGCTTCCAGGGACATGTCATAATCACGTCGCGTTGCCATGATGAACTGCTCGGTAAACGTGCTGTATCGCTCTTTGAGTGTGGCTCGTGCTGGGATAAGTGTTCGTAGAGATAGGATGACGGAGTGGCTGAGCGGTGCTAAGAAGCAAAGATATTGGGGATGCTCAAGTCCATGCTGTGATGTTTACGTGAGCGCCCCGGCAACGCGGGAGGCGGCAGGTGGAAAGGGCAACACATAAACAGCATATAATGGCAAGCGCGATGTATGTACTATCGAGACAGTCCAGGTGCTATTAAAAAGAAGGTAATAGCTTGCCTGGCGATAATCAGTTCATACGGACGGAACAGGAAGTGCAACGCTGGCACTTCCCCTGGGTGACTGTGGGCTCACAGCACGGGCTACACGTAGTGTATTCAACAACATGCTGACAAAGGCTGCATCTGCTGCATCTAACGGCTTCACTTGTCGCATCGATCGCGTTCACGATGATCCAAGACCATGGTTTTCAAACATGTTACACATGCGATGTAAGTCGCCTGTTGCTGTGACTCTCTGGGTTGCAGGCGATCGGGTGTCTACTCCACGACATCTGCTGATACATTGAATCAGCATGGCATCGACATTGATATCGATGTCGACACCAACATCTGCATAAACTATCCATTAAATCTGCTATACGTTCACTCCCAATACCGCTCTTGATACCTTGTTCTCTAGGAAAACTCCAACTACAGTCCCGACACTGTGCATTGTCGTTCTCAGCCTCCTCGGACCTTTTCGCATATGCAGGTCTATCACGAAATGTACATGTGTTACGTGCCATGCACGACACCAATAGAGAATATAGTCTGCTGTGCGCCCTGACAATATGGCTCTGCATGTGTGTTGAGAACGGGGAACGGACATCAGTCTGGAAACGAGACCGGCCGGTAAGATTTAGGCGGAAGCTCTCAACCAACAGTCAAGAGAAGGACAGAGAAGAGCAGCGACATCCCCAGAGACGCCATGGCAGGCTGCATCTGTTGAGTACTGACAGAGCAATACAATTGTTGACTTGGGACACTCAACAGCTTTTGTGTGCGACAGCACATGCAGTCGGCCGCACCTGCATTGCTTCAGACTGTCCCTTGACCCTTCCAGACACATATCCTGCTCACAGCAACCCATTCGGTGTCGATACGCAATGTATAAGTAGCCCGCATCCCTCGTATGTTGTTATTTTGCATTTATCGTCAGTGTGTCTTCTTAGCCCAACTCTGGCACGAAGAACAACACGGCACCAGCAATGGCACATACGTCATCCTGTAGGCTGTCTATCAGCACAATGTCTCTCGGTTACGCCATGGCTGGCCATACGCTCGAGCATCGGCTGCGCAGTGCTCAAAAATTCGGCTACGAAGGGATCGAGCTCTTTTATGATGACCTCGAGCACCTCGCCGGGTGTCTTCCCGAAGACCCCCAGGCACCACCTCCATCACCAATCGCTTGGACGCCCTCTTCGCACCCGCCATCCAACGACCAACGCCTGCGCGCTGCATCACTGATACGGGAGATGTGTGATACATTCGGCCTCACAGTCCTCTGTCTGCAGCCCTTTCGCCACTTTGAGGGTCTCTTAGATCGCACTCTTCACAAGTCTCGTCTCACAGAGCTGGAGCTCTGGTGCCGTCTGGCCGGTCTCTTGAGAACGGACTTGATTCTCATTCCGTCCAACTTTTTGCCGGCTGACCAGGTCACATCTGACTTGGACGCAATCGCCCAGGACCTGCGGGAAGCTGCCGACCTCGCTGCATCCGCCAACCCTCCTGTCCGTATTTGCTATGAGGCGCTGGCATGGGGTACTGCAGTGTCCAAGTGGCAAGAGAGCTACGACGTCGTGAAGAGGGTCGACCGCATCAACTTTGGCCTATGTCTTGATACGTTCAACATGGCTGCTCGCGACTATGCCGAGCCTGCACTATCGAGTGGTGGAGATTCCCGTGCTTCTCTTAGCATGGATCAGTCACTCCGCGCACTCGTCATGACTGTTGATGCTTCACGTATATTCCTTGTCCAGGCAGCTGACGGTGCTCTCAACCAGATAGCAATGCACGATGGCCACCTACACTCCGAACCAGCACTTCCACAATACCTATCCTGGTCGCGCAACCACCGCCTGTTTTGTGCCGAGACAGAGCAAGGTGCCTCCCTGCCGGCGATGAAGATCCTCAAGGCCATTTTTGTTGACCTCGGCTACCGGGGATGGCTGAGCCACGAGCTGTTCAACAAGCAGCTATCTGAGGCCGACCCGCATATCCCAGACCAGATGGCACAGCGCGGGGCCCGGTCCTGGAGGCGAATTGTATGGAACCTGCGCCTCCCCGCAGGCAAGATAATGAAAGCACAACAAGGGCTTTCGCTGCCGACGGTACTATCCAACGACCCGTTGCCTTCTTGAAAAGAATAGCAGCGTTTTCGACAGGAGGGGGGGCCAGGAGGACATGCAGCGTTGGCAGCTTCTTGTATTGTTTGATGCTCTTCTCTGTACTATATGGACGAACGGAAGCTATTTCTGATCGGCATTGTTAACAAGACGCCAATCCCGAGTTCTGCACTTGATGGTTCTCGTTGTATGACAAATAACACCAACACCACAGTCTGACACACACTATTGCTCACTATTGCTATCTATTCCACACCTACCTATGATATACGATCGTGGACTTCTAATTGGTACTTGGCACAATCCCACTCACATGTCCTGCTAGAAGTTTGGTACGATCTTACTTCGAGTCGCAATTCCAAGGAATTGCATGGAAAATCCGACATATATTAATCGGATTGAGAGCTGAACAAGACCACAGATAGGCATACATGATGCCATGTACTCGTCCGACCGCATCATCTGTAATAAGTCAACGATCATCCCAGTAGCTCCAACGGATATCAATGGGACCCGGGATCCCTTTGCATGCCAAGATCGACTGGACTGGTTTCTTTCTGGTTAGACAATTGCGGTCGAGTTGTCTGACAGTCCATGTCTGATGTGACATCAGGTTGTAAATAAGATGGTATGAGGTGTGGCCCAAAGGGTTTCCCAAAGTGAGACATCCTTTATGCGGAGACGCAAACTCTTTGCTAAAAGATATCATATAAGCTAATACGAAGAGGGGAAACCGTACTGGTTGTGCTGCTGCTTGTTGCCGGCCAGCTCCTCGTACATGATAAGCCGTAGACAGAACAAGACCAATGATCTGGAGAGAATCCAGTAGTAGAAGCTGAAGATGTATATATTCAATCGATGTCCATGGCGACCCCGGTAGCACTTCTATAGAAACTCACCCACAACTGCTTTACGTTGACACCATCATGGAGGACTATCCCTTTAACCACAGTGCCATGTCTGCCGAGATTGAGCGGCTGGAGTGGATGCACCGCAACCTGCTCACCCCGATCATGGGCAAGACGCTGCTGCCGGCCGATCTCGAAGACTATCTCCACGGACTCGTCGAAGAGAGAAAGGCGGCGGCCCACGATCGAGGTGAGGACGAAAATGCTGTGCCGCTTGTCTCGATTGCCGACATTGGCACCGGCACAGGTGTCTGGCTCGTCGAAGTGGCCAAGATTCTGCCGCCCTCGGCCCAACTCGATGGATACGACTTTGACACCTCCAAGTTCCGCCCGGCTACTGACCGGCCGAGCAACGCCAACCTCGTGTTTGGCGACGTCCTCAAGCCGTTTCCGGACCACCTGCATGGACAGTATGACCTTGTCCATACCCGCCTGCTCGTCTATGCTCTCAAGGCCAAGGACTGGAAGACGGCCGCCGAGAACATGCTCCAGCTTCTGCGTCCCGGGGGCTACCTCGTGTGGGAGGACATTGACCTCTACAACACGCGAGCCGGGTACCAAGGATCCGTCATGGAAAAGGAAGTGGGTCGTGTGACGTGGCTTAGCCGGTCCATAAATGCCAGCGGCGAGGCCGCAAAGACAGCCGCAGATCCGACAACCGTATTGACTAACGAGCCTGATCCGTCCAAGTTCCCAGTTGGCCTCGACAAGCTCTTTTCTGTCTTGGGCCTATCAGGCGCAGAGCAGACACTGCACCCTGCATCAGCACACTGGGACGACCCAAACATCGTCAAGAGCACGCATGCCGTTTATTACATGTCCATCCTCTCCTTGTACATGGGCATCGTCCAGGCTGGCGGGTTTGAGGATGTACAGACAGCCGAGGATGCCGAGGCCAAGGCGAACCAGGCCAAGGCCGAGATGGACGCCGGCACGGGCTGGTCCGACTTTCGCATGTGGCGTACCATTGGCCGGATGCCACTGTAGGTGGAAGGTTCGGGCTGCCTTTTGTGTTTCTCTTGAAAGGGTATCTTAAATCATATCTGTGGATAGTTGAATTATATAAAAAAAGTATGCTATGCCTTTTGTACTCCATATGTCCCGTTTTCCGTTGCTCTTATATGCCATCACATCAACTTAACCCCTCTAATCCAGGCCAGGGAAGGAAGCTTTCTGCTGCTGCTGGCCCCGGCCCTTCCGGCCCTTCTTCTTCTTCTTGCGCTTCTTCTTCTCCTGCTCGGAGTCGCTGTCGTCACTGTCGTCGCTGTCATCGTCGCTGTCCGCAGCCCGCTTCTTGTTTTTCTTGGGCGCTTCGTCGTCGCTGTCCTTGTCGCTGTCGTCGTCATCGCTGTCCTTGGAAGTACCAACAACGTCGCTGTTCTCCTGCCAGATGCCGATGTTGTGGCCGCCAGCCGATATCAGGCGTCCAAGGCTGTCGAACCCGAGCGCCGAGACACTCTCAATCTCGTCGTGCTTAAGAACCTGAATGACGTCACGCTTCCGCAGGTCGATGATTCTCACAGTGCCGTCGCCCGCACCAACAACAACTGTCTGGCCGTTGCTCCAGCTGACCTCGTCGGGAACGCGCACTACCACATCCAGGCTCTCGCCTTCGTTGCGGCCGCGGCCACCTGCTACGTACATGCGGTCCTGTTGGTCGTCCCATGCGCCCTTGTCCCACATGGTCAGCACGCCGTCGCCCGTGCCCACTGCCACGACAGGGTTGCCGCGTAGCTGCTTGGGACCGAGACCGCTGGGGATGATCGCCGAGGACAGCAGCTCTGTGTCCTGGTCCTCGGACCGTGCAATGATGCCTGCGCGCAGGTCCGTCACGGCCAAAGTACCGGCACCCGTGCTAATCCATTGCTTAGAGAAGCCCGACGTGCTCTCAGCAGTAGGGGGGAGGGGTGTGATGGAGGTAACATAGTCGTCGTGTGGCTTGTGGGTGCGTGTAGGCTTGTCACCGACAGAGCCGTCCTTCTTAAGGTCGTAGATGTAGAGGAAGCCGTCATCGGTACCGAGCAAGAGGGTCTGGGGCGAGAGAACGTGCAGGATAGCAGCAGGGTCGGGGTTTCCGTCGTGGCGCGGGGGGATGGCAAACTTGGAAATGACCTTGCCGGTCTTTGGGTCGAAATGCTTGACAACGGCGTCAGCGCCGGCAGAGTAGGCGGCTGTTGTTGAGTTAGCAGGGCGATCCTCTCAACACGAAACAGATTCATCCTCAGGAGTATACGTACACTTTCCGTCCAGGCCGTAGGCGAGACTGCGGCAGCTTCCCTTATGGCGCTTCGTGGTCCAGAGAGGCTTGATCAGGCCAATCTCCTTCTTGTCGTCGTCGTCGGATGGCAGACGGTAGCACTCGACGCGGCCATTGGAAAGGCCGACAGTCAGAAGAGGCTCAGTCGGGTGCAGAATCTGTGTGAAGATGTCCGCAGACAGCGGCATCATGCACAGGTTTTCGAGCATCGTGGCGGCTGTTATTGTAGGTTATGAAGCTGCAGAAGCTATGGAAGCTGCAAAAGAGAGGAAGAGTTGAGACTCCAGTTGGCTGATGTCCAATCTTTAACATGGGCCTTTTTTTTTGAAGAAAATAAAACTCCATGCTCGTCGTTCATTCGCCAGTCGTGCCCCACTTACCGCTAGCTGACGTCGGGCGAGAGCTAGAAGGCGCCGGCGTAGCTCAGCGGCACGAAGCGGGCTAAACGTGGTCTAATGCGGAGATGTTGGTGGTTGAAGTTTGGATGGAGCAAGGGATTGTCGTGATGCTTCGACTGAAGGTAGACTCCCAATTTCCATGTCTGCTTAAGTAAGCAATAGCGTAAGCTCATGTTCCTGACTGCTAGACAATCACGGTGCCAATTCTTCTGAAAGGAAGGTACGACGCACAGCTGGTCGCACCTTCGTTACTTGGGTGTGCAACTCGAGACGCGTCGAGGACGGACAACTTGACGTACACGGAAGGAGCAAGGCGCTGTCAATCCATCGCTCTTTCCTGTTATATGTACAGTATGTGGCACAAACAATTAGACTTTTGACATCTGCAATCCCAACTTTGACTGCCGAGGACCTCACGAACTTCTATCCCGACACCCAACAATCAATCATTCGACACCAAGAAGCAGAATAGCTGCTAGATGACGATGGGCGAAATAGCTGACACCATTATAGCGAACCCATTCGAGATAATTAAAGGCTGTCCACAGACACTCCAAGCACGGCGCATCCCGGAAATTGTCGTCGCGAAGACGCAAGAGAGCAGCTCCACGACAGCATCCCTCTTCGCGGGACTCAAGATGTTCGTGGCGTTTTGTATCTTCTTTCAGATTATAGGCTTCCTTGCTAGTGCAAGGTCGACATCTATCAACGACGGCCATGGCCTGCGCAACATTGTGTACCTGACTGGGTGAGTAAACCAATATCAATAATATTTACATATCGTGATTAATCTAACTGGCAGGCAACACCCGATCGCGCCGACGCATATGCCCGAGTTGCAGGATGTGACACATGTCGCACTGGCGTTTATGTCGTCTAACCTCTTCAACGGGAACAATGAAGACCGCGTTCAGTGGCCTCTGTTTACGTCTGTCGACCATGCACGACGCTTGTTCAATCCGTCGGCCAAGATTCTTGTCGCCATTGGCGGCTGGGGAGATACGGCCGCGTTCGAGCATGGAGCACGCACTAGTTCTACGCGTCAGCAGTTTTCCCGCAACGTGGCGGCCATGGTGCAGGCCACCGGCGCGGACGGCGTCGACATCGACTGGGAGTACCCCGGCGGCAATGGCGAGGACTACAAGACAGTTCCCAACAGCCAGAAAGAGTGGGAGATTGAGGCCTATCCGCTGCTTCTGGCCGAGATTCGGCGGGCACTAGGGCCAAGCAAGATTATCTCAGCTGCTGTGCCTGGCAAGCCGGGTGACATGCTTGCCTTTACACCCTTGACCGTCCCTCGCATCATGGCCCAGGTTGATTTTCTGAATGTCATGACGTACGATCTGCTTAACCGGCGCGACACTATCACAAAGCACCATTCCGGTGTGGTCAACAGTCTCGAAGCTGTGGATGCCTACATCAGTGCCGGCTGCAGTCCAGACCGCATCAATTTTGGCCTTGCCTTTTATGTCAAGTACTGTAAGACCGAGCACAAGTCTTGCTTGGTAAGTATCTCTTTATAATTTACATCTTAACGAGCCATCTCTAATCCATGCGCAGGAACATGTCAGCAAGACAGGAAGTGCCCTTGGGTGCCCTACGTTGTTGATGGAGGACCCCGAGACGGGCGTAGACCTGGGCCGGGCGGGTGCATTTTCCTGGCACGATAGTGTCCCTGATGATTTGCGCGACTCCTTTGCTCGGGCACAGAAGATGGGCAGGTATGACAACGAAGGCGGCGGGTACTACTACTGGGACGAGAAGCAAGACCTGTGGTGGACATACGATATACCGCGAGCGATTACACAGCACAAATTCCCACGCGTGCTTGAAGCAAGAAATCTGGGGGGCGTCTTTGCATGGGGCATTGGCGAGGATGCTCCCGACTTCAAGAACTTTGAAGCCATGACAAAAGGTTGGCGAAAAGCCATCAACAAGCAGACAGACGAAACACGCAGCGAGCTGTAGGCAGGTCCGCATGCTCTTGAGGCTGGTTCTGATGCCAACGCTGGCAACACTTTGCTCATAGACACAGAGAGTGACGACTCGCTGATTAGACGTTTGCTCTTGAAGCCGATGAGGGTGTTTGGCCGCCGCAAGAACAAGCGAGTCCCAGGCCAGCGGCACAGCAGCAGGACTAATTGGGAGCTATGAGAGCAGCGTGTGATAGTTTGATTTCGTTCTAACAAAAGGGTATAGGTCTGAATATTGATTTCAACATGTCATTAAGCGTTTATTACACCAGATAGCAAGATAACAACAGGGATATTAAAAGCAAAGCAAAGGCAAACAAGGCGCATGTCCAGTCCAACAGGGTATTTTCCTCCTCACTTTTTCTCACTGGTCGTGATCATCCATCTTAGTCCATACATCGTCTCCCGCCCCCGGTCTCCATCATCGACGTATGCCGTGTGCGTTCAATGAGTTTACGCGGCTGTGGAAAAGCCGGTCTTGTTGGTGGTGTGGTGGCGACGCGAGCGCAGCGACTCGATGGTGTCGACAACAACAAGCACGCAGAAGAGCGCCCAGAGGAAGAAGCCGAAGGCAATGGCGGCCTCGACGCTTCGGCAGAAGCCGTTGGTGCAGTGGTAGGGGCCGCCGACATAGACAGCGAGGGCGATGCTGCCAGCAAACCAGAAGATCATCGTGATCCACTCCAGTGCGAGCGATGCGAGGCGGTGGAAGATGCGCGTAAAGTAGAGCGGTGTGAGGCCAATATAGGCGAGCACAAGGATCGACCAGACGGCATTGAAGAGCATAAAGTTGAGGATGCTGGGCGACGAAACGCGGTTGTAGGACGAGTCATAGACGGACACGAGGTAGCCCGTGAGGCCGAGCTCGATAATGGCAAAGACAATTGCCACAATGTGCACGATGCCAACGAATCCGTAAGCCATTTTTGTGATAGTAGTGGTGGTTGTGATCGTGGTAGTAGTGGTTGATGGAAAATGAGGCTTTTGTGTGATGACTAAGCACAGTTGGTGATGCCGATGGAAACTGTCAACGGTGACGGTGACTGAACTTTGGAGATGGTATTATTATTAATTAATGGTGATGAAAGTAGACTGGGGTTTCTAATGATACTGCGCGTCTCCTTATATACGACCAGTGAACATCGCCTTGTATCATGATGTTGGACAAGCTGCTGCGTCACTGGCCGATGACGTGGGTGACGGCATACAGCGTCAAGGCAGCAGAACAGGAGCCCGCGATCGAATCAGTCGAGGTCTGCCTGCTATTGACTGCAAATGGCTGGATATGATGCACACGTACGTATGCGCCCAGGAGCAGGCCGAGTTACACACCACGAGACGGGTGTCTCAACGGCCTGTTCCTGTTTGACTGTCTTCCTGTCTTCACTTTGTTTCTTTGTGAATTGTTGCCACCCAATCGATCGAGTTTTATGTGTTACGTGCGGCACAGTGACGCAGTTCTGTGGTGTCTTCACGTTCTGACCCCCGACTGCGCCATACAGGCCCGTTTGCGTGTGTGAAACAGCGGCCGTGGCCAATCAATTCGGCACCTATTCCTGGCGTCAGGCTCTCCGTATCCAAGCATTCACGCCCGCCATTGTATTGTTATAAGATACCTTGCTAACTAGAAAATATATCTCTTAATTATGGTAGCTTTCGTAGTCTGATTTAATGTGCTGTGCTGCTGTCTTTGTTTTTGTTTTCGTGGTCAGATCGTCTTCGTCGTTTTGGCCACGTACAGCTTTATTATGAAAGTATTTATCTAATATTCATTCCAAAACTGTTCATACTCAAGCTCGAGGCCTGACGTCAATGGCGGAGTAGTTGTGAACCGTTATGTTATGAACTGGGCGAGAGATCGCCTTGCAGCTTACTTGCTGACGTCATCCATGCTTCAACGCTGCTCAATGCAACAGGCCCATGCTATACCACTATGATCTGCATTGTACTTACTTCACTCCCATGTTAACTAATGTAAGATATCAGCTTTGTGTGCCATCCATACTGTCCTCGCTATGTATATATTGCCATCTGAGCTATCGCTGCTGATTGCCAGGCCCAATAGTTACCTAGGATCTCGATTCGTACCCAGCCCAAAGCTGAACCTTAGCCACCTTTATCAAGAAAGATGCCCAGTGTCTAGTTTGAAACTTACAACCTATTAAGAAAAGCCTGCACGTGCATAATTTGATACAGGATAAAGCTGCGGAAAGCTATCGTCACTCCGGGGCAGATTCTCCGTGATCAGCCTCTCGAGTCATCTCCCCGGCGTCGACTCTGCCTCTCGTGGTTCGTCTGTCGTCAGTGTCTTATCATTGTGCATGAAGATGCAGTTTCTGCCAGTTGATATCCAACAACGTTAATTAGAGCAAATGCACTTGGACTAAGGGGTGTTATCATCCCCACGATCCTACTGCTATGTTGATACCACAGGTGTGGCCGCATTTAGTATAGCGAGAAGCACACTACACTGCAGCTGTTGTATCACTTGCTCTTATCTTTATCACTCAACACCACAATACAACAGTCTGCCACTCGCTTAATGTTGTTTGTATGAGCGATTTCAGATGCCTAGCCAATATCACAACGCCCAAACATTGAATCGTTATCCACAATGTCTGATTTGACGACAGCACCCTCCACGAGCCATTAACCTCTCTATCTACCCCATACTCTTCACCCCATACCACTGACCACCTTTTGATTACGACTCGATCTCGCTTGATAACACTCCCTCACCTAATTGAAACGGATCAGGAAGTAAGTATGTGTGATGAGCAGGGACATGTGCAGGCTCAGCTTGGCTACTTGGCATGGGGTAGGCTAAGCGGCTGTTCATGGAAAAGCGACACGAAATCAAGGGCCTGGATGCATATCAAGCCGTATGGTGTAAGCTAAAAGAAACGAACCAAAACAAAGGTATAGGTCGAAAGAAGGAAGAGAAGGCATAATGTCCAAGAGGGCTTGGAAACCTTGGGAGCGCTTCTTTCCGACTCACATCGCCATTCTCCGACGACAACACGACCAGGCGGTTTGCTTGCCTCTTGTCCTTCGCGTCTATCTGGAATACCCCAAAAGAAAGTAGAGCACTGCACGATACTACATATGGACACACTAAGAGAGCCCAAAGCTACTACGACCCTGCATCCAGCGGCAACAAAAACAATTCCAGGGTCCAAGGGGCAATCCTCGGGGGAGCGGCATGTCTTCTTTGTTGTACAGTTCCCGTCCAAAACTCTCCAAGTCGAGGCTGGTCTTTTTCTCGTATGGACATCTGATACTGATGCAGGCCTGCGGTAGTGTTGAAAACCGAAACTAAAAATTGAAAAGCTAACCGTTTAAACCAAAACTAAGTATATCAAAACAAATAATAGCCTCAGCCAACGGCCGAGACAAAGATAGTGACGGCCAAATTGCGGAGGCCGACAGCCCGGCGAGCATAGATTCAATAATGCGCTTTATTAATCTTTCATCCGTTATTTTGAAGATAATAAGAGAGATATAAGTTGTTGCTCGCTTGTCTTTCGTCGATGCGTGCCCCATTCTCCGTACTACTGCAAGTGATGTTTAGCGTATCATTCTATTCTAAGGCCGAGATCTCGGAAAGAGAGTGTGTAAGAAAGTGAGAAAACATGAACACTGAAGGATTAGCAGGGTGGTCCGTGATCCCCTCGCCGGGTAAGGCAAGATGGATGACGGCGGGTTGCGCCGAAGAGAGGGCCCAGAGCTTTACTGTCGTTTTCTTACTGGTCAGTTCCGGTGTAAGTCTGATGCAGCAGGATGTAACACTCTGAATCTTCTTGCTTTTGAAGTTTTGGTTTGAAAGTCGGAGAAATGATTTACTAAAATGTAAAAGTTTGAAATACATTTTCTATTATGCAGGAATATTTGGAAGTTACGAAAAAGTTGTTTGGATGGCACACATGAGCAGATTATCTTTCATGATAGTTACTCTAATCATTTTTAGTATATTTTAGGAATACAAACCAACGCCACAACCAAAAATGCCAGAGATCCTCCATATCCTTATGTGACGTGATGCATGTAGTCATAGACTGCTATATATGCCATACGTTTACAAGTTATGCTGACACCACATCCCACGGTGTCGATGCCGTCATGTTATTAGTCACGATCCTTGCATTCACCCACTATCTCGCACATATTCCAGATATACACGCACCCATGTCTATGCATTGACCTATCCAGTGAGAATGGGGTCGGTACACACTTGCCGGCACACCATCCGCAAGAAGACGACCACACGGACGCCCATCCCGTTCTGGTGCCAGGGCTAGCCTCCCGGTATCGTGAGGTTCGAGACGGGCGTGCTCGTAGCTCTGTATTATGCCCACTCTCATTTCGCCGCTCCCCTCTTTCAGGAAGAACACAATGGAAGCTTTCACAGAAGCGTAATAGTCAGACGCAACGAAGAGAACTTGTGCAGTTTCTATTACCAAATATATTGGATGTCTCAACGGTCATGCAGGTACCATCACGTCGTCACTGTCGGCTGGCTTAGAATCCACACGAATGGGGAGAATTACGGGCCGTCTATACTGAGAAGAGAAGACAGAGCTGTAAAAGTGTACCCCGAGGTCGGAACATGTAAGATGTTCCGACTATATTCATCCAGATGTGGCTGGTGTCGATATAACACAAAACAAATGTCTGCCGGCTTGGCTCGTGACCGAAGACAGGACCCTTCCGTAGACTGAAATAGACGTAGGCAATGCAAGCAGTGTGGTCGATGATCAATATTTCAATCAATGTTTGCGGGTAAGTACACGCCATTCATGATGCTCATGAGCGATGTTTTCCCAACTGAACGTGGGATGCTCCCTGCGGGATCTCTATGAGTATCTGCATCGCGTCTCTGCACCAATACCTGCATCAGGGGTACTCCGATCAGAATATAGCAAGCATATAATGAGAGCAAGGTTGTCGGCGCTCTCCTTAGATGAACTACAGAGTATCTGTTGCGAATCTGAACATTAGTCGGACCAAGGATGCACACTTGGCGGCAAGAGGCACCACACTTGGCATGCTGATAGACGCACACACGCATAGACAAGAAACATCCAAGAATGATCCAAAGTCGGAGTGTACAGCTGGAATAGCAAGGAAGCCAAATAAAAGCCTCGAGCTTGGCAAAGGCTTCACGAGACTATTGCTTGCCCACTAACAGAGGGTCGTGTTTGTGTTGGAACATATCTCGTTCATAGTCAACGTGGGGGCTGGACTGGTCCTAAACAGCGCACCCTCAACAGTTTACCAAGTGCTGGGCTCTAAGCTTCGCCTCTAGGCAAAGGGGTTATGACTTACAGTCGAAGATGTAGCAAACTTTTATACACCTCGTCGCCGTGTAAGTAAATCCGTCGAGGTGAAGTTGCTAGCACGTGTCCGTACACGTGATTCTATATAGAGGTGAGGCAAGTCAATATAAAAGAGGCATTTATGTCATATATATTAAACAATTGTAAGCTGGGCATGCCGATTGAGATAAAGATCTCCCTAGCTATTCGCCTGCCAACGTCTTATCGCAATATACGGATGTCGCATTGTTGGAGCGTGCATACTTGACTACATATACGGAGTAGACACAAAATACTGTGCATTGCAGAGCCACTGCGATAAAGCTGGACTGGATTTGGATGAGATTGGTTGGAAATGCGATGGAACTCTGGATCATAGAAAGATCAGAATAAAACGCGGAATAATACAGGGTTGCTGGAGTGCCAAGTTAGCACGGAGCGACGCCGAGATCCGGAAAGGATTATTGGGCTGATACGTGGCTGTGGTTGTAGATAGGAGCAATGGAAGTGGGAGGCGTAGACGTTCTGCTAGACAGCATTACAAATGCAGGTGTAGAGATGAGACAAGAACGTAGCACGAGACATTATGTAGTACTTCATGTGCAAGAGCGCCGCGGTCTATCTAGATGTCTGCATTATTGATTCTATATGCAAGAAAGAGGCGAATTTGTAGTCTCGGGAACTCTAATCGGGTCGAGAGGACAATGACACGGAGTAAAGAGTGCCACGAGTAGGCCTATCATACCATGTGGACGATGGAGTTTTCTACTGTAACCTTGGAGAAGAAAGCACGTGCACACTGCACCTAATGCACCTCAAAAATCCCAGAGACTATCTAGCGAAGCCCAGACGCACCCTGGCTTAGTCGTAATGTTGACAGCTGGGAGAAGGCGGGAGCCGGCGCGGGTGAGTGACGGCGGTGGCCGCTGGTCTCCAGCACGAGGCTGATTGGGGAGTAGCCCGACAGGGAAAGGGGAAAATCATAATCAGGATGAAACGGTAATAGAACATAAAGAAGTAGGGTAGCCCGAGTGGGAGAAGCTGATATGATATGATAGATGATAAGTGATGGCAATACGCTGGGTTGGGCTGCGCCAGGCCTGGGCGTGGAGGAAGACGGCAGCACGCGAGAAACAGTACGACGTAGGATAGGAGCAGACCGCGATAGCCGGAGGGCAGAGGCAGAAGGGCGTGCATGATTGGGATAGTATTCCGTGATATCGACGTTATCGAGGATATCGATACACGATATGATAAGGAACAGAGACTATATGACTATATGCAACAGCTATCATAGGAAATACATGGGACGGAGAGGACGTTCAACATAGTGCAGTTAGCGTCTTGGAACCAGGCTGTGGCTTGGTGTCGTTGCTTATCGGACGGCGGCTGTATCGAGCCAAGCACGGCAGAAATACCAAGCCATCAGCACAGGATAAGCATCCGATGGGGGGTGCGCCTAGCAAGACAAGTGGAGAGTCATGCCTCTTGAACATAGTACAGCCAATAGCATCACAAACAAGCACACATTAGCCTTATCTTTGACGTTTCTTCATCCTTGCAGCGCTACACCCACCCCTATATTGTGGTGCCCCCATATCTAGCGATTATTGTCCTTGATTGGTCCGCCCACGAGGACTTTGATATGTTGTCTAATCGATTCTATATCTTATCAGGGTCCATTTAAAGAGGAGAAACACGGGACGGGGACGTTATCTTGAGGTCTGGGGAATAGAGCAGGCATTGGCACTCGTAGATATACGGTGTTAAAAGAACGGATCTAATGCTATTCAGATGGCAATGACGATTGTCAATATGAGTATATCTCACCTATGCAGTAAAAACAAATATTGAAGAAATAAGAAGAATAATTGGAACACTCAGGTCGATTATATTTCGAAACAGACATCATGCTACACAAGCTATAAAAGAAAAATAAGAAGAAAAACATTCACGATAGTCAAGTATACTATTAGACAGAGAGTCTTTTCTTCAATCCAAATCGTATTGGTGGCGCTCCTAGCCAAGCACCGTCTGCAATAAGCCGTGCTCCAGACCATACCATGTAATGCAAGCGAGCCATCAATACGGAAATCACCAGCTCTTACTACTGGTATATCCGAAAACGACAAGGCAATATTGTCGTCGTGTCGTTATCTATTAAGAGTTTCGTTTAAGTGTATTCGAATTATCTTGGACTGCCACTTCGTTGCCGCTTCCACGTACTCGGCGACCAGTAGCACAAGCTTGTGATGCCAGATGTGAGGATGCGATCATGAACTCTGCTCTCCGATGAGGAGGAACATTTTGATCTGCATATATCGATGATTGTATACTGGATGTATCATAATGGTTCGTGTTATGACGTTTAAACGTCGCCGGCTATCATCGAGACAGTTTACAATGTTGACGATCTTCTGTGACACTGCATAGGCTTTAGTCTAAAGCCAACTTTTGCTCTAGCTGTACGAGGAGGGTGTACAGGTCTAGCGGAGAGAGGCTGCAATGGCTTTTGATCATTGCCCAGGCGATCGAGACTACTGACAGAGCGTCTACCTGAACGAAACCCTCGCCCCCGCCTCGTTTAGTGAAGAAAGGGACTGGTGAGGGAAAAAATGTACGACACACGACACACGACACATGAGCGAGCAATACGGAATAGACTGAGCTAAATGTGTCAAAGTGTGATATCGACGGCGTTGTCTAGTCTAGACCGTCTAGACGACGTCGTGCTGTGGACGGGGCTGGTGTGCCTGCCAGCTTCTCTGCAGAATCCTAGCGAAAAATGCACATGGTCAGCGGAAGCATTGTCAATATGATATCGGCCTGAATTATTGAAAAATAGAATAGAAAATAGATGAGTATACTCGTAGATGGAATATAAAACAGGATATAGAATATAATCTAAATATGAATATAAACCCGTCATCTGTACAGCCGAGTATTTACACATCCGCAATGGAGCCTCAACGATAAAAGTAGCAAGTGTTGCCCTCGGGACGTTGATACAGAGATGCCCCATAATTGCAGATTATCACATTACTCGATATGATCGAGCAACCGTAATAATGAAACAGAAAAACTAGAGAGCTCTCTTATTTATCTCTCGCTAGTGTCTGATACCGCCGGCTCCACCCACACCCATGCTGTGTTCGGGAACCATTCTGGTACGTCGTGCTCCGTAGGGACTCAAGTCTGCCTCTGTATTTTCCAGTCCAGCTCTATTTTGCTCTTCCGACCATAGTGTCGTTAGACTATTCTGTTTCGTCTTATTTAGCGTCTTGGGTCGACTAAACATACGTCCAACGGTGGCATGGCCAGGCCGGTCTCTGTGTGTTACGGCGTCTTATTAACTACTGACATGTGTTGATGTGAAGATAAAAGACGAAAGACTAAAGACAGGTTAGGAAATTCACCTGAGGGCCAAGAGCTGCAGTCAATAGTGTCCTCCTAAAATACAGTCTACTGGTTTTCTGTCGCGGTGCTCGCCACCGCCGCCACTCTGCATCCTTCAAGACACTGACAGAGAAAGGGGAGGGGGCCGCGACATGGCCTGTGCATACAGAGCATTGCATGAGCATGGTAAGATATGAACATGAGCAAGTCTTGGGTGCTATGCTGCATACAGCCTCTGTTTCGTCCGTCTTGGGCTGGAATGGACCCTGCGGTTCCGAGAGCTGGGGTCGTACCACGCATGGCACGGAGTATTTATTGACGAGTAAGATACGACGCAGAGGCAGGGCGAACAAGCACGCCGCGGCGGACGCCCCCGCCTGTCAACTACACACTATCACCCACGCAATGTTTCTTTTGGCGTGCGCAAGCATCCTAGCAATCACCAGCTGATTCTCTCTCTCGATGGATTCGTGTAAGACACTTTGTATGTTGAATGGCGTAGCGTGCCGCTATCTCGCAAAATGGATTTGAAATCCGATTCACTCGGAAGCACATCGGACTTGTAGACTGAGAGGCAAGGTGAGAGAATAACAGCAGCGCGTTTTCATACGAGTCTAGGTTTAACGATGCATGTGGGTTGCTAGCACATCCTAGATTGCTCGAAACTGATCTGTACGAATGCATCCAGGATCCAGGTCCATCTAGGAGCAGACGGGGAAGACGGCGACGAGCATGGAGATGGCCGTGTCGAGTACAGGTATCACAAATATTTCAAATATTCAAATATGACGCTGACTTTTGACGTCCTACAACGTCTGGATCCAGACGATGCGTGATCCCATGCCGAAATAGAAACGGTAGAAAATAGGAGCAATAAAGTGACACTAGAAGCGCAAGGCTTTGCAAACATCGACATATCGCATCGTCAACTCGCCATATGGGTATTTGATACGGGGTTCGCCAATCCGCGCTCGTGGGTGCACACCACCTTGCCTCAGCGTCGACTATCGATCTGGGCCGTCGTTCACTGTTCGTTTAGGGCGCCGTGGACTCCGGTAGTAGTACTCGAGGCCTCGTACTACAAGTGGGGATGGGGTGTGCGGAGAGACAGTGACCAGAGGAGCAGACATGAAGGGACGAAGGCGGATTCCGGGTTCGGGTTGCTAGCACTACATGTTTGCAGCCGCAGGGAGCATATAGTGCAGATAGACACGTTTCTGCACCTCTGGGCATGCGAGGCTGGACGGATTAGCAGTGTGGTATGTGTAATTAGGACGAGGTAAGCACGACGGGGGTGCCCTATTTCCTCTCGTTCTAGTGGCTGCGTCTTAGTTTTTCCTCTTCGACTGGTCTTTTCGGTTTCTTTTTTTATTTCCTCCTTTTTTCTTTGATTAAAAGATATTCAGTATTCTTTGTCCCTGGCCAATACTCACACTGCCAGGTACCTCTACAGCTAGTTTGCTACGAGAAATACTTGTACTTTGCGTCTGCGTGGCGGATCGAGAGCCGTAGCAATATGAGGAACCTTTCTAGTGTCGCCCCGGCCGGCGGCCCCCCCCCCCCCCAGCTTATTCTTGGCCTGGCCCGCTTTTCAACCGAGTGCTGGTGCTGGTGATAATGACTACACACTCGTGAAAATGGAAATCCCGTAGTACGGAGCAGTCCACTTCTTTTCCTCTCGCAGTAATTGCAATAATAACAAAAGCCTTGGGGTGAGGGTTTTCTTTTCTTCTGTTCTTCTGGTTGTGTCTTTCTTCCTCGTCTCTTCTCTCTTCATCACCCCCCCTACACCAATACATGCGTCCTGCAGCCCATGCGTCTTGTTTTCACCCCCCTCCTTGCTTTCGTTTTACTCTCTTCCTCTCATCTTCGAGCTCTACCCCCCCAGCTGGGTTGAATATATAACACATCCAGCTCCCTCCTCTATCTGAAGTGAAGAGCCATCCTCATCCTCACCAGCTTCGACATCTTCTCACCTTCAAGGCTTGAGACATCGACATCGGCTGGATCAAGACTCTATCTGTTCCTGTTTTCATCCCATCTCATTACTTATTACTCGCTTAGCACCCCATCCCAACACACAACACACAACACATCGACACATCTCAACACACATCAGCACCAAACATCACAATGGATGAAGATCACGGCCCGTCCCAGATCGTCCCCGAGACGAAGAAGTTCAGCGTCGGTGGCTTTGTCTCAAAGGCCCAGCACAAGCTGTTCACGCGCGATGGCCTCCTCGGCGACTACGACTATGCGTACCTCTTCACCCCCAACCTGCCTTTTATGAGAAACAAGAAGCTATCCTCGCCCTTCTTCGGTCTCAATGACCACATGCCCGTGCTCCTGGCTGTCCTGCTCGGCTTCCAGCACTCGCTGTCCATGCTCGCGGGTATCATCACGCCCCCGCTCATCATGTCGGGCGCCGCTGGTGGCAACCTGACCGCCAACCAGCAGCAGTACCTCGTGTCTACCGCCCTCATCGTCTCTGGCCTCCTCTCCATGATCCAGATCACCCGCTTCCGCATCAAGGGCACCAACTACTACATCGGCACTGGCCTGATCTCTGTCGTCGGTATCTCGTTTGCCATCATCCCTGTCGCCGAGGGCGCCTTCAAGCAGATGTACGCCAACGGTTTCTGCAAGACCGCCGAGGACGGCACTGCGCTGCCTTGCCCCGAGGGCTACGGAGCTCTGCTGGGCACGGCCGCTATCTGCGCGCTGATTGAAATCCTCATCTCGTTCATTCCCTCCAAGACCATGCTCCGCATCTTCCCCCCAATAGTCACTGGCCCTACCGTCATGCTGATCGGTGTTTCTCTGATCGAGTCTGCCTTTCAGAACTGGGCTGGCGGCTCCGGCCTGTGCTCGGCTGCCGATCCCACCGGCTACTTTGCCCTGTGCCCCAACATTGATGCGCCTCACCCCCTGCCGTGGGGCAGCGCCGAGTTCCTGGGCCTGGGCTTCTCCGTTTTCGTCACCATCATCCTGTGCGAGCGCTTCGGCTCGCCCATCATGAAGTCCACCTCCGTCGTCTGGGGTCTGCTCGTTGGCTGCATCATTGCCGGTGCCTGCAACTACTTTGACCGCTCTACCATTGACGCCGCGCCTGCTGCCTCGTTCATCTGGGTCGAGACGTTCAAGCTGCAGATCTACGCCCCTCTGGTTCTGCCCATGCTCTCTGTCTTTATCATCTGCGCCTGCGAGGCCATTGGTGACATCACTGCATCTTGTGATGTCTCGCGCATTGAGGTCGCCGGCCCCATCTACGAGAGCCGTATCCAAGGTGGCGTGTTGGCTGACGGCCTCAACGGTGTCCTGGCCGCGCTCATGACCATCACCCCCATGACTACGTTTGCCCAGAACAACGGTGTCATTGCCCTCACCCGCTGTGCTAACCGCACCGCTGGCTACTGCTGCTGTATCTTCCTCGTCATCATGGGTGTCTTCTCCAAGTTCGCTGCTGCCCTTGTCGCAATCCCTAGCTCTGTCATTGGCGGCATGACCACTTTCCTCTTCTGCTCCGTCGCCGTGTCTGGTATTGCCATTATCACGCGCGGTGTGCCCTTCAACCGCCGCAACCGCTTCATCCTGACTGCAGGTCTGGCTCTGGGCTACGGTGCTACCCTGGTGCCTACCTACTTCTCGTACTGCTTCACCTACTCCGGCAACAACAAGTCGCTGAAGTCTTTCCTTGACGCCATTGTGCTCGTCATGGAGACTGGCTTCGCCGTCACCGCCATGGTCTGCATGATTCTGAACCTGACCCTCGACGAGGAGATTGACGAGATTGACGAGAGCACCATCCCGTCCGACCTGGCCGAGCCCGAGGAGTCCTACCCTGTCACTGCCGGCAAGGTTGACAGCATTACCCAGGTTGGCCGTGCCAACAGCGATACCACCGGCCCGGCTGCATCCGGCAGCGGCCACGATATCGAAAAGACTGCTTAAGTTTTAGGATCTGGTGATAGTTGAGAGATGAAAAGTTTAAAAATTAAACACATTAGAGCGTTTTCGGACACTCTACACCGGGGCATGTAACACATTAGAGTGCTTCATGGGATGATGATATGATTGCAATCGCATTGTTCTTTTTGCTGTCTTTTTTTCTTTTTTCTGATCTTTGTTTTCTGTTTCGTTTGCTTTATCGTTTATGATATACCATTATCGTTTTGCATATGCATATAATACAACGGTTACATCTACTTATTGGTGCTGTGACTTGACAATGAATTTTAGAACTTGCAATGGCTTAACCCTACATTTGCAAGTGCTCGGTTGAGTATAAATAAAGCCCAGACTTCTTTGTCGTTGGGAGCCGCCGCTCCTGTGTCCGAAATAATGCTGTGGCGGCAGTACGTAGGCCGGCAGGTGACACTATATGGCTTGCATGGGAATACTAGCTAAACGGGCATTACTCAAACAAATCACCGAATTGAAAAGCAATTGAAGCCGTGTTTCTATCTGCCTCTCTATGATCTATCAAGGACTATAATCTGATACAGTCAAAAATATAGCAAAGTCATAGTTACCGTGCAACAAAATAGGGAAGCAGACAAGAAGCACAAGATAGCAAATACAAAGATGTAGGAAAAGATAACAACTCATTTATAAAATCTTCTGTCTGACTAGCCGCTCTCATGAAGGGATATTGCTTCCCTCGGGGCTCGCTGCCGACTCAGAGGCTTTGTCCCTAATACTTGGCGAACTTCTTCCTAGTTAACCTATTCAAAAAAATCTCCAGATCAGAAGCAAAAAAAATACGTTCGAATGAGAATTGCTCAGATGGAGAACACTAAAAAGAAAAGGGAGTAAAAAAACAAAAGGCAACAGGCAAAAATGGATACATCCGGATTCGAACCGGAGACCTTTCCCATGCGAAGGGAAAATCATACCCCTAGACCATGCACCCTTTGTTCGTAAACTCTCTTGCGGACTAGTCATCCTAGTCCGCCTCATGTACCCTTTCCCCACATTTTTTGGCACTCCCTTATGTAAAAGAGTAGGACAGAAATAGTAAAAAATATATTTTTCTTTCTTTACTTTTTATAATTAAATAAGCGGTAAGGTAGAGCTCTTCTCATGAGAGGGCAGGGATTAGACTTCGTATAATCTACTACCTACCTTTGGTACGACTATTCCGTTATATCATTCTTCTCTTGATTATTCTCTATTATTGCCTTCTTAGTGCATCCCTTACAATAACCATCACATATTTATACTATCTTTTACCTTTATTATCGACTTTTCTTTCTTTTTCACCTCACTTTACTCTTACTTTGTTCGTGATATTACTTATTGCGGCCTTCGTTTTCAAGCCACATGTGGCTGTAACGGGCTCATTGCGCTGGTGGATTATTTTTTCTATACTCGTTAGATATTCTTCCAGTCCCTTGAGAAGAGAAACATTACCGTGTTGCAGTTGTAGCAGTTCTCGCTCTGCAAGTGGATGATGTCGTGCTCCGGGCATTCGGTCTGGTGCGCCGTACAGTAAGTATCCTTTGCTTTAATTGTAACGACATTTGCCCTTGCTTTTTCTAGGGCAATGGTGAGTTGTTTTCGACCCTGCTTTTGGCATGTTGTTTGAGGTTTTTGTTTGTTTGAAAAGTAGTTGTTGTTGCGTTGGCAACGAGAAAAAGATGATGAGAAAAACATCAAACCCATTCGAAGACATGACCAACTGCCAGCCCTTTAAGTTTTTCACAAAGGCGAGATACAGCTGGTGCACTTTGTGTCTTTCACAGAGGTGAGATGGCAAGGTCGCTTCGGATGCATCCTCTTCCGTCTCTGCTGACCCTGGTCCCTGTCCGACCACGTCAGCAAAGATGACAATCTTATGCCGGGAAAAGGGAATGCCACTCCTCCAACAGCAGCTCAGCCGCTTTGAAGTCCTCATTGGTGCCGAAGCCGTTGGCTGCAAGGCGGAACAACTGGCGTGCTAGTCGGTATTCCGTGCTGTATGCGAACCGACAAAACGTGGCACCAGCTGCTTCGTCAAACACCTCCTTGCGCTGTGCAGCCTCGGTTGATTCCGGCGATGGCAGGACCCTGGGCTCATCCTCTCTATCGCTGTCCCACTCCGCCCAAATCCAAGGGTGTGGTGCGCAGGCCACAAACGGCGGTGCACAGACAGCACTGTCCCAGTCGAGGATGGCGGACACAATAGACAGAGAGGAGGCTGCTGCTGCCGTCTTGGTCTGGGACGTGTCGGCCATGATGTTTCGAGGTGCAAGATCGAGATGGGCCAGTGTATAGTAGTGATCGTCGCCAGCGGCAAGCCACCCTGTGCGTTCGAGGTCCGATGCCACGCCTGACAGCTGGTCTAAGATCTCCGGTAGTACTGTTTCCGTCGGGTGCGCCTCAAGACATGCCGCCTTTTGTGCCGCCAGCATGGACATCAAAAGGGCAGCAGGCGTGGCTTTGGCAGGAGCTGCATTGAGCACCAGCCGTGACGATCCCGGGGCTGGCGCGTCCGTGCTGCGCACAAACGGCTCGAGGTCCAACGGCGGCCCTGCCGTGCCTTTGCACAGGACAAAGCGTCCAGCCGAGCGACTCCGCACTGCCAGCATCGACTGCACAACACGGCCTAGGTCCTGCGCCACGCGAACCTTGTCGGCGTGGCTGAGTGTCGGGAAGAGGGCGAACAGGCTGGCCCCGGCAACACGTTCCTGGACGCAGAATGAAGAGCGCAGGACATTGTCTTGCCCGTGATCGAACATGCAAACGCGCGGCACGGGAATCCAGGTGTTGCTGGAGACGAACTTGAGCACGGCCACCTCGTTTTCGACCTGTGCGGCATCGAAGCGCGGCACGCGGAGAACACACTGCTGCTCTTTGTCTTTGGTCCCGCCTATATCGGGTGGCCCGTCGCGAACGTGCCGCGCCAGGCCAATGATCCGATTGTAGGCGCCGCCCGGCAGGCGTTCCACCGTGACGTCGTCGGCCTCCGCATCGGGCCAAAGGCAAGTGAGGGCGAATGCGAGGACGCGGTCTTTGAACGTGCTGAACGGCTCGTGATCGTATACGATCGTCGACGACTCGGACGCAGCATCCGACTCGTCGCACGACGACCTGGCGGGAGACGAGCCCTGCAAAGAAGGCCGGGACGATAGCACTTTACCCTCCATGTGTACGATGTCGGTGTGGTCAGGGCGGAGGTGGGCAATGAGTTAGGGAAAGACCTAGAAAGTGTCGCGCACGTTTTGCATTCTCTTGTCCGAGTCCTACCCTGTATTACAGCGCAGTTCGAACCAATATAAAAGTGGAGATCCGGGGATGTGGAGTGCCGTATGCAGTATGCATTAGGGCTACTGCAGGAAAGGCAGGGCCTGATCGTGTGCTGCCGTTGCCTGGCTTGTGGTGGCTGAAAGCTGTATTTCGGGTCGTGGGCAAGCTCTTCCGTGTTCAACTATGATTGGCGATTTAATACGAATTTCAATAGTATATCTACAGGATGCACGATGGTTATTGTATCGTTTGGCTGGTGTGCCTGATATGCTCAAGGACAAGCTTAGGTGTGTACTTTAGGATGCTAGAGGTGCCGAAATACGTGCCTCTAAGCTACCGAAAACGGCCTTTAAAGCACCTGGCACACGACTTATCCCTAGACCATGCACCCAATACTAGACAGCTGCTTGTCTTATTTTGAACTCGGCATGTTTAAGTAGCTTCACTTTTTTCTCTGCGAATTGTTCCGAGTCGTAGAACAGCACTGTTCCAAGGCAATCGCGTGTTCGATAGTAATAATATGTAAGTAAAATACAAGAATACTATAACTTGTCTTGTGTAATTTTCTGCCTTTCTAGATAGAGTTATCATATAAACGTTTGACTAACTCACTGCAACATAAGGCACCACTTCCGGTTGTGAAATCAACACTGGGTACGTCTTGACGAGGAGGAGATACTACGAGATAAGCCTACTTACCAACACTGCCTTTTTGTCTTGTTAGTGGTGGCGGCTGTGGTGAGCCAGCGAGTTCCTGGCATTTCCGTCTCACCAAGGATGTGTGTAATATAGCATGTGTTTGAAGGATCCTATCTAGAGCGCAAAGAACAATCAAAGGTAACAAATAGCTGACACCTTTCCCGAAACACGCCTCAAGCACACGTCTATCATCCATTCCCACTCTATTCCATCTTCGCACTAAAAGGACAGCCGTGCAAACCTAGCTTCTGCTTTACGTACGGGGCGTAGTCACGGTCAAGTGTCCTGATCTCCTGCTTTCGCTGCTTCTTGCCGGCCGCGTCCATGGTCTCCAGATTTCGGATAATGGCCTCCTTGGGGTCCGGAAGGGTAATCTCGGACAGCCACATCAGCGTCCGCACGAAGAAGACGATAAATCCGGCGACGATCGGGTTCGGCCGCGGAATGCCCATGACACGCAATGTTGTTGGGAGCGAGAGCGAAGTACAGAAAAGCACACCGAGCCATCGCAGGCCGGGGGGGAAGTAGCGGAAGGCGAACTGGTTGTAAATTGCAAGTCCGATGAGGCGGGCAGTCTCATTGTGCTCCCGGGGCATGTTCTCGAAGTCCTCGGCGTACTTCACACAGCCGTCGAAGTCGTCAGGAAAGCCGTGTGCGTAGCCTTGGCCCTCAACGACAAAGAGGGGAAGCATGTCGCGCCAGAAATGGTGGGCTGCAATCTTCTCCTTCTCAGAGAAGCCGGAGAGCCCGATCCGTAGCCGTAAACGGTGCATGAGAATCGCACTGAACGCAGCGACGTAGGAATAGTCATCCATGTGCGAGAAGTTGCCGGGGTACCTATTGTGGAAGCTGGCGTGGAGCTTGTTGATTCGCTCGACCGCCTGACGACAGCGAGGATCACTTGGGCCGTAGTACCACCAGGTCATATTGTAGTTCTCCGTGTCCTCAACCCGAGTAGTCGAAACGTTGATGACTTTGCCGCCGTCCTTCCGCCAGACTACCTCGCTTCCATGTGGAGTGACGATGAAGTTGGGAAAGGTCAATGCGTATGTGAAGTTGTTCATGAAGTCAGACGAGCGGTAGCACGACATCAAGCGCCACATGAGCTCGTAATCCTTCTCAGGGTCAAGAGACTCAATCGCCGCTGAGACCCAGTGCCGCTTGCTTTGGTCGATCGTGTCAGCCATGATTCTTGAGTATATGGTGTCTGGTATGGTGTCCTGGGTTTGAGTTCTGGGTTGATTAGTTACGAAACGTTTGGCAGATGTCGGCCAGTGCCAAGTTTTATATATATATATGCCTATGGACAGTGATCGCATTTCCGAAGCACACTGACGTCTATTGAAGTGCTCGGATATATGGATTTAGTCTATTTACGGAGTATTTCATGGTCGAAGCCACCTCCCGAGTGGTGCCCGACGCGTGGACGGCAGATGGCGTCGCCTCACCTGGTCAGCATATAAGTGCCGTTTTAGCGGCAGATCACCCCGTTCTCCGTTTGTACATTAGACAGCCTCTGTTCTTGTTTGTGGAAGAACACGATTGGTGTACGGGGCCTACTCCTCTCGAATTACCTGGATTGGAACATTGTAGGATAATATGTCTTACTTTGAACGTGATATAATTCCATGCGGAGTAACATGAAAGCCACGCGGCAATGGACCAGAGAAACAGGACATCTCGTATATCCGATTGTTGTCTTTTCGGCTATACAGATGTTGGCGATCTTTTTGTTTTTTATCCGCAAGTCCGGTTTACGTCAAGTGCCCGACACCCCGGCCGCAGCCTGTTCATTGCTCCGCGTACAGTCTTCACCAGGAACGGTATTCCCTTTAAATGACATAATATGAATTCTGGTTCTTTACGTGTACAAAATAATACATAGGATACGATCTACCGAGACTACGCCATCGCCATCTTTTCGCGTCACCAAGCGGGCAGAAAAGTGCGTGAACATTCTTACTCCGTAACAGTTTCCTTGATCAAAATGGATTTCTAGCAGACCGTTTTCGGCCAAAGCGAGTCGTCATTTAGCCATTGCATTCGTGCCACATAATGCCTCTCTCTTCCCGCATGTCTTGTAGAGGCTGCCTTGACATGTAATGGTTTACTATTGTGCGGCAAACGAGTAGCTTCCATGCCAAGCATGGAAGTAGGCCAGGTCCAGCACAGGATCACTACTCCAAGACTCTGATATCTCTAGCTTGGCTCACGGGCCGCCACGCGCGCACGAGTCGGCCGTGAGCGCCGGTGCCATATCCCATGTGGCTTTGAGTTTTAATGTCGCCCTTTTGATCGTAAACACACATGCGTCCGGGCCGCGGGAAAACTAGAGCCCGACCTGCCGAAGTTGTGGCATATGTACCGCAGCCGCTGCCGCAAGCAGAAGCTGCTACTTAATGTCGGCAAGGGGGGACGTGGGCGTGGGCGTGGACGGTATAAGGATGATTGTTCTGAGCCGCGGCCACGCCAAGGCAGGTTGGCACACTGCTGTGAAAAAGTCGTCGGCCTCGGCAAGTAATATCACGTTTATTACAACACAACTGCCGCTGCTCTGTGTCAGCTGGAGTTCAAGTTATGGGCTCGGCCGGCAATTAGTGAGCGCGGCGGCGGGACGGAAGCTACCGATGTCGTGTCTGTGGATGATGTAGTTCGATTCCAAGAAGATGGAGAGATGAAACAGAGACGACGGCAGGTTGCCTAGTAGTGTACAGTAACCGCATTCCATCTCCATGGCGCCGAGGGTTGCGGCATCCACCGGCCGCCACGGCGCTATATGTAGATACCGCTCGCCTGCTCTTTCTTCGTCTCCGTCTCCGTCTCGCTATTAAAGGCGTTTTGCGCGTCGCTGATGGAACGGACACCTAGCTCGAGTTGAATTCCATCGGCACAGTGTGCCTTCGAGGAACATCATGCCACTTCGCATCCTCAGCGGCCGTTCCTCCTGCTCGGGATTCTTCCACGCTGAGAGCGCGCACAACAGAAGCCATAGACAACGTGTAAAGATGGCGTTATTGCTGCAAGTTGTGTTAGCAAGCACACAGGTATACAGGGGCACAGGTACACAGAATTAGGGGCTCAAAATCAAACAAGAAACACACCGCTCCACGGTCGCCGCAACTTCATCAGTCTTCCTCATGCTGCACGTGTACTCGGGCAAGTCTATAGTGAGTCGAAGCCGGCCTACATATGCCAGCCGGTCGGTACCGCGCCTGGCGGTATCACAAAACGGCTGGACGTCATCGTTGAACAGCGCAATGGCTGCAACAGTGCGACGTTCGGAAAACACCTGCCACTCGCGCGAGACGGCCGCATAGGACGCTCAGTAAATAGTACGTATGCCGCGCCGAGCTTTCTCTAGGTCTAAGCTCTGGAAAGGTTGAATTTACGCCGGCAACGTACTCCAGGATGGTGAGACGCAGCCCAGGGAGGAAGGCTATTCCACGACGCCATCGTCATCGTCCTCGTGAAGTGGTGAAATAGGTTAGGGCACACTTCCCTGATACGTTGCTCGCGGATTCTCGCGATGCTTCAGTTGGGGCGGTTTGAAAATGGAGCCGTATTATAAGACCGTAGAAGGCAGCTAGGTATTTACGGACTTCTGATTGGCTCTTTTAGAGTACCAGATACCTCCAACAGCACACGCTTACATAAGCTGTGAGCGAAGTGTAGCTATGTCGGCCTCCAGCAACCGACGGGCAGCATGTATGTTTTTATATTATCTATCTGGCGAGCATTCTTTTATCGGATTTTTGGTGCAATACGTATTAGCTGCAAGTGGTGTTATTCATTGCTTTCTCCTGCGTTTATGAAGTGTCGGTCGCTGGAGCAGATCGGTGCACTACACCCCTGTAAACGCCTGTAAACACCCAATGTTCAATGCCGAATGCCTGGGCACTTGAGTGCAGCCAATAGGGACCGAGTATCTTCGAGCTGATCGCGCCTTCCCGTCGAAGCAGCTAAACGCTGGAAAAGGGGCTACTTCGACCACCTTTTTAGACCTCTTTCCCTGTTCACCGCGAACGACTGCCACTCTGACCTGACTACGTTGGTAAAAGACTTCTATTCGCCTGCATTACGCTTCATCCGCACGCTCACAACTGTTGAGCCTCGTTTACGGTGTCAGACAGCGATTACAACCTCTTTGCGCTTCGTCAAGCAGCCTTAACCAGTCCCCGCTTCCACTTGACGTTTGCTCCTTCCCTGCTAGTCTCGTTCGCATCGTCGCGGTCGACGCGTGCTTAATTTGCCGATACAAGCAGGCGCGACTGGTCATTATTCTAGCTTATTTGCTCCTTCCCAATAGCCTTTTATACGCTGCAAGGAGCTGAGCCGCTACAGCGAGGGGGTCAACCTGTCGCATCGCACCTGCCGCCGCGTCTCTGGCACGCGCCGAGCCTTTGTCAGCGCTCTTCGCGTTCCTGGCTCACGCCTTAGCCTGGCCTTGCACTCCAATCACGACGTCGTTCAACTTCTGCTCACCTCACATCGCCTTGCACGCCCGCCTGCCACTCCTGCTCCTCTCCTCTCGTAGCCATGTCTGCACCGACGACATCTACGACAGGGCTGCAGCACGAGGTTGATCGCCAACTTCAGCAGCAGCTCGGCACAGCGTCCAACGACTTCCAGGCCTCGGCATCCCATCCTCAACATCCTCACCAACACCAGCAACATCAGCAACACCCGCAACACAACCCGGCACACCCATCTTCCACTTCACACACACAGCCCGCCCCTTCACGGCCTCTGTCGTCAACAACAGCCAACAACAGCATATTGCCACCTCTCTCTGAAGGCCGGCGCGCCTCAGCATCGTATGCATCAAAGATATCGCCCAAGCTCAACTTTCGTACCCCGGCCGTGGCTGCTACATCTGCGTCCCCTCGACTGCCTTCTGCCGGCACAGCCAGTGCTGGTGCACCCGTTGCAAACCCAAATGGCTTTGCAGCTCGTCCACCTCAGGTGTTCGCAAACAGTACCGCAAACTCGTCCACATTGCCGTCAACCGCACCGTCAGGTGCACCACAGCCACAAAAAGACACGCCTACGGCCTCGTTAAGAACGTCAACTTCCATGGCTTCAGAAACCATGTCGGAGACGCCCGTGCCGGTTCCCCCATTCCCCACACTAGCCAGCGAAACGCCAAAGCCGAAGCCAACATACAAAATGAAACGGACGGGTAAGCCAGGCATGCCTCCGGGCATCCCGCTGAACATGTCAGTCCCTGCGACGTCATCGCCGTCTCAATCGCCATCAATGACACCCCCGCCTGGTCACATGGCATATGCCCAAGGCAGAGTTCCGCAGAAGCCCAGTGCCTCGACGTCGCATATCGACAACCCACAGCCAGCGGCGATCACCAGTGATATTGCACCAGGGATGATCCCTATGAGTCGGCCTGGCATGAGCGGCAACTCGATGAGACCACCACCCAAGGCCCTAGGACACCCACACTCGTGGAGATCAGACCATGGATCCCAACTCCTGGTTAGGAAAGACAAGTCACTGCCAGCAGGCGGCACCTTGACACATCCCAACGGCGTGTCGAATGGTGTTCCCGCTGTACTTACGGCACAGCCGAGAGCTGGCGATAAACGCCGGAAATCAGCGTCACCGGACATACTCCAAGGCCATGCAACTGGTTTACCAAAGCGTGCCAGGCTTTCCACCGAAGACGACCTTTCTTCTCTAGATGACACTGATAGCGACGGTGACAGTGATGACGATGAAAGCGAAGATGCAGCCGATGGCGAAGGCAGTGATGAGGACGAGGATGACGTTGAGGAGGACGATGATGGTGGCGACGACAGCGAAGACAACGATAGCGACAATAGCTCCTCTGCAGAAAGCTTACCAATGGCTGCAAGGGCCAGGCCCGTTCCAGCAACCGCAACCGCAACCTCCATCCCTGGTGCTTCCTTGTCAGCACCAACTCAGCCTTCCTCTATCAACCGAGAAGCCGGAAAAGGCAAGACGGCACCCAAAAAGCCCAAGCGCGGCAGACCCCGAGGGAGCGTGAACAAAACAAAGATCCAAGACGGCGGCGACGGCGGCTTCGCGATTCCTATCTTTAAGGCACCCAGCGGTCGGTCCTATAATATCTGGATTAGTATGCTATGCTCTCCAATGTGTCCTGTTGCGCTCTTGAACCCGCCAACTAACCGAGCTAGATGGCCGTGGCATGGAAGAGTCGACGTCGGGTGGGATCATCCCCGACGGCTACAAACTTCATACTGACACCTCGTTCCCATGGATTTGCCCAGTGCGAAGCTGCCGGATATCTTTCTCGCAACTTTCGGGCCTGGGCCACCACTTCTCTGTGTGTTTCCACCGCCCGTGTCTTACAGCCAGTATACTCTTTTATTCTAACATCACCTAGAAAGGCCATCGATCATCGCACCTCAACGACAACTTGGATGGCACTTTGACTGTCATCAAGCAGTGGGTGACGAACCTGTCGATCGGTGCACGTGTCGTGTCACAAAAACGCTTAGCAGACCCCGGGCCCATTGTACCGCCCCGGCTCAAAAGGGGCGCGAAGCACACGGCCAAGACTACACTCCCCGGCGCAAAACTTAACAAGAAGGAGGCACGGTATATCACTCTGGAGCCAGTGGCAACCAATGATGGCTATTGGAGCTCAACGTCGGCGGACTCGATGCCCCCCTTGATTGAAATGCCAACACCCAAGGCCAAACTCCCGCCTCCGGCTAAAACGTCTGAGCTGTTTACGTCTGCCTCCGGCCGTGTATACACAAAGTATCTCGATGGCTCACTTTCCCATGGAGTCGCATTTCCAGACGGATACAAGCGATCCTCGTATCCTGGCCACCCTTGGGTCTGTCCGGTGCGATCCTGTCGACGTGTGCTCAAGGCTGTCCATAACCTGGGTGGTCACTATACTGTCCGTATATTCCATTTTTTTGTTTTAACAATTTCCCTGTCTTGTCATGTCTAACCTAACGCACACCACAGAGGCAACACCGCGACTGTCTTCTCAACGAAAACAATGACGGCACACATTCTGTGGTTGGCCACTACAACGGACGTCGGCCACTTGTGGTTTCTCATCATCGGGTTCCAATCACTGAACTAGAACCACTTGCAAAAGAAATCCCGGCGGGCGTGATCCGGCCACCGGAAGCAGGTTCTCCAGCTGACATGGTAAAGCAGCAGGATCCTGACGAGTCTCTGGTAGAAGAGTACTCTGCATCTATGGACGGCAACGACACCTTGATGGGGAACACGGACACCGGCAACGGCGGTGCCCAAATACCAGGACGGCACCCTGATCAGCCCCAGCACAGCGACCTCGCAACTCCCATCCCTGGCTATAGCGAGACCATGTGGAGATACATCGAGCCCGCTTTGAAACGCACCAGCTCACGGGCCGTTCTCCAAAAAAGCTACATGCATCTTTTCCTGGAACTGCCGCGGAAGCGTGAGATACACTGGAACACGCCGTGGATTGCCCAGAACCCCTTCCTGGACTCGCAGCCAAGAGATATCGCCAGCTTGGTCGTCCACCTGACGGGCGACTATGCAGAGGTGCCTTGCAACCACTGCAAGCTTGGAAAGGGGCCTTATAGCGGGTGCATTGTTGTGAGCCACAAGGCTGCCCCTGGCCTGGTTGCGGCGTTTGACTCGTGTGCCAACTGCCTGTACCACTGTGGTCATTCGTACTGTACGATAAAGAATACGTTTAGGCCGCGCTTCGAAAAGCTGTACCCCGAGTTCAACTTTGATGCTACCCGTCGGTATGTGCGCTCCGGCGTGTTCAGCAGAGACTTGGCCCGTGGTGGCATGCCTGAGGCCGTCAAGTCTCTCAAGGTCTTTGCTGGAAAAGGGGAGGGGGATGCTGCTGCGGCCGTGAGGGCTGCTAAAGCATCTGCCAAACACCACCACCGCAAGTACGAGCACGCGCAGCGGAACATGTCCAGCGACATTGAGCTGTCTGTATCTGCGGCGGAACGCAAACGGGCACAGCAAGTACGCGCGGAGTTCCATCGGCGTTCAAAACGTATCGCGGTCAAGGACGTCATGGACAGCGAGACGCCGCCAGCGCAACGTTCCACCACTGCCATCCCTGTCCCAGTTCCAGGGCTCGGGTCTGCGAATGAAAAGACGACGGCAGGCACTAGCAACAGCAGTGGACTTGCCGCCCAAACCTCGCCGCTCATTTTTGCAGGAGCAGCGCAGCCGGGGCCGGAGGTGCTGGAGATGGAGGACTGGGAGGTGGCCCCAGGCCGGGTCGAATCCGGTGCAGCCAGTAAGTATAGCATCCCCACCAATGTCTTTGCGTCTCTACGCAGTGCTAACATTCCAGCCGTCGCCTATTCCAACGCGTACCTTACATCAGCGCAGATGGTCCCGATCGACCACAACATGTCGTACCGCGTGCAGGTCGTGCAGCCCGGTGCAGTGATCGCGTTCCCGTCCGAGGCGACGTCGATGCGGACATGCTCCGTCGCCCGTGGCAAGCTCCGGGTGACTGTGGGCGATGCCAAGTTTGTCATCGGCACAAATGGGTTGTTCAAGGTGTTGCCGGGTGTCGAGTTCTCGGTTGAGAACCGTCTTTACATTGACTCATGCATCCATATCACGTCCCTCCACGGCCTGTGATCATTTACATTATGCATTCACTATCATCAAACATTACATCTGCCATCATTGTAACTCACATTGAGGCGTTCTACTATACCCATTAATTTATATTGACTCTTGTCCGAGTCATCGGCGTTGCATTCATACAAGCCAGGCAGGCCTACATTCTTCTTTCGGGCACAGTAGCTGCTCATATCAGCATACATAGGAGTATAATATTAAGCACTTCTAGACAGCCATGAAGCATATATCGTAGTGCAATGTAGCATCGAGGTCAAAGCCGATTGACGCTCTGAATCGAGCTGACTATAGCAACATAGTTGAGACTATATGATGCACCGTGTTATAACTACATAGGAACGTGGCATGGGCGTCGATCAACGACTGCTAATACAGTATACACTTGGCCTTTGCTGTATGGGCCCAGGTCGCCACATGGCGCAGCTCCGCGAGGCCGACGCGCTCATAGGCACCCTCGTCGGGGATAGCAGCAATGGCCATGAAGTGGTTGTTGACTGTCCGGGACACGATCAAGAATACGACATTGCCACCCCAGCATTCGTTGTCAATGGACACGTATTCGTCAGTGCCCACATCGCCAGTAATAGTGTCTGGCCATGACTCAATGATGTTCTTTGTTGTGACATCGGCGAGTGGCAGCGCACGGCATTCGACCGTCAGCTGCTCGTGCTCTGGGCCGTGGTTCCACTCGACCGTGGCTTCTGGCGAGCGGTATTGGTTCATGGTGTCCAAGTCAACTCGTCCGTACGCTGACATCCAAGACCAGGTAGGGTAGTCGGCGAGGAATCCGGATGGTCTGCCGCCGCCGTGCGTCACTTTCCACAAGAGGCACTCCAGGGCACGTGCCTTCCAGATGCCAAAGTGACACTGGTCATCGAATAGAGCAGCGAGGTAGTCTGTGACGCCGCCAATCGCAAGCGGGCGGTCGGCGATGAACCCCAGCTCACGCATTGTATACTGCGAGACAATTTCGGGCCAGGCCTTGTCGAAGCGGTCTGAGCGGGTCCAGGTGGTATCGTCCGCATCGGTAAAGAAGCGCTGCGGCTGGATAGACGAATAGAAGCGCACGGGCGACTGGCGGGCATTCACAAAGTCTTTTGTGCGGCAGCGGAGAAAGGGCTCGAGGTCGCCAAAGACGAGCAGCCGCGGCGGGATGATGGCCTCCTGCAGCGTCCAGCCGCGCTTGTTGATAGCGAATCTGTCCGACATGTGGTACCGGACGGGGACCAGAGAGAGGGCGCCAATGTGGCTGTCGGCAAAGCGCACAGCGACGTCACACGCTGGGTACTTTGTGTTGCGCACGCTGTCAAACGAGAGGAAGCCCTGACCGACAGAGCTAGCAGCAGCGGCGGCAATCGTGACAGCCGAGTTTTCGTAGATGGTATGCATCTTGGTGAGCTGGGCGGCCTTGTCGGCGTCATCGTCCTGGATGATGCACAATGCATCAACCCATAAGTACTCGAGTCCGAGGAGCTGGGTAACTAGAACGGCGTCGCGCAAGGTCTGTGGGAGTGCGGCGGCATCGATCCCTTTCTGCAAGGCATCAAAGTTGCTCTTGGTCAGCTGTAGCTTCTGCGGGCCGCCCCAGCAGTAACTGAGGGCGGCATAGCGGCCGCGATCACTCTGTCGCGGAGTCGCACGCAGTGCTACCCGGGTCAACGACGACTGACCGGCTTGGACCTGCAACAGCCGCGGTGGAAGTAGCTCTGGCTGGATCGGCTTGCACCTATCGTGTGAAAGCTGGCAGTCGTCGAGAAGGGCCCGCACAACGGAAATCCATTGGGTGATGTGGTCGCTCCAGTCGATTTGTCGAAGTCGCGTGAGCTTTGTGCATTTGCTGTCTGCCCAGGTTAGAGGATGAAAGCGGTGCTTAGAGCAGACGACATACCTGCGGTTGTGACGAGGTCCAGGCCGTTGAAGGGGGCCCACAGCATGCGACCTCTGTCGTCTTCGAGGCGAATACGCAGAATTACATTCACACTCTCTAGTCCGATGGTCACATTTTGAGATGGAAGAAACGTAAACGTCTCGGCCGACGCGTCCCACAGAAAGTGGAACGATGGCTCGCTAGGGTTGGGCAGTTCATCGCGAGCGGCTTGGCTGATGCTGACGTTGAAAGCAAATACGACCCAGCTGGTTCTAAAACGAGACGCGTTCTGGAGACGAGCAGCGTTCGGCTGCGGCTCAAAGAGGTCGCGCAGCCGGCGCACGCTCTGTGGGGTAACAGAAGCGCCCACCCAGTCCTCGTTCCAGAGGTAGTGGCACAGCCGACAGTCTGGTCGGTGTCCAAACGAGCCCAGCAGCGAGTGCTTGAACCCGCCCCGGGCCTCTTGGTCGCCAAGTGTGTCGGTGGACAGTAGCAGGCGGCATTGGCCACAGAGGGGACGGCCGTCGTCGCCCGCAGCTGTTGATGCCATCGCTCATCACAATGCGCAATGCGCGAGATCCTAGGCTGGAGATTGGTGCATTGCCAAGTCGACGAGAGGGGCTGCATCGCGTGGTGTGGAGGAGCGAAGAGGGGCTGAGTATTATAGTGACTCCCCTTTGCCGTGACACGATGCTTGGTGACCGGTGTTGACGCTCATTTTATTGTATTACAGATCTATGCAATACTGCATCTACATTGTGCAAAAGTCACACCAGTCCTTGTTCTCACATAAGTCGCGTCAGTCCTTGTCATCCATTCACTAAAGTACCCAGTCGTTCAGCGTTAGCATTCATAACCGCCGCGATCTGGTGCCCAAGTCCTTCGCCCTAAAGGCTCTACATCTACATAGGCGATGCCACACACAGACTGGTCACAGCTCGGCCGAGCCATCAGCTTACTTACAAGAAGGGTCGGCCGCTTCTAGTGTGCCCGTTAGGGATAAATAACAACGACTAAGAAGGATTTATCAGACTGTTGGAAGCATGCGTTGAATCCCCCGAACCCCGGCCCGCCAACGACGTAGTCTCCGAATCCCGCTCGCGCCATCTCGAACAACCATGTGGGCATCCTTGGCTAAATCAGGTATGGAAGACCTCCTCCTTGTTATGTAATAGTCTTAGCGAGTCTTGGATGAAATGCCCGACCGGGGATTACAAGCACGCAAAGTCCGGCTGTCTATAAGCGTAAGCGTATATCGCCAACTTCCTCTGCTCGTTATCGTATCCATCCAACGTCGTGGCGTATCTGAGTCATGTTGTCCAGCTCGACGAATGCAGGTTCCAACAGTCTGTCCGGATCGACTACTGAGTATATGGCTTGTGCGATCTCGGGCAGCTCATTGTATCTGGGATCGGGCCGCATCTACAGAGTGTTGGGATCTCGCTTGTCTTCTTCGGAAAGATAGTCCTACTATAAAATCGCAACCCGGCTCGTGAGCATCAATCCCGCATATAGCATCCAGCAACACTCGCGAATTTATAGGCAGTACGACTTGCTGCTTGTACTGTAGTCCTCTGTACTCCGATCCCATTATTGATTGTAGTCGTCTTGTGGGCGTTTCACTGTCGTTGTAGATATAGGGTCTTGGGGCGCACAGCATCCTCTGGACGCCTCCTCGCCTCTCCTTCCCTTACCAGGCATCCCAGCAGCGTTTTGGGTTCGGATCCGTTTCTGTATTCATATAGACTCACGCATGATCGTGCATACCCATAGATACCCATACGGGCATTTACCGCTTGTCGTCTTGACATGTGCAGAGTCGATCGGCTTCTATGATCATCGCTTCTCCCCCTCACCGTCATCCCGCTCCCCCATCCCATTCCCCTTCCCCCTCCCCCTCCCCCTCTCGTCCCGTGCAGCATTCAGTCATGTCGCCTCTCAGACAATGTATCAGTCTGTGTATGATGGAAGACGACAATGCCTCAGTGCATGAGCCTGTCTTTGAAGGAAGAGTCTGCACCCTCCCTGATGCCAAGCCCGGCATGTGAACTCCGTGCCAATTTGCATCTCCTCCTTCAGAGCCAATACAAAAGACCGTCTCATAAGGTAGATTGACGCGTTGTGGGTGCTATGTGGGCTGCCTTGCTGACACTCCTCTCCTCTCTCCTCTCCTATCAAAACAACGTGCCACTGCCAGCTGTTCTGATCAGCGGCTTAACCAAGTTAAAATTTATCCTGGTCTCGGGCTTTACTCTTTTCCGTTTTCGCGTCTGTTATATAAGTCGGGCAGATGCCTTGTCAGTCACCCTTTCCCTTGTTCGTCTTTTGTTCCTCTCCGTCTCTCCTTTGATTATTCCTTTCTAGTCACTCGTTTAGTATCTTCTTTCCCCTTTTTTCTTCCGCTTGCATCTTGCCGCGCATCTTTGCCGTGCATCTAATTTGCGTGCAGCCAGCCCTGCATATACACCACCACGCTATTCATATTCACTTCGCAGACCACATCGCCATGACTTCTCCCAGTGATGAAAAGGCATACACGTCGTCGGACAGCGCTACTGTCGACGAGCAAGACCGCAACACTCAAATCGGACAGCCTATAGTCGAGCAGAACAGCCCTGGCGAACAAGGAGAGAAACATGGCCGCCACTCTCTGTCCAGAATTGCGAGCAGAGCAAGCCAGCCGATCGCTGCCACCGTCGACGTCGAAACCGGTGCCGCTAACAACACAGACGACAACGACGAAGATGACCCCAACATTGTCGGCTGGGATGGCCCCGATGACCCAGAGAACCCCTACAACTGGCCGACCTGGCGCAAGGTGCTCAACTGTGGGCTGATCAGCATCCTCACCTTTGTCATGCCGCTCGCGTCGTCCATTTTTGCCCCGGGTGTTCCCGCCCTCATGGCCGAGTTCAAGAGCTCTAGCAATGAGCTCGGTGCGTTTGTCGTGTCCGTCTACATCCTCGGCTTTGCGTTCGGCCCGCTGCTGATCGCACCGCTCTCCGAGATCTACGGCCGCAACCCGGTCTACCATGTCTGCAATGTCTGCTTCATCGCTTTCGTCGTCGGGTGTGCCAAGGCGCCATCGCTCAACTCCCTCATCGCCTTTCGTTTTCTCAGTGGCATCTTCGGCTCGTGCCCGCTCACCAACGGCGGCGGCTCCATTGCCGACATGGTCTCTCAGGAGAACCGCGGTGCTGCCATGTCCATGTTCGCCGTCGGCCCCCTCCTCGGCCCCATCATCGGTCCCGTTGCGGGTGGCTTCCTCGCCAGTGCCGAGGGCTGGCGCTGGGTGTTCTGGCTCATCGTCATTGTTGCCGGTGTCGTCAGCATCATCTTTTTCCTGTCCATGCGTGAGACATACGCCCCCCTGCTGCTTGAGCGCAAGACTCAGCGTCTTCGCAAAGAGACGGGCAACCCGCACCTGCGCAGCAAGCTCGACTCCGGCCTCAGCCCCGCCGACTACTTCAAGCGCAGCATCGTGCGTCCCATCAAGATGCTCGTCTACTCGCCCGTCGTGCTCATCTTCGCGTTCTACATGGCCGTCGTCTATGGCTACCTGTATCTCATGTTCACGTCTGTCACCGAGGTGTTCCAGTCCGTCTACGGTTTTGACAGCGATATTGTCGGTCTCGTGTACTTGGGCCTCGGTGTTGGCTCGCTCGTGGGTATGGCCTACTTCAGCCTCATGTCGGACCGCCATATCCGCAAGATGGCCGCCAAAGAGGGCCAGGGCATGAAGCCCGAGTACCGCCTGCATCCCATGCCTGTCGGCGCCATATTGCTGCCTATCGGCTTCTTCATCTACGGCTGGACCGCCGAGTACCACAAGCACTGGATTGCCCCCATCATCGGCATGGTCGTCATCGGCTTCGCCAACCTCATCATCTTCATGGCTATCCAGATCTACCTAGTCGACGCATTCTCCATCTATGCTGCATCCGCCCTCGCCGCCAACACAATCGTGCGGTCCATTGCCGGTGCTGTGCTTCCTTTGGCTGGACTGCAGATGTACGACAAGCTCGGCCTCGGCTGGGGCAACAGTCTGCTTGGCTTCATTGCCTTTGCCATGATCCCTGCTCCCTTCCTCATTCTCAAGTACGGCGAGGGTCTCAGATTACGCTTCCAGATCAAGGACCTGTAGGGTAGTTAACGCACGGTGTATCTGGCCATTTGGATTTAGCATCTACCATTTTATTCTCCATGTATAGCAGCTAGATAGACTTTGATTATCACACATTAGACACCGCAGCTGTTACTTAACATTTGACTCTCTCCTTACATGCTCAGCATCAGTCTGCTCTTGAATATCAAAAGATACACCCTCCTCCCATCCTAAACAGCCGTCGACTGCTCCTCCTCCTTGACCTCTACCACCTCTGCATTGCAGCTGCACCCAGTCATCACCCGAAACGCTTCCACACTGAGATTGTCCAACTTAGACAGGGCCTGCTTGGCTGCTGCAATCTTGGCATACCGTCCACTCTCGGCGATGCCATGGCCAAGAACACGGCCGTGAACCAGGAACCCAGCGGCAACCTTGGTGGCAAACGTCACACAGCCATCGCCCTCCGTGTCGGGTGTCTCCTGCACGACGGCGCGCCAGTCTCGGCAGCCAAAACGCTGGCTCAGGAGTTTGACAGCAAACGTCACGGGGTGCTTGTTGGCAAAGGTGTCGTAGAGCGTCATATCCTCAAAGTATGGCAGAACATGCTTTTCAAAAAATGGGACCACCGTGCCATAGTAATCAAAGCCCGAGTCAACAAAAATGGCCCCAATGTATGCCTCTAGCATATCGGCCACCGCCTTGACCGGTCGCGTTACATGCACCCAGTAGTCCCGTGCAAAGTCCGCCGCTGGCTTGCCGTTCTTCACTGCCTCTTCTTCGGCACGGGCACGGGCATCCTCTATCTTCGCCACGTACTCCATTACCTGTTTCTGCAGCTCGCCGGTGAACGAAAGCAGGTGTTTGTGGAGTCCCAGTGTCACACTAAGCGCACCCAAGAACTGGTTCGACACCATGGCCATCTTGTGCTCTGTCAGCCACTGCGGGTCCTTGTCGGGGTGCTTGTGGAAGAGGTAGTCAACAGCTACCATGTCGAACAGAGAGTCGCCCAGAAACTCCAGGCATTGGTAGCTCGGCAGGTTTTCGTAGTTGCGGGGGTACGACGGATGCATCACGGCACAGCGAAGCAGACGCGGGTACTGGAAAGTATATCCGATATCGCGCGCAACTATCTTGGCCATGTTCATCTGCGCTGCGGTGGACGGTGCCGTCTGCCAATCGGGAGGCGCGTAGGCTTTGAAGTAGTCGTCATACGCCTGCATTGGGTGGAACTTGCTCTTGATAACAGCAGACACGGCACGCACTGCCAGGTCAAAGTTCCGCTCCTCGTACGTCGTGAGGTACGCTGCGCCAATCATGGCCTCACAGACATCTGCAATGCTCTTGTCGCTCAGCTCATGGTTGCTGTCTGGGCTCTGCTTTTTTCCTCGCTTCAGGACCAAGCCAAAAGCCGCTTTCTTGCTGTCGTCGGTGTTGTTTCCCATATCGTTAGACTTGTTTGGGGAGACACGTTCGCCGCCGTTTCCATTTGCATCGGCGTTGGAACTGACACTCACAAGAGCCGGTGCTACTACCTTGTCCGCAATGTTCATGACAGGCGGGTACCAGGAACGATCAAATTCGCAAGACCGCACATACTCCTCGAGGTGTAGGTCAATGGCGTTGTTGAAGAGGTTCTTGTTGCAAATCATGCACATCCGGTTCACGTGGTACTCAAACTCGTTCTTGTCTGGAATGAGTGTGTACAAGGCAATTGTGGAAGCCATCTTTAAGAACGAGTCACCGAGCAGTTCAAGCCGCTCGTAGTTCTTTCCCATGCCAGCCTTGAAGTTAACACTGCCCTCACTTGCATCCATGCCGTCATCGGGGACATCAGAGTCCTTGGTGACAGCTTCAAGAGCAAGCCCGGGAAGTATACCATGCAGGCCAAGGGCTGCAGTTGCCTCAAGCGCAATCATGGTAGACTCAATGCGGAATATGATGGGAGGGAAACTAAACAGCATCGTTACTGTCTCAGTGGGGATTGCACACACACGTAGAGTGTCAAGAACCAGGAAGCAGTGGCCCTGCTGCTGCTGTTCGTCAAGATATACTCGGTCGTCAAGAAGATTCCGGCGCTGATAGATAATCTCGGCTTCGACGACTGGTTGATCTTTGCGAAGGTTTAGCTTCGAGCGCGACTTTGACCAGAGACTGACGCTGTAGTTCATAATGTTGCGTTCAGTCGTTGGCCGGTTCCAAGCGCGGTGATTTGGTGGTGGGACACCCTCGGGCACTGGGTCAAACGGCGACATGTCTCTGCGGACACGGCACAAGAAGAATTTGCGCGAGCCGTCAAACGGGTCAGCGACAAACTTGTTGGTGAAGTACTCGTCGGGCTCGTCTCCGTTGCAGAACTGGACGTCCATCTGGCTGGCAACGACGCGGATTGTGGGCCAGTCCATAATGGTACGCACATCCGTGGCCGAGGGGTAGTCAAGGTTATGTTCTTTCACAGTGCATGGAGCCAGATAGTACGGCATATCAGCGGCCACACCTTCATATTCCTTGCTGAACACGTCGTGGAACGCACGGAGACTGAAGAATGTGAGCATGTCCAGCTCCTCTGACGTTGGCCGGAAGGGCACGTCAAGCGGAATGCACTTGGCCTTGGACGCACGGCCCGCTCCGTAAAAGAGCATGAATTCTGGAATGTTGGGGATGGGAGATCTCGTTAGCAAAACCACTGGTCGTGACGGGCGATCCATGGACTCAGGGCTTCTAAGCATGAGGAGGGCCGCGTAAAGTTGCGAGGGTACACCCAGGTTCGACCAGGCCTCGGGCTTTGCACGCATCTTGTACTTTGCCTGCCTCTTGGAGTTGACTGCAAGCCTAGCGTTTCTCATCATGGGGAGCTTCGATGCAAAGGTAGGTTGCAGATGCTTGTCAATGTACTTGTGTTTGTACAGCTGAAGGCACATGGCAAAGGCTGCTCCGCACTTGGCAACCTGCTTTCTAGCATGAGGACGGCCTGCTGCGTACCGGATCGGAGATGAAGTTGGCATAGTGATCTCGCAGAAGAAACCGTCTGCGGAAGAGAACACCGAGTACTCTGCCTTGAGGAGACCATTAGAAGGCTCCGGGAGCGTCGACACATACTGGTCAACAATGACAAGGCTCGAGCGGTACGTCAATTTAGCCAGGGTAGACGGGACAGTATATGTCGGCTGGTCGACTTCTTCACGCAGAAAATACTCCATGTCGTAGTCGTTGCCCACGATCTTCCGGTCGTCCGGCAGTGCGTTGCAAAACTCGCGCATCTTGTTCTCGCTGGCCTTGTTTTCGGACAGCAGGCGAGAATGTTCCAGGTTTCCAAGCTCGACCATGTGAATGTACGTAGACTCATTCTGGCGAGCACGTCCACGCGACTGAACGTACTGGATCATTGTCCGGTAGAGGTCGAAGCGGATGATCAGATTGCAGTCGGGGATATCTAGTCCTTCCTCGGCGACAGATGTCGCAAAGAGGCAGTTGATCAAGCCTCGCTTAAACTTGGAAATAGTCAGGAGCTGTGTTCTGAAAGAGTTTTTGCCCATGTCCGTAGACCCTCCGCCGGTCTGATTTGTTAGTCTTCTCGTGTACTTTAAATAATCAATGGAAAATAAATCAAGTAGTCGAATCTTACCAAGAGGCCCGTCTTGAGATTGGGAACCTTCATGCCATCCTGTTGGAAGAGGTCAGACAAGAGGAAAGCGGTATAGCGCTGCTCAACAAAGACAATGCAACGCGTCCTTGCTCCACTTGACTTTGTGAACTCGTCGATGAGCACCTCGTGCAGTCGCTGGACCTTGTGCGAGAGTCCGGCCGTGGTGGGCGGCGGATAGTGGTGCAAGTCGACCAGACGGCTCGCTTCTCGGACAGCCACTACATTAGAGTTGTATTGGACTGGCTCGCCATCTAAACTGATGCTGTCCTGGCTCAGTTGCGTGCCTTCTTTTCCGAGCTTTTCCATAATCCCATCGTCGTTTCTGGCGTCCGTAGACATCTCGATCTCAGCCTTGGCCTCCTGTTTGGCACGCTCCTCTGTGCGAAAGAGTAGTTGCCAATAGCGGTCAATGAGCCACGAGCCGAGTACGTGATGGTTTTGATAGGCGAATTGGAAGTTCTTTTCAAACAGCTTATGGCCACCGACGAGGCGATATAGTTCTCCCATCAGCTTTGTCTCGGCTGGACGGACGGCCATGTGGAAGTGCACCACGCGCTCCTTCTTTGGCCTAGCTAGGTCCTGAAGCTGGCTGCTGTCTGCAATCGTTGCAATCTCGCTGTGGAGGAGGGACTCAAGCTCTTGAGCTGCCTGCATGACATTGGTCCGGGCATCAACAGGCGATGCGGTCATGCCAAATATTTTCGGTGTTCTGACACTAGCACCGGATCTTGCCTGGGTGGCATAGAAGTCTTTGATGATACGAGCGTACGCGTGATTCTTCTTTGTGTGATGGGCCTCGTCAAATATGAGGAGGTTTATCTGGTCCATGGTGACGTAGGAGTGATGAAGGCACTTGAGGAGAATGTCTGCCGTGCAGACGATGGCCATGTGTGCCTGAAGCGTCTTGTCCCAGAAATCTTTGGACGACCAGCGCAAGTCCACCTTGTCGCCAGAAAACTTGGCCACGGGCTGGCTGAGGTTGCATTCGAGAACAGCGTGCTGCTGGAAGACGAGAGCAACCTTATCCACAAGGAAGAACGAGACTCGTTCTAGCTTGCCGCACTCGCGGTCTTCGAGCTCCCTCTCAATGGTGTGGCGAAGGAGGAGTGCCGCAATGAGTGTCTTGCCAGAGCCTATGCTGTTAGTTTTGGTAAGGACTGTCCTGGATCAAAGCAATGGTGAACTAACCTGTGTCGAGGACGGCAATGATGTTCTTCTGCTTGGCCTTCTCGAACAGCTCGACCTGGTAGTCGCGCGGGCTCTCAATGATTTTGGTGCTTTCAAAGTCGCGCACCAGAGCCGCCGACGTCTTGTCCTCATCACTCAGAGTAGCAGCTGCATCCTTTGTGATCTTGTTGATGTCATCCCGGTTCTGGGTCAGCCACGAGTCAAATGCATCGTAGTCCGCACGCTTCTTCTGGGAGCTGCTCCAGACTTGGCTTCCAGCTAGCTTCGAAGTTGGGATCTCCTCAGCATAGTCATCGTTGCCCCCATCTTCCTCCTCCTCTTGCACATTGTTCTTGGGCACCTCGATAGCTTGTCTCCAGTCCTCTTTGAGGCTCTTGATTGGTAGCTCAAACGTCTTGGGTGTCTCTAGCTCATCGCCGGCAATCGATGTGGTCTCGATTGTGTTACTCAACGAGCAGCTCTCGCCGGGTGCACCCCGTTTGCGCACGGATACTTGCGAGGAGACATAGCTCGCAGCAAACGAGAAGGGGTCGGAGAGGGGCCCTGGCATTGAGCTGTAGGGGCTGGGAGCCATTTTGAAGCGGGACTTGCTGGTGCGCTGGTCGGGTTGGCGTCAATATGAACAGCTTTAGTAAGAGCAGGAAGTATGAAGAGGTTTGTAGGATTTGCTGTATGTAGAAGTAAAAGCTAGAATAGTTGAAAGATGGAAGAGAGATACGAGCTTTGGTCTTCTTTTGGTACGTTATTCGTGTTGTTGTTCGTTTGACGTACGAGGTATGAAAGAAAAAAGTAGTGACGGGTCAGCACCTGCTTAAGTAGTCAGCAGTCAACAGTGAACAGTGGGTGAGACGGGTGATGCTTCTCATGATAGATGAGAGGGACCCCAGTCCCATGAGGAGAGAGTGAGAGAGTGTGAGACATTGAAGCTATTCCGAGGTGCTCTTGATGTTATATAACAGTGAGGTGGTTGTCGTGCGGGCAGTGACATCTTGCTACGGAAGGAGCAAACGACAGGTGCTGGTTGCTCCTTCCAGATTGGGATTTGAGCATCAAGCACCTATTTTCATTTTCTGCTTAGATACTAGTGTAGCAGACTCCCCATGGGCGCGATCTGAAAACAACCTCATTAGTTTTCCTTTGCAGCATAGATATCTGCCCATGGCACCAAGTAACAATGTGAGGACGCCAAGGTCAGCCCGATATAAGGACCACCTTCATGCATATTCATTTTTTGCTGATTCATACACGCCCTTATCCCAACGCAAAAATCATAACAGGAAGGAAGCTCGTGGTCGTTCTTTCCCCTTGAGCGACGAGCTTGTCAAGCTTCAATGACGTAATACAAGGGTCCTATTTACACTGTCAAGCTAGTCCTAATACGGTGTTTAGATCACGTGTGTGTGATTGCATGTGACAACGAGATTCAACAAGCAAGCAAACCAACACGCAAACAATAACAACGGTAATGAAGAGGCAAATCAATGTAGAACGTATTTCTACCTGCTTGCTCAGTCAGGCTGTTTGTCTTGATACTCTAAGCATATCGGCAATAATCAACAGCATAGCCAGAGGATTACAGGATTGGCCTGGCTGATGGTGTGCTCCATAAACAACCACGTAGGCTCTTAGCTCATCATTGTCTGTTCTAAGAAAGAGTCCATGGTCAGAACTGATACGCCTTCTTTCATGCACGTCATGACTCATCACAAGCCCTTTGCTCTGTCCTTCAACTAAGGTGATGCTGTTTCCGTGCCTGTTCGTGTCTGGCCGGGCTACCCCTCTGTGGCAAAAGTGGAGACCTCTGCGCAGCTGAATGGTGCAGGTGACCTGTGATGCCGATAAAGCGTGATAGGGAAGGGACCCACCAATGCTTGCCATCTACAGTGCAAGCTGTATGCTGCTGTCCCGCTGCCCGCACCTTCCTTTGTTATCGCTTGTTCTACCTCGCTTTCCGCCACTACTCACAGTCCGTTAACATATCACGACAATCCCACGATATCTACGAGCCAGGCCTCTGATTACTCCAGCCCGCGACAGCGACGTCCCACTACTATCGCCTATTGTGCCGCGTCTTCCCTGCTCTTCCTCTCGCCCCGCCGCGCTACTTCCATAGATACCCGATCTCGCAGCCTAACCCCGACGTCGTGCATCCCGATCGCACCGCACAAAACATCCCGCCAGCCTCGTCTCGAAACGGCCGAAGCAGCTGTTCTCTTCGCTCTCTCGCCTTGCTCTACTCGCGTGCACCAACCGCCCTCGCACGACGCTCTCCGAGCTCCTAGCCGAACCCCTCGACAACAATCTCAATACCGCCACGATGAGTAGCCCTCGCCGTCGTATCGAGACTGATGTATGTTCTGGATTCCCCTCTCCTAGCTTACATCGACTGCCCTCTGCCCCGGCAAGCCTGTACTTGTTCTCATGCTGACTTGTTTCTTCCAGGTCATGAAGTTCGTACCGTCCCCAGCTCACTCCAGGCTTCTTTGGCCTGGCATTCTGCTCCTCTCTGAGGAAAAGACATCTGCACAGATTGTCCGAGATCGCATCTATACAGAAGTCAATTGCTAACAAATGTGCAGGATGTATGCTGGTCTTACCCCCGACTACGCCCAAACTGAAACACCCTCTCCGACATCTTCACACTACACGCCAGATACTAACCAGCCATACCAGGTTAATGAGTGACTATGAGGTTACCCTCGTCAACGACAACAGTATGTTGATCCCTAACTCCTCTTGACTTGGACTTTATTCGAATCACAACAGTTCTCCTTGCTTCTTCAATGCTAACATGCTTAGTGTAAGCTGTGTCAGATACCATAACGGTTGTCCGCCAATACGGTGGTCTTCTAACCAAACCAAAACACCAGGCAGGAATTCTACATCAAGTTCAAGGGTCCCACGGAGAGTAGGTCAAACTCGTTTCTAGCGACCGGTTGTGACGTCCAGCTAACAAATATAGCACCCTTTGAAGGTGGCCTGTGGAAAGTTCACGTTGAGCTCCCCGACCAGTACCCGTACAAGTCCCCTAGTATCGGATTTGTCAACCGCATCTTCCACCCCAACATCGACGAGCTGTCGGGCTCTGTCTGTCTCGATGTCATCAACCAGACATGGTCGCCGATGTATGATATGATCAACATCTTCGAGGTGTTCCTGCCACAGCTGCTACGCTACCCAAACCCTTCGGACCCTCTCAACGGCGAGGCAGCCGCTCTCCTGATGCGCGAGCCCAAGGCATACGACGCAAAAGTAAAGGGTGCGTATCCCTTGTCTCTTTATTACAACCGGTATGAAGCACGCTAACAAGTCAGAATATGTCCTCCGATACGCCAGTAAGGAGGCTGCGGATGACGCCGGTGCCGAGTCCGCAGAGGACAGTGACATGTCCTCAGTTGCCAGCTACAGCGAAACCGATGAGCCGGCTGGCCAGATGGACGACGTATGAGCTTGAGGTGTTGCCATTGTTTCTTTTTCGTTGCGGATTTGTTATGATTTTCTTTATGTTGTCTATCCCCCCATGGTCTTGGTTTAACGGTGTTTTGTCCTTATGTAGGCTAGTCTTTTTACACTCGCAATATGTTAATCACTATCATGCGCTCTTCTCTCTACGTATCTAACAAGATGACTACGCGGCTGCCACCGTCATAGCTGTCATAGTCGTCATGAAGTCGTCTCTATTAGGGTATCATATCGTACAATTGTGTATTCAAACTCTCAGTCAGAGTCATAACTAACCAGCGCCGCAGCGGCTTTGCTCTCCTGTAATGAGTCGTCCGCGATTGTATTGTCTTCGTGTCGTTTTCGCTTCGACGCTGGGGACATAGGGGACGTCTGGTCCATAGCAGGCATTGCATCCTCCTTTGGTCGCTTAATGCCCTTTATGGGTAAGAGCCTTGCTTTGCCACCTGGTGCTGGTGGCCCGGTCTTCCGGTCCAGAGCAAGCACAAACGGATCTGTCTTCATCCGCGTATTTGCAAAAACGGTCGATGCAAGGTGGTCCCGCACGGCCTTTTGCCGTCGTGCCACCTCGGTTGTTGCCGCATACTTGTTATTCCGTGATGATATCAAGGTTGTAGCGGTGGGTTTGGTTTTCGTAGGAGATGGCGGAGAAGCCAAAAGCGACGGCCGCTTCGGTGCCCTTGTAGAGCCTCCTTCAAAGAGCGGCCGGGCCAGGTTTCTCCGATCCACGACGTCGCGCGGCGTCATTGCTGCGTCCGCCCCCTGCAGGCCTTGGACTGTGCCGAAATCAACCAAGGCGGCAATGCGCGCATCTGTTTCGGATTCCGGGAGCAGCGGCAAGTCCTCACTCAGTCCGCCGAGCCGCTGGCGCAGGCCCTCGTCGTCGGCTGCTGCCTGTTCGCGCGCATGCCGTCCAGTACGGAATGCCGCCCGCAGCGCCCGGTTCCTCTCGTACGGATCGTCCCACTGGCGCGCATTGTGGCGTGTCAGGTCTCCGATGCGGTGTACAGACTCGACCGATGTATCGACGGCACGGTGGGCAATTGTTCGCTCGAGCTTGTCAAAAGCATTCATGCGCGCGCTTTCGCTGCCTGGGCCTGCTGCATTGCCGTCCAGTTCTTTTGGTTCTCCTTCCTCATCTTCGTCGTCGTATTCGCGTCGTTTTCGGCCGCCTTCGAGGACCAAGTAGGAAGTCGTGGCCGGGTCGGTGCGGATGGCCAGCCAAGTACCGCAGGCCGGGTGGCGCATGCGGAATGTGAAGATGGGTGTGGTGTAGTAGTTTCCCGTGCGGTGCTTCTCAGCATTGAAACGGACACCCTGTCCGATAAGTACGGGATGGTTTTTGCCGTCGCGGCCGATTGTGCGCTTCTCGCAGCCGTCGCACCAGACGGCAAAGGGCATTTCGAAGCGGACGATAGGGACGCCGTCGGCATTTGCCTTTTGGGCGCGGATGCCGAGCACGCGGTTGCCCGACGTAACCAGGCCTTCCTGGTCCGGCGGGACATACCGTCCCATGTTGAAGCCCTGCATGATGGGCGAAGTGGCGGCGGATGAGTAGCTGGGATGATAGAGGGTAGGATGTGAAAACTGTTAGGCCGTCGGGAGGCCACCCTGTCGACGACCTTGCTATGCGCGTGGCTTATCTGGTAACCATAAGTGAGTCAGGAATTTATATTTTGGATGTGTGTATATTGCGAGAGAGCAAGTACCGCAAGGCCGAGAGAGTGACGTTGAAGTTGAGGTTGAGAGTCGACAAGGCTGCAGTAGTCAGTGGGGCTTTATGATGTCGAAATAGGATTATGTAAGAAAGCATGAGTTTATATGCACTACTTTTTGAGCTAAGAATAGTACATGTGTTATAGTGTAGTTAGCAGTGTATTTTGTCAAGTAACTTCTTGAACCGATCTCAACGTCCTTGTTGTTATGTAGTATGATTTCTTAGATTCTGCATGTTAGTTTTTATTTTAGGGTGATATATTTGATTTATAGATAATATTAAGCATGCACTTCGTCGTATAATTTGCAGTTTGAATTGAATTACCATTTTGTTATTTTAATCCCTTTGATTTCTTGTGATATTTACATATTTGGTTTACATTGAAGAAATCGACGTAGATATAGAATCCCTAGACACAATTAAAAAAAATGACGAATGATACATCTGTGCAATGGCACTCTTCTCTATGATCTACGAAGCTCCGGGACGTAACTCGAAAGGTTATTGGGAAACCGGCGCAGAGGCACAGTGCTTTTTCAGAGCCCATGGGAGCGGTAGAGACAGACGGCAAGACAACATCTCGATGTAAATCTATGGTGGTTGATCGTTTTCTGTATTGCCTGTCTTGACTTGTTGTCGGCTGTGAATTACGAGACAGGCAATTTCTCTGCCACGACTACACAGGAATGATCGGCAGGCGAATTCGGCAAACTTGGGTACGCTCGTATGCAGGCACAACACGGCACAAGGCAAGCAAGGGAGACGCCGAAACGCGAAGAATGGAGACATGCGTGTCACTTAATATATCTTACATAATAAATAGTACGTGAGAGACATTAGTCCTCTTGATGTTTCTTGCTCAGACTCGCTTATTCTCTTCTTACAAAGTGTTATTCTCTTTCTGCCCATCCCCCAGAGAACAGCACGCGGACCGCCCTGCCAAAGGACGGGCAGGGAGCAAGGGAACGACAAAAGGAAAAACAATGCTTGGCTGTGGATGTGCCATGGCTCGCTTACTACGAAAAGGTTGTCGATGGTCAGGAGGTTCTACGAGTCCACAGGCTCACACTGTTGATTTCATTACTTTAATTACAGATCCTCAGCGCAATGCATCGGTTGCGTATAGGAAACATGGAAACGGGATCACAACAATGCCAAATCGTCCTCGTAAGAGATAGTATTAATGTATTCTAGCCGAGTATGATATCCAGAAAAAGTCCGATGATCCAGTAAGGTCTTGTCTGATCGCTTCTATGCATATGACGAGGAAAAGCAAAGTGAAAACAAAATAAATTTTGGGTGTCGAGTATCCAGAACCTCGAGATGCTGGTTATAGTAATAACACAATAGGTATAAATATAAAAAAGAGAAATCATCCACATCCACCCCATATATACACGTCACCACTCTTGTCTTCTAGTATAGACATTTACAGAAGAGCAAAAGCAGCCATGGCGGCAGCGACAGCACCGAAGACGCTGGTACCAACCTTGGAGACGCCGTTGGTGACAACAGTGGCGGGCGAGGTGGTGGCAGCAGAGGAAGCGGTGCCAGTAGCAGCGCCGGCAGCAGTGGTGCCGGTCGCCTTGCTGCTAGCGGTCTTGACGCCGGTAGCAGTGACGAGGGTGGAGGCGCCAGTGGCAGAGCCAGAGGCAGCAGAGGCAGTACCAGTGGCAGTACCAGTAGCAGTGGCGGCACCAGTGCCAGCCTTGGTGCTAGTAGCCTTGGTGGTAGCAGCCTTGGAGGACGGAGCAGAAGAGGAAGAAGCGTCGTTGGAGGTGCCGTCGGTGTTGACCTTGATGCTGGTGTAGTCGCCAGAGTCGTCGGAGTAGGTGTACGAGGTAGCGCCGGAAACACCGTTGGAGTTGTCGGTGACCTTGATGCTCTTGTAGTAGGCCTTGTACGGAGCACCGCTGCCGCTGCCGAAAGGAGTGTAGCCACCAGCCCACTGGACGGTGCCGGTAGGCGAGGCAGCTGCACCAGCGTCCCAGGTTCCGATCTTGATCTGCATGGGGGTCTGGGGGAACTTCTTGCCGTTGCCAGCAGAGGCAGCAGTCAGGGTGCGGACAACCTTGCCATCAATGGACCAGACAATAGACTCGTGGGACCAGTCAATGGTGTAGGTGTTGAAGGTGGACTGGGGGTTGGCAACAGCCGAGTAGCCGCCACGGTCAAAGGTGGTCGTGTCGCCCTTGCTGAAGTAGTTGGTCTGGACCTGGGCGGTGTCGCCACCGAGCCACTCCCAGTCGATCTCATCCAGGTCGTCGGACTCGAGGACAATGCTGGACACGATACCAGTGCCGGGGGAGGCCTGCATGACAACCTCGAGGGAACCGAAGAACATGTACTTGTTGGAGGAGACGGTGGGAGCGTCGGTGTCCTTGGCAATGGTGAAGACAGCACCCTTGGTGTCGTCGTACTCCAGGGTGGTGCCGTCAGCAACGTCGAAGAAGTCGCTGGCGCCCTTGGTGAAGTCGATGGTGTAGGTGCCGCCGAAAGCCGGGTTGTCAGGGCACTCTGTGAAAGGTTAGCATTGCTTTGAAATGTTGGAGCGAGGAAAATGGGTTGCCGAACGTACTCTGGCCCTTGACGGGGTTGCACTCAGAAAAGGTCTGGGCAGCAGCCATGCGGGCGGACAGCAGCATGACCGCGGAGGTGGTGAGGAACTTGGAAAGCATCTTGAAAAGTGTTGCGAGGTTTGTTGATATTAAGGCTCGACGAGCATATAGTATTCCAAAAGAATAAGAGGATAAATCCAAGAAGAAGAAGTAGTAGCGAGTGTGTACCGTCCCAAGAAAGAAGCTGGGCTGGAAGTTGAATTAACGAAAGTCTGAATAAAGAAACAAGAAACTGAAAAGTGAAGCTGAAAAAAGAAGTGGTGATGATATAAACGAAGAAGTAGGAGAGGAAGAAAAGAGAGAAGAGGGGAGCTGAAGTCCGACGTGTGGAGGGCGAGCGAGGACTTTTATTTACAGTAGGAAGGAGCATTGTTGGTGTTGTTCAGAGAAAGGGGAAGGCGAGACTGGACTGAAGGAGCAGGGGTGTGGTGCCTGGCAGGGGTAGGGGTGATGCATGGGGCAGGGGCGTCGGTTTAGCAAGGTTTGGTGTCGGTCAGCTCATCAGCTGGCAGAGTCCACAGTGGTAACCGCTTAGCAGGCAGGAACCAGTGGCCAGTAGGTAGTCAGGCGACCCACGAGTAGGGGTTTGGGGCACAGTGCTAAAGAATAAGAATATGCTAAAAAAAAGGGTGAAAATAAGAATAAAAAGGAAAATAAGAAAGAGAAAAAGCAGGGGTAGACTAGGAAGGAGCTACCGTGAATACACGAGCAGTTAATTTTAGGGAAGGAGCCACCAGCAGCTCGGAGTGAAGATGGATGTTCTGTTCCCTACAATCTGCGACCAACACTCTCTTCATCACCTAATATATGCTGTACATACAGGTGATACACATTATATCAAGGTGCCTGCATCTTGCATACCCAGGATGCATGTCCTGCGCATTGTTCCTGCAGGAACATCTGTCTGTATGACAGTTGTGTGTTGGCCATGGATATCCTGCTGTGTGTGCGCTCTTTCCTAATGCGTTGCATTCCAGTCGACAAAGATGTTGAGTGAACAAACAAACAGCAAGTGCGATGGAACGGACAGTGGCTGCTTGCCGTGGCGATCACGAGGCCGTATTGCTCTTGCCAATTCTGACCATTTCTAATAATACTGAAATTGCTGTAAAATTCTAATAATAACAATTAATTCGCGCTACTAGACAGTGCTGGCTGGCAATGACATAATCATTTTACGAGACTGCGGCGTTGGCGATCATCGGAAAACCAGGAACTGGCAAGGCGGCAGGGCAGTGCAAGCTAACGGCTCGATTGTCTCCGATTCCACTGATCCCACTGATTTTCAGAGGCAAATCACCACAAGTATTTTCATTTTCTTCTATTATTCTACTCTTGAATCATATCCCACCGCCCAGCCAGCCAGACCGTTCTCGACGAGTCGACGTATCTTATCTTACATATCTCGTACTGTTCTACATCAAGATGACGGGCCAGGGTCTGCATGACTGAAGTTCCTTCACTAGCGAATGCCTGTAGGGTTGTGTACTTTTGGCTGGGTGTACCTGAGCTAATAGAGACCCCTGACACAAATGCATCTGGCGCTATAGCCAATGCGGTCTAGGTGGGCGGTAGAATACGAGAGGTAGCCGTGATCCGGGATGAAAGAAGATGAAGAACAAACAAAAGAAGGAGAGGGCACTTGAAAAGTAATCACAAAAGTGACCACGGGTCTACTTCGTGCGATGCATCGTCAGCCTTGTTCAGCGATGCAATATGGATGAATCAAAGAGCGGGATGAATACACAAAGGAGGACGATGCATGCATCCAACCGAGTCCGCCGTAGAAAGGGAAGAGTAAAGTCCTGCGGGTGTCCATACTCCGTATGAGACTGAAAATCATATCACGTTTGTTATTGAAAAGAAACCCCTGGCTGGTCTCTTTGTACGGCGTGAGCCTTGTTGGCCGCGCTGAAAGAAATGGACCAGGAGCGAAGAAACAAAGAGCAAAGAAGGGGGAATGGCTGGTGAAAGGACTGACTGGAGAAAGGAGACTCCAAGACTGGCATGCACGGTGACACTCACGAACCAGGCGTGATGCGTGCGAGTGGCACGGATGAGGTCACTGGTTGTATGCTACAGATATGATGAGAAGTAATATGTAGCAATGGGTGGCTCGGTCAAAGAGGTGCTGCATCGTCAATCCAAGCTCCTCTCTCCTCTCCTCTCCTTACTTTCTCAGACTTCTCAAGACCGTCCTCGGGGTGAGCTACTTACCCCGGCGGCAAATGGGACTCAAGAAGAGTAGCACAAGAGTCCAAGAGTTTGAGAAGAGGAGCCCAGCAAGACTCCAAGACTCCGAGCCCATAACACGTATCTTATGTAAGATTTCTCTGGAGTCATTGAACGGGGTCAGACTGCGACTCCTAAAGAAAGCAAAACAAGGCGATGGTGTATGGTGTCTCGGGTGTGCGCTAGTTAAAGAGGCAGTAAAGGCACCCTCTTGAACAGAGACAACAACAGCCAATAGAGAGGGATAGCGGCTGGGGTTGAAAGAAATGCGAAACGGCGGCAATACATCAATCAAAGCTAAATTAACAGAGTAATCAAAGAGCAAAGAATCAACCCTACCGGGAAAACAACACACAGACGGCTTTAACGCACTGCTGGCGAACACGACTTCGACAACCCGTACTCCGTATTTCCGTGAGTAGAAAAGGAAGCAATTTCCTCATACGGAAAGCAGTGCGTAATGATGTAGATATGTACAATCTTGGGCTCTTGGGCTCTCCTTGGTTTCTTGGTATCTTACGAGCACAAGTTCCCTGTATAATGCCATTTCAGAGCAGAACGGAGACGCGTTGTTTTGTCTTTCACATTTCTCAGTCGTTGTCTTGATACTCGCTTCTTCTGGTAGGTTCGTGTCTGAAACAGGCATTCAGGAGAAGCAGAGTAGCGCCGGACACTGTCTGACTGTATCGTACAACGGGCAGCCTGGCGAGCCTGGGCAGCCGCCATACGAGTAAAGGGCCTAGGGACCTCTTGTCTTGGCAGGAGACCCAAACAGGAGCGGGAAAGGGTTGAGTCTCATCGAGGGAAAGAAACAGAAGGAAGCTTGGCTCCAACAGGGCGGCGACAGCCTGGGGACACCTGACTGGCTGACTGATAGTTAGACCCTTGTACAAGAAGTGGTCAAACTACTCCGTAAAGACAGTGCGAGAGGGAACAATAAACGGGTGGGAAAGTGGAAGTAGACTGTGGCGGTGCAGAGGGTCAGTCATGCGTACTCCGTAGAGGACGGGGAGGGGGGGATTTGCTGGCAACGTTGCTTTGGCAGCCGGGCGGCGAGTCTAGTCGTAGAGGCACGAGGACCTAGGCTCGGCAGGAGATTTTAAAAGTGGCTATGGCGGTGCCCCTGTGTCTCGACGAGCTAGAGCGTGGCCGCCGAATTATGGTTATTTAAGGTGTTCTACTAGAATAAGGATCGGACTATTACAGGCGGCCTCGCCCGAGTGTGTTTGGATGACTAGATTGGCGTGTATGACAAGATATTGTCACCTCGCACAAGAGCACAGGCAGCGCATCAAGATTCTTGCCACTGGCACGCACGAGAGCTAATCTGCTGCCAGGCCAGTGCGATGTAGTGTAGGACAGCAATCAGATGTCGTGCCGAGTTAGCTGAGGTCAACAGGCAGCTCGCCGAGTTGCTGGCAAGCAAAGCTGTTTTCCCAGAGGTTGACTGCCGCTGTGAGCTTGATCCTATTCACGAAAATCACAGAAGAGAAGAAAAAAAATACACGGGCGACTGATCAGACGCCAGCTGGAATCCCGCCACTCTAAATATAGACGCGATCAAAATAGTAGAGAGAGCTAGTTACGTAGTCTGCAGACAGCAAAGCCGTAAGCGCACTAGTCCTGTCCGGCCGCCCGCGCCGTCTTGGCTGGGCACTGCCGCCGGTGGTTCTACTTTTTGCTGTCTTTATTGGTATTTCAACAAGCGGACCTGCTAATACTCTTACTGTAGAGTGTTGTCCCCACGAATATTGACACGACATGCTTGCGTTGTTCTCGCTACCACGTTATGTCAGGAATGCTGGCAATAGCGTGGCAAGTATTGCCATAAATGCCGACGACTTTCGACGAATATCTCTAGCGATGACGCAGGCTTGTTGCCATCTCTGATGGCATCTTGAACTGTGCAGTATCGCATATTGACATCTCTATATTCCCGGCCGAGGGGTAAACATGCTACGTCCTAGCTCCTTCTTTTGATATCATCAAGCCCAGTTTGAGCAAGTGTCCCATTCTAAAACTACTGACTTGCCTGCTAGGATGCTACGACATTTACGCAGTACACTGACTGTTTGTATGATTTCAGGCTTCTGAATGAGAGAGAGATGCCAGTCCATCTTTGATTGCCTGTCGGGACAACCGATGTTGTTGTGCCACGAAATCGAGACAGGATATATGTGGCTGGAAGAACCTGCACTGCGTCATGAGACGTGTATACAATACAGCCGAGAGGGTTTGACTATGGTAGGATCGATAAGATGAAGCAAACCAGCAAGGATTCTAGTCTGGTTGTGCATCTTGATGACCTCTTCTGCCGCTGAAATACTTTCCGACCACGTCATGAGAAGTCTTTGGTATAGACCAGGCCGAACATTCACAGACAAGTGACTATCGAGCTCAACTCACTTCTCCTTCCGTCTTCCGTCTTCCTTTTCTTTCAAGCATTTATTTATACATTCCTGTCGACGCCACCCAGCCACACGGTCTGGCCATGCCGGGCTGAGACCTTGAACGGTCCAGCATTCCAGTGCTGCAGTATCCTACTTGTCAGTCAGATATGCCGTGTCTTCATTAGCGTTTCTAGACAAGTGCCAAGGCTAGCTGAGGAGTTCTCAGTCCAATCCTCATTCCTGTCCTTCTCTTGTTTATCTGCATCGCGTCATTGAAAGTCTCACATCAGGGTATGTCTTGTGATATAGCATTATGTCATGGCAAGTCATACTGTTTGTTATAAATATGCCATGGTAAGTTATGCTGCTAAATGCATATGCAAATACTCACATTAGAGATGATCGATGTGATCCTGGAAGCCACCCGCCACAGATCTGAACTCGCACGGGACCTCGAGACGGACACTTAACGCGTACTCGGTCGACGCAACCTCTCTTCTAGACGTGCCAGCCATCTTCTTTGGTAACTCGGTAGCCGTTACACCTGCTTCGTGATTGTAGTTGCGCGAGATCTGGGATCTGTGATCGTGGCCGTGCCTGTGTTCAGTGGTCATACTTGTATTCTGGTGTGGCCAACGGCTGTCACCATCACAATCATCACCGTGTTTCTCTTCTTGATGAGAAATTTTCTGGTCCCGTGTAGCAAGCCTTCAGCCCTAGGTGAAACATCACTAGGGCAGCTTAATTGTAGTTTGTAGTTCACCCCATACAAGAACACCGCAGGAGCATCGATGGAGATGCCTATGAAAGCACAGCAGGCTTCCGCTAATAGTTTTATCTAACATTGTGTCTGCCGCGCTCACCTCGATACACTCAACTCGTCTCGCATAACCAGCTACAAACATGGTTAGCCAGCATCCCGCATCCCATTTGGCATCCCCAGAGAGGCAGCTCTGGAACGGGTCATTTCTCTGTCGGCATCACCGAGCAAGTATGGGCTCCTCTTGGATCACACCATCATGCTGCTAACCCTTATCGTCATCGCTTCACCTCTTCATCAGTTTCTCGTCGTACCGAGACCGTGTTCCCAAGTCACGATATGAAAGCGGTGGTGTTCCCTCCGCACCTTTGGCGTTCATATCACGACTTCCCCGCAAAGTTCTTGGAGATGGATGGAGCAGGTCTGACCTCTTCCCAGTTGGTTGCTAGTGCTCTCTCTATCCCCCCATGCTCTCTAATTCGAATGCCGTTAGTTTGGTATTGTGGCGTTTTGCTAATGCTTGGTTTGTCGGCCGCAACGACATCCGAACAACGTCATCTTGGCTTGAATGCATGCAGTACCTTCTAACAACAGCCTTTGTGTTTGTCTTGTAAGATATCTTCTCTGTGTTTGTCTTGTCTGTCAACACCGAATTAAGAGCTCGCCGTAGTAGATGAACCTCGGAACTTGTCTTTGTCATTTGTAGGCGTCTACCACGTCTACCACCACAATCCCATCGATGACCATCAGCCCTTGACCGTCGACCATTAGCCAATCGATCACAAGCCCATGAATAATGGCAGTGTTGCATTGTGCTGTGATGGGGCTGGCAAGGAGTGGGCATCGCATCGTGCCAGCCAGAACTATAGAAGAGATCGGAGGCTGGGAAGACGACTTACGGTGTGAGGAATACTCAGTACGTTCAGAAATAAATCAGAAGGCAAAGCAGGAACGGCCCGATAGGATGGGTAAAGCCTCCTAACTTTTGGTTCCCCGTCGCATACGTGGTTTTTCTTTGGTGTCTTCCTTGGGTATTTAAATTTGATGTAACTCATGGGTTGACTATTTGTGTGAATCATGACTCCCTCATTTGATTATTCTTAATAAATGTCTTGGTCTCGTCATGATCTTTTCAAAAACAATCTGATCATTACCTCATGTAGTACTCCCGACATTTCCCCGCGTGTTGCCACCCTTGGCCATGGGGGGCGGTGATCTTTTTCAAATTCGTTTATGTTGTTCAGTGCAGTCGTTTGTCATTCTCATCAGCATTACCAACCGGATTATCCAATCGTATTCCCTCGCCGTCGAGTACAGAGTCTTCTTATATTCCCTCACCGTTGAACACAGAGTCTGTTTGTGACTCAGTCCTGCATTGATAGGGACCCTTTCTCTCTTTCTGTCGATCGTCTAGATCAACAGCAAAATCAGAGAGAGAGAAACAGTGGCCACTCTTTTCAATCCAACGCCGACGAGTGGGCGAGAACTGTTGCGTGATATACGCACAGATTGGTTCTCCTTACCCCAGCCGGCCGTCTTTGTGGGGGGGACTGGACATGGGAGATGGGTCCTGGTCCTTTCGGCGCGCCTGTCCGTAGCCCGAAAGTAAGCAGCGTCGCTCTGTTCCGCACCGCGGACATGACAAAGGATAAAGGAATAGCCCCCGGCACTCGGTTTCCCCCAATAGACAGCGCACAGATTAGGCTAGGAAACAAACACGCGCGTCCTAGATAGTCGCACGGAAAACGAAAGAGTAAAAAAAGAAGAAAAGAAAAGCAAGGGTTGTACTGCATGGGGCATGGTGCATCGCAGTCTCGCAGTCTCTTTCTCTTCTTTGATAGCCGTGCGGAGAAACCGCCGTCAGGGAGTGAGCTCCTCCTCGTCTCTCCTCCACCCTTCCCCCCATCTCCCGGTATTTCTGTCGCGACTACCGTGTTTCCTCATGCTTTGTGATCGGCAGACGGCAGACTGGTCCCATGCCGCTGCTTTTTTTCTTCTTTTTTCTTTTGTCTCTGCTCTGTAAAGGATGATAGGAAACAATAATAATAGCTATGAGTAATGTAACCCATGTCCCCCTCCCGTCGTCTCTCCTCCTCTCCCCTCTCGTCCCTTTTCTGGTGTATAAACATCAGTCTCCCGGGTTTTCATTATTTTCTTATGTTTCTTAGAGCTTCTCGATCATTGTGTTCTTCTTTCGCTTGAATTCGTCTGTTCTCGTTGCTGGATACCAAGCTTCGCCCAGACCTGCCAACGGCTTCCAAGACTTTCAGCCTTTCCAAGCTTATAAGCCCGCCAAGCTTGCCAAGATGGATAAACCCTCCGACGTTCGACTCGAGGACGCCACCATGGCGCCGACCATGTCGGCCGGCACGGCTGTCGACCACACCACTGCTGTCGTCGACCAAGCTGGCTTTGCACCGCAAATGCCCGCCGGCTACCGCATGGTCGACATTGACCCCGTCGTCGAGAAGCGCCTGCTGCGCAAGATCGACCGCACTCTCATCACCCTCGTGTTCGTCTCCTACCTCCTCGGCTTCCTCGACCGCTCCAACATTGGTAACGCAGAGGCCGCCGGTATGGGCAAAGACCTCGGCTACGACGACGCCCAGTACCAGTGGCTGCTCACCATCTTCTATATTCCATACATTATTTTTGAATGGGCCGCCATCTTCTGGAAGATCTTTCCTCCTCGTACGTTTGCTCTTCACCTGCCGTTATCAAACCCAATCTAACCAAACAGACATCTGGGCCGGTGCGACTGTCCTTATTTGGGGCATTGCATCGACTCTGCAGGCTACCGCCTTCAACTGGCAGGGCCTCATGGCGTGTCGTTGGTTCCTAGCCATGGCCGAGGCCGCCTTTTCGCCTGGTGTGCCGTACCTTCTAAGCTTCTTCTACCGCCGCGACGAGCTAGGCTTCCGCTGCGGCATCTTCTTGTCAGCAGCCCCCCTCGCCACCACATTTGCCGGTGCACTCGCCTATGGTATCACATCGGGCCATGCCGCGATTGCCAACTGGCGCCTCCTGTTCATCGTCGAGGGCCTGCCCACCATCATCATGGCCATTGTCATCTTCTTCAAGATGCCTGACTCGCCCGATACAGCAAAGTTCCTGACCGAGGAAGAGCGCGAAGTCGCGCGCGCCCGCACCATGATGCAGACCGGCCAGGAAGGCAAAGAGCGCCTCGGCATGGGTGGCATCAACGTGCGCGAGATCCTGTCCACTTTCAAGCAGCCGCAGACCCTCATCCTGCCGCTGATGTACTTCAGCTGCAACGTGTCGTTTGCGTCGCTGCCCGTCTTCTTGCCCACCATCCTCACCACCATGGGCTTTACGAGCATCGACGCCCAGGGCCTCACAGCGCCCCCGTACTTTTTAGCGTTCCTCGTGTGCATCGCCACCACCTTTGTGGCCGATCGCATTAAGCAGCGCGGTCTTGTGATTGCCGCCTTGTCCATCATGGGTGGTGTCGGCTACGTCCTGCTGGCCACTGTCAAGACCGTCGCCGCGCGCTACCTCGGCGTCTTCCTGGCGGCGGCCGGAGTCTTCCCCGCCATTGCCAACATCCTGCCCTGGGTCCTCAACAACCAGGGCACCGATACCAAGCGCGGTGTCGGCATTGCCATGCTTAACATCATCGGCCAGTGCGGCCCCATTCTCGGCACCCGCATCTTCCCGACCACCGCCAAGCCGTACTATGTCAAGGGCATGTCCATCTGCGCTGGCTTTATGTTCTTCAATGCCCTCCTGGCCATATCGCTGCGCCAGTACTTTGTCGTCATGAACAAGAAGTTTGAGCGCGCCGAGGCACTCACTGTCGTTCCTGAGCAGGCTGCCGATGAGAAGGGCCACCCGCTTACGCACACTGCTACCGAGATGGAAGGCACAATTGGCTACCGCTACTTCCTGTAGCGAGTTGCACGAGCCGGACCAGCTGTTATGGATTGTATTTACTTGTTTATATTAAAGAAATATATGGCAACAATGAGAACTATTATTGATAAAAAAACTTTATAATGATGATAATATGTTATAAAGGCACAACAAAATGCATAGAAATTCTTTATATATTCATCAGATGCAAAGAATATTAAAAATAACGTTCTAAACAATAACATCAGTGAGATGAAGAAAAAAATATCAGATACTAAATACTGATGATAAAAAATAACTAAAAAATAAAAGCAGATTCACTCTTTTGTAAATGTTCAATAAACAAGACCTTAAGATAGGCTGGACTGCCTAGTATTTATTGCAGTGATTAGCCGCTTTGTTTAGCATCGGCAGCCAAGATATAAGTCACGGGACTCACTCCCTCTGCATCGATCACCACTGCACACCCCGACTTTAGCATTGGCAAGAACCATGACATACTTACCTGTAGGCAGATCTGAAGATAGCCAAAATGCCAATATACAACGACATTGCCGCGTTCCATAGTCTGCTCCGGTCCATTACGGCGCCGGGCAACCCACGGCCCGCCCGGATCATGGCCTTGTGCGGCGCCGGTCTGTCCGCAGCATCGGGCCTTGCCACCTTTCGCGGCTCGACGGCTGCGCTTTGGCACACACATAATCCTATAGAACTGGCTACTCCTGAGGCATTCGAGGCCGACCCGAGTCTAGTGTGGCGCTTTTATGCTTACCGCCGGCACACAGCGCTGGCTGCACAGCCGAATGCCGGACACCGCGCCCTTGCCGCGCTAGCTACGGCGCTCGGGAGCGATGAAGAGGGCGGTCCCAGGTTTCTCTGTCTAACACAGAATGTCGACGGCTTGAGCGAGCGCGCGAACCATCCTGCATCTAGCTTGCACAGAATGCACGGCTCTCTATTTGACCTGCGATGCACCAAGGTCGACAGCGGCCAGTGCGATTATGCGGTCGAGAACCACTTTAAGGATCCGCTGTGCCCGGCACTTTCGTTCACTGAAGGCGTGGACGAGCTGGCACGGCTGGCAAAATCATCGACCAAAGCGCCGGCGCACATCCCGGCGAGCGAGCTACCACAGTGCCGCAAGTGTAACGACGGGTCTCTCTTGCGACCGGGCATCGTGTGGTTTGGTGAGCGTCTCGACGAGCAGATGCTAGGCAGCGTCGACCAGTGGATCCAGCAGGACACGGTCGATCTGTTGCTAGTTGTGGGTACGACGGCCGAGCTGTCCTCGGCTTTGGGCTTCATCGACGATGCACGCGAGGCCGGGGCCGTGGTGGCAACGATCACGCTGGATGTCGAGTCGCTGCAATCGCTAGAGTATGTGGATGAGGACGATTTGGCATTTGTAGGCAGCGCAGCTAATCTGCTGCCGCTGCTGCTCGAGCCGGCCATTGGGACGTTGGGCAAATGATGTCGATGTATAGTTTGCACGGTTATGGAGATGCGAAAGTGAATAAAGTATAGCTCTACATAGTAACGGGGACGAATAGTAAATACGAAATCAATGAAGATCCGGCTCGTTCACTACCATGGCAAGTACGCCAGCAATGGCTCCCAGTAGCAGCGTCGAGCACACTCCAAACACCTTGAAATACTCGCCGTCGTGTGTTAAGAGGAGCGCGGCAACGACAAAGATGTTGAGAGGCACGCGCAGTAGGGCATATACCTGGGCGCGCGCACCGTCCGGCACGACCTGTCCCTTGAGGTAGCCCATGCAGGGCCAGTAGGTGCCGACGCAGGCCTCGAACAAGCAAAAGAGCCAGAAGATGTGCTGCTCTGTGAGAGACGCGAGGGCTGTTGTGGACGACAGCAGAGTAAAGACGACCTCGGCGGCGCCGAGCAAGCCTAGAAGAAGCGTCACACAGCGCACGAGACGCAGCTGGGCCGTCACAATATTAAAGGTCAGCGTCGCCGCCATGGCAGCGGCCATAAAGCTGGCAAAGATGATGCCGTACGGCAGGTCTGTTGGTGCCGCCGACGACGACGACGCCAGCTGGGCAGCGTCCTTCAAGGCGGGCGTCCAGAAAAAAACAAACAGGTACATGGAACCCTCAAACAGCGTTGATGCGAGGCCGAGCACGAGCACGCGGGGGTCCGATAGCACAGACATGACGCCGCCGCCGTCCTCTTTTTCGTCGGGCTCGCCGTAGTTTTCGTCCTGTCCATTAGCATGTGTTGAATACGATACAGTTGAATAGAGGACTTACCCATTTTGTGGAAATCAGCCAGAACGCGGCAGCCAACAGCGCTGCACTCGCGACGAAGGGCGCCTTGCGCGTGCCGCTCACGGCCACTATCCACTCGCTGAATACACCGCTCGCAATTGCTGCGAGGCTGTTGACAGTCCCCATCCGCCCAAATGTGTGCGAGAGCCGCGCCGACGCCGCATCGGCCATTTCTTTGGAGTACTTTTTCTCAACAGCTTCCTCTGAGAACTCGCCGGTCGGCGACGTCTCGTACTTTTCACGCTCCCAGAAATCAGTGACCATCCAGCTCTCAAAGACGCTGAACAGTAGGCTCGTGCTGATGCCACCGAGGACGCGGCCTGCCAGCAGGACCGGAAGCGAGCCAGAGGCAATGGTGAGCACGCACGATGCCGCATAGGCCGCACAGAACACGAGGCAGGCCAGCTTGCGGCCGTGCCGGTCGGCGGCACTGCCCACAAACGACGCACTCACGCCGCCGGCGACGAACCCTGTGGCAAACAGCATCGGCACATGACCCGGGGCGACACCGTGCTCCTCGGTATACAGCGAGTAGAGAAAGGGGCCCTGCAGCCAGTCGGCGGCCATGACGAGGGCATAGACGGCGAGAAAATCCAAGCTGCGCGTCGAAGCGGCGGCCTGTAGTCTGACTGTCTTTGATTCTGTCGTTTTTGAATCTGTCCTCTCTATTCTGCTAGCTGTGCTGCCGACGAACCAGGACTGCCCGGCATAGAGGGCAGCACAGAGGCCAAGCAGTCCGGTCAGGTTGGCTTTATAAATGTCCATAATGATTATATCATGCAAATCTGTGTGCTGTGTTGATAGCCTGGTGTCCTGAAATCCTGATCGATACTTTAAAGACGGGACGAAGTGAAGGTATTGCAAATGTTGAGAGTTGGCCGTCGTATCACCTGTGCCATATGAACGACTGACCACTGCTAAGGAAGATACCATACACAGAGCTGTCAGGGGCCACTCTGTGACAGTGATTGTAGCAGATCCGCCACGGTCACAGCGCAAAAGGACAGCGTGAAAACTGAAACTTGTAGACAGTTAGAGTTATTCAAGGTAATCAACACGCCCAGCTAAAGAAACGCACAAAAAAACAGTAAATGCGTCAGGAGTGCTGGAGCAGAATACAAAAGTCGAATTAGGAAAATGGCTGCATGAGTCGATTTATGTCAGATGCAAGATAAAAATGCGTGTAATGCAGTGTAAATAAAGGGTCTCAGGGGCTCTACGGACTTTTGATTGATTTGACTTAGTCAGATGTAATTATACAGGAGGCGATCAAGGACTTCCATACCAACACGTGCTGTAGTCTACTATGAAGTCTACTATAATAGTAGTCAGCTAGTGGGAAAATGTGCTGTGGCAGGGGGAGAGTACCCATTATGGCTGTCGAATTCGGCCAATCAGAGGACTGTGGCGTGTAAATAGCCGGCCTTATAAGTGAAGACACCTGCAACAAAAGTCGAAAAAGCAATGACTTTAAGCTTATTCCAACATCACGACATCTCATCCAGGCTTCTCAGGTATCTCATCTCACCCCACGAACTATTCATCATTTACTATATAACACTTCTACTCAACAGGATGCCGTTCTTGGGAGTTGACAAGTTATTCAAGCGGCGGACAGAAAAGTCAAAAGCGCAAGAAGCGCAGCCCAAAACAGACAAACAAGATGGTAAGATACTTGATCACCGACCTCACCCCCCCCCCCCTTCTATTCTCATCATATCTGACAGTACCCCCTTAGACATTCGCGCGTCTCCCATTCGAGCGTCATGGCCGCGGCGTTTCAAGGTCCTTCTCATGCTCAAGACGACTGCACGGTTTTATACGCGGCTAGACTGCTGTGTGCCGATCTCAAAAGACCTGATTGTGAAGATAAACAGGAATGTGGATTCGACTGAAGCTGCTACCATGGAGTTTCTGGCTACCAATGCACCTGGGGTTCCGGTCCCTCGTGTGTACTGTGCGTTTGTGCATAGGGGGCGGGCATATATTGCCATGGAGCGGATCCAGGGCGCGAGCATCCTCGCGGAGTACATAAAGCTCGAGAGTGAAGACGACCGGGCGCGTCTGCTCGCCCATCTGAAAAGCATCATGCAAGAACTGCGGTCGCTGCTACCGCCGTCGCCCAACAGAGTCGAGAGCTGCATCGGAGGCTCTCTTTACGATTGGCGCATCGCACACTCCAAGAGTGCCCGGTTTGGTCCGTTTGGGTCGGTCCGACGCTTCCATCAGTGGCTTCGACAAGATATACGGGAAGAAGAACTCGGAGACAACTTAAACAGCCGTGAGAAGGAGAATATTGTGAAAATGATAGCCCGGCAGGACGCGGAAGTATGGCCTGCTCCGGTGTTTACACACGGCGACCTCAACCCGTCCAACATTCTGGCCAAGGACGGGCAAATCACCGGCATCATCGACTGGGAGTTTTCCGGCTGGTACCCATCCTACTGGGAGTACACCTCGACCTACATTAGGAATTATATGCGCGCATGGTGGCAGTCATTGTTGCCCCAGTTCCTTGACCCATACCCAGAAGATCTTACGATGGAAGCCACACGGGACATTTGGTGGGGGGAGATATGAACAAGAAAGAAAAAAAGATTGCTAGCTATTGGACAGTGGAGAGGCACAAAGAACAAAAGACCAGAAAGAAACAACAAGCTCAGGACTCAGGTCTCGGCACTCAGGGCACGGTCTCCTGCCCTGCAACCATGTCCCACGTCGGCTTGGGCTTGTCGAGCAGATCCAAAGTAGCAAATCTGCCTTTGACCATATGCTCTTCGACATACTCCCGGCTTTTTGCCTCGATGATATCCCAATTCAGCTGTGCTGAGCCAACAGCTCTCCCATCCGCTTCAATTCGCTTCACTACATCTGCGACCCAGGCCCGGCATCGCCAGTCCGGATTATTTTGGACGACTGGGGTCTCCTCAATGATCTTTTCGAGCCGCTTTTCGTTGGTGATCTTGGCGATCAAGACGCGGACAAGAAGGGCAGCGGTGTTCTTGACGTTTTTGAGGTTGACCTTCTCGTACTCCCAGCCGATCCGGGGGGCGTTCTTGACATGGTAGCGAGTGCCTGGCACTTCAGCCGCTGTTTCGTCTTTTGGGCCTACAAGCAACGCCCAGTGGTATCTAGAAATTTGACTGTTGGTACAAGTGGACAGATGCTGGCGATGGCTTCCCAAACCGCTCACTTACTTTCTCTCCTCTGGAGTGTCCGAGACACCGCTGGGATAGAGGGCAACGTAGAGCCGCTTTTTACCGCCAAGCATGCTTGCTACTTGAGTTCGCAAGATTGATTACGTGTTAGAAGAGGGAACGCTGGCTTGATTGAAGCGAGATGATAGAGAAATGCGGACTTGCTACAGATGTGACAGAGAAGTAGGAATGAATGAGACGGAATATTGAGACGATGAAATAGTAGAGGAAGGCCCTATGTATACAAGAGACAAAGTATAACTAGCATAATCAATTCTAGAGGACATCGAGGAAAGTAAGCGGCATGCAGGTGTATGGAGGAGCTTGCGCATTCACGGCCTGGCACTATTGTCCTCTATAGGGATGCATTGCCTTTCTGAGAATAGGTCGTCCATTGTCGTAATGTAAACGCTGCAGCTACCAAAATCAAATCCAGGTCTATATGCTATTCAAGTCTATTCAGTGACGCTCGTCATAGAGCCTCTATAGCAGGCTTTCGTACTTGTCAAGGCCTGTCTTGCCCGGCTGAGACGTCATCATGCCGTTGTTATTGTTGCCGCCATTGTTGTTCATTGCCATGCCCATGCCCATATTCATACCCATGCCCATATTCATGCCCATTCCCATGTTGTTGACCGCCGGCTGGCCCATGTTGCTCATGCTGTTCATACTGTTCATACTGCCCATGCCGCCTGCTCCAGGTCGGTTGTAGTTGGGTGTAAAGTTGCTAGCCGGGGCCATGGCTGCCATGGAACCGCCGCCGGGTGGTGGCGCAATACTGAATCCAGAGGCTGGTGACGCAGATGCGCCAGCTCCTGGCGGTGGAGGCAGCGAAAATCCGGACGATGACGACAGTGTCCGCTGCTGGGTCGACGCCAGCTGGCCCAACTGGCCCAGGCTGTTGTTGCTTGCACCGCCAGATGCCCACGGGTTCGGCTGCGCCGGCAGTGTTGCTGTCGACCAGTTGATACCGCCGCCCGCACTCGTGTTCCCCGAGGACGAGCCCGTCGCTGTTGGTGCCATAGCCGACCAGGATGACGTTGCACTAGTTGTCGATGCCGCCGTGACCGGGCCTGCATTTAGTGGCCGTGCAGGCAGAGCCTTGGAGAACTGTGAGGATGTCGGTGTCATTGCCGAGAAGCTGCCGAGATCAGGTGTCACTGTACGGAAGCCTGGCGCGGACGTTTGCTTGGCCGCTGGTGGCGCTGGCGTCGCACTTGGCGTCGACCACGAGAATGTTGCCGCCGAGGCCGCTGCTGCAGCACCGGATGCTACAGACGAGGACGTGCTCAACCGGGGCGTTGTGCTTCTGTTGTTGGCCAGAGCCGGTGACCGCATCGCTGCAGAAGGCGCCGCAGCCGAGTCCCAGCCGCCATCCATCAGCCCGCTACCTCCACCTCCGCTTCCGCCACCAGTCTTTCCCTTGACCAGACGCTCAAAGTCATCCTCCACATCGCCGTTGCCGCCGTTCGAGCCCATGTCGAATGCTGAACTGCCACCGGCACCAGTAAACGAGGAGAACTCATCCATCAGCGACGATGAACCACCGGCATGGGCTGCGGCACCATCCATGCCAGACAGCTCTTGCAACTTCTTTATCTGCTCCTCCTCAACGCGCGCCGAAAGCTTCTTGATCAGCTTCATAAACGCCTGGAACTGCTTCAGGTCGAGCAGCGGGCCCAGGCTCATCGCCCATAGCACAGGTAGCAGTTCGAATGCCACAAAGTCTGTGTCGACGACGTTGCCGACCACCCGCAGCACGTTCAGCGCCTCCACCATGACCGCCGGCTCCTTGGTCTTGATTCCCTTGATCAGCGGCACGATCTTCTCCTGCATCGTGTACTTGTCTAGCGCGCTCGAAGCCGTGCCCTTGGTGTGCTCGCGGCTGAGTCCATCGAGCCCGTCGTCGCTTGACCCATCGCTCGAGCCGCCACACAGAATCACAAATGCCTGCAGACCCCGGATCTTGATCGCCAGGCTGCTGGTTTTGCTGAAAATGGTCGCCACAACCGGGAACAGCTCATGCTTGATGGTGCTAAAGTCTAGCACGGGTAGCATTGCCGGTACGCTCCGCAGTGCCGCATCAACTACTGACGGCGTAGGAGACTCGAGCGCAACAGCAATAATTGGTAGGATATCTGCATTGTTAGCATATGGGCGCGATGCGTATCTCGCAAATCACTTGACAGAAGACTTACCATCTTTGAATTCCTTTCCGTTGGTGTTGTTCGTGATGACCGCTAGGCGATCTAGCACAACCATAAGGCTAGCGTCACGGGACGGGTCGCGCTCCGTCGGTGGCTTGCCGCCTATTGAAAAGTGATCCTTCAGACACGGCAGTACGCGGTCTGCAAACACGCGCTTGGCCGACGGAAGCAGTTCGACAATTTTAAAGATATTTTGCAGAATCTGTGGTGCCAGCTCGCGGTCCTTGATCTCGTCAATCAGGGCCGGCAATACCTTCTTCTCCATGACCGATTTGGGGAACGACGGCAGAACCTTGTTCAGGCCGCGCATAAACGACGACTTTTCGCCGTGTGTCTTGGCTGGAAACGAGTCCAGGAAGCGGATCGTCGACACCAGGATGTTGTCGAAGTACTCGCTTGTCTGGAAATCCTTTGCGGACAGCCGCTGTGCCGGTCGGCGTGTGATCAGGCGCGGAAGCACCTGTGTCGCCAGGTCACGAGGCAGCGGCCGCGACGACAGAAAGTTGTTGTTTGCCGACGGCACGGACCCAGACGCCGTAAAGGCCCGCTTGTAGGAGGACACGCTCGAGTGTGCCTCAATGGGGGACTTGTGCGGTGAGTTGTAAAGCGCAATGCACAAAAGGCCCAGCGAGAACATGTCTGCGGCTGGTGTCAGGTTGTTGTCCAGGACGAGGTCTGGCGATGCATAGTCGAGGTTCAGCTGCACGGATTTCGGCAGCCGTGCATCCATGTTGAGGATCTCATGGATGCTGACCGGCTGGAACGACGACGACGGACCAGACGCGCCAATCTCGGCCGGTCCGCAGAACGATAGGCCACTAATCTTCCAGTCCGACTTGGCATTAACAAGCACTGCATCGGGTGTCAGGTTGCCGTGGACCAGCCCGGCATTTTCGTGCAGAAACTCGAGCGCCTTGCCGAGCTGCAGCAGGCCCTTTTGAATCTCCAGTTCATCGATCTCAATCTCGCGCCTGCGCCGCACGCCGTCAGAGTCTTCCGTCACATACCGGCTGGAGCGCCCACCGACTCCGCCCGCCCGTTCTTGGTCGTCCTTATCTTGCAACAGACTCGACAGAGATGATGTGACAGCTTCTGTCGCAAACTGCAGTCCGCCACCGCGCGTCTCCTCCACGGGCTCAACCAGCTCGAGGACGCTGGGATGGCGCAGGCGCGCAAGCGAGGATGCCTCTTTTTTCAGACGCTCGACCACCTCGTCTGCCGCACGCTTAAAGGCGCTGGCACCCGACCGGCCGAGCGAGCTAGCATGCGCGTCGAGCGACTTGCGATCAAATACAAAGACAGAATAGGCCTTGCCCGTAGACTTCTTCTTGGCATCGTAGATCTTCCATGGGCCAGCGGTGGATGTGGGGGTCGAGGAGACGGAGTAGTTGCTGTTGATTGTCGATGTGATCGACTTGAACGCCGAGGCGAACATGGCGTTGTGTGTTGTTGTAAGGCGTGCTTGAGTGGTAGGATGGAGGCTGATGCTCTAAATACGCAAAACGAAACGTATATACGTCATGTCGGGAAGAAGGCGTTGACAGAGCTGAGCTTTTGGATAGAGTTTGCTGGCAATAGACAGGTGGGCTCGGCGAGACGAGGCTGTCGAAGGAAGATCGCCAGTCGCGAGATGTCGTCGAGAATGATAAAGCTGTCGGCAGGAGTGATATGTGGGATAATAGGGGTATGAGTATGGAGCTCTGTTGGCGGTGGGATATTAGTGTTAATGGTTATGTTGCTAGTTGTGGACGAGATCGTCAGGTTGGAGGTCAGACTCGTCGATGTATTGACGATGTGTCTGATAATGCTGCTACCTGGTATTACGTACTAACGCCTGCTGCAGTCTACTAGCAGTCTACTAGCAGTAAAGTGGAAAGGGGTTTCCAGTGGAAAGAGCGACGGACTAGACATGTGCGAAACGGCCCACTTGAGCTCCCCATACACTGTACTATAAGCATCACCTGACTTTCCCCGTGCTCGCAAGGCTAGGCCGCTGCGAACCGCTGGCAGCCGCTGACAATACCTAGACCCTGAGTGCTCACCTGGAACGCATCCGATAAGGCTCCGATGACCGGCAAGCGAGGGCCGTTCAGCGGTGGGTACCTGAAAAATCAGCGATTGACAGCGAGCCTATTTCGCACACTAACCCAGGCGTGTCGCACACAAAACTGAGCCCGGGGCAAGGAAGACTGCTCCGGTATGACTCTGATTCCTGTTATCCGCTCTGACTCGTTCTCACGGCCCGTCTGCTTGTGTCCTGTCCCGTTTGCGGATATTCCGTAGTGATTAGGAAGCTGTATATCTTTCTGACGGCCGCCCTGCTACTCTTGCAGCCTCTCTCCGCATCTCGCTCCATCTTCCCCATCTTTAGCACCGCGCTCTGTGGTTTTTGCTTCTCTACCCTCAGCCCTTCTAGCACGTCCGCCATTGTCACACCTACTCTCTCCCTCACCTCTCATCAGTTCACATCGCCTCACATCCCACATCTCGCATCACATAACATCACATCACCATGCTTCGGCTACCTCTTCGTCGGCTCGGCAGCTCTGCCGCTGCCCTTGCTACACCGCCCTCAATGACCGCCTCTGCATCCTCGGGTGCTCGGTTATTACTATCCCGCGGCGCCGCTGCCATCTCTGCCCGGAGAGCATACAGCGCCAAGCCTGCCGCCTCGACCTCGCAGCTCCCGGGCATTGAGCCTTCCAAGCTCACCATCACCGAGACCACCAAGCCTGGCACACTGCCCCCGCACAACGAGCTCGTCTTTGGCCGTGCCTTTTCCGACCACATGTTGACCATTGAGTGGGATGAGAGCCAAGGCTGGCAGTCCCCCGAGATCAAGCCCTACCAGAACCTCTCCCTCGACCCGGCCACATGCGTGTTCCACTACGCCTTTGAGTGTTTTGAGGGCATGAAGGCCTACAAGGACAAGCAGGGCCGCATCCGGCTCTTCCGCCCCGACAAGAACATGGAGCGCTTCAACAAGTCAGCCGCCCGTATCGCGCTGCCCACCTTTGACCAGCAGGCTCTGACTGACCTCATTGCCCAGTTCGCCAAGATCGAGTCCCGCTTCATCCCTGACGAGCGTGGCTACTCCCTCTACCTGCGCCCGACCATGATCGGCACTCAGAAGACACTCGGTGTTGGCCCTCCCGGCTCGGCCCTGCTGTACGTCATTGCATCGCCCGTCGGCCCCTACTACCCTACGGGCTTCAAGGCCATCTCCCTTGAGGCTACTGACTACGCTGTCCGTGCCTGGCCCGGCGGTGTTGGTGACAAGAAGCTCGGTGCCAACTACGCGCCGTGCATTGTGCCCCAGCGCGAGGCTATGAGCCGCGGCTTCCAGCAGAACCTGTGGCTGTTCGGCGAGGAGGAGTACGTGACCGAGGTCGGCACCATGAACTTCTTCGTGGCCATTCGCAACAAGGAGACCGGTGCCAAGGAGCTGCTGACGGCGCCGCTTGACGGCACCATCCTGGGGGGTGTGACGCGCGACTCGGTGCTGGCACTGGCCCGCGAGCGTCTCGCACCCGAGGGCTGGACCATCACTGAGCGCAAGTACACCATGAAGGAGATTGCTGACGCGGCGGCCGAGGGCCGGCTTATCGAGGCCTTTGGTTCTGGCACTGCCGCCATCGTGAGCCCCGTGCGCACCATCAGCTGGCACGGCCAGACGGTGCAGTGCGGCCTCAAGGAGGACGAGGAGTCGGGTGCTATCACGACCCAGATGAAGAACTGGATTGAGGGCATCCAGTACGGCGAGGAGGAGCACCCCTGGAGCTACGTCTGCGAGTAAATTGACAAGGCCGCATTTTAGCCTAAAGAAGCGTTTGCATAGTGGACGAATATAATATTAAGGATTTTTGGATTATACAATAGGCTCGAGACCTTATGCAGCGCGATAGTGGCGCGTGATACGATGTGTTACTGGCTATGATACCATCCGGTCTGAACTGAGTTCACTCGCCGTTTTGTTTTAACCTTGTAATCATCTGATCCAGCCCTCATGCATTACAGATTTGGTAAGGCCGTATCAAGTGCGTGAAGAGACTCGCATCTTCAAGCCGGCATTTCCCTCGACTTAGATCTATAATTGGGGTACGCCGATAGCTTGAAGCCACCACATGGGTATTGTCCAAACACTCGACGGCAAAAAAGACAATAAAAATGAACAAATAGGAATTGAATATACACGGCGATATGATAAAATAAAAGCGCAAAAGAATCTCCCCCGCGTGTCTCTGCCGCCCCTTCGAGACGTAACAGAAAATATATGCGTTGATGTGTTGTGTCTGCCTTCAGCAGACTCTGTAAGACCAGCCCTGGCCCCAGTCCTTGCCCTCCTCTATCGAACAAATTGAAATGATGAAGAAGGAAAATGGTGGAAAGAAAGGCAGCATGTGTATGTCTCTCTGCTCGTATCTTTCCCTCACACGGGAACAGTGTGATGGCGCATTCTTCGTTGCAGGACTTTGTCTACTGCTTGCTGTTCGGGAACGGGTCGGGCAGGATGCCCTCAACTTCTAACCGTCTCCGGGCCTCCTCGAGAGCCCACGTTTGTATCCTGTACTGTTAGCGGATGTCATGAAGATTGAAAACCGTGTTATAAACCGAGTTGAACATACGAAGTGTCTGGCTTGAAAGGAAGAACGCAGACGAAGACAATCAGGCTGCCGCAGAAGCCCCAGAAGAACGGCTTCTCCCAGCCCTCGGGCTTGTACTTCTCGCCAGGCTTGACGCCAAACAGCCAGCCACCCGAGGGGTCGTACTGCGAGCCGTGGTCACCCTGCCGCCGCACGGAGCTAGTGAAAGTCCGACGGGCAATAGCTGTGCTGGAAGAGGAGGAGAAGGTGGAAGCGGCCGATGCCGAAGAGGCCGAGGTGGCCGATTTTGCCAGCACGCGCTTGGCGACGTTGGACGCGAAAGACATGGTGGCGGGTGTATGGTGTAGAGTAGAACAGGGTATGAGTATGGCAAGTTGACTTGGGATTCGTCGGCTCGCTTCGATTCGTCGTGATCGGAGTCGTCGGGGGTGTGCCGTTGTCGATACCCGATGTCGTCGCTTATCCGGCGGGTTGGTGCTGAGTGGATGACTCGTTTGTTGAGGTTTTTTCTCCTGGAGCCGCGAACGGTGCAACAGGGAAAAGGGTAGGCTCGGAGAGACGAAAGAAACAAAGGATGAGCGGAGATGTGAGGTGAGATTGCTGGCACCGGTTGACAGCAATGCAGAAAGCCCAGGTCGTTGTGGTTGGGTGTGGTTTTGCAGGTTCCGGGGGAGAGGAGGTTGCTCTCTCAAAAAAGTCGACGCTATTGCTCCTCCTCTGTCGCTGTCCCCCAATCGCCACCTTCCCGCCCAATCCAAACAGAGCGTGGCAGTTGCGGGAATCCTCGGAACCAATGTCGGACCGGCACACAGTGGATAGTGTGGGTCAGTAGTTCTGGCACGTGACACCAGTCCCACGAATCATAGCATGTCTTTTACACGTCAACAGTGCTACAATGGTTGGACAGCTTAAATTGACTTCATGTCTCGAAGCTGTCGATGCTGGATGAGCGTCGCGTTATGTCCAGACAATCTGTGAAAACATTGCGTGATATTGAAAGGAGTAGTTTTGTATGTACCGTCTATGTCTAGCGATTCCTGACCCATTTTGAAACACCAAATGCCTATATAAATTCTATGAAGAGAACAAATCCGACCAACAAGAACGTGAAGAAGAAGACAAGTGTAGAATGGAGAGATGATAGTATGTATGGTTGGAAAAGCCCCGGGAGTATCGATCCTCTTTCAATTGGTGCCGGTGGCCTGCCTGCCAACCGCATCCCCAGAAACGCCAAAAACAATGTCCGCCTCGTCTGTATTTTTTATTTTCAGTTGGCCGCCCACGTAAATGACGAAATCAAAACATTAAACAGCAAAAGACGCTTTATATATTAGTACAGGGGGTGTGTGTGAGGCACTGGCCTACTGAATCTCCGTGAGCTCGTCCGATAGTGGCATGAGGACCTCGAGCTTACGCAGGATGGTCTGGTACAGCAGGAGCATACAGCCGCTTTGGATGCTGGTCCATACCACACGCGGGCCAACACCACGGAACCATCCACCAACGCCCTCAGTGCGGTAGATGAACTTGAGGCCCGAAATCACAGACGACGTCTCAAGCATCACCGAACCAGGCTTTGGGGTGTGTGTTGAAGGCGACGATGTAGAGATGAGGCGTTTTTGTGGTGGTGCCTGGCTCGCAGACTGCGGTTTTGATGCAGACGCTTCGGATGTGTGTTTGCTCGGCACGTCGGGTGGTGAACTGCCGGGTTTAAGAGAGGATGAGGTGGACGGTGGTGGGGAGGATCTGCTGCTCGGCACGTCCGAGCGAACTTGGGTCTGTAAACGAGTCTTGACGACATCGAGAGGGCACGTCATGGCACCGGCAAGACCGCCAGCACCGGCACCTGTGAGGAAATCGAGTGGCAGGCCGATGTCGCGGCTCTGCTTCCACTCGTGCGCCCAGCTCTGGGCCTGCTCCCAGAACATGAACTGGAGGGCCGAAAAGGGCAGGTCGCGGAAGAGTGTTGCGCCATAGCCATGGAACAGAGCTCCCGCGCCCTCTTGGCGCACAATGGTGCGGACGGCATCGACTGTGCCGCGGTAGTTGTATCCCGAGTCAAAGTAGGGGTTCTGGTAGCGGCCCTGAAGCTGGAGGCGGGTCTTGAGCACCTCTGAGGGCACGTACACAACAGACGCAGCCAAGTCGCCCATGAAGCCTAGTAATGTTAGAATTCGTCTGTAGCCCATTGCCAACTTACTGCTGGTGTAGACTCACCGCTAATCAGGTACGCAATGTGCGTTTGTACGCCGGCGTCGATCATATGCCGCTTGCTAAACTCGTAGGTGCCGAAGAAGGTGACGGTGCCGGGGAACGAGCCGAGGAGAGCCGGCAGCCAGCCGGCGTAGAGACCGCGCCGGATGCCCTCTTGCCTGAAAATAGTGTAGTAGGACGAGCCGAGCGAAGTGTATTTTGGAGGAATGTGAGGGTCGCCCTGCTGGCGGGTCTTGACCGTGTCGAGCGAGTGCATGAGCATGTCGCCAAAAGTGCCGCCGAGGCCGCCAGCCAACATCGACTGGGTGTGTTAGCTATTTGTTGTAGAGTTGTGGCGCATCCAAGCTTCTTGTCCGCAAGCTTATGCCACCCTGTACTGTCCACATACATGAATGTATGGCGGCCGCCCCTCATAGTCTTCGCCGCTGCTTGCAACCATGGTGTCGCGTGTGTCGTGCCGTATCAAGGGTCCCGGCCCCGCGCATCAAGGTGTGTCCGTCAAGAGGCCAACCGGCTCAGATCCATTCCGGTCGCAGGAGATGTATGTCGAGTCGGCTTTCAAGATGTGGTCCGTCTTGGTAGCTACTGTCGTCGGTGTAGTCGTACGAGGTTCGAAAGTCAGATGATCGAGGCTTCGTTTTTGCCTCTACTGTTTCGGGGCCGATCTTTCTTCTTTCGTCGCGGTATGTACTAGATGCGGCTCCCGGGTGTGGTAGTATTTAATGCGGTATATCACAAGCAGCCGTGCTCCTGGTCGTCTCGTCGTCGTCGTCGGGTAGCTCCAGTGTCGCTCGGGTTCGCTCGGACAAGTCGCAAAGCTCAGATCTTCGGCTATTGGGGGGGAGTCGAGGGGAGGTTGAGGAGGTCAAGGAGGTCGAATTGGGCGCAAACTGCACGATCGAAGGAATTGGTAAAGCAATATGTGGTCGGTAGTCCAGCTTTCACTTCTCAGTTGGGACCTCCCGTTAAAGTGTGGTTCGCCACTTTTGCTGAGGTTTTTGCAACTAGGGTCGTCTTTTCATTATTTTAATCCCATGTTTTAATCGTATTTCAGTACTATTTTCGATGACCCTTTTCTGCCGTGCCTGCCTTGCTGTTGTTGGGCTGGCTTAGCCCGTCTAGGGAAGTGTCACCGCCTAGACCTACCTAAAAGCGAATGCTGCCACCACAGCTGCTCAATGGGAATCAGCTGAAGTATATGCACGTGATGGCTATGTAATCATAGACAACTCAATTCTAAATTGTGCCAACACTGTTTCTGTAGATGCTATCCTTCGGCTTAGATTTAGCTATTCATTCCTTTTTTGTTTCACTTATTTTGTTTGCTTTTAGTGAATTAGCTCGATACTTTCATGGTATTCTGACCTGTTATTTTAAGGCATACTCTATGACTTGTGAAACTATGATATTGGACCTTGTCTTGAAATAAATAAAGTAATAAACGATAAATATAACAAAAGTATAACACTCCAAGATACACAACAAACGCAGAATAGGATACATTGTAGTCTAGCTCTATTTTAGGGCATCACTGCCGAGGTCCGGTCTTCTACTGGAAACTCCCACCATCGCACGCGGCCAGCCTTGCTAAACGGCAGCAGAATGTGTGTCAGCTGGCCCGTAATGAGACCAATGGACACTGGTCCATATGTATTGCTATCCAGGCTCTTGCCCACCCCGGCGTCACCTTCAACCCACATGTGCCCGGCGGGAATGCGGACGTATGGTGTTGGATACGGCTTTTTTGTCTGCACGACATCGCCCTCGAGTGCAATAATGCGCTTGACCGACACAACCTCTGGGTGAGCAGGGCTCCTGGACGGTCAGTATAAATCAAACAACGAAGACAGGTGAGACGCACTTTAGAAAGACAATCATTCCACGCTGTAGCCCTTCCTGTGCATAGAGCTTCCGGTTGACAACCCAGTCCCGCTCGAGGGTCTCGTTAAAGCGGCTGTTGAGAAACGGGTACATGGACGGGCCCTCAATGCGGGTAACCTCGACGACGGTGCTGTTGAACCAGATAGCCACTGGCAGCCACGTAGCTAGGCCGAGCAGGCGGAAGACAAATTGGCGGGTAAAGGTAGCTTGTGGCGAGGGGGCTGCTGTTGACGACGACGAGGTTGAGTAGAATTGTGTAGCTCCCCGGCTGAGACGGAGGCTGGCGCCGGCAATGCGCAGTCGCGCCCACAGCGAACTGCTGGCTGCCATACTGAAGATTGGTCTCGTTTTATGAGAAGCTGATGGTCCTCTCTCTCGAAAGAGAGGATTGCGGGCTTGGCTATAGTCTGAACATGGGTCTGGTACTGAGAGACGTTGGTGATTTTCAAGCCACAATATGCGGGAAGCTACTGTAGTCATCCGCAGAAATATGCCGCCCCGCTTCTGTAAGTTTATATAAGCATTCAACTACATCGCTACTACACCAAGAACAAAGATGTCAATATGCTAATACATCACCATCGCAATAGGCACGCTTTTGGTTGTCGATCTATTATAACGCTTTGGTATTAATTCAATGAGAATACCCTTCTGGGCAGACTCCTGCTTGCTGGTAGACGTTACCCTTGACTCTTCTCTCAGAAACAACAACACACCTCTGACAAGTCCTGGCTATACCTAGATATTACTTCATGTCGCAATCGATATATGGAACCTCTTTTCTTTTGGCCCTCCTTAATTTCCTCTGTGAAGAAGATGATAAAGAACATGAGACAGAAAGCACCGGGTAAATATAGATAAAAATGTGTTGGAACAGTATAAAACGAAAATATAACTCAGAAACATGCATCAAAGATGGTCAAGGTTTTGTCTAGACAGTCCCCCCATTCCCTTTTCTTGAACCGTTCGCTCCCTTTCCGATGTCATGCGTTTTAATAGAAAGATTTGATAAAAAAAGGACCACTTTTGTTTTGCTCCTAGCTCCTGTATCTTCCCAAGGGTGTCGGCCATCTTGTTTCTTCTCCAATCAAATAGAGACCAAAATAAACACTTCTCGTTGCTCGTGTGAGGCCGCTTTTCGCTTATTGCTTTTTGCTTTTCGCTTATTGCTTATACCTCCGGTGCGTCGTCGCTCTCGCTTATTGCTTATACCTCCGGTGCGTCGTCGCTCTCGCTCTCGCTGTCGTCGCCGCTGACCTCGGCGTTCTCGCGCTCGCGCTTCTCCATGAGTGCCTGCAGCTCGGCGTCGTCGCTCTCCGTCACAGCCTTGGGCTCCATCTTGACAACCAGCTTGCCGTTGGATGCGTCGATCGATGCGCGCACATCCTGGATCGCCTGCTGCAACCGGGTAATGCCAGTGTTCTTGTCCAGGCACGTGCTCGTCAGGACGTACAGGGGCGGCGATACTAGCCGGACCTTGACCTTGTTGTCCTCGGTGTTGTCCGCCTCGGCAGTGCGCAGGGCCTTCTTGATAGCCTCGATACCCTCGTATCCGAAGCAGGTGACCTCGACGTCGGCACGGACTTTTGTGGGCTGGGGTGTTAACCGCTTGCCAATGTACGACTTGAGCTCCTCGGCAACAGCCTCAGTGGGGAAGGCAATCTCGTTCCAGACATCGGGGTTGCTGCATTGTTAGTCTGATGCCCGAATGTTCATATAAGAGGACTGTCGGGATACATACGTGATGGACAGCTTGAAGGCATCCAGGGAGTGGCCGTACTGCTTGTTGAGCGGCCAGCCAATGGTCTCGTACAGGGTCTCAATCGGCGTCAGGGTCTTCTCGGCGACGTGCCGCAGGATCGAGTGCACCATTTTGCTCTTGTTGTACCGCTCCTCGCACTTCTTGACATCCTCGGTCGACACACGGCGCTTCGACAGATCAATGTAGCCCTTCTCCTTGTCGACACGCAGCACGACGACACACTCGTTGCGACCGACACGGATCAGCTTCTGGATACTGCGGATACGCCGTCTGGACAGTTCGGAAAGGAGGATCATGCCGTCAATGTCGTCGTACTCGAGCAGCTTCACGTATGCGCCCATGTCGGCGATCTGGCGGACGTTGACCATGACATAGCTGTCGATCTCGGGGAATTTCTCTGAACAAAGCAAAAGTAAGAGTCAGTTGATGCCATCCTTATGTATGCGCTCTCGACCCCGACCATAGTCGACCCAACATCGCCAGCACCGTCGACGTGGAGCGTGCCCTATGTCGGCGGGGGGGAGGGGAAGACGAACCCTCGTAGAATCTGCAGTTGCTAAACGACATCTTGGCGGAGTTGTCGTCGCTATTTATGTGTGTTTTGTTGTCGGATGCTGCACGGTCTCGAATTTGTGGTGAATTCGAATAGGTGTCAAGGATATATCGGGGTTGCGGACGAGGTGGTTGTCGTGTGGTTTGGCGATGACTATGCCTTCGTGACGGGGACGTGCAGCCAGAAGAGCGAAAAAAATATATAGGCGGGGCAAAATGGAAAGTGCTGGGCTATGGTGCCGTTTGCGTGTGGCGCCCCTTCCTGCTATGGCGGCGGCCTTGCCTGTCGGGCTTTGCAGCCAGCTGCTGAATCATCTGCGCCAGCTCTAGCAAGGCTCTAACAATGCTACCTGCTTGTGCTAGTCTGCTATTGTCTATCTAAGATACAATGGCTTCTGCCCAGCGTACAGTAGCTTTATAAGAGGCACAAGCTACGCAATTATAAACTCCCAACTCTTTTGATTTGTTCAAGAGCTGGAAAGAGCGGTAGGATTACAGGGCGCAACGTCTGCTTCTAACAACAAGCTGATTCATCACCTGCACTGTTATGTTTGGAGGAAGCTGCGACTCCCATCGCGCTTTCCTCTCGCGAAGTTTTGCTAGTGGGGTCGTGAAGCGCTGGTAGCCCTCATTTTTCACCTTTGCGCCTGGGGCTGGATCAATGAAAGTCCGGGTACCGCGCTCTGGCCTGGTCAGGCCGAGCACCGGAAACTACAGCACTCCCAACCAGCTCCATAGCATGTGCCTATCTGCTGTAGCACCCAAAGTGGCAGCACCGGAGCACGAGGTGCGAAGCCTCGGGCTGACTGGATTATGTAACTGGGAGCTCCACTGGCGCCTGCCCGTTTTATGCAGCTGGCGTCATAATATAAAGCATACTGAAATTTTCTCTGGAGACAGCTTCTGCATCTCTCTTCTTCTTTTCCTTCCACCTACGGCCCTTCTCGCTTCTGCCTCATTCTCGCCTGCGATCTTTTCTGCGCGCGGGCCTTTTTATCGAGATCCACTTGCACGAGCGCATTCCGAGGCATTCGCAATAGCGTGCCTTTATTGGCTGTCCCCTTGCATCCCCAGCCCAAGTTGCTGGCATCTATAAAAGCCGACGCGCTTTTCCCCCTTCCCACCATGCGTTAGACCCTTCTACTCGCTGCATGAACTCTGCAGCTGACAGGATGAGTTCTTCCAGCACTGTCACTTCCTCCCTCGCCGCCGAGGCGGCCTCTACTGCCGCCGCGGCCATTGCACAGAGCTTCTCTGCGGCTGCCGGCGACGCGTTGTCCTCGGCCGTGATGACCGCCAGTGACGTTGCTGCTAGCCATGGCTCGTCGTCGTGGATTGGTCTCTTTGCGAGGCTGATCTTGTGGGTTCTGCACCTGGTCTCTGTTATATTGTACTTTGTGCTCAAGCTGGCCACCTTCTCGCTGCCCACTCTGCTATTTACTCTGTTCTCGACCACCCTGACCGTCACCATGAACGCAACTACTCTGATGCTCATCTTTGTTGCGCTCTTCTTCACCGCGAGTTGGTTCGTGCGCTACCGGTACCTGAACATGTACGCCCGCCTTCCTCCCGAGCCGCAGCGCAAGGAGCCAGACATTGACCTCTTCCCCGACACCCACGACGATGGCATCAAGTCGGGCCTCTCGAGCTACCTCGACGAGTTCCTGAGTGCCATCAAGATCTTCGGATACTTGGAGCGGCCCGTTTTCCACGAGCTTACTCGCAGCATGATGACGCGCAAGCTCATTGCCGGCGAGACCCTGAATTTGCAGGAAGAGAAGGGATTCTGCATTGTTGTTGACGGTCTGGTAGAAATCTTTGTCAAGTCGGCTGGGGCCGACGACAAGCGTCGCACCACTCGTACTGGGTCCCGCCGTGGCCCGTCCCTGGAGACGGAATCTAGCGAGGACGAGAACGACGACTCTGGCAACCAACGCTATCAGCTACTCACAGAGGTCCGAAATGGTACTTCCATGTCGTCGTTGTTTTCTTTGATGTCTCTCTTTACCGAGGACATCAGCCTCCGAGTGGCCGAGGATGATAGTATGCCGTCTACACCGTCCATGCCTGGCCGGCCAAACACTTCTCGCTTTCCGCCTAGTGCAGGCTTTCAGACGCCGCGAGATCTGCGCGCACCCTTCTCAAAGCCATTTGGCACCCAGATTGTTGCCGAGCCCGGTGAGATGCCGGGGTCAGCCGCCCACACCCCAGGTGGCTCTGAATTGCCCCAGGTCCCGCACATGAACCTGGACTCGCCCCGGCCGCAGCGCCCACAACGCCCGCCGCTTAGACGAACGATGACTAACTCGGCGCACCCTGACATCATTGCCCGGGCCACAGTTGACACCACCATCGCCATTATTCCTGCTAGCGCATTCCGCCGCCTTATCCGCATCTATCCCAAGGCCACATCGCACATCGTGCATGTCATCTTGTCCCGCTTCCAGCGTGTGACTCTGGCAACCGCCTACAACTACCTCGGCCTTTCTGGCGAGGTTCTGCAAACGGAGGAGAATATGCATAAGTTCACAATGTGCCACCTCCCCAACTTTCTGCGTGGTGATGCGTTGGACCGTCTCAAGGAAAAGTTCAGTCGTGAACGTGAGCGTATTGGAGAAGATGCCTTGGAGAAAGGCATTGCTCTGCACAACCCTGCCACTGGGCGGCGCAAGCGATCGACTACGACTTTGCGCAAAGAAGCTGCTCTTCATTCACTTGAACGGCAGCGTCCTGCATCCACTGCTACGTCGATTGATGTATTGTCCCAGGAGCGCGGGCCTATGTCTAGCAACAACCCCGGCGACCTGGCTGTCAACGCCGCTATATCCCACTATCCGATGTCCTCTGATCGTCCGGGTAGCTCCTTCGTGTCTTCCGGTAGTGCACAGTTCGGGTCCGATTTGTTCCAGGCCGATTCAGCCGCCAGGTCACCCCTTGCTCAAAGAACTTTCAACCCTTTTGGAACACAGAAGCCAAGTCGCATGTCCATCGACTCGCGTGAAGGCATTAACGAGGACAACATCTTCCGTGAATCTGTTCTCGAGTGCATGTTCAAGGCTATCGGCCTCAACTCGACCACTTCTACATCGAGAGAGGCCGAGTCCACCGAGGCGTCTCCCCGTCTCGGATCTCAGGAAAGCTTCCGTCATCGGACTAACGTCGGCAACAATGCTTTTGGTTTCATGGACCCCTTTGCCGGCTCTGCAGATGGAGATGCTGAGTCCATCACATCTGGCGGTGTCACATCAAACGCTCCCCCGACTGTCCAAGCTTTGGCTCATGACATGGTGGAGGAGGTCGAGATCGTCTTCTTCCCCAAGGGCTCAATCCTCGTGGAGCAGGGAGAGCGTAATCCTGGCCTGTATTATATCATTGATGGCTTTCTGGACGTGTGTATGCCGACTGGCCCGTCTTCGTCAAACGACATTCTGCCCTCTTCCTCGACAAGCAACGACACGCCATCATCGTCCCTCTTTCCGCCGAACGTGAATCCGTTCAAGCCCCATTCCAGCAGCAAGCCGTCCAATGGCACAGACAGCCGTAAGAAAACCAAGAACCGCCGCAGTGTCTCTCTCATCAAGCCCGGCGGCCTTGCTGGCTACATCGGCACTGTGTCATCATACCGCTCGTTTATTGATGTTGTCGCCAAGACAGACGTGTACGTTGGATTTCTGCCTCGGGCTTCGATTGAGCGCATTGTGGATAAATACCCCATTGTCCTACTCACAATGGCAAAGCGACTTACCCATATCCTGCCTCGCCTCATTCTTCACATTGATTTTGCGCTGGAATGGCTTCAGGTCAACGCTGGTCAGGTTATCTATCACAAGGAGCAGGAGAGCGAAGCAATCTATATTGTTCTCAATGGCCGTCTCCGCCTGGTCGATGATCGCAAGGATGGGCGTGTTGGAGTTCTCGCGGAGTTCGGCCAGGGCGAAAGTGTGGGAGAGCTGGAAGTGCTGACCGAGTCCGCTCGGGCTGGCACTCTCCACGCGATCCGGGACACTGAACTTGTCAAATTCCCTCGCACCTTGTTCAACAGTTTGGCGCAAGAGCATCCGAACATCACAATCAAGATCTCCAAGATCATTGCCTCGCGCATGCGGAATCTCATGGACAACCCGGCGGCTACTATCAGGCAACTGGAAGGTTCCATCCCCAACTCCGAGAAGGGCTCGTCCACCGACAATCTGCGCACAGTGGCCATTCTTCCTGTGACTTCCGGTGTCCCGGTCGTCGAGTTTGGCAACAAGTTGATGAACGCACTTGGCCAAGTTGGTACTCCCAATGGTGCCACATCTCTGAACCAAGCTGCCATTCTGAACCACCTTGGCAAGCACGCCTTCAACAAGATGGGCAAGCTTAAGCTTTCGCAGTATCTTGCAGACCTCGAAGAGAAATACAGCCTCGTGGTCTACGTCGCAGGTAAGACAACCTTTCCTCTATTTTCTGTTACTTGATTTTTATATGCATTGAATGATGAGAAAACTTCAGTTCCATAGGCGGGTTCGCCCGCTGTTGATGGCAAACGTTAACTCTAATTTTTTCCTGACTACTTCTTGCATTTCATTTTACTTTCTTCCTGCTACATTATCGCTTCTGGTCACTGTACTAACTGCGCTAATAACAGATACGAGTGTCAACTCGCCATGGACACAGACGTGCATTACGCAGGCCGATTGCATCTTGCTTGTCGGTCTTGCAGAGGGATCTTCGGAGATTGGCGAGTATGAGCGTTTCATGCTGGGCATGAAGTCCACCGCGCGCAAGCTTCTCGTCATGCTTCATGCCGAACGTTATTCTGCATCTGGCCTGACTCGGTCCTGGTTAAAGAATCGGGTCTGGATTAACGGTGGCCATTATCACGTCCAGATGCCATTTGATCACCAGACAGTGCCCATGCACCAGACCCCCAAACGCTTTGGCCCTAGCCTGAAGCAGAGAGTCCAGATTCTGCAGGCTGAGATTCAAAAGTACACCTCGCGCAAGGTGCGGCACAGCCCGTTCTACGCACCTGACGCTCCCTTCAAGGGCGACTTTCACCGGCTTGCTCGCAGACTGTGTGGCAAGTCCATTGGTCTTGTGCTAGGTGGTGGCGGCGCACGCGGCCTGGCACAGGTCGGCATCATTCGGGCTCTGGAAGATGCTGGCATTCCCATTGACATGGTTGGTGGCACATCAATTGGATCCTTCATCGGCGCCCTATACGCGCGCCACGCCGATGTGGTGCCGATTTTCGGCTTGTCCAAGAAATTTGCTGGCCGTATGGCAAGTATGTGGCGCTTCGCTCTCGACTTGACATATCCGTCCGCTTCGTACACAACAGGGCACGAGTTCAACCGTGGCATCTTCAAGTCGTTTGGCAAGGCACAGATTGAGGACTTCTGGCTTGAGTACTACTGCAACACCACAAACATCAGCAAGAGTCGCGCCGAGTTCCACACGAGCGGCTATGCCTGGCGATACGTCCGTGCATCCATGTCCCTTGCAGGCCTCTTGCCACCGTTGTGTGACGAGGGTAGCATGCTTCTTGACGGTGGCTATGTGGACAACTTGACAGTTTCACACATGAAGGGCCTGGGCGCAGACGTCATCTTCGCCGTCGATGTCGGCTCACTGGATGACGACACACCGCAGGCCTTTGGCGACACCCTTTCTGGTTTCTGGGCATTTATCAACCGCTGGAATCCTCTATCGACAACCCCCAACCCGCCGACATTGGCTGAGATCCAGGCCCGCCTTGCATACGTGTCGAGTGTGGACGCTCTTGAGCGTGCCAAGACACTGCCGGGTTGCATATACATGCGCCCGCCCATTGACAACTACGGCACTCTCGAGTTTGGCAAGTTTGACGAGATTGTGCAAGTCGGATACAAGTACGGCCAGAACTTTTTGCAGAAGCTGCGCGAAGACGGCGCTCTTCCCCTCATGGAGGAGACAGAAGAGAAGAAGGCACAGAGGCGTACCAAGGCTCCACGGAGAGCCAGCATCTAACGTTATGACTTATGTTTTATTTTTGGAATTTTGGGCCTCGTTTTTTTATTTCTATTTATTGATTATGAGGAGTTATGAGGGATGAACAAGCACACGAGAGCTAGCAAACATACCCAGCAATACGTTGCAAATAATGATTTTTTCGGTTTCCATTTTTCATCTACACGAACGCGCTCAAATATTGTCTCTTATCTATTGTTTATGTGTACCGAATGCCTACTTTCTAATTCGCTCATGAAGCTTTAGTCTTCTCCTCTTTGAGCACTTGCTCTGCTACGTCGACAAAGATCTTGCTAGCACCATCGACGTGCTCGGCCTGTGTGGAAAAGTTGCCGGTCATGACTCGGATGGCAGCAACATTGCCGTCGAGCGTGGTGCCCGTCACCCAGATCTTGCCGCCGCTATTGACAAGCTCGCAAACCCGCCGGGTACGTGCTGATGTCACGTCCAGGGGCTCGTCGGCTGTTAGTGGTGCACAGCGGAACACTGTGAGCGCGAAGCGCGAGCCCGTGATAATCTCGAACAAGTCGGGCCGGCTCTTGAGTGCATCTGCGAACCGGTCACCGAGGGAGATGGAGCGGCGGATGTACGTGCGCAGGCCCTCGCCGCCGTATGTGCGCATCACGAACCACATCTTGAGACTGCGGAAGCGACGGCCTAGTGGCAGCTGCCAGTCACGGTAGTCGGTGACAAGACCGCCGTCGCTGTAGTCGTTGCGGTAGTAGTGGGCATCGGCGCCGAGAGCGTTGACGAGCCAGCTGCGGTCGCGCACAAAGGCGCACGAGCAGTCAAAGTTGACGAGCAGCCACTTGTGCATGTTCATATTGAAACTGTGGAAGCGACGCAGCACGGCTGTGCCAACGGGCGCCGACGACGGGTCCTCAGGGTTGCTAGGCGAGGGGCACATGCTTGTGCGCTGCTCGGGTGCGACAAGTGCAGAGCCGGCATACGCGCCATCGACGTGCACCCAGATATCGGCTGCTTCAGCAGTGCGACCGGCCGCTACTTGAGCATCACGGTCGGCATCGAGAACCTTGACAATAGACGGGAAGTCGTCAATGGCGCAGGTATCGGTGGTACCAAAGGTCGTGCCCAGGAAAAAGGGCTCAAGACCTGCAGCGCGGACCTTGTCGAGTGTCGCGCGCAAGCTGGCGCCGGTCATGCGGTAGCCGTCAGCAGCGGGCGCTGGTACGGAGCGATAGCGCAGACCGAGAACCTGGGCGGCCTTCTTTGCGGAGGAGTGAGCAGTGCCGCCACCGAGAGCGACAAGCTTGGACCGACGTGCGGCACGTAGATCTTCCTGGTCCTCCTCGGAGAGTGTAGCAAAGCCTGGGTGGTCAGCAGCGAGGGCAGCGCGCAGGTACTTGTCGGCAGCCGCAGTCATCATGGTCATGACGGCCTCAGACGCAGTACCGTGGATGACACCGCCACCAAAGGTTGGGCCGGTGGACAGGTACTCGTCGGGCAGTCCGAGAAGCTGTGCGAGCCAGTCGAGGACGACGGTCTCGAGCTCGGTGATGGCAGGGCTGCAGATCCAGTTGAAGGCGGCAGCGGCAAAGGTGGCCGAGTAGAGCTCGCCGAGAATGGACGGGTAGGTGGCAGGGCAGGGGAAGAAGGCAAAGAAGTTGGGCGACTGCCAGTGAGTGATGCCGGGCACGATCTTGTCTTCGACATCGCTGCGGATCAGATCCCAGGCCTCGCCCTTTTCGGGAGCGGCATCGGGCAGCAGCTTGCGCAGGTAGCCGGGCTCGACGGTCGAGACAACAGGGCGCTCCCCGAGGGTGGCATAGTATTTGATGACTTTTTGTCAGCTGTGCGTCCTTTTCATCTTCAGACCCTCGGTTCTCAAATTCAAAGAAGCTAATTCGGAGACTCACTTTCCTCAATGGACGCCGTTGCGGCCTCGCGGAACTGATTGTCATCCATTGTGGCGATACGATGCTCAAAGAATATTCAAAAAGGCTCAAGCACTAGGAGAGATATGAGAGTCAAAAGACAACAAATCGTATAAGAGGTCGAGCGTTGGTCTATATCCATATATCCAGCAATACAGCCGCCCGCGCCCACCAGTGGTTAGCTAGCCCGTTGAGAAGTACCGGACGATACACGCAAAATCTTCGACCCCTCTTCCGGCGTGCGGCTATCCATGGCACGCACCATGTTCACCTTCTTAGCCTGGTAAAGTGATTACGTTTCAACATGCTCACTGCCGACTGTTCGGATGCTGCCTAAACCCGATCTAAATTGTGGCGAGCACATATATCTTACTAGATGTTATTTTTACTACGCATAGTTATTCCCGCGTTGCTCTACTGTACTGGCTTTCCGATGGCGTGTAGAACGGGCGCGGGAGTTTCGTTAGCTGCGTGGGCCTGCTGCAGTGTCACGCCCTATGACAAGCTCCGACGTGCTTGTCTTGGCATATGGATATATTGACAACTGACAACTGACACTCGGCTTTAAGATTGACGATGTCATCTAAGGTGCCTGTTATCAAGATGAAGAGCTCCTCCCACCTTGATATACAATTTAATGGAGAATAAATCACGCAAGAAAGGGAGACAGAAGATGAAGAACATGGATGGCTGTATGAATATGAAACAGCTGATTATCTGATATATACTACATACACAAGTCGTTATCTTGTATCTAACTCGACGCCCTCGTCGTCAATATCCTCTGTGCCATCGAGGATGATGCGCTCATGCGTGCCGTTGCCGTTGCCGAGCTGGATCCGGCCACCCGACAGACTGGCAAGGGTCTTAGATACCCAGACAGCTAGGCCCTGGATTCCGTGCCAGAGCTGCTCCTGCTGGTTGTTGTTGCTGTTGCCGTTTGTGCTTTCGTCCGCAGCTCGCGTATTCTCGGCCGCCTCGGCCTTGAACTGGTACTTGAGACAGTCTTTGACCGTAACGAGGCCAGACAGCCGTCCGCGGTGCTCAATGAGAATGACACGCGGGCCGATCTTGCGGAACAGCTCCATCACTGTTTCGAGCGGGAGTCGCGGGTGCGCTGTAACGGGGGTGCGGTCCACGTAGCGGCTGAAATCAACCACACCAGAAGCGACAGATGCAGACACGGAGCCGGAGCCGGAGCCAGTCCTGCGCGCGCTTCCACCCACACCGGTGTTGACGGGTGCCGCGTCAGGGAACACTGTGAGTGATGGAGTCACAGGCGACAGCATGCTGGCGTCTGGTACTACTTCTGCAGAGCCACCAGCTGCCGACGAAAGCTCGGCAGGGGGCACGAATACACAGCGAGTTTCCGGGCTGAGAGCACCGGCGCCGCGACGAAGGCGGTCCACAGCGTACCGAAGCTCAGTCCGGCCGACATAGCCGACGAGTACGCGCGTCTCGGCATCTTCCACCACCGGGTAGCCCTGGTACTTGCCCTGGGACAAAAGACGCTCGGTCGATGCCAACGTCATGCCCGTCGCTGGCAGTGCCGTGACTTCGCTGATCATGGCTTGCGACACGGGCACGCCAAAGTTGTGCTCCTCGTTGTCCAGGAACGGGAATCCGCTGAACCAGATCATGCGGTCTGCAATGCCACCCTTTCCAAACAGGTCGCTCACAGCCTTTGTGACACCGACAACGATCATGGTGGGCAGAATGTACGTGAGAGCGCCAGTCAGCTCAAACATGATGACGACGACCGACACTGTGAGGTGCATGATACCACTGAGCGCAGCGGCAGCACCGAGGAACGCGTAGGTGCCAGGTGTGATGCAAGGCACGTCGGGCTGGCAGGCCGCGAAGAACACGCTGCCAGGGTACGCCTCGTGCAGTGCTTGAACAACGATACCGACAGTGCGGCCAAAGGACGCGCCAATGGCCATAGACGGCACAAAGATACCCGCGGGCACTTTGCAGCCGTAAGAGATGATGACAAGAAACACACGCAGCAGTGTGGCAATAACAAGCGACGCAATGTTCCAGAGACGGTTGGGCGCCTCACACAGGCCCTGATAGTCCTCGGCGCCCTCGCACTCGAGGAACAGAATCTCCATGCTTTCGGTCATGTCGATGCGCAGAAACACATTGGGATAGCAGACAATCGCCGTTGCCGCCGCCAGCAGCGTCGCCTCGAGCACGGCATACTTTGTGAGGTACTTCTTGCGAAATGCCTGGGCGCGCAAGTTCCACTTGATGACAAAGGCGCCGTAGAGACCGCCAAAGATGCCAATGATAATGTAAAAGACAGTCTCAAAGAAGTGCCACGAGCGATCGTAGTGCACCTGGAACATGACCAGCTGGCCCGTCCGGAACGGATTCATTGCCGACAGCACAGCCGTCGCCACGAGCGCGCAAAAGTAGCTGCGCCACAGAGTCTTGAGCGGGAAGTAGGTCGACATCTCTTCGAGCGAGAACAGTACGCCGCCTATGGGACTGCCAAACGCCACGGCGACGCCCGCAGCAGCGCACGCACACAGGATCTCGCGCGTCTTGGACGCGTTCTGACGGTACTTTGCAAACATGCGCGAGATGACGTTGCCCGTGCACACTGCATAGTGCACACTGGGTCCCTCTTTGCCGACGGACAGGCCCGACGCAATAGCCAGCGGCAGCGCGACGGACTTGATGGCCAGCGTCCAGCTGCCCAAGAAGCCCTTCATGGTGAAGCCGGCTATAATGCACTTGATCTCCGAGATGCCCGAGCCTGCTGCGTACGGCGCATACGAGCGCACGAGCGTCGCCGACGTAAAGGCAAACGCCGTCGCAAACACGACGTATAAGATGTAGTTGGCAGGCTCGAAGCTCGTCCAGCGGTGCCAGTCTTCGCAGCCGTTGTCTTCGCCCCAGCAGCAGAAGCTCTCGTTGAGATAAAAGGCCGTCGTGCAGTAGCCAAGCTTGATGTCGGACAGCCACTCGGTGATGATGTTGAGAAACGCGGCATTGAGGCCAATGGCGATGCCAATCAGCGTCACCACGATCCAGCCCTGTGCAGCGTCGTATGATTCGATCAGTTTGTGTCGCCAGCCGGCGCGGCCGTTGTCGTATACGTTGGCGTTGAATCGTCGTCGGGTCTTGCGGCGAAGCTGTTCTCGTGCGGCATCCTGTACCCAGTCTAGCGGTGTCAGTATGCGGTCGCATTGCCGGAGAACAAGCATAACCTACCTATGGTTGTGAAATCCTCATAGCGCTTGATTTCGGCGATCTCCTCTTCAATCTGGCTCCGCTCGGCGACCGCGGCCGGAGCCCCCCCAGCCTCGCCGTCGCCGCGATCGGCCGTTGCATTCGATACGGCAAATGATATTCGTGAGCTGACCGACCCTCGCCGCCCGTGTCCTATGCTCAAGCCCGTGCTTGCTCCCGCCCCAGATACGAATGGTGAAGATCTAGAAGCCATCTGGTCTGTTGATCGCCGCTCTTATCCGCCGTCCCAATCGTCTCGTCTCGACGACCCCAGGGCCGCCGCGTGTATTGTTCTTCGACCGTTTCGGTTGGCTGCCTATAGCTGTCGGATAGGTTTAGCCTTCATATGTGTGGGAGATTTATTGCCGGGTTTATCAAAGGATTGTGGGCGTTGTCGCCGAAGCTTGTGTGATGCTGTCGTGCCCTTGCTTGAGGTACAGCTGGAGCTTGGTAGCTTGAGACGGATGCTAGGCTGACGAAATAGGATCCACAACGATGTTCTATGACCCACGTGACTAAACATGCTCACACACGTGCCTATATTAATCAATTACACCGGCACTTCCCAAGAGGGAAATTCCATATTACAGCGAATAAGCATATTTACGTTGGCAAACGATGTTCTTGTATTTGCATTCTCACAGCAAAACATCGAAACATCACCTTATTTGCAGGCAGGAGGTATAATAAGTAGTAGATATATTTCAAAGTATCCCTTCGCTACACATCTAGGGTATATAATTCAGAGATTTCTTGAAATTAGAAACGGAGAAACAGCAACAAAAGACGACAAGAACACAAGTTTACAAAGATCGAATGGATTCGATAAACTGTCCTGGGAGGACATAATCCTTATGACAGCTTCAACGCGGACGCATCGCTTATAAGCTCTCCCACAGACGCTTCCACAGGGGCTTGGGGGCACCCTCGACAACGCCGTTGGCAACCTCTGCGTCCTCGTCCAGATCACGGCGGCGACCCGAAACAAGATCAATCTCCTCAAGGCGCCAGTAGCGTGTCTTGAAGATGAATTTGAAGGCAAAGTAGATGATGGGGAACAGAGGCAGCAAGATGTAAGCATCGACAAAGTTGCCGGCATTGAAGGGCGACAGGGTAGTCCAGCCTTGGATCAGGGCGAGGAAGATGTTGGCACCCAGGCCGAAGTAGGCGTTGTAGGGGTACAGAGCCGACTTGAAGGGGAGGTCTTCCTCGGTGTAGCCCTGGACGGCCCATGCCTGGCGGAAGCGAATGTGGGTGAACGAGATACCACCCCAAACCAGGAACGTGCTGACGCCCGAGAGGTTGACAATGTACGAGTAGGCACTGCTGGCGCCGGTGGAGATATTCATCATGCTGAGCGCACCACATGCGTTGGTGAACACCACGGCGGGGATGGGCACACCACGGTTGCTGGTCCAGCCAAAGAACTTGGGGGCCTTGCCATCCTGGGCCATGAACAGCAGCGTGCGGCTGCCAATGTAGATGCTGGAGTTGACGGCGCTCAGACATGTAACAAAGATGAAGGCGTTGATCAGGTTCGAGCCGGCCTCCCAACCAGCGTTCTGGATGGCGATGGTCATGGGCGAGCGGAGGGCTCTGCTGCCGGAGTTGAACTGCTCCGAGTTCCACGGGCAAGTCAGGCCAAAGAAGATGGCAGAGCCCATGTAGATGAAGATAATACGCCAGAAGACCTGACGAATGGCGCGGGGGACGGCAACACCGGGGTTCTTGGTCTCGGTAGCGGCGACGGCAACGGACTCGACACCGGCATAGAAGGTTGAGCAGAAGACAAAGACAGTGGCGACACCGCGGAAGCCGTTGGAGAATGCACCTGGGTCATGCCAGTACTTGGCACCGATGGCAGGGGCGCCCTTAACACCGCCGCTGACGTAGATGATGGAGAACAAGAAGTAGGCGACAAGACCAGCCAGCTTCACGAGAGCGAGCCAGAACTCGGCCTCACCAAAAGCCTCGACACCGATCAGTTGGAAACCAAGGAAGACAGTCTAGATTGTTAGTGGCCAATAGAAGCAAGAAACGTATAAACACTAGGAGAAAAAACATACCCAGAAGATCAAGAAGTAGCCCCAGACGGGGACTTTGTCACTCCACAGAGAGAAGATGCTCGTGATCGCATTATACTCATTAGAAAGGACTGCAAACCAAATGATGAAATAGTTCCATCCAACCGCCACTCCGAACGCTTTGTCGACGAAGCGATCGGACAGCGAGATAAAGGCACCACCTGAGGGGTACAGCGTGGTGAGCTCGCCCAGGCTCTGCATGATGCTGAACGCCAGGATACCAATGACTCCAAAACCGATGATCAGGGCAGCGGGGCCGCCCGAGGCCAGGGCACCACCGGAGCCAACGAGCAGGCCGGGGCCAATGATACCGGCGAGCGCCATCATGCTCAAGTGGCGCGTCTTGAGGCCGCGCTTGACACCAGAGTCGGGGTCAATGGCGAGGAAGTCGGCGCCGGAGCCCTCCCCGTTGGAGCGCTTGTCGGTCGACGAGTACGGGTCGCCACCGGCCGCAACATAGCTGTCGCCTTTGTCGGGGGCACGGTAGTTGATGGCGAGATCGCTGTTATGCGAGGGATCGTTGTAAGAAGCCATGGTGACGATTCCCAGGTGGAACTGGTGTGTAAATAAATCAAGTATAAGAAAGTAGTCAAAACCCCGTCGATGTTGGGCTAGCTCTGGCCTTGACGATTTCGAGATGGGTCCCGATCGCAAGATATATGATCGAGCTAGGACACGACAGAGAAAGACACAGGGACGTCTTGTCCGGAGCGAAGTCAATATTCGTGCAGCGGTCTGGTGTCGACAGTGACAAGGCTCGAGATAAGCAAGAAACAAGAAGCAGGTAGCTTTATCTGATTTGAGCTGCCTTGCCTTGTTCGGGCCAAGTATATGCGCGTAGACGGCGTGCTGGGACGGCGTGGCCTGTAAACCTGGAGACGGCGTGGCCTGGTGTATGCGACAGAGCAGAGAGATCTCTTATCTCTGTGCTGGGTGCAGTTAGACGAGGAAAAAACAAGGCGAACTCTCCACCGTTATCTTTCTGGTGTCTGCTGGAGGAAGCCGTTTATAGTGAAGGGTGACGCCAAGACGGCGGGCTGGAGGGCGCACAGGAGATCTAGGTAGCTGGTGCGAATTCAAAGAGGAGGAGAAGAGAGCAGAAAACAGAAAACAGAAAACAGAAAACAGAAAACAGGAACAAGAAACCAGCAGCTCGAGGAGCGGCGGGATAGATCAACAAATAGTAAAGTCTGTAAATGCAGGGTAAGTAAGAGACAAAAGGGAGAGAAGTCTAATAGAAAAAGAAAAGAAAAATAGTAAGAAAGAAAATAAAAAATAAAAAGATGCAGATCAGGACGGGGACCACAGCCGAGATCCTCTTTTTACATTTACAGTATTGGCACGATCCTGCCTGGGCAGTGGCTTTATTGTTTCTCTTGTCTTTGTCGTGCTGTCTTGTGTTGTGGTCTTCTGGTGGCTTTTGGGTGCTTTGTTTCTACTTTTTCGTCTTTTTTCTTTTTCTCTTCTTCGCTTACTATATTCCTAAGGCTTCGTTCGAGATGGGATGCTCTTAGCCCCTCGCGCCTGCCGCACCTGCACTCTGTACGGTATTTGCCGCATTTGGTGCTTGCCACAGTGCAACAGTGCAGCTTGGTCGCACCTTCCTCCAAGAATCACATTCTCCACACACTTCCACGCGATTACAGTTCTTCTCCAAATCCCCACGGAAGGCGCGCCTGGTGAAGAGCCTGTAGCTCCAAGCTCGTCATCGCAACGGCCTGTCATTGGCTGTCCAGCTAACTTCTTGTGCTTACAAGCTTGCACTCGTTACGTAAAGCCACGATGACGCCTTTGCTCCCCATGTTTTGGGAAAACATCACTGGACGTTGCCATCATCAATCCAGACGTTGCACGCGCTTCTCATTCCGACTTGGACAGTTCTATTGATCCTAATATGTGATGAGCGATATCACATAGATATATTGCGCACATGTGACAAATGAGAAAAGACACGATCTGCCTGCACTTAGCTTCACCACTGTTGTATTCGACCAGCTGCCTGGATGTTAGCCCGAGTGGCGTATTGCTCATCGACGCCACGAATGTAGCCATCGCCAAGAGCGAGAGCTAAGTTGCTTCTGTCGCGGGCCTGGGGCCTGTTGCTCGAGGAGATAAATGGCTGAATAGAGAAAATAGAGGAAATAGAGAGGGGGAAAAAACAGCTGAAAGACGGCGTACTTACGGAGAGGTCCGAACATGACATGGCGTCCAAGCTTCGGCGGCGCGCGCGAGTGCATGCATGCTATTATCAGATGCAGATAGCTTTAATCGGACTGGTCGACCAGTTCTGTCAATATATGAGCATGGGCATTGGCCTGGCCAGAACGTCTAAAGGAACGCGAAACCGAGATACTTTAATGCTACTCTGTGGCTTTCATATGGCCATTTCAGCATCCCATCACGACATCACGACATACCAATCACAAACGGTTTCTTCAGTTTTGTTTTCAGCTATTCATTTTTCAGCTTTTCCTCATATCGCCTGTCTCCAGACTCAACTCTTGGACTCGTACCCCTCGGGCACTCCTTGGGTATATTCACACTTACAAGCTCACAAGGCTTGCGTGCCGCTTCAAAAAGGCCTCAACACATCCGACAAACCGCTGTAGCTCGCTCTCGGGCGTGCCCATGCACAGCGCAATGCTTCCGCGGCGCGTGATCCAGAAGTTGTCCTCCATCATCTCGAACCAGAACAGCTCCTTCAGTGTCCAGTCCTCTGGTGTCTCGCGCTCGATCGTCTGCAGACCCTCCGCTGTGAAGTGCGAGCCCAGCACGGTGCCGACACCCGTGAAGCACATCTTGGTGCCCTTCGTGACCTCGGCCAGATCGCTCAGCCACTTGACGCCCATGGCGTTGAACTCCGTGCATGCCTCGGGTGTGTAGATCTGCGTCAGGCCGACATGGCCCACGTACATGGCCAGGGTGTTGTTGTTAAAGGTGCCGTGGTGAGTCAAAAAGGTAGTCGAGGTAGACGAGGGGCGGGGGTCGTATGTTGCCATGATATCAGCACGACCACCGAACGCACCAAATGCAAGGCCACCGCCGAGGTACTTGCCAAAGCTCTTCATGTCGGGCTTCAGGCCGTGCAGCTCGGCCAGGCCACCAGGGGCCACGCGCGAGGTCATGACCTCGTCCAGGATGAAAACAACACCAGCCTGCCAGGTTAGTATCGATGGCTGCAAACTACTAACGTCTCAACCGAGGAAACATCGTGTGCGACTTACCTCCTTGGCTGCGGCCTCGATGGCCTTGAGGAACTCGGGCTTGCCGGGCACAGCACCGGGACCGCCCTGCATACCCTCGATCAGCACTGCCGCAACACCCTCCTGGCGGATGGCAGCCTGTGCGCTCTCAATATCGTTAAACTTGGCAACGATAAAGTCGTCCCGGTCGACGTTGTTAACGGCCGGCTCGCCGCCCGAGAACATCAGCACACCGCCGTGGTAGCCGCCAGAAAACACAACAACCTTGCGCTTGCCGGTGAAGGCGCGCGCGCCAGCCAGGGCGTGCAGGTTCGCCTCGGTGCCGCAGTTGGTGAAGCGGATGCGGTCAAGGCCGAACCGCTCGCACATGGCTGCTGCGTGCACGTGCTCCTGGGCGATGGTGGCGCCCAGGTTGATGCCCACCGTCGTCAGAGCCTTGATCATGGACTCAATAATCAGCGGGTGGGAGTGGCCAAAGACGGCAGCCGTCAGCTCGCCGACAAAGTCAGTGTATGTGACGCCGTCCTCTGATGTGACCTGGTAGTCCTTGCCGGAGCGCATGCACATGGGGAACGGCGACGCGTGCAGCTGTGTGCGGGTGTTGCCACCGGGCATGCTGCTGGTGGCCAGCTCGTGCAGCTCGCCAGACTTGGGGTTGGCGGCCACGAACCGGGCAATCGATGCATCCAGGGCGGCCTGTGCAGGGTTGATGGCGACGGGCACAGCCTTGGCTGGCGCCGGAGTGACGGCTTCTGCCGGTGTAACTGCGCCGGGGGCCATTGCGGTATGTGTATGTGAAGGAGTGGGTGTGTGTGAGGCGACTGCAAGGGTACGAGTGTTAAGAGATGATGAATACGTCGAGATTGCTCTTGACAGTGGATGTAATGGTCAGTGTCTTTGGATATGTATGTTCAAGGTGAATAACATCTTCCTCATCGACACCCCTCGTAGTCGAGGGCAGACCAAGATATATCAGCCAGCCCAGCACGCCATCACCCTCTAGCTCTATCTCCAATCGTCTATCTTCTATCCCGATATCTAAAGAGATAGAGTAACGAAATGCGCACGGGATAACACCCGGTGTTTTGCACGGCTTTGTTAATCGATAAACACATATCCGTGGCCCCTCAGGGCAGGGCAGTCCACTTCCACTTCCTGTTGCCGTTCAAAATCTGATGGACGGCCACTTGGCCAAGGTCTCCCTGTTTTTACGCTGTACGCTTTAAACCTTTGCATTTTACTCCTAAATCGGGCAATTTCATGTGCCGTTTGTACATTCATCCGTCGTGTCTTGCGTCTTGTGTTGCCTTGGCTGTTTTTTGCGTCTTAGTGGTTGCGCCTAGGACGGGAACTAAAAGACGGCGGATCGAGCGTGTGCTCCACCACGGGGTTGGGTCGGTGTCTACCCGTCCCTTTGCAAGATAGCATGACTCGAACGCTATCCGGCTGAAGCTACTCGTATGTAGTGTGCAAGCGAGAAGGCAGAGCGGCACCCGGCATGCAGATGCAGTGTGGCTACAACGTTCAAATCCAAAGGCCGTCAATGAAGGTGCTCGCCGTTCAGCTCCTGCTCTTCCTTCGTTCGTATCCGAATCAGGCTTATCATTGATCGGTTTGAATATCTACGGTATGGAGGGTGGAACGTGCTACAAGCGGCCACTAACACGACAAGACGCCGTTCAGCCAAGACCAGAGACACTGCGAAATCGTTAGCAGCCCCGTTTTAGAACGCCGTCTTCCCCGTCACGCCATATGCTCCTTTGTATTCGCGATACCAAATGGACTGCAATTCAATGACTCGCAATCTCGTCACCTGTTTTTCTTTTCTTCCGTCGACGCACCTGCCGGGAAGGGTGCAGTCGGTGTAGAAACGAAAGTAGAGAAACAAAAGGTTTCTAGAAGTATTCTAAAGTAAGATTAAGTGAAAAGAAAAATCAGGAGCCGACCTTCCGATGAGATCGTCACGTTGCTTTGCATGGACCATAGCTGTCAAGCCAGTATGCAAGATAACGTCATAACAACAGCTTTGCGATGACTCGCTTTGAATGAATATAAATTTGTAGTGGTATCAAGAAGCAATAAATCACGGCAAGTCAAATTATAATACACATGCTTTGCGTATAACACATCAAAACATTTGGTACGACCCAGCCATGTCCTGGGGATCCCCGCCGTTGTTGGAGCCGAGGATAGGCTGCTCTGAGCTGAGGAAACCCATGTCCATCCACGTCGTAGAGTCGAGCAAGCCGCCGTCCACCGTCTTCCACCAGTCTGCCAGCAGCGAGTCTTGGTCTGGTTCGACGACACGGTCGAGTTGCGCCCGCGATGATGAGGACGACGCCTGTTGCTGGTGGTGGACGACGCCAGCTACTTCTCCAGCAGCAATCATATCGCCCTCGGCCGGATGGTTGGCTGCATTGCCGGCATTGTCGTTATTATTGGTTGCCGAGTTATTGTTGCTTGTCTCAGACCCGGCGGTGCTACGATCGTCCGTATTAGCAGTACTATTGGCCACAGAAGCACCGTAGCGCTCGGCATTGTTGCGCACGACTTTGTCGAGCTGGCACACAAAGAACCCAGAGAGGCTGGCGTAGAGGTGTGCAGGAGACGTCGACGGGAGGCGCGCGGCAATGCGCTCGAGGTGGCCGGGGATGGCGCGCACCTTGGCAGCAGCCTGATCGACTTTGATGAGGGACAGTCCTCCTCTTTGAATAGCGTAGAGAATCTCGGTTGCGGCGTGGCAGACCATGATGAGCTGGTTGTTGTGGTAGCCAACTTGAAGTTCCAATAGAACTTCATTGTGTAGCATAGTATCCAGCAGCCGGCTTGCAATATCCACGTTCAGCGCTGACAGATGCAGCAGTTCCGGTGACGAGCCGGTCTGGTCAATCGCAATCATGTCGCGCAAGGCCTGTGCGTTCAGCACCATAATACTATGGTCCATGTAGAACGCCAGCACAGGTAGATAGTAGCCCCCAGGGGGTTGCGAAGTCGACGGCTCTGCTGATGAGGAAGCAGGCGACTGCGGCACGTTGTTTTGAGGACCGCAGCGGTTATTGCGTGTCTGATCTAGGATGCGGTATGTATGTCCGTGCCACTCTTCGATAGCCTGGAGCGTGTTGTCGACGCGTTTCCGCTGCTCCATGGCATTCAAGAAGTAGCCACGGAACTCCACGATGCCGCTCACAATTCGGTCCACGGGGCCCGTCTGAGGTTTGCGCCACCACTCGGACGCTGACGGAGGGATCTCCTTCCAGGCTACACCCATGGACCGGCCCGTGATGATGCCGAAGCTCTTATCTGAGATAAATGTGTACAGCCACGTGCGCTCAAAATTACGAAACAAACGCTCTTTGAACTCGGGGCTCGTGCCTCTGGCTCGTGTATTGACTTGTTCCGCAATCGTAGCCGGACGGTGGATGCCAAGCTCACGAGCAAGCTGCACAGCGTGACTAAGACGCAGC